>CM056994.1:172326679-172989893 GCA_029891345.1 Dryococelus australis | reverse complement strand
ATATATATATATATATATATATATATATATATATATATATATATATATATATATATATATATATATAAGAAAAATTCCTAACCTCTTTTTAGCCTCATGAGATCACTTTTCTGTCTGTGCATCTATGTATATTTGTGTATATGCATGTTTGTGTGTGTTTGTGCATGTTTGTGTCACCCCTTTTCAATTTTTGAGCATGTTAATCGTGTTTCACGAATCTTAATACGCATATTAATCTTAGTAAGGACACCTGATTTTTATAGTTTTGGACCACGTCGGACACTTACTTTGAAATTGGTGGCCATTTGAAAATTTGAAAATTGGGAGGATATTTCATATCTCGGAAACCATTCAATGGAATTAAACCAAATTTTGAACGCTAGCTAAGCCTTACGAAACCATTAAATTTTGGTATGGATATTGTAACACCAAACAAATAGATTTAGACTTTCTATTATATCTCAAAACCAGTTAAACCAGCTCGCACTCAATTTGGCAGGTAAGTAAAACTATGATAGGCAAAGTAAATATAAGTGAGTGAACGTGTTTAGGTACTGATTTTTAAAATAGTGGCCATAGATAATTCTTTAGGATTATTTTGCATATTAAATTAATTCGACCAATTGTGTATACTGAAGATATATTTTATAATCAACAGATATAAAATACAAAATCACTTTTGTTGGACATTTTGGATGATAGCAGCTAATGAATATATGAAGTTATGTCATAATTTTTAAAAAATTAATCGAGTCCTACCTAGTTTAGCAAACAAGTAGTACCGATGAAGATGATGTTAAATGTTATGTTTTAAGCATGTCAGAGACCTATTTTTTAAATAGTTGCCATATAGCCATTTCTAGCTTAATATGCTATATCGTCGGAACCATGCAATCAATTCCAACTTAACCTTGTAAGCTAGTAGTAATAGATGTAACAACTATCAACTGTGTCTAAATACAGCATATTTTGTACTCCATTTTGTAAGAATGCGCAAGCCAATAAATAGAGTTTTTGTCACACCTCAGGAAACAATTGACAGATTTCTTCACAAATTTGGCAAACAAATAGTACTACAGCAGATGGTGTAAGCTGGTAGATTTAATGTAGGTCGGGCACTTATTTCCAAAATGGTCTCTACATAAATATTTTAGCTCAGTATTTTTATCAACGAAAAAAATTCCAATTTATGTTTTTATACTGGCAGTGCCTATTACAACCATCAAATATGTCTATGCGGAACATTATTTCTCTGCCAATTTGCATGATAGCCCAACCAATAAAAATTACAGTTTTAATCTCATATATCGGGAAAGAATAAACGCAATCTTACAAAATTTGACGAAGATGTTGTACTGTGTTCGGCGATATTAATATCTACATTTATGAAGCATGACACAATTATATTCAGAATGGTAGCTATAAAATAATTTTAAATTAATTGTTCTTTATCTACGAATCTGTGCAATACATTTTAACTAAACTTCGCATATTAGTAGTAAACAATCATCCATTTATGACGATCGCCATAGTAAAATTATAGGTGATTTATGTCATATCTAAAATATCAATCAACTGATTCCTTAAAAAAATGTTACACTGGAATATTTCAACATTTCCACTTTCGTGATTTTAATGTTAATTTATAATCTCTGTTCAAATTGGCGGCATCATACATAATTTAGGTACGTTTGCCACACATACTAAACAAATTAACAAAATTCAACCTAAATGCATAGGTATGTAGACAAAAGGTGCATCGTATAGCGTTTTGAACGATAGCATCAAATAACAAAATAAATGTTTTTATTGCATATCTCATGGACAACAACCTATGTCCACCAACTTCTTCTCAGAATTAGCACTACGGTAGGCCATGTGAACTTACACGTTTTTATTGCATATCGCATGGACAACAACCTATGTCCACCAACTTCTTCTCAGAATTAGCACTACAGTAGGCCATGTGAACTTACATGTTTTTATTGATTAAATCACTTATTTTCAAAATAATGGTCCTCTAAATTTTTTCGGTTGGTAAAACCTATCATTCGAAAAATTGAGACTGATTAAATCCGAAGTTGATCCACCTAATCCCACCTCCATAATGCAGTGCATTGCAGTGTAGCTTATTGTGCGAGGTTATTTGTGTTCTAGTACCAGGTAATGCACGTGTGTATTTGTAATTATCTCGCTACTGTTTCATTTCTAATGTTATTGTTCTCATAGAGAAGTCAATTCCTACGTACCAACTTAGCTTCTCAGAACTTTTTTTAAAATTTAATTTCACCCATGTTGAGGAAATTAGACGAAAAATTTATACATTTTTGACGTGCTGCCTTTGTATGCGAGTTTACTAGCTTGGCGCTATCAATCGTTCCTTTCATGTATAAGATTGTCAAACATACATGTCAGTGGTGTTCTGCCAATGGTAGACAGGGGAAGAGAAGGAGAGCAAGGCTTTCGTTAATAGCTTAAGTTTCGGCATGATGGTAGAAGTAAAGCAAGACTGTGTTTCTAGGCAATAAATTAACCCTTAAACATTACAAAAATTTGTCATTGCTTTGTTCCCGTTATAGTATTCATTTAATTCAATGAAATCGTAAAACATGGAACCTCCCGCCCGTGCTTTCCTAATTTGGGATAACTAACAGAAAATTGACTCCTTGTTGTCTCTCTAACATGAGGTATATTTTCTAAATGGCTTCTCATAAACGTGCAGTCGTTAAACAAGTTGTATAAAATGTTCTCATTTAGATACAGTTACCGTGTTAATCTACAACATCCCAAGTAGTAAAGAACTGTAAGTGTTTTCTTATGTGGTACACAATAACACCACGAGAACAATCGTGACTGTATTTGCTTGGGAATTTTTTTTTGATGTGAGCCATTAAATACAAAATTATTGACAGAATTTAATGTATGGTCCACAAGCAAATATCAGTGAATCACCAATTGCCATCTTAGAACACATGGAAAACATGTGGCTGATGAATGTCAAAGAGTATGAAAATAAGATAATTTTTCAATATAAAACCCTCATGTGGTAGACATGCTAAATTCTGATTGTTGGGCATCAACATGTGGTCAATTACGGCCTTTTGTGGTATGCCAACTGTTCCTTATTTCTGAGGAAACATGATCAGCAAGCTTACGTTCCATTTATGGCATACCAACAGTAAACTAAATGTTTGTGAGTTTTATTCCAGGTTTCTCAAAAGAAATGAACTAATTGTGAAATATAGCTTAATATAACACACATGAATATGGTATACATAAATTTTATTTGGGTTAGACACAATTATTTTCTGGTTTTGTAAATGCATGGAGAACTGCGTCTATGCGGGCCACAAGTGGCCAATAGCTGGGTAACAAGTGGCTTATCAAAAGTTGGCTAACGACATGTGGTTTACTTACGGCAGGCCAGCAGCAGAAAGCAAGAAGTGGCTCGCTTGTGGTTAACTTACGGGCAACTCTTGGTTTGCCAGACATCAGCCGACATTACATCCAGAAGTGGCCCGCTTGTGGTTAACTTACGGGGGAACCCTGGTTTTGCCAGACATCTGCTGATAGTTAAATATATCCGTATGTGGCCCACACGTAAACACATCAAACCACAGTCATCATTTATTATGTGTGTCAGATACATCTGCGGGTGCGTTCCGCTTCTTGAATGCCTGTGGATGCAGCATGTGGACTGCTTGTTCACAATTAGATCTGCACATGTGGGCCAACTATATTTTGCTACTTGGCGAAAAGAAATTATCCCTAGTACCAAAATAGTATGTCCCTGAAATCATTACTGCCCACCACAACGCCCTTCATGGTGGAGGCTACTTTGATCAATTTTAAACCCTACAAAAGATCAAAAGCGCTTATTATTGGGACGCAATCAACCAAGATGTTAAAAACTGTACTAAAAATTGCCCCGTGTGTCAAAATATAAAACCATCAAACCAGAAACAATAGGGCAAATTATATCACCCACCCCCCCCCCCCCCCTTTTACGACGTTCATGGGGCCTGGATGCTAAAGGTACCTTGCAAACATCTGCAAAAAGGAATAACTACATTTTAGTAATGTCGGAATTTTTCAGCCGTTACGCCGTGGCAAAACAAGTAAAATCAACTGATGTGTTAACATGCACTAACATTGACAAGGATGTTATACTGCAATTCGTGTGGCCAAAAACAATTTTAACAGTCAGAGGAACGTCATTCAACAATGCATTTATTGTGGAGTTATTTAAAAGTTACAGATAAAGAAATTACAAAGCACTGCGTACAATCCCGCCTGTATCGGACTTACAGAACAATTCAACAAAATACTATCACAAAAACTCACGGCATGTGCAAATAAAAATCCCACCCATTGGGACGAATATATCTCCTACATCATTTTCAATTATAATTCAACTGTCAACCATAGTACAAAATACAGCCCTTTCTACCTCCTGCATTGGGTAGTGGCAGTACAACCCTCCCACATCATTTACCATGAATACACAGAACGTGGCGACAAATGGTGTGAACAACTAAACCAAAACCATGAACAAGGAAAAATAAATTTAATCGCGTCTCAACATAAACAAAAGGAAATATTTGACGCAAAATTTAGAACCAATAACATCAAAACAGGGCAATATATGGGTTAAATATCGCGCAAGCAAAAAGACTCTAACCTTTAAGTACCACTGCCCCTATAGGATACACGACATATTAGGGCCGTCGATGCTTTCTATTGAAATCCGCAAACGGGGCGATATAAGAATCGAAACAGTAAATATCAGAACTATTATGTAACAGGTAACATGGAACATATGGCCAGCATCATGGTGATCCTTGTGCTGCATATGTACCTAATTGCCGCAGGTGAGTAGCTCTACAGAACCCATGCTGGTATTTACTTCCAGGAGCTGTATCAACAACTACATTACAAAGAGACGTTGCCACTAGTCTACAGCATATTACTTCAGCAGCACCGCCAACCTACCAAACTCCAGACGTGACTCCACAGTACATACCCAACGAGGAACAGCACTGTATGCACCAATGCAGATGAGCTTCATAAATACTTCAGCGACACCACAACTATCATTGTTAACGAGTTTTTTTTTTAAACAAAATGTCTTTTTTTAGAAGAGAAAAGGAAGGTATTAGATTCCTCGTGGATGTCGCCAGCTGGTGCTGCGATATCCTCACCACCCAAAACCTCAAATCCCTCCTCTCCAATGATGAAATTTTGGCTAATCAGCTAAATTTGTTACAAAATAACGTTATGTTATCCAACAGAAACACTAATATTTCAATCCACGTTATCTCTGAGATTAAATCTCAAGTAGAATTTACTATAAATTCTATTGCGAATAAAATCAATTCCATGTCAGAGAAGGTCAACAACCAACAACATGAAGTTGAAGTTGCAAAAACCAAGGTCAAATGTTATCAAGTATTCTATTACAAATTATGAATAACATAATAAACAAACAAAGAATTGGTAACTTCATTCCACACTCTCAGGGTAATCACTTGCCCTTGCAAGCAGTGCCACGTAAAACAATAACTTTATATTAAGAAAAATTTCAAGCTGCCCTTAGATATTTCAAATTGAGACTCAGCATTTCGACAAAAGAGATCATTAAATACTACACAACCACCATTACGGAATCGATGTAGTCCGATACCCAAATATTACTAGAAATTCAAGCACCAGTACAAAACGTTAATAATCACTGGCAGTTATTCCGAACCACAACTGTACCAAATTTATTTCATAATGAAATTTGTCACATTGCTACTCATAACTAAGGCATTGCAATAGACAAACAAACCCATGAAACACGTCAGGTACCATTAACGCAGGAACAAACTCACGGAGTTTATTTTGTTGCCAAGCACATCGCCGACACCTCTCAAGTAAACTGCATAACAGTGGCTATTAAGTTAATCAGTATTGACCAGTTATATCAGCATTGCAAATTCACTTGTATACAAAGGAAACTTTTAAGTGTGAATTCTATCCAGCCATACCAGTATATCATCACAAACGCACCCAGCACACTGGTATTACACTGTATTAACGAATCACTCAGTAAGGAAATTCCAAACAAGTCAGTTGGCAGTATTGAAATCCACGTTCCTAGTGGGTGCAAGTTAATAGCAGGGCAATTGTCAATCGTTCACGCCACCAACATTGCGACACTAGAAGCCCGGCACTGCCAATCACTCATGCAGTTGTGCCAATTCATTGGTTGGAAAAAAAAAAAACAACTTCGAGGTGAAATAATTGGAACTCGATGAAGGTATTTCGTTTTGCAAGTTAAACAACAGTATGAATAACTTATATAAAATCCAACATGCCGAGCTACCCACGGTAGATTATAGTGAAATCAGTTACACTCCCATACAGTTACAATAACATGTATTTTCAGTGATACCACAGGAACTCTTCAATTATATAAGTATTACTACGATAGTATATCTAACCGTCGCCCTCGCTGTATTATAATACAATGTAGTTCAAATCGCGATTGTATTGAACAAAGTGGTTCAAACGGCCTAGGTGGACAACGTACGTTGACTTGCCTTACGCAGGCTATCATGATAAAAGTATTCCAAGGACAGCGGGAGGCCAAATTTTTATTTTCAGACGTGCACCGCTCACACACGTGGCCTAGGAGATATTGTATACAGCTATATTGCTAAGCATCAAATAATCGCTAGTAAAATTAATGATCACGTACTGCACTAACTTTCGTTATGCATAAAACTTTGTAAACAATACCATATGGCACGCCACACGTAGGTCAAGTAATGCCAATTTAGGTACCAGGCTAAAATGAAATCTGCATGAGTCAGTACACGTAGCGCACTCTTGCAGAGAACTATAGAAAGTGCATACGCATCAGGATGCGTGGGACGCATTTGCGCTTACCCTATTGGGGTAAGCGCAAATACTTCCGCTTACCCCAATAGAGTACAGTAACACATTGCAGTCTGCTAATTCATTTTAACTGCTAAGCTCTAGAGAGCACTCTTAGGCGGAAATCCTCAGTGCGGCGAGGATGCCATTATTTTATTACTTCAATCACACTTGGGGAACCCTACAACTTTTCCTTAACTATCTGCAGATTGTACATATTTTACTTACGTTGGCCGCAGTTGAAATATAAATATTAAACCAAGACTGATATATAATGTCTTAAATGTCATTAATATGTAAAAAACAGTTTAAATTGTTATAGAATATCACAAAGTGTCACAACCAATTACAGCCGCAACTCGGCATAATTATACGACTTCAACATAACACACAAGTAACTTTTCAGTGCAGCCTTCAGCACACCAACATGGGGCTATTGTGGAATGTTGGCCTAAATTGGTGCACAATCATGTCTCAAATTCCTTTATTCCCATGGTCGGCGCCAGATTATTTACGAGATTTTTTTTGGGGATTAATGGTAGGTGCCGAGCACATCCCCCCATCCAAGGCCAACAAGAAGAAATAGACCTATCGGTAGTTCAGTGAAATAATTACGGGCTAATTTATTCTAAACAATGTATTTAGACATATACATCCCGCACCCTGAGTGCACTTTGTACAGAAACTAAGTAAAATAATAATGTCTCATGGAAATAATGCGTAATCTCGACTAAAATAATCGCAATGTACAAACCAGTTGAGAAACCTAGTCAATAATTATAGGTTGTAGATAACTAAATAATCTTCTAGACTTACGAAGTTCGATAATAAGTGGACAGTCCCACATTTTACGTTAAAAACAGTACTACAACCCCTAGTGTTGTTATTAATTGTTCATAGTACGCTACTTTTTAATTAAGTAGATATATATGAGTGTCATTCAATACTATACAACCTACGGATCTATGTCGTATAGCTTGTAATATATTATTCTAGCATTGATAATGTTGCTGACGACAGAGATGCAAGTTAATCTATAAATTTAGCTTGTTATATTTAGTGGATTTAATACACTATTAAATTCATAAATGTGCAACCCTAGGCACAGAATTATTTACCTAAGCCAATATATGTAACACAACCCTAAGCCTCATAATACTCCCAACTCCCTAGGGATATCAAATACTCAGTGCAAGAGGACAATTTTGTTTTGTTACCCACTCGGCTTCCACGGGGAAGAAAGGCTATATCTGGCAGCTCGAAGGGCACAGCATACGGCGGTACCTAGCCCGGCCTTACAAGGTACCTTCACCCAATCATCTACCCCAGGTCTGCTCGCATGGGACGCACGAGTACCAAGGAGAGGGGGCCATGCTGTGAGCGTCACAGGCAAGGGTTGCCAGGCCGAGCTCGAGGTTGGAAGGAAGTCGACTATGACAACAGGAGTTATAGAAACAGCCGGGGGAATGGGCACCTAAAAAAGGCCGGGTACCGTGATATAAATGGCGCAAGCGCATGTAGCTCTTGGCCATATTTGTTCTTAACCACACCAGAAGGCCGCCCGAGGATTCATCGCCGAGAGGACCGCCATACCAGCGGTCCGGGTTCGACATCGAGGAGGAGCTACCATCGAGATGAGCCTCAACGTATTCGTCGTTGATATATTAAGTAAATATCTCTCTCGTTAGGGTGTCCAAGTACCGTGAGGCGAAGACTAGTGGGGCTTATGTTATTTGTTCCCCAAGAGTGGACTAATTGCTACTTAATTGCTTTAACGTATTGTCTATTGAGTCTGGAACATTAAGTATTGCTGTAAGAGTAATGATATTCCCTGCTGCTTTAACTGTTTAATTATTGGATTCAATAATTGTAGTGTTTTATATAACCGCTCTCGTCATTCTGATCTATGCTATCCCAGTTAAATAAATGTGTGACCATTTGGCAAAAGCAGGGTCACAGCAATATGTTTGATATTATGCATAACTTATATACATGGCAGCTTACAACACACTACACAACAAGCACCTAAACAATGGGCATTTCCATCAAAGATCGCACTCTATATTAAACTCCCATACAACATTCATTATCTCTGTACACCAATCTAGCATAGCTCATCGACAACACACACACAGAATACCACACACACATAAAGAAATTGAAATATTCTAATTGGCAAAGCCGTTCCACCGAAGACTTGCTCCTAATGAACCAAATTAACCCAAAATGACCCCAGGAGATACCAAATAACCCATAATTGAACCAAGATGACCAAAATCTACTCCAAAACACACACACAACAATACTTACCGATCTTTAAAAATCTTTCCATCAATATTTGCCAATCTTTACCAATCTTTCCATAAATCCTTACCAAATTATAACAATCTTTCCATAAATCCTTACCAAATTATAACAATCTTTCCATCAATCCTTACTAATCATGCCATAAATTCTTACCAGTATTTACCGATCATTTCATAATTCATTACCAATTTTAACTAATCTTTCCATCCATACTTACCAATCTTTCCATCAATCTTTGGCAATTTTTATAATTATTTACAAATTTATCCATCAATTGTTACCAACTTTAACAATCTTTCCATCAATATTTGCCAATCTTTGCCATTATTTATCAATCTTTCCATCTATCCCTACCAATATTAAACAATCTTTCCATAAATTTTTCCCAATTTTTTCCAATCTTTCCATCAAAACTTACCAATATTAAGCAATATTTCCATCAATCTTGGACAATCTTTACCATTCCTTACTGATCTTTACCAATGTTTCCGTAATTCCTTATGAATCTTAAACAATTTTTCCATCAATCTTTCCCAATCTTTACTAATATTTAGCAACCTTTACTAATCTTCCATTAATACTTCACAATCTTTAACAATCTTGTCGGCTCTCAAGACCTCGCTGTTTAGAGCAGCCCTAATCACTTCTCTCACTCTCACTTTAACAATATTTCCATCAATCTTTACTGATATTTATCAATCTTTACCAATGTTTACCAATCTTTCCATCAATCCTTACTAATCTTTCCATCAATCCTTGCTAATATTTCCGTCAGTCATTACTAATCTTTCCATTAATCATTACCAATTTTTACAAATATTTCCATCAATCTTTACGAATCTTTACCAATCTTTCCATCATTCCTTGCCAATATTTACCAGTCTTTCAATCAGTCCTTACCATTCTTCAACAATCTTTAAAAATACTTACTAATCATTTCCAAACTTTACATCATTCCTTACCAATATGTCCATTAATCTATACCAATCTTTCCATCGTTCCTTACAGATATTTACCAATACTTACCAATCTTTACATCAATCGTTACCGACCTTCAAAAGTTTTAACAATCCTTACTAATATTTACCAATCTTAACATGAATCCTTACCAATCTTTACCAATATTTCTATCAATCTTTAGCAATATTTACCAATCCAAGGGTTATAGGATCTCTCTACCCATACATATAAGAAAAACTTTACACCTATTGTCTCCAAAAATTAATATATATCGGGAGAATGAATGTTTATGTAGGCTTTCAACTATCCGTATATTTTTATATTGAAGTATTTAATATTGTTTTCATAACTTGTTTAAGCAATTGCACATAGCAACACTTAAAAGTTGGAAAGGATGAAATGAACACATGCAATAGTCTTTCAAAAACTTTATCTTTATTTCACAGTATTATCAAAAACTACATAGTAATAACTACATACACTCAATCATATTCTCTTTAAAAACAATTATTTATACTTTACTCAACATTTATAGAACATTTCCTGCAGTATCCACTGAAGGCTCCCCTACTCGCATATACAACATTACAGTTAACACATGTATAGGTCTTATAACTAATGGCAAATGGACAGTTACATTCTTCGTGTTGTCTAGCGCTAAACCTAAACGCAAAAATATCTTGCTGCTACAATTGCATTCGTTTCCCAATGATCGATACACAATACCTTTACACTTCTTATGTCTATATAGGATATCACTACGAGTAAACACAGTATCACACTTACTAGTATGGAACGACTGGTATGCTGAATTGCACCAACAATGACTACATTCATGTCAATGTGCATGACAACTCAGAGTAAAAGTATTTTCCACAATAACTGTACAAAAAATCATAAAACCTTTGCTACTGGGAACACCCTGATAAACATCAAATACTAGTTTGGGTTTCGCAGGGTGCTCCTAATCGCGAAATTTTCATGATTTTTTTCTGCAAAATTACAATTTCGCTAAAGATTATGTTTATTTGTGTTTTATACATTAGGTTTGAACATTCATTTAAGATCCTATGTCATCATACTATGACATTAATCAAGGAACAATTTAACACTTGCGTTTTCTCAGGGTGTTCCCAATCGCGAAGGTTTTACAATTTTTTCTATAAAATTACAAAATTTGATAAAAATTATGTTTCTTTTGGCACTATGTAGCAGATTTTGGAACATTAGCTGAAGATCCTATGTAATCATCCTATGCCATTAACCGAGGAAAACGTTAACTTTTTTTGTTATAATAAAGCATTTTCTGTAAATGTCTCTTATGTTAAGCGGTTTAGGTGCGTAGTTCCCTGTACGGGAGCGTGGGTTCAAGTTAGACTCCTGATAAATAATTTTTAAAGATACGTATTAAGATAGTGGAGATTGTGCCTCTTTCTCTTACTGTATTCGAGTGACACATAAACCAAGAGTTCTGTTGTGAAAACAAGATATAATCGTGCGTTTTGTATGAATGTTTTCACTTCTTCGACGGTTGTAATGGAAGTCAGATCTTTACGAGTGGAATCATATAGTGAAAGTGTACACTTTTGCAATATGAATATGTTTTCAATGGTTGAAGAGTTGCCATCCGCAACACCTTCAGCAAGGGTTTCTGATGAGTCTCTAGAAGTAATACAGAAACAATATTGTCATTGTGGAAAATACTTTTACTATAAGTTGTCATGCACATTGAATATATGTAGTCATTGTTTGTTTAGTTCAGCATACCAGTCGTTCCACTCTGATAAGTGTGATATTGTGTTTACTCGTAGTGATATCCTATAAAGACATAAGAAGAATTGTAAAGGTATTGTTTATCGGTCATTGGGAATCGAATGCATTTGTTGCATATTTTCGATAAACTTTAGCGCTAGATAACCTGAAGATAGTAACTGTCCATTTTCCATTAGTCATGAGACCTATACATATGTTAACTGTAACGTTGTATAAGCAAGTAGGGAAGCCTTGAGAGGTTACTGCAGGATATGTCCTATAAATTTAGAGTAAAGCATAAATACTTTTGTTGAAATGAGAATATGATTGAGTGTATGTAAGTACTACTACGTATTCTTGGGTAATTGTGTCATATAAAGATAAAGTTTACGAAAGACTATTGTTTTTATTCATTTTATCCGTTCCAACTTTTAAGTGTTGCTATGGGCAATCGCTTATAAAAGTAAAGAGAATGATAATAAATACTTCAATATAAAAATGTATGGAGAGTTGAATGCCTACATAAACATTCATTCTAGCGATATGAATTAATTTTTGGAGAAAATTGGCGAGACGGTTTTTTATATGTATGGATAGTTAGATCGGTGGTGGTTCCACAAGGGCAGTGGGGAGGGGGATCCCCCCCAAATGTGAGGCTGATTAATGAATAATTATCACGAATAACATTTTTAGCCATACATATAAATTAGTAGGCCATCATCTACTTTGAAAACGTTTAGTGTCGCTGCTTCATTCCATAAGAAAAATACCTACAGCTGTTACACAATTTCAACGAATTGAGTTCTTTTTTATAACAAAGAGAAAACATTTTATATTATTTCATTTTACATGGCTACACAATACCAATCAAGCTATTTTTATTATAAGTATGTATAAGTTTGCTGTTGCACCGTGCTGGGCGCTGGCCGCTGGTGTTGTACAGTTGATTTGTATCTTCATAGATAGCACGCAGCATCACAGATGACTCTCTTAGATTGTTAGTGAAGAAACGCCGAGAAAATGTTAAATTGTATATCAAAAAATATCTCATAAAATGGCGAACCATCAAGAAATCCAAGTGAAAACAAATGTGAGTAGTCCTAACAGGAATTTGTACTAACTTAAACATTAATACAAATAATTTTCACAATATATAGTCTAATTGTCAACAATTGCATACAATTTATACAAAATATCAGTTATCAACATTGGTGTAACTTTTTTTAAACATCAAGCGGTGATTTATAAGTGATATAACAGGGTGGAAAAATTCTGCTAGCACGAGTCGCACGAAATAACACAATAATAGACGTTTACGAAAACGAATCTGATAAAGTTAACGCTTATAACTCAGTCACGTGACTACGTTTGCTAGATTACTACGAGTTTACCAGTTTGGTATCGAATGTTCAAAAGCAAAAATCTGTAAACGATCGATCGAAACAATGTGTAAAATTATTTATTTTTGCGACTCGGTTGGTCATCACTCGGGAAATTAATTTTATACTAAACCGATTCTGCATTCAGCATCTCGCACTTTACGATTACTGTTTACGTGTTTGTTTTTATTCATTGTTTACAAATTCTGGCACCATTTGTCGTTTAAAGCATATCGTTGGCTGAATCATATCCTCATTTAACCCCGCTGTCAATGTCATTAGGTCAGCCCCGTGCTGTTCGTGTCATCACTCTCAGTGGTAGGTGTGTTCTCGTGGTCTGCTATTCTGCTTCATGTACTTTATTTAGTGCTCTTCTGCTATTTTTATGCTAGTTGGCGTACGTATAACCGGGAGCACTTTTTCGGTGGCTCTTTGGCAGGCCCGAGCAGATGCTATTTCTGCTGGAATTAGCAGCTAATTTTGCTCGTGCTCGCAGATATACTGCAGAAGTATCAACAAATGCAGTAGCAAATAAAAAAAACCGTGAAAATCAATAAGAACTGTCGGGGAGTTTTGCGAGTGAGGATTTTGAAGAGTAATTTGCTTATAACGACGAAAATATGTTTAGGTATCCTGTAAATAGTGTAAAGGTAAATGTTATTTCTAATGAAGGCAACGAAATTGCGAGTCTAAATTCGATACAGATAGTTTTTTTAATTCAGTTAAAAATCTTGTCATCTGGAATATTTCAAGGAAAAGTTCGTAGAACCTCAAACTCCCCATTCTTACTTCAATTTTCTGAAATGAGAGTAAATAATATTTGTTTCTCGCCATTTAAGTGAAAACAATCTAGTTTTCTGCAGTTTGTCATTCGTGTCGCAACTGCCGAGAGCAACTGATATTTCTGTTGTTTTGCTGCTCGTGAAAAACGTCACTTGATCTCGGCTGGCAGCAATAGCAAGTAAATACGCTGAATACTTTTCGAATGCTTTTAGGAAAAGTTCTACTCTACTTGGGCTGCTCGGGTGAATTTTCGTAAATGCCTAATGAGGCAGGGTCCTAACCCAAAAGTGTGTAGTGTGTACATTATCATTCGACAGTCACATTCTCGGATTATGGCTCTCTCCAAACGAAATACGAATCAAGCCATACACCCTTCCTGAGCCTTTATCATATAGATTACAAATAGCTTAAAAAATTAAACAGGCTTCTTTTCATAGAAAATGTGTCGATTATTTTGCATTCTTAGACAAAAGACCGGGCATCTTTAAGCTGTATAGTATTATACTAACAACACGGGAAATAATGCAATTATCTTGTTTACATGTTTAAATGTAATTTACTGCTGAACAGAGTTACAGATATATGTTGGTCAGGTGTAAAACCATTAAAAAGTTTCGCACACTAACTATGCAAGCTGTCTGGTACTGGTCTGTAGTGCACTGCATTTGGTTACATCAATATTATGAATCGGATTAGATATTTCAATTGTTATGGGTGCGTCAACAAGCAGGACAGGCTTTGATTTCGTCATTCGTTGGACAACCTTACAAGGAGCTTCGCATCGAAAATAATGTTGCTACTACTGCTGAAGTTACTTTGGCCCAGTTCCCAACGAAGCTAGTACATCTTGTGGTTTGGCTGTGAGTACTACGACAATTCCCGGCGAATCTACTTCAAAATCTGTTTTGGCTCACGGTACTGCAACAATATCCAATGATGCAACTTTTCTTCAAAGTGTTGCTACCATTTCAGATGATGCTACTATAACTGCTTCTCAGGTTACTGTAGCAGCCTCCACTGAAGCAGTTGCAATAGCTACTTTGGCTCAAAAAACCTTGACAATTTCCAATGCAGGCGTTGGAACAAAATCATTGTCTCAAAGTACTGCAGTAGTTAACGGTGCGTGCCACGATTCCAGTACAACCGTTTTAAATACTGCTTCAAAAGATACTGGTTACTACATTGGTCTAGAAATAGACGATGACACGAAACGTATTCTTCTAGAAAGTCCTTGGGAGCCACCAGAAAATTATTCTTTTCCATTCTCTACCCGTTCAGTTTCGTGAAAACATGTACCAAATTTTTTGAGGAAGAGTCACTTGCAGGCTCAAAAAGATTGGCTTGTATTGTCTCATGTCGAAAAGTGTTTTTTTTTTTGTAGATACTGCACCTGGTTTACAAATCGCAATGAGGGTGGTTATTGCAAAAATTTTCGTCTAAGAACTCTTGTTAGAAAGCCTCTCACGAACTTAAAATATATGGTGGGTTCTCAAGGTTCACTGGAAAACCATAGAAATCATCAATATCAGACGAATGCCGTGTCTGCCGGAAAATGTTCCCTGAGAAGATATTATCACCATGATGAGGAAGTCATAGATATTGTCATTAAACAACGATTATCTTAGCTCAAGAAAACCATGAGAGGCTTCTTCCGATTATTAAAACGATCAGTATGCCTGAAAGGCAAAACATTCACTTTCGAGGCCACGGGGATGACAATTCGGTCTCAGCTCATGACATAGTCGCTACCAATGAAGGACATTTCCGAGCTATGTTGCATTTCAGGTTGAATGCTAGAGATAAAATTCTAGAACAACAGTTGTAAATCTTCCTTCTCTAGGGCTACATGTACAAGGAAAACAACCCAAAACCCTACTATTGAATGCTGCAGAATGGCTATTGCAAACAACATTGGAAAGATGGTTGCCAAGTCTCGATTTTATTCTATAATTTTTATAAATCTCCTGATTTGTCAAACAAGGCACATGTGAGCCTCATCCTGCAGTAAGTTAATTTTGGCAAAAACAATGATCTAAGGGAAGATTTTATCACTTTAATAGATGCATTTGTAAATGTATGTCAAGCTGTCAGTCAACCTACAGAAATTCAAGCTGATATATTTGACTTTGACAGGAGCCTTTATCCAGCCGGAACCGAGATTTCTGTACCTGGAGTGACATTAGGAGGTATTATCCTACGGAAATTCAAATCATTGGGATTGTCTCTTGATGATTGTGTGGGCATAGGAATTGATGGATGCTCCGTTATGATTTCTGAAAAAGGAGCTGTCAGAGATATTCAGAAGGAAGCATCAAATGCTATCATGACTCCCTGCTGCAGTTATAAACTGAACAATGATATTTCATAGTCATCTAAAGTTAAGATCATTGAAAACACAGTTGATATAATGAAAGAGGTTATCTCTTTCTTCTATTTTCCAAAGCGCATTACAGTTTTGCGTAGATTTGTGGGGCATAAACTTGCGTAGCTTTGCAACACAAGATGGGTTGAACGACACGATGGAGATATCCAATTTGCCAATGACATACCCGAAATTGTTGAAGCTTTGTCGAAAATATATGAGAGGAAAGATAAGGCTACAACTGCAAAGGCAAAAGTTATGAATGCTGCTGTGCTGGAGACACAGTTTGTTGTGGTATTATTCTGTCTCAGTGATGTACTTGCTTTAAAACTTCCAGTGAGTCAGTTTTCGCAAAATGAATCTCTTGACCTCACAAATGCCAGTGAACAATTATGCGTCATCTTTCGGCTCTTGAAGAACGACGTGCTGATTCTGAGAAACATTTTAAGGTTTTGTTTCGTCAAACAGAAGAAATGGCAAGAAAACTGGACATTGAACTCCGAAAACCTAGGATTAGTCAGTGCTAAGAGCATCGTCCAAATTATGCAGTTTCTTCTGTTGAGGATTATTACAGGATTTGTGTGTATATTCCTCTTCTAGATCACATTGTAGGTGATCTAAAATAAAGATTTTCATCTTAGGCATGTGTCGTGTTTAAGCTACCAGTTTTCCTCCCGAAAATAATTGTTAACATGGAATTTTTGCAAATCAACAGTGCTGTTGAGTGTATTATCAACCGTTTTACACATTTGGTCGGCCGAAGTAGAGAATTGCAACTGCTTAAGATCAAGGGAGAGGCGTCACATTGGCAACAGAAGTGGAGAAGTGAACAAAATTGCAATTCAGTGCTTCCAACTACAGTAGAGACTCCATTCGAAGCATATTACAAAGATTTATATTCTCTCATTCATACTCTTTTGCAAATCCTCTGCACTGTTCCTGTTAGTAATGCCAGTGCAGAAGTAAGTTTCTCAATTTTGAACCTTGCCAAAACTTGGCTTCGGAAACAAAGCTGGAATATCGACTTATAGACTTAACACTTCTTCACATTCATTATGACATACAGGTAGATCCTCAGCAAGTAATATAAAGATTCTCTAAAATATATAACCACCGTATTATTTTTTAGTTAAATGTGGATATAACACTTTACATAGCCCTGTTTTCAGGATAAGCAGTTGCATTTCTAAGAGTTAACTTTTCGATGGTATTGTTTATGTAATATCATGTATGCTAATAGAGAGGTGGAAAGTTTGGCTTTTTATCCATATTATAAGTGATCAAAGAACTTTACATGTGATATACGGCATGGGACTTCATACATGTAAGCCTGCCTTTCCAAAGAATTTAAAGAAGTATTTTATAATGTGTCAAACATTTATTGCAAATTTCGTGCATATGCATTCTAATATAACTTACTGTACTTTATATTTACAGAGACTATGGTTTCCATGCATACAGAAAATATGATATTTTATGTTAGAGAATTGTTTTGTTGTTCCTGTACGAGCATCATTCTTACTTGATAGTTATGTAGTATTATGAGAAGTGTTGTAATTTGTTTGATTTCAATATATTACACATACCTTTGTATTTGGTTATTGTAACATGACAATTATGATTTATTCTTGTTTATTTTTATTTTCAGATTAATTTGTGAGTTACCAAAATAGAGGTTAGTGATCTGAATTGCACCATATTTTTAATAAAAACTGTCATTGCGAATTTTGCAAAATTGATAAATATTGTGTTTAAGAATTGTGTACATAATCACCAGTTATTATCGCAATAATTTATATTTGTTACATTGTTAAAAGGCCTTTCAGTTATATATATATATATATATATATATATATATATATATATATATATATATATATATATATATATATAAAGACACATAAATGCATGAGTAGTTTAGTCAAGGGGGGAGGGTAATTTGTGGTTAGATTGTAAAATACCCCCTCCCCAACACCCTATTTTACAAACAAATTTTTCCTTAAAAAATATTAATAATTCTAATAGCAGTATATTCTATGTTTAGTTACGAAAATTGCTTACAAAGCACCATTTTGCACCTTGAAATCCAAATTTTTTCCCTGTCGGAGGACCCCGGACCCAATGCTTTATTGTGCATTGTGCTGGAAAGAGAAATAAGGATTTTTGACTATAGTAAAGGACTGACCCACCCCCCCCCCCATGTAATGGAAGGTAAAGACGTGTGTTCGATCAGTTCATTGCCAGCCATAGGAAATGAGTTATAGCATATCGAAATTTGGGCAAAGTAGCCTCAAGCTGCTTCTTCACAAAAAACGGCGATGAAAGTTGTCTCGTCTCAGGAAACGATGTAACTTGTGATGCTGGTAGAAGAATAATTCGACATGCTGGCGAACCCGAACGATCCGAGTATTATGCTAATAAACATTTCGTTCTAAAAACTTGTAATGTCATCATCTCGAAACTGCACAGTATGTTGGACGAACAAAACACATTCTTTCAGAACTACCTGTCTGAGATCGGGGCGAATATGGAGCGTGTGAAGATGGAGATCGTTCGTGATATGGTGGCCATGGACGAGCGCGTGACGAGTTTTCAAGGGCAAATTATCGACAGATTGAATGAAGTACCTGTGCAAAATGAAGCGAATCTGAAAAACATGGAAGTATATATGACATGTACATTTACTACCTTGATTTCCCACCTCGTTACGAAAAAATATATTAAAAATTACAGCAAGGACATAGTGGATGTTTACAGCTGACGCCTGAGCAAGATCGAAAGAGAGCAACAGTAAAAATTTTAATTCAGTACGATGTTGGACATTGCCAGCGAATTACATTGGACGATTCAGACTGCCTGCTCAAAGTATTTGCTCGCCAAGAGAGCTAATACGTTCTGCGAATGTATAAATTAAGATAATTTTAGGCCAATACTCATCGTCTCGATGTACACAGTGAGACCGATGGAGCACCTATAGTCTTGAAGACCAAAATCGGCGATACCACTGAGCCTTTGTAGAAGTAAAAACATGACGATATACAGAGAGAGCGGGATTATGCATAGGATGTAGATTTGCCACAAAAGTTGGTAAGGTAGATAGGTAAGTGGGTATAATGTCTCGTCGACAGCCAGGTCATTAGAGACAGTGCAAGTTGCACATGTAAGAAGTATTGGGCAAGAATTGGGAAGGAATCGGCCATGGCGTTTGTTTGGGGCCCATACCAGCATTCGCCTGGAGTGATTTCGGAAAACCCTGGAAAACCGAAATCAGGATGGACAGACCGGGAATCAAACACAGATCCTCACGAATGCGAGTCCAGTGAGTTACCACTTCGCCACTTCGCTCAGTTTGCCACACAAGGAAAAAGTATGGTAGAAAGCCCTGATATCTAACATTATGGTTCAACAGTACCTACAACTGTACACATCACGTAATAGTGAAAATAGTTTATACAGGCCTAATAATAAATGTTTTCTCAGTGCCGATTAAATAGAGTTTCTACGAAGTGGGTGCGTCCAATTTGGTGATTACACAACATGTGGAACACCCAGGCATTATGAAATTCTATTTCGCAAGCAGTCCAGGGAGTTTGAATAATCTCACTTTCTGGAATACAAGACTTTGCTCGAACTCACAAATGCATTTTACTAAGATGACAATCCCAAGACCGGTGCTTATAAGGACGAAGATCACAAAAATATTGACATTCTCACAGACCTCTTCAGCAGCATAGCACTGAAAAGTATCGAAGTTATTAAGAAGATAGACTTCGACAAAGAACACCGACTACATATTCTGGAACAACCCTAACGAATTGGTGGATAGACTAAAACTACTGGTTACTTCGCATGAAGTTGGAATCTGTTCGCACATCCACAGCTGAAGAACTGAAGGAGGGAGGCTACATACGATGAATCGATTGGGAATCACCCACGAACTGCATGTGGTCGCCAGACGCAACTACTGCCATCCCAAGGTCATGATATGTGGGATGAACTACCTGTTTCAGGCTGACTTCGTCGAGATGGTTCCGTATGCTCTGGTCAACAAGGGCTAAAAAAAAACATGTAGACAATCATGGATGCCTAAAGTATATTCGCCTGGGCCAAGCCGGTCAAGCCGAAGAACGTGCGTGATGTCACCGACGCCATGGCAGATGTGTTGAGTGAGGGACACTTATCTACCAACTAATAAACCGACCAGGGCAAGGAATTCTACAATGCAAAGTTCAAGGCGCTGATGAAGAAACATAACATAAATCGTTATTCCATGTGCAGCAACCTCAAAGCTTCTATTGTCGAGAGGTTTAACAGAACTCTGAATGGTAAATGTGAAGGCATTATGCTGCGAATTGTAGTTACAAGTGGCTGACACTACTGCCGAAACTCGTCAGCGAGTATACTTCTACCATTCATTCTACCATTCGCATGAGTTCGAAGACATGAAGATCGACTCCCTGGTTCGGACCATGTATGCTATTCTGAAGAGGAGGAACCCTCGCAAGCCTAAAGTCATGGTCGGAGACCTGGTGCACATCTGCAAGCAGAAAGGCGTCTTCGAGAATGGTTTCAATGTGAATTGGAGTCCCGAACGCTTTCGTGTACGACAATTACGCAACTATGCTCCGAGTACCTACTTTCTCGAGGATCTGAATAATGTTCCCATCAATGATGGTTTTTACACGGAGGAGATTCAGCATACAAATTTTACAGATTTGTATTTGTTCGAGAAGGTGCTGAAACGATGTCATGGAAGGCCGTATGTCAAATTGTGGTGTTTCCCAGCCCGCTTCAATTCCTGGGTCGCGGAGGTGGACATCGAGCAGTGAATACAGAAGAAGCATAATAATATTATTGTTTTTTTTTTTGCTTATTATGAATATTTTATTATCTGTATAATACATTTGATGTAAAAAGTATACTGCGATTTATTTCAAAACCCCTCCACATTATATAAAATTATTTTTAATTAAAAATACTGACGTGAACAAATAAAACTAAAATATTAAATATGGCAGTGTATATACTCTGCAGGTATAATCAATGCCACACGGTATAAACAAAATAATGAAATTGCTGTGAGATGCATTCCTGTTTTGTAAAATAAACGTTGTTTGAATAGATTTATATTTTTTCGTATTAGAAAATGCATATTACGTTAACAATACATGTATAAATAATTTATTTTTATGATATTTCTGTGTTATAAAATCGATGGCAAATTTTAATAAACTTGATACTAAAACCAAAAGTTACAGATATAACTTTAAAAAAAAAAACCTACTTTCCTCTACATGAATGACAGAAATTTAGAGGACGTTCTCATTAAAAGCCTTAGATGATGGGCAGGCCTTGGCATCTTGTTGACACAAGTATTATTATAAATGGAAGTTTAAACAAATTTCAAAGGACTGACACAGTTACAGAAATACATTTGCCTTACCCGGGACTCAAACACAGGACTCCTCGTTATATAAGTTGGCATGCAATCAACTGCATTACCCATATTGTAATTTGTCCGCTGTAGGTGGTAATATGGTTTACTAACCTGAAATATTCATATCGTGGCTGCTGTGTTAAAAATTAGTGACCACTTCCGTAAGTCGTATAAATTTAGATGGACTACCAAAGTATAACTTGCCGCCAGCATTTTGGCGATTTGAATTCATTGTTTCTCGGGATATGAGATAAATTTTTTCATAAGGAACTTTCTTATAAAATGGCGTGCAAAATAAATTGTGTACAAATATTTGTTTGTTGTAACATACAGAGCCTGCGTAAAGTTACGTTGAAATTTGTTACGTGGTTTCGTAGGAATAGCGCACTAAGCTAAAAATGTTTATACGGCCAGTCTTTTGAAAATATGAGGCTGAGCCATTTAAAATACCCTTTCGGATATGGAAATTCTTTCACCCTCTTTCCTTGAGTGAAACTTTAATAAACCATACAGACTGATTTATGAGAGTATAAATGAGCAGTGATTATGCTTTCCGGATTAGAGGCCGCATTTTTTGAGAATCCGTACAGCACACTTTCAACATGAAGTAGAGACTTCTCTCGCGGTTATACAGACACATTTGCGACTGTGGTATTCCATCATACAGGTCACAGATACTTAGCCGATGTACAACTTGTACGTATCCACACCTGCTCACATCGTGTCACAGTGTTATTCGCGAGCACGACACCATGGCATACAAATCTGCATATTAACTCGCAGACTTCTGCCTTTCTAGCCTGTTGTATAGCTCTCTTAAGCACTAGGCCACAATTTTTCTTATACCATTTGTTGCAGTCAAGTTTTTCCAACGTCAATTTGAATGAATCCTTTTATTGTTTCCAGAGATATAAAAATGCTATATTTTTTAATGTAGT
This sequence comes from Dryococelus australis, assembly GCA_029891345.1. Classification (NCBI taxonomy): domain Eukaryota; kingdom Metazoa; phylum Arthropoda; class Insecta; order Phasmatodea; family Phasmatidae; genus Dryococelus; species Dryococelus australis. The sequence continues at coordinate 172,967,054 of CM056994.1, read as the reverse complement.
TTCAAGTCAGCGCGCACTTCATAAATCCGATTGTTAGTGAAAAAAAAAAGTTGTATTAACTTTCCGAAATGTGAAAAAATCATATTACAGGAATTGCCTGTGTCAGTAGTGCAAGTAAGCATACCATAGGCTTTTGTGGCAAAGGAAAGAGTATCTGTTTAGACACGTATTACGTTATGGTGTAGACCAATACGCCTAGATACTGTCAGCATATAAAGTTCAGTGGATGCTGATTACATGGTTTCGTAGACATAGTATATTAAGATAAATTGTTTTTATAGTCGTCATTTTGAAAAGAAGTGTCTGCCTTGCTGACAACATACACTTTTACATTGCCTACTGTAGTTTTACTTGTTAGCCAATTTTGGTAGGAATTTGGGGAATGGTTTTCAAGTATGTGAATACAAGCTTGATTTCTAGTGTGGTCCTAGTTAACAAAATGAAGTACATAAGAGTGTATGTGCATTCTTATTTGATTCTTTAATTTTGGTTGAAATTAGCCGAACGGTATGGTAGGTAGACCAATTTAATTAAAAATATCTCTATTTATGCTATTTTTTAAGTTAGCGCCTTATCCTGTTGAGTACATTACTTTTACATTATCTACGACAGATTTACTTCCATACCCAATTTTCAGCAAATCGGCTGAATGGTTTCTCAGATATTACTCAAGAACTTAATCGATTTACGTGGTACTATCTTAAATATAGAAGACTAAAAAATGCTATATGCCTCAGAATAATGCATACGTGATACACTGTCCACACACTAAATGTGGTTTAAATCGTTTAAATAGTTACTGACATATAACATAGAACCCTAAATATTGAAATTACCGCCATTTTGAAAATATTTACCTGGCATGGTCGAAGAGTACGAAAGTCTTATGCACTTTCTAAATACTATACAGTTTGATGAATTTCGTTTCACGGGTTCAAAAGTTTTGTATTGAGAGACACAATTACACACAGACACAGAAGCCTATCTTTCCTTCGGAAAGTATGCTAAAAATGTGTTCTTACCAGTGACTCGCATATAAATAATATAAAATCTGAACTTTTTTATAGTTAATATATTTTAATTTTTTATATTAATTAAAACTTACTAGTCGTTAATTTCTGTCGTATATTTACGTATTACTAAAGTATTTTCTTGGTACCTAGTGGTCTGGCTTCTGAAACATTAGAGCATCGTTTGTATGCTCACTTTTTCGTTGTAGAAACAATTTAGTTTTATGTCAATCTATTAACGCTTCATATATGGTACAGGCTTCATCGCTGTGACAATAAAGCTAAGTCTAACCAACAATATTTCAGGGTGATTTGCATAACGATTATATAATGGCCCGTGAAGTACAAATAAATATTTCGAATGCAATGTCATATCACCATAGTAAATTGACGCACAGACTGAAATTCTACACCATCACTTCAATGTTTGGCAAATTTTTTTTTACAAAATCTGAAATCATAGCACACAATTTATAGAATTATATAATCAATATCAGTAAGCATACAATGAGTGTTTTAAATTTATTAACATTACTTAAATAATAATTTTACTTATCAAGAAATTTTTCATCTGGTAAAGGTAATTGTTTAGCGAAGTAATTTCTACTTATGAAGCTCGGGAAATGCAAAATCTGTCTCGCATGTTATTCTCTAGATTTGTAGAGACAAGTAACTCGCCACGACTGAACTTCCCGACCACTCGCATTACGTCGTTTCTTGCTACTCTCTCTCTCTCTCGCTTCCCTATGATCGACTATATCAACATTATCTTACCTGAATAATGTCACAGTTTCCTCCCAAGCAAACCTCAGATCAACGATGGCACTAGTACTTGCAGGTCCCTGGTCAAATCCTGAATACTATACTACACCCATTTATATATTCCCTACATTACCATCCACAATTTCAAATATATATCGAAATGGAAATATATAAAAGTTATAAAACTGAAGTCAAATTACGCCAATGTTAATTGATAATTTATGACGATAAAGAGATACTTAAATAAAACGATTTTAATTATTTGCATTGAAAACATTATTTTCGCCTCCGAGCAGGCAAACTATTATTATTTTATTTCAGTTTTAGAATGGTTTCCTACCAATCATTACGTAGTAGCGTGGTGCCCGTAATTCAAACGGGCTGCCGACCCTGCCTCAGACTTCAGGCGTAATTAATTTCCGTAACGGCAAGCAGTAAGAGTTTCCCAAGCGCTTGCTCACCGATTATATATATATTTTTTTTTGCACGACATGCTTTACAACATGTATCGCACTTCAGGACATGCTTCACATCATTCTATTCTTGCATGTTTAATGAAATAAGCTATATGGTGTATTACGCGGTTCGATCCACAACTCGCTTTTCATTTCACATTTAGTTCTGCGACGTAGAGTAGCTTACAGGTGAGGATGAAATGCTCAGTTACGCATAGTCCTACAGGTGACTCCAGTCCCTAGAAACGAGGACGTGGTCTTTATTCATCGCTTAGTTGTTGGTCAATAAAGAGGGAGGTGACATCTACGATCACATTTTACCATCAGCCGTAAAACTTGATAAAAACCGTACGTTTTAAATTGCATGCCTTGGAAAGATATTTCCCCCCATTGGCATAAAGTGTGAGCAATATCATCTAAGTAGTCTTAAATGCATTTTGTTCAGATTTGAATAGTTGTGCCTATTCTACTGTGCGAAAATTTGCATTCTCTCTCAATTAAATTACCTTTAATATGGCAAGGTCTTTGAAAACTTGGTAGAAAGAGGCAGGGTATTCCACATTCCACACCCAAAGCCCTGAAATTATTAATTTTTTTTTTTTGTATTTTATGTTATATGATCATGAGGGGACTACAAATAATGTTTGACGAAATTTCTCGGCACTTTTCCCTATAAGTTTTGTAATTCTACAGGCAATATTTATATTCCAGCATCACATGAGTACGCAAGATAAAGTAAAATATTCTTTTTATTAGGCTATGAAAGATTACTGTAAATCTGACGGCGATATCAGCATATATAAACATTATGTATAATATATTAGGAAATCATTTTCACAATGTCGTTTTTATAAATGTATTTATTATTTCAATGCTCGCAAACATTGTGGCTTGCTCTGTGAACTTCATTTTATTCATTACTTGCGAACTTTACAGACATACGCACTTGTGGCCGCCACAAGCTCATTCTTAACACCGAAGTTATCTTAATAAAGAGTGTTAGCCAAATGCTCATCACCAGACATCAGTATAGCAGGGCAACAGTACGACGATTGATGTTAAAAATATTGTCAATATGAAAATCTAGTGATCACAGTTCCTTGTTAGTAACTAATATAACACAGGTACCTTACGCAGAGCAGCTGTCGAGAATCGTCGATATTGGTATACTTGGCTCTGGCGTAATCAACCAATGGTAATTCTTCTACGCGATAGTGAGATCAAGAAACAGCTTAGATCTCGAATTTAAGATTTTCACAGGCATAATTTTCACGCCTGTGCAATGTAACGGAATTCAAAATATATGGACAATTTCCTAAATGCTTCCCTTCTAACGCGTTTTAGATGCATGGTTGTTTTCTATTTTTTTTTTCTTCGCATTTTCGCCAAGTTTCCCTCATTTCGCAGCAGCTTCAACTAACAGTTTGGTAAGAGTGTGGATTATTTACAAGGATCGTTGTTCATATACGAACCACGTCAGAATTGTTAAATTCATAACACGCATAAGTTTTTCCAGACATTTTCACATATCAATGCGAATCATTTTCAACATTCATTAATTTGGCGTGAGCGTTATATTGGCGCGTGTTTTGAATTAAAACTGTATTAATATGCTGCTTAGAAAAAATAATTATTTCAACCATTGGTATAGCCATGTTCAGATGCGCAAAACTCTAGTTAGCACCGAGCCAGGATATGAGGCTAGAGATCCCTTGCGCGTCTGAGCATCATTTTCGAATGCAGGACTATATTACCCCTATGAACGTTTTTTTACGTTCTTTTGGTTGCAGTTGAACTTCCATCACTGACTCAGGTCTTCCAGAAGGCGATGAGAACCGAATGAACTTATCAGATAATGTTATTAAAATTACTACAATTGCAAAAACTTTTAATTTGCAATTACTGCAACATTTCTGCATATCATTTCTGTAAGTTAAACGTTACCTACTTTAATTCAGGTTATTGAAAACAGAATTATTCTAAACTATTCGAAACAAATTGTATTTAAGAGTTGGTTGTTTTACATACAAAGGACTAAAATTAATATATTGAAATTAGCTTCCGTGCACAGTTTTCTGTACTGTAAAAATGAACGGAAATTAATTTGTTTGAATCATTGAAAATGATACGTTTCATTAAAGGCATAATCCGACTGCAAAACCAAGTTTGTAGACTGACTATGAAACCAAAATATAGTGGCGCTTTCTGACCAAAATGTCAGAAATAACTATGTTCCTGTATAATAATGTTGCAGGCAAGATAATAGTGCCTAAGATGACTAGAGGCACACGTTACTCAAACTTATTGAATGGGGGTTAAGATGCACAGCTGATAGTTTTCGCTCAGTAAACATGGTGAGATCTTAGTCGGATTTTTACATTCGCTGCAGATTCGAATCATAGATTACATGCAATAGCAGGATATACCATTGATAAAATTTTATTCTCTACATTTTTTTTTGTAAATACAGTAGCAATGTTTTATAAGGTGTTAAGTTTCTTACCTAAAGTTGAACAGAAGACTTCACTTAGAACACCTGCGGTTAAGAGTTTATGTGCAATGTTTTCTTAAACTAGATTTTAATAAAGGATTAATGCCAGCATTTGTGAAACTATTTCGTAATGTTTTTGGTAACACTAGGTAATATGAAATAAAGACATCTGAGTTATTCGACAGACATACACCTAAGATAAAATTGGTTTAAAATTTGCATTATTATTATCTCAAAATATTGGGAAAAAAAATTGAAAATAGTGGTGAACTTCTGGAAAGAGTTGATGTAAATATTAGCGGTATTACAAACTGTAATCCTTTTAATATAAGCAGATCAGTTTTATGTAGTTGGTGAACACTGGAAAAAATAATTACGAAACGAAGTTGGGTCACATAGTAATGTCGTGGATATACCAAAACTTTAAGAGTAGAAGGAAAATGGCGGATCTAGGGTAATGGCGTCTAGCATCGGAGTCAGAAGCCGGCCGGCCACCATGTCGAAATTTCACTTTTTTTCCCCTTTTCCTCTCAAAATTTCCTTTTCCCCTCAAAATCGATTACATTTTCTAAAAAAATTGTTATTTATCCATAAAAACCCTCTTTCCCCTAAATATTAATCTTTTTCCCTAAAAATTTCCCGTTTTTCCCAGAGCAGAAGAGAAGGGAACGTGACACCAGCGAGGTGGACTCGTAAACCCGGGTAAGATCAAGAGAACTGGTGAAAACCGGCGGACATGGCCGTGATGGCCATCTTGGTTTTATACGCATCAGGTAGGCCAAAGAGAAAATAAGGATCCAGGATCGGAGACAGATCTAAACATCAGCCATCTTGTCCGCATTATTGGGTACCGGTGAATTTTGACCTATGGCCTTTGAACTTTGATACAAAAAATCCAAAAAATCCATAACATTCACAAAATAATACAAAGAATTCGAAAAATTGTGAAATATAATCATAGAAGTCAGCAAGAATATTACATTTCTAATTACTACATACCTATTGGATGTAGATGACCTTGAACTTGATTCTATGACCTTGAATGGCTTTAAAAACTGTAATGTCTTACATACAATGTTACAGACTACTACCGACATAGTGAATGCAGGTGACCTTGACCTGTGCCCTTGAATAATTTTTAAACCAAAAACTCGAGAAAAATCCTAAAAATCAACAAGCATTTTACATTACTGATTACTACTGCCATACTAGATTCAGGTGACCTTGACATTGACCCTGTGAAACTGAGTGACGTTGAAAAATCTCAAGAAACTATTCATAAAAGTCATCAATCATATTACATTACTGACTACTACTTCCATACAGGATGCAGGTTACCTTGACATTGATAATGTGACCTTGATCACATGACCTTGACCTTGATCATATGACCTTGACCTTGATCCTGTTTCCTTGAATGGCCTTTAAAACAAAAATTTAAATAATTAATCTCGCCATAAATTATGGCAAAATATAAATGTCTTGTCACAAAATTTACACTGGCCACGACCTAGTGGTTCAGTCAAAGACTGGGGCGGACCTGTTGAGGATGCATGTGCTGGAGCTAAAGGAGCAGGTAATGCTAACAATGGTGTTTTAGGTACCTCAGCCGAAGGAGTCGTTAGCACTGCTGGTACCACTCCCGAAAAAGTATATTGCATTGCCATAGATACCATTGGCAATGGATTGCCCTAAGACATCGCAGATGCAGAATAAGATTTAGAAGAGAAGATGTATAAGCTAGCCGAGACGATCCAACTTTCAGGGCAGCTGCTGTTAAAAAAAAGGCTCTCAACTTACTTCCCTACCCTGTCGTACCTACGAGCACGAAGTCCTATGATATCATATTAACTTTGAACCAATCATATTGCACCATTAATACAGTGTTCGAACACTGACCAGCCAATTATTAAGGTGCCAAGTATATTTAGCATACTGACTCTTTAATTATTCCTTAATGATTCCTTATTGAATTCTAAATTACTCCTAAATGACTGCTAAATGACTACTAATTAACTCATATATGACTACAAAATTATTATAAATGACTTCCAAATGACTGCATAATAATGCCTAATGACACCAAAATGGCTCATAATGACTACAAAATGACTCCTAAAATACTGCTAAATGATTCCTAAATTAACCCTGATTGTGGTGCTAATTGTGGTGTGTGCGATGTTACCTGCAAAGCATGTGGCGTGTGCAGTGCTGATTGCAATGTGTTCAGTGCTGATTGTGGTACGTGCAGTGCTGATTGTGGTGCATGCAGTGCTGATTGTGGTGCATGCAGTGCTGATTGCGGTACAATTGGTTCTGATAGCAGTGCATGTGGTGATGATTGCAGGTTGTGAGTTGCTAATTGCGTAATGTGCAGTGCAGATTGTGGAGTATGCGGTGCTGATTGCGGTGCATGAAGTTCTGATTATGGCACACGATGTGCTGATTGCAGTGCTGATTGCGGTACTAAGTGCGAAGCATGTAAGTCGCAAGTTAAAATAAATTTAAACTATTTTAAAATAAAATAATATAGTCCTACATCCAAAACTGAATGTTATAAATTTTATTATAAATCTCGCTCTAAAAATTATATATCCAGGTCCTTATATATATATTGACTTTCTTCTTGAGTAAACTGTGATTGCACTTTGTACTTAAAATGTCTGGAACTACAGCTGGCAGCCACCATGCTTCGGCATTTGTTGATTGACAACTTGGACATTATACTGAGCAATGCAGTACCACTGCAGGCCCCGCCATACTTCCCAAAGCAGATATTGTTATGTTGTTTCACTGTATCGCCTTGCACAAACTGCATGGGGCCAATGTCGTAATGCTTCATCGCGTGGAAAGGACTCTTCGTACAGACAACCTCTCATGTCAGTGGTCATTTTGACCATACATTACAGCTTGCTCGCAGAATCGGCATTGATGTCAATCAATATTGATGATGCAGGTGGCGGTTCCATGATCACAAGGTCAAAGGCAGGCCTTTGTATTTACAATTTTTTTTGTGGTATGTGAGCACTCTCAGAAAACCCAAATACTCAATCGCTCCAGAATAAAACATGCAATTATTATGGTATGTATATATAAGATAGGAATATACAAAATTATATATAAATTGTATATATACATTTATATAAGATAGAAATATACCTTATTATGTATAGAATAATATGTATGTGTTGGTAAATGATAGAAATATTCATAACTATGTAAACAATACATTTTATACCTACTTGTTTTATTTTGGGGCGAATGAGTATTTGGATTTCCTCAGAGTCATCCTACACCACAAAGATAAATAGTGATTACGAAGGACTGCCTTTGACCTCGACAATCATAGAGCCGCGAAGTGCATAATCGATATCTGGCTGACGTCAGTTCCAATTCTGTGATCGTGTTTTCACCTATGATCAGGATGCCCATGGGCATGAGAGGGCTGTATGTACTAAGAGTCCTTTTCGTGCGATGAAGCATTGTGACATTGGTCCTATTCAATTTTTGCAAGGCGATACATTGAACGTATATACCAAGATCTGCATTGAGAAGCATGGTGTGGGCCTAACGTTGTGCTGTATTGTTCTGTACAATGTCCAAGTTGCACATCGACCAATGGCGAATCGCGGTAGCATACTGTTGTAATTCTAGGTACTTTTAGTGCAAAGTGAAAATACTTTTAATCAGGAAGTGATTAAATATATCGAAGTACCTGGATATTTACTCTTTAAACAAGATTATTAAATAAAATGTCCACCTTTCAGCTTTGGATTTAGGAGTATATATTTATTATTTTCAAAACGGGGAAATTATTTTTAACTTGCTACCTACATGCACCACACTCATCACCGTACGCACTGCACTTAGCACTAGAATGAGTACCGCACATGATACAATTAGCACTGCACACTCCAGAATCAGCACCACACACACCACAATCGACGCCACACACACTGCAATCAGCACCAAATGCTCCACAATCACCACTGCATGTATCACAATCAGCACCGCACGCACCACAATCAGCACTTCTCACACCAAAATCAGGACCACAGGCACTTGCATGCACTACAGTTAGCACCACACACACCGCCACAATCAGGATTATAATTGGAGTCTTTTTGGAGAAACATCGGAGTCATCAGGAGTCATTTTACAGTGATTAGAAATCATTATGAGTCATTTATCAGTCACTATGAGTCATTTGTAGTCATTATGAATTATTTTTCAGTTATTTAGGAGTCATTCTATATTTGTCAGTCTGTATGAAATAGTCGGCTGAAGTAACTTGGTAACTTGGTGATTGTCTGGTCGGTGTCCGAACAATATATTAATGATATAATATGAGTGGTTCAAAGTCAATATGACGTCATATGGCTTCCATACTCGTACATTATACGCAGTAGGGAGGTAATCTCAGAGGCTTAGTTTGACAGCAGCGCTGCGAAATGTGGATTGTCTCGGCTAGCTTCTGCATCTTCGCATATAAGACTTATTCTGCATCAGCGATATCTTCGGGCACTCCAGAGAGCTACTGATACCTACGGCATTGCAATCGACTTTCTCAGTAGAGGTACCTGCAGTGCCAACGAACATAATCCTCGGCTGAGGTTTCTAGAACACCAGTGCCATTGTGGCCTGCTTCTTTAGCTCCAGCACCCACCTTTCCAACAGGCCCACCCGAGTCTTTGCCTGAACCACTACATTGTCATGTGTCAGTTTTGTGATAAGAAATTTACTTTCGACCACAATGTAAGGCGAAATGAGAGTAGCAGGAAGTTGTATGTTGAGAAACATCGGGACTTGGCATCGGAGCTGGAGTCAGGACTGCCGCCATATTGGAATTTCCCTTTTTTCTCTTTACCCCCTAGAAATTTCCCTTTTTCACACAAAATCGACTACATTTCCCTATAAATTTCTCTTGTTCCCCAAAAATTTCCCTAAAAAATTTCCATTTTTCCCGGAGCAGGTGACCAGGCTTTGTGACTCCGAACCAGATAGCAGATTGCGATCAGTGACTACGAATCAGACAGGAGACTATGATCACTGACTCTGAGCCAGGATATCATGACCCTTGACCTTTGACCCAAAAATCGAAATGAACAAAAAAAAAATCCATAAAAGGATAAAGTTAATAATTAAATTATTCAAAATTGTTAAAACCTTATTAGAATATCAGAATTCCTGAGGTTTCCTCCTCAGCTACCACCATAACAAATTAGTCGGCCGGTCTCAAACCCCTCGCCCATACCTAGTCAGCCAACTTGGTTCTGTCAGCCATCATAATAATTATATTGAATGCAGATGACCTTGACCTTGACCCCATGACCTTGATTTACCTTGAAAACAAAAATCGAGAACAAATACATTATAGTCAACAAGCATATTACATTACAGACTAATACCACCAGAATAGATGCAGGTGACTGACCAGGTCCCCATGACCTTGATAAAAAAACGAGAAAAATGCATAAATCAACCAGCACATGACATTAATGAACAAAACCATCTTCTTAGATATATATGGTCTTGCCCTTGGCCTTGAAGACCAAAATCGAGCAGAAACACACACAAGTCAACAAGCATATACTGTTACAGACTTAAAAAAAAAATTCAAGAAATGCATAAAATTCAGCAAGCATATTACATCACAGACTAATACAGCTGCATTGGAAGCAGGTGACATCAAATTTGACCTCATGACCTTGAAGGATCTTGGGCCCAAAAATATCACAAAATTGCCCTTTTTCCTCGAAAAAAACTCTAAACATTGCCAAGAAATTTTAAAAATCTTGAAAAATAATTTATTTTAAAAATCACCTTTCTGGACGTTTCGAACAGCACCACGCCCACCAGACGACAGACTCCCTCACCTCCACTCACCTCATCAATAAACATTATACCATATGCTGCATCTTGGTTTCTTCTCCATTTGTCACGTTTTTATAGTTTATCTCCCATCTTCGTTCTACTATCATCTTGGATTTTATATGTTTTCATCATTTAGTTAGGACTAGTAAAGTAATTCACCCGTCACGTACCAGCCATATTTGTTTATTCTTTTTAACATGTATGTTGCACTGTAGGCACCCTCCATGTTATATTCTATTTTACACACATAGATGGCGTTAATTTCTCTATTTAGCCATTTGGTGACCCTTCAACACACACACACACACACATATATATATAAGAAAAGCTGTAATATACCAATTAATATTATACGAACATGCATAATTCAAGAAAAATTACTGGTATACAAATTAAATATTTTCCACTACACTCAATGGATAATCATTTCTTTTCTTCCATTTCGAAAATTCTATTTGTACATATCAATAGTTTTTTACTTGTTTTAAAGAGTATTTCTAACATTAAAAGTATAGTAATCACTTGCTCCTAGCACCATCATGGATGAATGAAAGAAATTTTAACAAACATGATTTAAAATATACAGTGGTGCTTTTGCTCATTACCATGTTAAGTGAAATTAAAGAGTACATTAATACGTCTTTCCTATATAAATGTGTGACAAATAAATCTAAATAATAATTGTTTCCAAGTAATTTTTATCCAGGCACACAAATAAGTATTAAACCAGGGTAGGGGTCTGTAGGGAATAATTTATGTTCGTTTCAACTTGTACCCTTACAACACTCATCACACGAAAAAAAAAAAAAAAAAAAAAAGTGGTGTCGTTGAAAATAAGCCGTGTTTCGTCCCTCTGTTCCAACTCCACTACTACTTCCTCCATGAAGCTCACTTTCGAGAGAGGCAAAAAAATTAATTGAAGAAATCATCCAGTCTTATTGACGACAATCTCGTTATGAGGATACTTAATCAGCATTATTTACGGTTACTAAAATACATTGGCAGTCTTAGTCAATACGGTGTAATCATTGATAATTTGGCGCGAGGCTAGTGCTTATACTATAGTAACAGCACGGTTTAGCTGAAACTAACAAAACCTAAGAAATCTTCAGTAACACGCTAGACATTTTAAGTATAGATTAGCTTTAAAAAAAAAAATTTCTGTTTGGTTTAGTAGTTATTTGTAATTCTTAAAAAAATAAAAAATAAAAATAAAAGAAAAAAAACTAAATATTACTACGTATTTTACTAAACGATTTAGTTATTGTTTTGAACACTCAAACATGTTTGTTATTCGAACTTAAAAGTGTTATTGTAATCAATTTCGAAATCCCACAAAAATCATAATTTATATTGTGTATTACTTATTGTACAAGAATTTCAGTAGGAGCTCACTGACTCATAAAACCGTCAAAAGAAATTAATGTGATTCAATCCCCCGCAAAAATCTCTCTGAAGTCAAATTCACGCAAGAATTTCGTAGCATCTGCATTTCATATTTTTTCTGCAGTGTAAACTCATGAAATTAAAATTCCTGCCCTAAGTTTATGACAAAATTTTCGCGTGAAAAGCGGCACTTGTTTTTAAAGGAACACGAAAGAATTACGATTATGCGCTTTACGACTTTCGCGGTATTATTTTCCGCGCCGCAAAATTTAATACTCTGGTTTCATCACAGCTTTCATACCGAAATCAATTTACGAAGAAAATGGAAGATGTTTTTCATACCTAGAAGATAATTGATTAAAGTCCTAAATGTTATTGTTCTCATTTACATTTTCGTCGTCAAGTTATAGAAGCATACATTCAAATTCTACAATGTTGAAAGCTGAAGAGGTTCAGTCAAAGCTTGTTTTATAATTCAAACTCTCTCGAACCCATAAATCACTGATTTAAGTAAGTGAAATAGTTCTCTTTATGTTGCTACTGGCAAATCAGAGAAAGGTGCAAGGAATCATTACGCAAAAATGTTGTTTACCCTGAAATCATTTTAAATTATAATATTTGATCTGAAATTCAGCCACTGGAATAATCAACAATGTTCCTGGGAATTTAGTAAATGAATTTAAGTTTTTGCAGCGGATTTTTCATGTAGCAATTAAATTTTAAATCTTGCAATTACTCAGCGATGTTATGTCTTATTAATTTAAGCAGTTTATTTTCTTACAGCATGCTTAACAAAATTAATTCTGAGGATAAACCGTATGTTATACTTTATGTTTTGTAGAATAACTGTGTATGAGTACGCCATCCAGCAGATAAACATGTTTTAACGAAATACACGAAATACTATTTTGAGATCAGTGATGTAATTCGGAACACTTCTGTTTTTGTAACACTGCTGCAGTTTAACGGAAGTACATAATGGAAACAGAGCGAGGGCGGCACTGGCTCATTGTTTTGTCATCTGAACATCTTTCAGAGTGGCCATTGTGTATTTTTAATATATGTGTAAAATTAATATTGCGATGGGGTGAGACGCCCTCTCCCCGTCAGTCAACATGCTATACAAAAATATCTCACTCGTCTAGTTACCGCAACTAACATTACACTGAACTGCGAGATGAAAAGCGTTCTCGACTTCAATACTTTTGTGCACAAATTCATGACTAACTATAAATATAAACATTGTATTCACTATCTAGAAAATTTAAAGCAGTAGAGTCTTTCCTTCCCATACTAAAAAAAAAAAAAATTACAAGATGTTAGTACTACGAGAATTGAGACTATTGGCAGTTCCTTTTTGGTTACCATTTATTTATCAAAAGATATCTGATTTGATTTGCACCCATTCTTCATCACTGGAACAATTTTAGTTATATACACCATACGTTAGAAAAATATTTAGCCGCATAACCAAAGTTCCATTTCATTCCAGTTCATTTTTATGGCAATGCAAAAATTTATCGCTCAACACAATTATTATCAAAGTACTCAACAACAATTTAAAACACTTAAAATGTTTGGCCATATTCACCTCTCAAATGGTAGCTACAAGTATTATAATATTACCGGTCGTCATAATTTATTTTTAACTTCAACGTTAATGAATGTTACTGCACAAAACTACCTTCATGGCTCCGGTTTCTCGCTAAGAAAAGTATGTTTATTGCCGCCCTCTGAATGGGCCTCGCACGGGCTGTGACGATCATTTTATGCACAGAGAAAACTGCTGATGCAGACACACGCGAATATTAACGGGCGTAGGAATTTCCGTCGTCTCATACCTGCTGAAATTTGGCCAAGCCTAAATGCGTATAGGCGGTTCACGATAAATTGAGCACTTTTTAAGGCCCTTGTAAAAGGCATTAACCTGTAATAAATATGTCTTATTGCAGCTTAAGGCATAAAATTTTGATGGCGGTGACATGTATACACTGCGTTTATTGGTCACATTGCAATGTTTATGTTAAAAAGCAGCAGGAAGATGGAAATTTGATGAAATGAAAAATTTATAAGGGCCTTAAAAAGTGTTCACTTTATAGTTAACAGCCTATAGTCTCGATGACGAACCTCCAGCTGTTCACAGCAGGCGGCGGCGATGTACGGTACCCAGATGTACCTTACAGTATGTAGCGATTGAATCGGACATCGGACGGTGACCGCAACACTTGGCGACTCAGGTGACGTCAATTTAAGGCGTCGCATTTCCTTCAGCACTACACACGTAAAATTCGTCACTTCTGCGAGCACGCGAAACATACTCAACAGATTTCACGCGCTCGTCCAAAAAGATTCACAACGTTTACATTGCCGGCAACCAAGTCAAACGCCTTCGGGCATTGGCTTTCACTCGGCAATATACTTTGCCCGCATCACCCGTTAGTTTTACTAACACAAAATTTGCGTGCAATCCCAAGGACCGTTCCATTACTACACCAGTGATCTTTCCACGTCATTGCAGAATGAAAAAAGTTACTTTCATTAACACGTTCATACTTTGATCCACAATAGTAAACGGCTTTCAAACATCTGTAAAATATTCCATCGGCTAGCTGCGCGCCCGTTACACCGCCTTGTAACAAATGTTCCCGTCATACTGGTGGTTAATTAGCACCAGCCGCCAGCACACACCCAAGGTCGGGGCTAGACACCTTCTGCCCGCCCGAGCCGAACAGCAGACTCCCTTCTCCACCTACCTCGCCACCCCTCCCCGGCCGTGCGCTCTCCGGTAACACCGTGCGAAGGGCGCATTCTGACAGTGGCTTTTACAACAAAACACGTACAACACAACCTGCATATAGAATATTTATATCCATTAATATATAAGAGTAGAACCATATACAATATAAAATATTTGCGTTAGATAAATAATAAGAATAAAAACAGGCCGGCCTAAAATGTAGCGACATGCCACACGGTAAAAAAACTCACCTTAAAATTTCTGTACAATACTTTGACCACTATACACAGGTTACCAACCGTGGCTAAAAACCACTAAAAAAAAAACCTTAAAAAATACTCTGATACGATCACAATCGTCTCAGGGGCTGATCGCCTTATTCACGCGTTGGTCATGGAAATTTGTAAAATTATTATAAAAGTCAATGATTTGCCATTTTGCTCATTCTTTTACTGACATGCATTGGAATAAAGAGAAACCAAAATAAAACACTTAAACATTCAAAAATTTTACTTGATAATTTTAATTCAACGTTAAGAAATATAAGTAAATTCCGCCTGACATTACAATATTTAATGAGCAGTCAGCAGACCTGTTGAAGTAGAAACGTGTAGTAACTGTTTAAGCGTGAACATCCGGAACTTACGTGCCTTTGTTCTTGCATGTTGTAATATATAAGTAATTAATTTTTATGAAAAAGTGCCCTGTTGGACCTAAAACTACCGTTAAG
Organism: Dryococelus australis; assembly: GCA_029891345.1. Classification (NCBI taxonomy): domain Eukaryota; kingdom Metazoa; phylum Arthropoda; class Insecta; order Phasmatodea; family Phasmatidae; genus Dryococelus; species Dryococelus australis. Next base: position 172,951,609 of record CM056994.1, on the reverse strand, counting down.
TAAAGTACCACGGAACATGTTGCTTCGTACATCGTGTAATACGTCTAGTTCTTTTTATCCAACTTATTTTTATAAAGAACGGTTGGTTAACGCGACTGCCGTACTATATGTACATATGTATGCATAAATGTATAAGTGTATGTATGCATGCACATATGTGAATACATTGCTGTATGAATGTATAAGTATATAAATTTAAATACTAATGTAACTGTAAAAATATGGGAGGGACGGAGGATAATTTTAAATTATAATTTAAATTTTACATATATTAGTATTTGTGTAAGTATGAAGTAACATCATAATCAAGTGGACCTCTATACTACGTCAGAGAATAATATTATAGTAGAAACACCGATCTCATGCATTTTAATTCTAGTGAGATCTAATTTACCTACAAATCTACAAATACTTCACACACATAAGACAAAGATATTGTGTTTAAGTACTACTCCAACATATGACCGAATAAGAATCTCCGAGATTATTAATTTCCAACAAAGAAAATGCTAATTGCGGAAATTGAGGGAATTTAATATATTCTCATCATTAAAGCTTAGTAATTAGCTGTGACAAACTTCCTTGCTAAGGCTCTCCAGCTCTTGATAAATTACGTAAATTCTCAGGGGTCCCCTGGGTAGTTAAAATCAGTGCAGTGTAATTTAAATAATCGATTACCATTCATTTGAAGCATCGTTCTCAAAACGTAAAATGTAATATTCAACATTACCAGTGTATACTCCACATGAGATATTTCTTGAACTAATATGCAAATTAAACAGTTTTCCATATATAATATTTGAGGCTTTTTCACTACAGCCTAAGTGTTATTTCTCGTTCTACCCAATATCATTACTTATAACACTTCTTCGAGAGTGGGTTTTCATATTTATAATATTCAATTTTATATATCTAACTCTTGCAACTAGTCCTTTTCAAACACACAAAATGAAGAATTCTTATTCTTTCTACAACATTGTTCATACATAAGAACAATTTTTACAACGATCATTGAAATCATTAAAATTACTCTTGGCACAGACATAGATTAAAGAAAATAAATCAACAACAAATATAAATTTAAATTGTACTTTTGCCTTTCCCTCTACTTTGTTATGTGAAATAGCAATAGTATTATAATATTCCCTTTCCTATACATATAAATAAAAAAACCCTATAAATTACAAATTTATTGTGTTATTCACATATACCCCTGTTTATATGGGTAGGGGTCTGTAGGAGACTCTATATATATATAATCTTATTTCTCTCCTTACAATGTATTAGGTGGTCAGTAATTAAATGTCATTATTCTTCTTTTTCATTGTTAAAACTTGCGAAGTAAATGTGCTCCTTTGTATCAGTATGAAGCGTTACCTGGTAAGTCACCAATGTGTACCTTGAAACAGTTTTAAGCACTTTGGCGAAAAAAGTTTCAAAAAATTTTAGTGCGGATATCAGAGTAAACATGTATATGTTACTAACAACATCGGGAATCATTTTTAATATTTGTGTTATTACGTTTCGTACTGTAAGTCGTTCACATTTATAGAGAAATGGTTAAAATATGTTCACTGGTGTTACGCTTTTACTAACTAGTTCGATCACAAGGAACAAATTATCATGAAACCTAAAATGTAATAACTTGTTAAAGTGATTTATTGGCGTCCAGTAAAGAAGTCCTGTCAGATCTTGTAGTGGTTCTATTAATCACACAGAAGAGACTAACAAACTAGGATGTTTGAATTACTTAAACCTCTAGAGTATTCTACATACATGTGTAACATGGACGCTTTCATTATCTTATGAGGAAACCCATTTTACCCTTGACTGAGTAGCACGTGATATAGTACTTGATTTTTCACTGTTTAATTATCGACACAGAGTTTTTTAGAGCAGGTCAAATTTAATATCTTTCGAATTTCAGAGCAGACGTTCTACTCTAACTTAAAGCTAAATGAAAAAGTGAAGTATTTCGTTCTCTGTTTATCAAATACATTATAATTTTTTTAATTTATTTCGGTATATGCCAGACTTTACAGTCGTACTTACCCTCGAGCAGCAAGCAGTTGTTTACTGGCCGTCACTGCAGTAATAATTAATAATTATTTGTACGGGGTTGCGTATAAACCTTTCTCATTGTCGCGACTATCAGACAGAAATATTCTCACATTGTCGCTAAGGGCTTATCTATAAAACGGTTAAACGATAGCAACACCAATGAGAAACGATAAATTCTTGACTTATACCATGCTTCCATTGGAATTTGAGAAATTAACGAGCACTTTTAACTTCGAATAAAATAATTACTAAAAGAAGCATTCCCAGGGAATAATATATGAAAATTACATATTTATTAAGTGAATGCTTTAGTATAGCAAGGTATTTTTTTTGCAACAGGCAACATGATGAAATCAATGCAAATGTTGGCGTTCATTACATTCAAAACAAGCTGAATTACAGAAATAGCAGTTTAAAAAGTCTCTTGTAGAATAGTTATCAAGACAACATAATTGCTTGTACTTTCATCTTAATCTACGTAATTAACTCCGATAATTTTCAAAAATCATTTCCTTGTGAATAAAGAGCAGATTTATTTCAGTGCACTAACGTTCCAAAAAGGATTTTACTGTAAATTGCTAAATTAAATAGTACCTCATTTAAGTGTTCGAGGTGTGTTACACACATCGTTTTGCATTTTAAAGTAGTAAGAAAATTTCAGTGAATTTCCACCTAGGAACTATTTACCAGGTAATTAACAGGATCGGCTCCTTCGATACGTCAGGAAGGCAATGCCGATTGGTGATAACTACTTATAATTATTTAATATGTTAACGTACCTATAAATAAGATATCAAACTACTTGTTTTCACTTGATATTTGCATGCTAATATGAGTAATATTTTTAATAGCATTGCTGTTAATCGGTTGTCAGAATTCTAATTCCAATTTTTTAACGGCATATTGAAATTAAATATCAGCTATAAACGCTAGAGACACCGTAATTTACTGTAATTTACTGAGGGTCAAAATACATTTGGTCTACCGGTGTACCTTAAGCAGTTTTGCGGTTTGGTCCATTGAGAATAATAGAGATGTGAGGATCTTCCATTAGTAATTATATATTACCTACTGATTTGTAATTAAGATTTAATAATTTAAAAAATGCATATTTTATTTCTTTAAATAGTAAATTGTGGAAAGAGCTACACCAAATTCGTTTTGGAAAATTTTTATACACTACATTACTTCCACCAAACAACTTACAGACTACGTGACGGTGTAATATCTCGCCTATGTAGTCAGTAGAAATGTATTCTCTAGTTTATGTTTATATTTGATTCCATATAGAATTTAAAGTTGGAAACAAAATTGGTGAATGTATTGTCCTGAAGTGTATACATTTTACATAAGCACTGAGCAAAATACACGCATTAAATTTGCCGCCGAAATAAAAAAGGTACATCTGCTTTTTTGACAATTTCATTTACAGATGAATATGTTATTGTAGGCACTGCGACGAGTAAATATCTTGCTTGTCACTGTGAAAATATCAGTATTGTGGACTGCCTAACGTCAGAACCGATAAAACATATTTGTATTATATGTCATTGGAAGAAGCTTTTTATGAGACTGAGGAAAATATTCTCTCGCACTTAAATAAGATTTCTAATTGGAAACTGAAGTAAAATTTAACCCAATACCTGTACAGCGACCAATATATAAACCACCATGATATTAAGGGTTAACAATAAACAAAACTAGTAACGTTACAATTAATTGCAACTAAAATGATGTTTATGCTTGTCTAGAATCACATAGGAATACAACTTTCGAGTATCGCATTCATACTCCTAACAATTATTTTATAACGTCACTCTATTAAAGCACCGCACAGTTATCGCGATTACACTCTAAATTCGAAGGGAAATTCAACTGATCGAATCAGTGAAAATATCTCCACTTAGAAGTTGCGGAAAATCAGTGATTCAGAGAAAACATGATTGAATTAGTGATGTAAAACTATTTCATTGACTGAATAAGTGATGGTCGACTGCAGTGGCAAATTACATATTGTTTTCATTGAATGTAGCCGAATAACCATGCGAAATAAGCATATTTACGATAGTTTACTATTTACATTGCACAAGTTACTGCAATTTTAAAAAGAAAAAATTTCGCATTTGGCCGAGATTGAACTCGCATACACCTTTCTCTTCGATATTAGGCCGTTAGCTCACCATCTGTGCTTCCAAGCCAAGCTGGAAAAGTAAAAAAAAAAGGACTGATGTGCCATATAGTTATCATCGAAATGAGCGATGATTTAAATTGTATACCCTTACTTCTTTTCGTTTTTGGTTTAACTATCATCGTTAGGATTGCTAAAACTAATAGTATGTATGAGTGCACGCTCTTTACCACATTACATTCTTTTTAAACCTTCAAACAGAGCAAAGTGAAGATTACATGAAAAATAAATAAGAGAAGTAAAAATGGAATGAAGTCTGAATATTCACAGTAACTTGTAAAATGGTGTTTTGAAAGACGTAGCAAGTTTTAGAAAGTGTTTAGTACTGGTTTTATAAGTTAATTGGTTGTTTTTTCACTTGATACACGTTGCTTAATGGCCAAACATTGTTTGTCGGCCATTTTTACACGCCGTTTAACTGATCTATAAGTCAGAAATAAACCACTGGAAGACAGTAAAAAAAAAAAAAAAGGACTAGTAATTTAGTAGGAAATGTAACTGAATCAGTAAGTGAAGGAAATCTGTTATTTTTTCACGGATTCATTAATTAATTTCACTGAAGTGACTGTTGATTTAGTCAGGTACCTACTGTTGATTGATTGAAAGAGTGAAATGAACACTGATTCAGATTTAGAGTGTACATTACCTCCCTGCCACTTTTCCATTACAGTATCGTGTTCATAAAGCACGTGTTTCTTAAGGAAACGATATTTTGGGTGACAGGTAGGAAATACGAAAATAAAGTATTAAGTTGTGTAATGAATAGGACCACCGGCACTATAAATACTAATCAGTGATATCAATCAGTAATTCACTGAATGTCAGTTGATAAGGTAATGCTGACTGGCGAATCAAACAAACTAATTAAAAAACAAATCATTTATAGAAGTAGTATTTTTGACATTTATTGTGAAATCACAAATAAATATATGAAATCAACCACTATATTAATAAGTTATCTGGCATTGATTATAAGTTTCTCAATTCACCTTGTTTTCACTTATTTGACTCAATTATTACTGATTCTAATTTGGAGTGTGTTCTTTGCGCTAAGATTTATGAGCAGACTAGTCTTCAACTTGTTACGTCCATTCTTGCTTGTTTCCTTTGTTATTGGCCGCATGTTTGTGTGGGAATAAATCTTATACTTTTGTGGGCCAATTAGAATACCTCCGTGATTGGCTGGTAGACACTTAAGACGCGTGCGAGTTAAAATAATCCAACCGCGTTATTGGTTCTTAGTTAATGTGTTTTGTAGTACAACAAGTTGTCGAATTTTTCGTGAAAAAGAGGTGGCCCAGTACTAAACAAAGTATCATTTTACCCATTGTCATTTAGATTTAACACTTCGTATTTGCCTTTTGTTTCATTGCAACGTAGTTTCCGGTCCTGAAATGTTAACATACCATTGAATATACTGACCTACCAAGTGTACGTATATGAAATTGAAATCACTTACAATAAATAAAAACATGTCTAAGAGCTCTAATGTGAGTGTATATTTTATGTGTAGCTAGTTTGTGAGTCATTACATAGATACTAATGTGAATCGTTTTGAAAGAAAAAATACACCGCACAGTGCTTGATACTACACGTAGAATATCGGCCAGCTGTTATTTACACATTCGCGCAGTTACATGTTATTCTGCTCAAAAGTTTAAATTATATTAGCTGATATGAGAAAGAGCTACCAGCTCAATGCGAAAAGTTTTTTACTGATCATTTCTGTAGCTAATCTAGGGAAACTTCTTTTAAATTTAATTACATCATTTCATAAAATTAATTCACGAAATAAAAATTGCATTGGTAATACTCGGTTAAAATGCAGTGTATATCAAAGACTACATTATAATTTTAAAAGTAAAAAGTGTTTATCTGTAAGGAAATGATAATTTAAAAATCTCATGTGGGTAAACATTCTATAAGCTCTAATATCTTAACAGACTTACAGATAACGTTAATCGTTCTATAGAAAATTCTGTGTAATAATCTTTTAGATACGCGGAGCGGTTCGGCAGTCACATTTAACAAAAATTTTTCATTATTAAGTTTGTAACGAAATTTCTCGCAATTTTATTGTACATAGTATGAACTACAGAATAAATTTTAAGGGGCATTTCTTACGCCTGCAGATGTTTAACGATCTTTAAAAAATACCACGCGTAGATAAAGTACTAACAAATAAGTAGTAGGGGAAAGTACGTTCAGGTATAACTTGACCTGGAATAAGAATCAGAAACGGGGAGACGCACGGTTATGTGACTGTCGCCATCTTGGACCCATATGACTTTAACCCTCACCTTTCACGCTTGATCTTGACCTTGACCCTGGTGAACTCTAACCCCAAAACCACAAAAAAATTGCAAAAAATCTTTAAAAAAAATTTTAAATTTATTATTAAAATTTTTACCATACAATTGTTTATAAATTTATAAAACATAAGTGCAAACAATTAATCAAAAATTATAAAAAAATATTTGACAAAAATGAAAAAATTTATAGAAAATTTATTACGAAAAATTTTAGTAAAAAATAAAAATAAAATTTTAAATTAGAATTTATATCGCTAAAATATGCTAGTAAAAATAGTTCCAAATTTTCAAAAAAAAATTTTATGGAAAATTGTTTAAAAAATAATTTTAAAATGATTGTTATCAACATACATACATTACTTGAGGCCGCTATCTTGATTTATTTATTCGTCACTAGAATCAGCTTATTAGTTTTTTTCGTTTGCCATTTGTTTTAGAGTTTGTATCTCACCTTCTTAGACACCATATTGGTAAGCGTAATGGCCACCACAATGGTAAACATAATTTATTTCGAAGTTTGTCTCACATTAGTTCGACCCGCCATATAGGAATGCTCTCACTTGCATTCAGCTGCCTTCTTGAAATCTTCTGTCTTTATAAAAAAAATGTGTTTAAAAAATCTCTAGTAAAAATTTTCCACTATGGCCACCATCTTGGTAGGTGCGTTTCACCGTTTACTCACTTATGTTCGACGGCATATTTGCTTTTTTCGTTTGTAATTTGTTTATATAATAATGGAGGCCGCCATATTGGCATATGCGTTCGATGTCATGTTGGTATGCTCTCACTTACATTCAGCCAATTAGTCTCCATCGTTCCATTAATTACTCACTTAAGTTTGACCCGCCATGTTGGTAGGCGCGTTCAACACCCTATAAGTAGGCTCTCACATTCTCAAAAGTTTATACAAATACAATTTTAAATTCCTTATTGTAAATTTTATTAAAATTTATTTTAAAGATTTTATTTGCTACTTATTAATCGACAGGGCGACACTAATATCTATAGACTTTAAAAAAACGTTGTTTATTATTTGGTCATTCCTATTTTTTTTTTATTTTTTTTTTTTTCAATCAACAGTTTCCCTACATGCATTACTTACGAAAGTGAAATGGTTTTTATATTATCATGGTACCTTATAATATTATTTAATCCTCAAATGCACTTTTTATGACAAACAAGGAATAAAATTAACTTGCAGTCACGTCTAAAACATATATATTTTTACTAGGTAAAATCTGCATTCGCACCAACTTGCCCTGGGTATAAGCAAAACATAGCACTTTGGACTCTCGCGAATGTCATGGCGGTGCAGAGCGAGAATCATTGCAACCTCTGCACAGCATACGTAGTAAAACTCTGATGAATCCGTATTATATATAAAAAATATTGTGTATAAAACAGATAGGGAGAAAGCTTTGTATAACGCAGAACAATATTTTGATGAGTGTAAAATAATGTTTTAAAAAAAATTGCATATCTCGTACAGTAAATTAAAAATATTTAGAGTATCAATTTTGTTAATAAAATTCACTGTCGGTAAAGATAGTCTAGGCACAGTGTTAAGGGAAAGAGAGGCCATGCAAGCATAAATTTATTACATTTACGAACATAATTGCTATTTTTAAAACAAAGCAATTGTGATAGTAAACAGCTCCGTAGCTACATAGATACTTAGTTCCATAGCTACATAGCTCCATAGCTCCACAGCTTTATAGCTCCAAAGCTTCATCGCTCTACAGCCCCATAGCTCCATATCTCCATCGCTACATAGCTCCGTAGCTCCAAAATGACTACCACCACCTCATGTGATATCTGAGTACTTTCACGTGGTTCGTCAGCTGCAATCCTGTATTAACTAGGTGATTGGCTGGTCGGTGTCTGCACAATGTATTAATGGTGTAATATGATTGGTTCAAATTCAATATAACATCAAAGGGTTTCCATATGCGTATATTATAAGCAGTAGTAGGGAGGTAGACTGTGGGGCCTAGTGTAACAATGGCTGTCGTGAAAGATACATAGTCTCAGCTAGCTTCTGCATCTTCGTATACATTTTTCTCGAGCTTTTGCTTTCAAAGTAATTCAAGGTCATGGGAACAAGGCTAAGGTAGTTTGCATTTACTATGGTCTTAGTATTCTCTAATGTCATATACTTGTTGACTTTTACGAATTTTTTCTCGATTTTAGTTTTTAAGGTCATTCAAGGTCATGGGGTCAAAATTGATGTAATCTGCATCTAATATGACAATGGTAATCTGTTATATAATATGCTTGTTGACTTTTATGAATTTTTTTTCCGATTTTTTGTTTACAAGGTCATTGGGTCAAGGTCGAGGTAGTAAGCATATGATATGGCAATGGTAGTCTGTAATGCATTATGCTTGTTGACGTACGCATTTTTCTCGAGATTTTGTTTTCAAGGTCATTCTAGTCCATGGGGTCAAAGTCATGGCCATTGGCTTCCAATATGGTTGATGGGTGATGTCTACGAAAACGGTGATCGCCTACCAATATGGTGGTCACCTACCAAGATAGTCATCACATACCAAGATGGCGGTCGCCTACAAAGATGGTTGCCTCCAGTAATGTGTAAACAAATGACAAAAGGAGAAAACAAAATTGCGGAATGAGTATTGGTGAGGGGACTAGAGGCGAGGGAGTCTGTCGTCTCCTAGGAATGGAATTAATGTGACTAATGGTGGTGCCGGGAGACCTTCGGAAATGTATGTTTTTTTAAATTAAAATTATATTTTAAAAATTTCTTAATAATTTTTAATAATTAATGTTAAATAATTTTAAAAAATTTTAAAAATGATTCTTTTGTAGTTTTGTAAAATTTTTTTCAAGGGCATGGTCAAAGGTCAATGGTTCTGATACCGGTCACCTGGCCCCAAGGTCTCCTAGTTCACTATTCCTTGCCAGCTGTTCTGAAAAAAAAAGGGCCATTTTTGAGGATCCTTTCAATAATTTTCGAAATAATTTTTTAATAATTTTTATAATAACTTTTTCGTAATTTTTTAAAACTGTTAAAAAATGTCGCGAATTTTTAAAGTTGTTTTAGTGTTTTTTAGGGTTAAAGGTTACCAGGGTCAAGGCCACTGATAAAAGGTGATGGTCAATGACATCCAAGATGGCGGATGGGTGATGTAACATCATGGCGACCGAGCAAATCCGAATCCGATGCCTGATGCCGTTGCGCAATAGTCGTATATTTCCTACTAGTTACATTTTCTCCCGGAAAGTATATCTTTGCGTTATCTTCATTGTTGTAATATGGACAAAAATATTGCGGCCTTTCATTTGAATTTAGAGCGATTCGCGGTTTTATTCACGCATAGTTCTGGAGGTCAAAATGAGTCGTGGCTTGATATGATTGTGGGGCGAGCACCGAGGAGTTATTACCACGAATCTGTAAGCTAGCTCCCTCTCTCTTTGGTGAGCATATGGATAGTTCAGTCTGACAAGCAATGTATTTGTCCATTCGGGAAAGCTGTGTATTGCGTTTGGGAAACTGAAAGTACCCGTCTTTTTATTCGTTATAATATGGCAATTAACTCAGCGTGACATGAAAACTGCAGATTACTTTGTATAAGCAGCTATAACACAAAACTTCGAGTAAAAAATATAAATACGCGAATACCGTATTCCTAACGAAATTAACTTTTTGGGTATACCACAACAATGCAGTACCGTTAAACACGATATTTATCTAATTGAATTTATGAAAAAAAAACTAACTACGAATGCTTTCCCTTACAATGAAATTAGGGGAATGTCAGGCTATACCGGACAGCGGGTGGATCGGATAGCTATCGTTTCCACAGTTGCGAGCTAGGAGTAGTAGTTGCCAATGATTTGTTGGGTAGCTGTGTGCGAATGATACGTAAGGTCGCCATCATGAGCTTTGCTTTATGCATTTGTGAAGTTGGATTATATTTTTGGTTTTGTGTTGGAAACAATCGCATGAAGATAACTTTGGTGGCTTGTGGTGTCATTAAATTTAATGATATCAAGCTCTATGTCTATAAAAAGGTGTATTAGCAATTGATGTACGAGAATGTAGTGTGGCATATGTGGTCCTAATACCGAGTGTGCTATAATGTGTATTTCGAAAGCGTGTCGGTCTGATAATATTGGACATACTGTTGAGGGGTGAAATCGGACAGTGGAACGTAGTATCGGGCATTATGTTTCTATGCTCCGTAGTAAATTCTGACACAGGTATTCTTTTTCTTTTAGGGAAAACGGGGAAGAGGAAGGATACTGGTATTGATTGGTTGATTGTAGTAATTTCTGTCTAAGCGTTACCCACTTGTGTAAATATTACACATGAACAGCGAGTAACATCATATAGTTTAAATAAAAGACATGTGTACACTCATTTGCGGAAAAACTAGATCACCCTGATGGTGTCATCGCGGAGGCACGTAAATGGGAACAGGCACGGGAGATGGTAGTGTTTCTAGAGACAACATTAAATGGTGTACCACACCAAGCATTTATTGCAGAGGACCAACACTTGCGGGCTGCACTTGTACGATGTTGGACAACCCGTAGCACAGATATGGCCGGCTATGCGTTTGGGCATGGAGGCTTACAGATGTGCATGATATCCTCCTGAGGAATATCCTGGCACAGTTAGCGCAAATGACTCTCCGATTTACATGCTTCTAGAACTAGTTCTATGTGATTTGGAGTACCTAACTGCCGCTGAAACAACAATTATTTTGTTGACTCCGTTTTACTTCATTGCAGATCGCAGTTCCTATATAAGCTCTGAACTTCTGGAAAAAAATGTCGTTAGTATACGGAAATATGTAACAGCGTGCGCCGGGATGACACAGATTGTCAAGAACAATTTTATGAGTGGTTTGTGGACTATGGTGATCAATTCGTATTCTTCAGTGAGAAGGTAATATCGTTTTACCTATGTTGTTATGTCAATCGCCCAACTGTCGCTATTGGTTGGATAGTAACTCTCACAGGATAATAGATGGCGATATGTAAAATGATTCAAGGAATATGATATGGACTGGAATATTGGAAGGGAAGTTGATTGGTGTTTAGTTTCTGAGAGTAATGTAACAGGTCGAACGTACCTTCTTCGTTCGAGGATTGTGCATTAGCCCTTTATCACTCATAACAATGAGCAAAGAGTTACAAATTTAGACCTCACGTGCTATTGTCTAAACATGGCCGGACGAACAACTCACCCGGTGATTGTTGTTCCTTCTCGTGAAAATCGATGATTCCCTGAGCGACCAAAATTATGTTTCTAGTGGCGTTCACGATTCCACGCAATTTTACAGTTTGGGCTGATTTGAAATCGGCACTCGTGAGTTTTGTTTGTTTACGTCTTTAGGGGTATCTTGTCGAAGCAAACGGAACACGAACGAGTAGTCAGGTATTCATCCGTTTCGAACACTTTACATCTTTCGTTACGTTTGGATGCTGCGAGCAATTCCGAGCACGCGGGTCTGTTGTTCCCCCTCGCAAACTTTGTTTTGGAATCAGATATATCGGCGAAAAACACAGCAGTTTTCTTTTCTTATGTTCGACACTAATTTGTCCACCGCTCGCATACGACAAATTTTCAAGTCCCATGCCAAGCGAACGTACGAATATCGACAGTACCAAGCTTCCATCTCTTTAAAATATTTCAACCAGTATTCGATATAAGATTTTTCCTCGAGTTCATCACTAGAACACTCGTGCTCCATCGCGGATTTATTGCGTCGGTATTCTTATTTCCATTCTAGAATAGAACATTATTTTTTTCTTTTCTGTCGTCTCTGTCGTTCTTTGCACCACATTTCTTTGAAAGTCGAACTTTTCAGTACTGCATTCGTTCCCTAGTACACAGGCCTATCCATCTACAGTACAGGAATCGCTAATTTTCGTTCCGGATTTCACCATTTTCAATGACCTCAGCAATTCTTCCAGCACTCTCCCGGAATACCTGACGTGTTTGCGTCCGGGTTTGAATATCGGGAAAGCGTTGAAAGATTGCATGTCGTTTATGGAAAACCACCTGCCCATCGCGTACGATGCCGGAACCAAAGACCACTAATTCTTATCTTGTTGCTTTTGGTCACGTAAAATCGGCAAGTGTAGTAAGATATCTGCATCGTTCAGAACGCTCCAAGTTTCAAAACTCATCGCGGTGCATAAGTCTTTCGTGAATGCCTCTTCATATCATCAAATTTTCATGAATTTGTCGGATATTTTTCTGCCGCAAATATTGTGAACGTATTTGGATAAGCGTGATAACAAGTGCCCCAAAATACAGTTCTTCATTGCTTTTTCGTGTTGATCGACGGTCGCCTATATGAGAAAAGTTCTGTAAGAACCGTTATATGTATTTTCGGAATTCAAATATTGTTTTCTGATTTCAAAATATTCCGGATCCAAGGGAACACGTTCTTTTTCCTGCTCTTTTTCTTGAAAATCATAATAATAATCTTGCAAATGCGACATTGGAAACTCGTCGGCCAAACATTGTCTTTGCTACTCGTTTGTGTAATGGAAATACACATAGATTGATGCCTCCACCATCAAATTCAGAATTTCTAAAACATTCGACTCGATTTTTTCACGTAGATTCGAATCGGTGCAGGATTAGTTCAATCCGAGTTTAACGGTATAAACCGACGTATATAGTTCTTCCAACAACCTCCATTTCTCTTTTGTTACGTGATTCGGGTATCAAGACGACGAAACACAAACGTGATCATTTCTACCGCAAGATTTGCAGTGCATTTGATTTTCATTTTATTTTATAATTAAGTCTGTTTTTTAATAATTCAGCTAAATAAATAATAAGTTTCAAGATAATAATTAACTGTTGTAGTACAAATTATACGCTATGCAGCAAAGGGTTAAAAATGTCGGCACCAACTTTCGATCACTCTTTATATACTAGGAATACTTCTAAATGACGAAAAAATGGTAAGCGCATTTTCACAAAAATGGAGAACATTTTTTGTTTCTCAAAAATTAGCACATGTCACATTACACACACACTTTCTATTTTTTTTTTTTTTATTTAAAATATGATGTGGAGCCAATCAATAATTTAATAAATTTTTTTAATCTATGTTACGTATAATTTTTTGAATAATAATTTTTTAAAATAAGGTTCAAGTTAACAACATTCGTTGTAACACATATGATACAGTATGCAGTTAAGGGTTAGGAAGGATGAACAACGCCTTAATTTTAACTTTTAATGTCTTCACATTTTGCACTTATTGTGCGTAACTTTTACAATCCTAAATTGTGTGATCATTAATTTTAACGATGTCAACCTACCGAATGACCCGTAAGGTTTCCCGAACTCACAAATTTAGATGTTGTCCTGCGAGGTTATTTTAAGTCGGTCATATATAAACAGGGGAGCTCAGAAATAATTTGCAAAGTAAAGAAATACCCGCTAGAAGGTTTAGGAATCATTTCGTCACCAAAATGAACATCATTTACATGTGGAAGACAAACAGTTTAAGCACACCATCTATATGTAACATACATCATGTTTAGTTTTCTGTGTGATTTGAACAATGCATTTTCGTCGTTACGTTTTTGGTATAATGAGGAATGTTATTTTTGTGCGAGACTATGGTGCGCAACGTTTAGCACATTCTGTACAGAAGCGAAAATTGGGCTTGAAAGGGGAATCGGTCATGTCACGCCAATGAAATAGCCTGGATGCAACGATGTGGAACTTCATTCGGTGAGAGAGTATCATTACTGAGATATTGGCCGCAGAAGGAGTGGGCAGTCGTTCAGATATCGACGTGCCAGCCAGGCAGCGCGCGGACTATCTCCAGCGGACTGAAGGAGAGCTACGCCACTTCACCTCTCTGACTATAAGTTATGTCTCTTCCGTGTGAGGGAGATGTCTAGTTGAGCGAAATGGAACGCCGGTAGGCTACGCATGAAATAGGGGAAATGTACATACAATCAGTGGCACGATAAGACACGTGCTATAGAACGCGCTGTTAAAAAACAAAACCTTTTCGTGGGCACCTTGGCATCACTTATAATTCCTTTAATTAGGAAGGCATTTAATTTCTGAGCTCTTATTACTCACTTCAGCATTCATTATTACTATCCCACGGCGAAATATACGATTGTGGTGAGCGTCTAGCCAGAACTTCTAGACACGCTATAGATATTGTTGCTCACAAATTACTTAATTATTTTCCGACGATGCAAAAATTCTATACACACGACCCCAGCCATAACAATACCCTGCATACTGGATTGGGAATATCCAGTGACGTTGTAGGCTTAATGATCACATAGTAGTAGTTGAGCAGGGCCAACAATGAAGGCAGTATGCCCTGTGACTGCTCTCCTGGTTCATATTTTTCCGTATGAGATAAAATACCAACATTCAAACCATCTTAACTTTATTTATTGAATGCAGGAAGTGCTGACCTTAAAAAAATCGTTACATGATAAAATAGTTAGAAATTGTATTATTTTACGAAACAGATTGACTCCACGTTGGTAAAGAGTTTTTTGAATTTTTTAAGGTTGAGTGAACTGATTATGTTTCAAATGAACATTTTAATGTTGCTTGAATAAATATTGGAGCAAATCGGGAGTTCAAACTGTATTATTGCATTTCATAACATAATTTTAAATTTATAACTGAATGTTGGTGATTAGACATTCCGTAAAATAATTTCGCATTGAAATTGTATCGTTCTGTACGGCCCTGAGATGACATCCATGGCCAATGTTTCTGAAAAGTTTACTTGAGGTCGCTAGTCAATTAGGTTCGAAATTCGGGTAAGCCATGGATAAGAATATGACATTTTTATATGTAGCCAAGTTAAGAGTTAATATCACGTGACACCCATCCTTTATATGCTTACTGGTATAAAATAATACTGTAATGTTCATTGGCACTGTCACATTTAAGCGAAACACACACTGGATGCGAATTAAGCGGGAACGTTAATGACTTACAGTATGAGGGCGTAAGCTAACCACAAGATATAATTTGTGACCAGCGTGTCCCTAGTGGCCGTATTTCCCACAGGTGAGTCCTTCTCGGCCATACACGAACTGCAGTCCACCAACTTTGTTACGAGTGCATCGTTCTAGATCTATTGGTAGTTAAATACCACTGGCCTTTCATTCCGTGTGTGAGATAGTACTATTTCTGGACGATGTAACTAGTTTCGTGGTATTAGTACTCTAAAAGGCTTGTCACGTTTGAGAAATAAAAATAAGTTTTCTTCCTTTTGAATTTGATTCCAACTCCCAAACATTAATAATCATGTTAAACATTTTAAGCAAATGCTGGACATGTTCTATTATTACATATATTACTTTGAAGTAATATATGGCAATTATACTGAGGTGACGCACAGTTGTTTAGCACTTAATTAAATTATATAATTATTTAAAATTTTTAAGGTTTCTTGTATACAATAGTTTAGTTTCTCTTTACCTATAGTATCTCCTCAAATACTGGCCATGAAAAATTATTTTCACGAAAATGCATTCCCAAAAATGTCTTAAAAAGTAATTTAGCAAGTCAAACCACTTGTTTAACACCTCCATGTAAATACAATATAATTTTTAAAACGAATTTACTAATAACAGAAATATTTACACTCATTAGCTATAACATACTAGATAGTTTCCGTGTTAATAATGAAGAAATGATTGTGGTAATAGCCGTCACAATGATATTTGGTTTCTCATGTGTTAATTTGGGTTACGCGATTTAATGCTTTTGGTATATTTTTAATATTTTTAAAGGACATACTGCAGAAGAGTTTTTAAATAAGGAAAAATAATTTCTGAGCCCGAAAAAAAAAACCGGAAACGAAATACAAATATTGATGAAATTAAAAAACATAGAATTATTTTATTGCTACCATGTGCACTTATATACTAATGGGTGAGTAGGTCACATGTGCTTAAATACTTTGTCCCCACAGGGACGAAACCATTTTATGAATACGTCTGTAACAATTTACGTTTTGTTTGGAAACGTTTACGCCTATATTTTTTACTGAAGGACATATAAATATTCTGGAATATCCTTGTCACGTCGAAGTTCAAACGCGGCCCGGGTTGAGATAGAGGTCAGAATGCCATCAAATCGAGGGTCTTGGGTTCGAGTTGTGCCACGGGTATTGTACAGCTCTCTGTGTGGTAGGCATCATTTCGCCTAGAAGTGAACATATCCAAATGAACCTGTAACATTGCACTATGCGTAAATGCATGTATACAATTTACTAAAAATTAAATCATTTGAGACAACCCGTTTAATAGCACTTTGTCTGAAAATAATACGAAACTGGCTCCACGGTGATGTAGTGATTAGAATACTCGCCTCCCATCTAGGCGGACTGGGTGCGATTCCCGGGGATTTGTGCCGATCGATGCCACTGGTCGGAGGGTTTACTTGTGGATCTCCCGTTTCCCAAGCCCTTTCATTCCAGCACTGCTCCTTCCTCACCTCGTTTCACCCTCATCGGCTCTCTTAACAGCCGCCCAAAACATTTCACTCACTCTTGGGACAATAGATAAATACTCTGTTTTACAATTTTGGGACACAATGTGCTTCACATCTGTGGGATTTTGTACAACAATAAGCGTATACATTTCCTAATAAGGGGGAGGAATAATCCAATTCATACAAGTGCTGCTGTAGGGTGCGGATACACTATCACTTAGCGATGAAGTTCTGATCGCCTAAGTGTTGGAAAATATGACCCTCCTGCTAGGTAGTTATTAAATGTCTGGTCGAAACTTGCTAGTATTCATGAACCTAGAGGTGCGTACAGATACAGTGAGTCAAAAATGTATTCGTCTCACAGCTACTTATGAATTTCGACGTTCATCGCAAGGAAAATATTAAAGAAAACACGTTCATTGAATCTATACGTTTGTATTACAAAGTAAAAAATCAATTTTTAACACAGGAACTGACAATAGGTGAAAAAAAGAACAGAACAGAAATACACCAGAGAACCGATTGTTAATGCAACTGAAAAAAGTATTTCTCTCAAACACACGAATCCAACATCTTAGTCAATTTGCCTTTTAATATTTTGTGGGGTCCCTTTCCTTTTGATTATTTCTTGCAGTTTCCTTGGCATGGAAGTGACCAAAGGTTTTGTCGTTTCTGTCGAAATTTTCCGTCACTCCAATAGTAGTGTTTCTTGCAGGTCCTTCTAGGAAGTAGTAGGGTACTTCCGCACTCTTTCTTCTAAGGTGCGCCACAAATTATCCATGGGATTAATATCGGGCGACTGAAGAGGTGTCTGCATCCTTTTTAATGTATTATATATTTAATGTATTATATGCTTCGGGTAATTGTCGTGGGCGAAGACATATATAGAACATATATATAAGGCACATATATAGAACACTTTTGGTCAGATGCTCCTTCAGGATGTTAAGACAGACCCTGTGGTCCATTGTTCCTTTAATAAAAACTAAGTCACCTACATCATTCGCACTCATACATCCCCATACAAAAATTGACCCGCCACCGTGTTTTTCAGTGCATTTAAGATTTCTCTCTTTCAGCTCGGTATTCTTCTTCCGCCGCACTATCATAAAGCCGCCGGACATAAATAAATTACATTTTCGTTCGTCACAGAAGACGACGTTCCTCCAGAATTCGAAAACTTTATTTGTATGTTCTATGGCAAGCTCGAGCCTTATCTACCTGCTGACTTTACTGATGTAAGGCTATCTACGATACGTTCGACCTCGGTAGGCAACATATTGAATGATATTATGCACAGTTTGTGCACATTCCGTCATTCCCATTTTCTGCTCAAACACAGAAACTATTTTGCAGCACTCCATAGTAGACTGACAGTGACAATCCGCACTATCATGCATTTTCCGCACTCCTTAAATGCAGAAGGGCTGCAACTTCTTGCCACGTTCTGGACAGTTTTTAATCTTTTGTACTTAAAAATAGTACTTTAGACTGTGGTGACAGGTCAGTCAACAGTTTCACGGATGACAATTATAAAACTTTAGAAATATATAATGTCACTGACCGCAACATTGATAACCCCAATGACCTTAAACAAAATCAATTGAGGGGAAAACCAACTAAAAAAAATCGTAAAATTCCAGAAACTAATTACACTCCTAGTCCCTACAGCCATGTTGGATGTGGGTCACTTATACCCCGACCGTCGTCAATTTAAACTAAAAAAAAAATCGAGAAAATATAGTAAGAAATTATAAAATTATTCTAAAGAACATCAAGAAAAAATTTATATACCTAATACGAAAAACGATGTTGGATGTGAGTAACACTGAGGGTTCGATTATCATAAAGATAGCAGAGCACAGCAACTCCCTGGTACGGCGATCAGCACACAACTGAAGCCGAACCTCTATATATAATTGGCTATAGCCAATATATATCATTTAACACCCAAAGCTAAGTATTGACAATACATAACACAGATGCACCTTACAACACTTAGTCCCAGTTCACGAACACAACTTTCATCAACTCCTTCTCTTGCAATTTACTTTCCATAGCTCAACAGCGATCTATAACCACAAATGTTAAAAATATGCCAACCTGAAATTCCGAACCCCCATACATTATAGCCCGATACACTCACCATAGCTCATTCTACTATAAATCCACACGTGCCATCAAACAACCACAGGACTCTACCTCCCCCTCTCACTATTCGAACCAAAAACCTCCTAAATACCCAACGACGACCAACCCCTTCCTTTCACTTCAGCTGGTTTCAATCAATCCTTTTATTCACTGTTATTTTTTGCGATTATTCGTTACCACTCCGCTCTTGGCAATCAGTTGCCTTGCCTCATTTTATTAATTTCCTCCCCAACTTCTACCATGCTATGCACCCTCTCCTCATATCACCAGAATCAGTTCTTCCAGCTCCATTTACTCACTATAATTCGACCCTTTCCCAGCACTACTACATTTAATATACTTATTTACTAATCTTAACAAATTACCATGCCGCCCAACCACAATAGCCAACGACTGACTACACCCAAGACTGACTCCACCCAAGAATGGTTCCTGAAAATACTGACTGACCAAAAGATTGACTCCTGCCACGAACAGTTACTGCAAAACTGGCTAGACCAACCATAAAGACAAACCGTCCAAACGATGCGCCTAAACAAACAGACAATGATAGCAAAAATCGAAAGAAAAAAAAAGTCTCCTAATAAGAATTTCGATGCTTCCCTCTTCCCAAAGAAGTACACCTTCGCAAAATCTTCGAAAATCTTCGCAGAAATCTCCCAATAATTCTCAAAATTTCTGCAAAACTTCACAAAATATTCGCAAATCATCTCAAGTACAGCTAACAATACCAAGACAAAACAAGTCGACCAGGAAAACCCCCCGACTAGACCAGCCAACCAAACAGACTGATCATACGAACAATCACTACCAGCCATTCATACGAATCAACCATGCCAGCCCACTTTACTAACCCACAGTGCCAGCTGACCATATTGTAGCGATAACCTGGAACCGCTATACCGCTTAAGGTCTTGCAGGGTATAGCTGGTGGCCAAGTGCAGTGGTTTCACAAACATGGCCTACTTGGCCCAGTTATAAAATATACCCCCCATGGCGGTGCCCCCCCCCCCCAGCGGATCAGTGTATTGAGGCCATATACTTGTGAGATCGTAAGGTGAAGACGAAAGTAGCAGATGACCCTAGGTCCCATAGTAGTTCTGAGACCAACCAGTTATACAAGATTGGATGAGTATAAATGTGTTTGCGGTAGGGAGCCATTCTGGTATCGAATCATTGTCCCTTTCCCCCTTTGTAAGAATAATCACGGCAAGGTTAGGGCATAACTGCATTATATATTGTGAATTCTGTAAAGTTAGTGTTTCTGTATAATTAATAACGTAATGGTATTCCTATTGTGGAATAAATCTAAATGCATTGTGTTCTCTTACTTAGAGTTTGTTATAGTAATGATATATATTTTTATGAATGATCATTCGTATTTAGCCACGATCACGAGCACCTACCTTGACACTCCTTGCCTCATTACAGTAATCTAGTGTTTGAGGTTGGATCGAGTGTAGAGAAGTTGGATACCAGAGTTATAAGCGACTGCAGGAAGGGAAGTGTTACACTGGCGGAGCCGCGGTTTCATTCCCACCTCTCTGCAGCCAAGCTCCATCTGTTCCCAGGCCATTTCATCATCGTGTCATTAAACGTTCTAATAATATTTTTCATGCGTGTGATACCATTGAGTATAAGTAGCCTTCCCACGTCTGTAACAGACAGTCCTGCCCACCCATGCTAATAGCTGTCCTACTCCCGCAGTAAGCCAGCATAGTGTATCTCAGTTACCACGAGCACGATTCAGCACTTACATAGCAACATTGCAGAGGTACCTTTCTTGCCCATCCATTCTCCTCAGAATGCTTCTTTTATGAAGTTAGATTATTTTTATTTTAATGCTTATAATGCATGCAGAACATACCGTTCATTTGTTTGCTTGAACCACTCCAGTGTATTGTGAACTGTCGAAGAGTGTTCTCTTTTTCTTTCCTGTATTTGGTTTAATTTTAAGTTACACAAAAGTGCGCGGCACCAAATACTCTGACTACACACTTTCTTGCTAACATGTCGCAATGAGCGCACGAAACACGCCCACGACACAATCGATTAGAGAATTAGTTCAGACACTTACACCCACTTCAGCTACACCTACATAAACATTAGACAGACATGAACAGTTGCTAACTCAGTTAACCAACACTAACACAATACACATTACACCCAATGAACGAATTTCTCAACACCAATCAACACTTAACCTGCCTGGTGCAAGCGGTTATTATTTGCGACCATGCCTAGTCCATTCACTACAGACAGTCAATACACATTCCATTTCCAATCCTGCTACAAATGCTGACAACACTATGCCTCCACATACCCAACCACAACCCCCCCACCCCCCAAGTTGCAGTTAATTTTATATTTCCAGAAACACACCACATTCCCACCTTTTCCGGAGAAAACAAAGACAATGTTGAGGAATTTTTAGATAACTTTAACGCCGTTAGCAAGTTAAATAACTGGGCCAATCTTGACAAGCGAAGGCGATTAAAGTTTTATTTCGTAGGGGTTGTGAAGAGAGCGTACTAGAACCTCTACTACAGCAGTACAACTGATATCACTTGGCAACAAATTGAGGACAAATTATTACAAACATTTCACAAACTTGACACACAGGATAAATACAAACACCTTTTAAACAACACGACAACACGGTGAAAGCGTTCAGGTCCATATCGAGAACTTGACTTTTTACATGAATAAATGTACACCACAATTGCCTGAACAAGAATTTTTGAACATCATTTGGAACTCAATTTTGCCAACACCTGTTGACAAGATTATCGCTTTGGACAACACAACACTAGACAAGCTACTACACAGCAGACCCAGGTTCGAGTCACATGCAATGATTTTTTTAATAAAGTGGTGCCCAGCCAAACGTACACGGAAATCGCCAGTCTTAATGCCAAGGGAGGTCATTTCCAATCAAATCCCATCCCGTCCTTACTCGCTACACTAACTGTACAACAGAACCAGGCCCCGGAAATAAAATCCGACATACATTTGCGACAGCAAAGCCTCATTATAATAATGCCAGGTCAAGCAAACTGCTTAAGTCGTCCGGGTATGCCACCCTCCGCAACGTCCGACACTGCCTTGAGCTCCTAGGCCTCCCCTACAATGATGCACCCCAGGATGCTTGTGCCTCTCTCACTCACACCCTATGTCATCTCGACAACCTTGGTCTCTTCCACAGCCGGGACGGCTGTTATTTCGATTTGGGGGGGTAGTGTAGCGATAACCTGGCATCGCTAGACCGCCAAAGGTCGTGCGGGGTATAGCTGGTGGCCGAGTGCAGTGGTTTCACAAACATGCCCTACTTGGCCCAGTTATAAAAGGGATCCCGAATGGCAGAGCACCGCCTCCTCCCAGATGGCACCATGTATTGTGGCAATATACTTGTGAGATCGTAGGCTAAAGACGAAGGAAGCAAACGACCCTAGGCCCCAGGGGAGCTCTGAGGTCAACCAGTTCTACAAGATTGGGTGATCATAAACTCGTTTGCGGTAGGGAGCCATTCTGGTATCGAGTCATCGTCCCTTTCCCCATTTGTAAGAATAATCACTGCAAGATTAGGGCATAGCTGCGTTATATATTGTGAATCCTGTAAAGCTACTGTTTCAGTATAATTAATAATATAATTGTAATCTCCTTGTTATGTAATATAAATGTATCCCTACTGTCGTATAAACGTAAATGTATTGTGTTCTCTTGCTTAGAGTTTGTTATAGTAAATATATGTATTTTTAAAAACGATCATTCTTATTTAGTCACCATCACGAGCACCCCCCCCCCCCCCCATGCCACTACTTACCACCTAACGGTAATCTAGTGTTTGATGTTGGATCGAGTATAGAGAATTTGGATACCAGAGTTATTAGGAGACTGCATGGAAGGGAAGTGTTACATTATAAACGAACCATACCTGCTGGCTATACAATGCGAACATCCAAATCATCCATACAAAACACACATTCTATTCAACCATATCAACAGCCTAACAAGACTAACTGCAGATACTAACATTCAAGGACGACCATATGAATCACTTATACCAGTCAAACATATGATCCATTAATTCCAACAAACCATACAAACTGTCAATACCAGCCAGCCATACGATTGGACCGTGCAAAATATCCATACCAACAAGCCATATTTTCATTTATTACCAGCCGACCACTTGAAACACCCATACTAAACCACCATATGGACTGCTTATACTAGCCACTCATAAAAAGTAACCATACCAGGCAACCAGGCAAATAAACCATACAAGTCAATCATAAAAGCCAATAATAGCAGCTCAAAATACGAGTCGGTCATGCAAGTCAACAACATCCCCAAACCATACGAACCACCCATATCTAAATGGAATTCTATCAAACTATTCCTACGACCATCAAGAACAACAAATGCCAACAACTGCTAGTCAGCAAGCTGTACTGTCATACAGACTGACCATTAGCAGACCATATCAAAGATCCATACCAAAGTACCATAACAGCCGACAAGGCCAACCAACCAGACTATCCAACCATACCGACCATCCATACTAGCCAATGACTGACTGCACCCAAGACTGGTATCTGCTGAGACCAGTTCCTGCCAAAATGACAATTAAAATGAAACAAACACATCCATCTGTATAAACAGACAACGACGATCAATCTCGAAAAAGTATCCTAATATGAAAATCGTAGCTAACATCTTTAAAAAAATCCTAAGTATATATCCTCAACACTTCGCAATACCTTCTCAAAACTTCAGAAAAATTTCGTGAATCATTTGCGAAAATTTAAAAAACCCATTAACCCATAACAAAGGACCACACCAAGCTAGTCAGATAGGCAGGCAATGATTTCAGTATGAAGAAATCAGTCTTTGGCCAGTATGGCTGGTCGGTGTGGTTGGTTGGTCTAGTTGGTTAGCTTCGATGGGTTGTACGGTTGTCTGGTATGGCCGGCTAGTAATGTTCCATCTGTATGGTTAATCAGTCTAGCAAGTCAGTTGGTTCTGTCTCCTAGTATCGTCCTTTGTTATGGGTGGGTGTAAGAGATATGCAAACTTTTGCAAGGTTTTGCGAAATTTTTGCAAACATTTTGCGAAGTGTTGACAAGATTTGCGAAGGTTTTGTGCGAAGAGGTTAGCTACAATATTCTAACTAGAAGACTTTTTCAATATTGGTCGCCATTATCTGTTGGTAGAGGTAGATGGTCGTGTTTCTTTTACTAGTCAAATTGGCAGGAATCGGTAATGGCAGAAGCCAGTTTTGATGGAGTTAATAATTCGATATTATGGATGGTTGGTATGGTTGGCTGGTTTGGTTAACTGCCTTGTCAGCTGGTATGGTCCTTTGGTGTGGACCTTCATTACAGTTGTAAGTAATCGTCAGTCTCTATGACAAGTCGGGTGGTTTACAGTACTGGTTTTAATAGTTGGCTGTATTTGATGGTGGTTGTATTGGTCTGCTGAAATGGCGACTTGGTATGGGCAGTTCGTATTGATTAGATTTGAGATTCACTGTCATGGTCGGAAAGTATTTTAAGCTGGTATTGTTGGCTTGTATTATTGGCTCACATGTTTGAGTTCCCTTGTTGCCTGCTATGGTAGGTTCGTAAAGCTGGTTAGTATGAGTGGCCCATATGTTTTTTTAGTATTGGTGTTTCAAGTGGTCGGCTGTTCTGGATGGTTCATATTGTTTGTCTGTATGGATAGTTCGTTTGGTTATTTGTACTGCTGTGTAGAATGATAGGAATGTATGGCTGTCTGGTATAGACGGTTCGTATAATTCCTTGGCAAGGGCGGATTGTATGTTTGGCTGGTATGTATGCATATACTCTATGGTTGCTCATGAAAGTTGGTATCCCCTGTTGGTATTGTTGGGCTGTTAATGTGGTTGGATGATTCATATGTTCGCTTTGTAGGTAAGTTGGTATGGCTGATTAATATGGGTAGCTGGTATGGATGGTTGTATGGTCGGCTGGTATGGTTGGTTCTTATGGTTGGCTGTTATGAATGGTATGTAAGGCAAGTCTGTATAATGGTCTCGTCTGGTCGGAGGGTTGGTATTATTGACTGGTATTGTCCTTTGGTCTGGTTAGCTGTGCCAATGATATTTCTGCCAGTTTGGCAGAAAATGGTCTTGGCAGGAGCCAGTATTGTGCTCATTCAGTCTCGTCAGGAACAAGTCTTGGGTGCAGTCAGTTATTGGGTAGGAGGGCTTGTCAGTATGTTCATTTATTGTGGTCAGCTAGTGATTGCCAGTTTTACTGTGTAAGTCAATCATGATGAGTGTTGAGGGGATGTTGGATACCAACAAAATAGTAAATGATTGGTGAAAGTGGAGTGGAACTGACTTATCGCATGAACTATGAGTAAATGGGGTGGTGGAAACTAGCTGCAGTGATAGGAAGAACTCATGTGTCAGAGAATTGTGGGGAGGTATTATGGTTCAGTGTGTTTTGTTGATGGTGTGGGTGGAATGATAGGGGGATGAACTATGGTGAGGATGTCGAGATATGGCGAGTTATTACCGTGAAAGGAGAGGGGAGTTGGGAATTCGGGTGCCATGTTGGTAGCATTCTTGGAAGTTGATGGGTGATTTTTTTTACTATTTCTTCTCGAATTATCAAGGTTATTGGCGCCGATGTGAAGGTCGCAAGAAACCAGCATGGTGCTCGGAGTCATTAATGCATGATTACTTCAATTTTAGAATTTTTTTTTGCATTTTTCTCAGATATTTATGGTTTTGGAGGGGGTGGAGGTTGGTAAGGGTTCAGGTGCGCATAATAAGGGTATTGTGTCAGGGGGGTGGTGGCAGAAAGTGAGGACTTTGTAGGTTCAGGGGGGTTTGGGGAGGTGTCCATGTCCACTGATCCATCCGATCCACTGTAACTGGCTAGGAGCCTCGAATCTACTTTTATTGCTCTAAGGATTGAGTGGCTGATTCTTCTAAGAGCATAGAATTTATGTGCTACTCCGAGGACTTTCCGGCTCTTGGATCGTAGAACGTCGAATCTGCTTTGCTCATTTGCCATCTTTTGGGAAAATTTTGGCAAGAGAAAATGAATTTTGGGTGAATTAATTATTTTCTGAAAATTATTTTATGGGTGAAGAAGGCCAGACTTTCGAAAACATGGCTACCCAGGCCGTTGCAACCCCCGCTTTCGATCTCATGGTAAGGAAGTTGTGAATCCTACTTCGTGAATGCTGTGCCGAAACCTACATTTCCTTACTACTCATTACATGTCTCCAGCATTTCTTGTAAATAAAAAGGAACCCGGAAATTTTTTTATATTTAAGATTAGCATCTGCTTACTAAACGAGTCTTATGCCTAATACTGAGGTCTTGTTCCGGTATCACTCTAAAGCCTCTTATTTACAGTGTTTGAATTGAATTCTGC
Source organism: Dryococelus australis (assembly GCA_029891345.1). Classification (NCBI taxonomy): domain Eukaryota; kingdom Metazoa; phylum Arthropoda; class Insecta; order Phasmatodea; family Phasmatidae; genus Dryococelus; species Dryococelus australis. The sequence continues at coordinate 172,924,999 of CM056994.1, read as the reverse complement.
TTTTCACCTATTCGCCCTGGCCGAGGACATTAAACAGTACACTTGTTTTGTAATATATTGCGATCATTTTCAATGGGAACAGGTTCCCTTATGTTTGAATTTTGGTGGGCAATGTTTATCAAGTGTCTGAACTAAATATTTGAATGATTAAAAAAAAAATTTCAGTCTCTTTTTTGAATGATATCGATGAGGAATTAGGTTCGTACAAGGAATGTTCGGAACCTGTTCAAGAAGTTCAGCTAAAAGAGTAAGAAGCAGGATTCACTGTCAATCCCGATAAGGGCCAAACAACAGATGAAGGTAATACTGTACTTCGTGAGTAAGGGTTGGTCAATCATGGAATCCAAAAAGTTAGCGCCGATTGTAAACTTTCCTGTACCAAGTATGTAAATGAAGACTTGCATTTCCTAGCAATGTTATATTTCTCGGAGTTCATACCCGAGTTTACAATATTGTTTACTCCTTCAAATAGACTAAAAAAAAAAAATCCCTTTTCCACTAAAAGGAATACCTATTTACTGCTTTTAGTGGATGGTTACTTGAGGTTCGCTGTGCTCATGCCCATGAAGGACATGAAAGTATCAGCAATCTGTGGGTATTTGGAAAGATAGATCTTGAATGTTTTCGGGAATCCCGAATTGTTAATTTCTGATCATGCTTCTTATATTACTGGGATAATGATATGGGAGTTGCAAGTGGTTGGAGAACTTCATTCATGTTTCTGGGGCTTCGAAGAAATCGCCTATTCTGTTAATTCTTGATGGTCACAGTTCACACACAAAGAGTTTGGAATTAATTGATTTAGCACAATATAATTGAGTTATTATTCTATGATTACCACATCGTAGCACCTACCGCCTCCAGCCTCTGGATGAGGGATTCATGAGACATTTGAGTTTTTACTACAAAGAAGAGGTTGCAAGATGTCTTTGTAAAGCACCAGAAGGTTCTACTGTATTTTTCAAGTCTCTACACTGTTCGGGGCAGCCTTCCAGCAATCAGCAACCATGGATAAAACTGTGACAGCATTCAAAGCCACTGGAAAATGGCGTATTAATAAAATAGTGTTTCAGGATTGTGATTTTCTTCCAGCTACAGTTTCAGACATTCCTTTGCTGCCTCTAACAGAAGCCTCAACAGCCTATTCACAGTCTGAGGGTGGTCCCTCAACTTCCCTTACACAACCTCATATTAGGGCCCCTACATTTGATTCAGTATCCGCAACTGATGCTGAAACATCCGTCTTTCCTTACATCAGTCCGAAAGATGCTTCGCCATTTCCGCAACCTGCTAAAGATAAGAAACGAGACAACAGAAGATGAGGAAATTCTCATATCCTTAAAACAATATCATACAAAGAAGAACTGCAATATATTGAGCAACAAATAAAGCCACCATCAAAGCAAAGAGAAAAACTATATTTTCTAAAATGGTAACCAGTAGGTGAAAAGTTAAGAAAAATACCAGTAGGCCTAAGCTTACACAGAATAGGAGCCCTTATCATGATAGTAAGAAATAAGAAGAAAATGGGCAGTGCTTGTATTATGAAGAATAGTAGTCAACATCAAATAAAGGCTGGACAATGTGTTCATGTTAAAAAAAAATGGGTACTCATTTTTTGTGTTGGGGATGACAGCGACTATGAAGTAATTCATGTCTGTGACTTATTCAAATAGGCTATTTTGCCCTGAGCTTAGGAATTACAACATGTTTGTGTATAAGCCTATTTTTGCCTGAACTTGCAATGTGTTACGGTCCCTTTTTTCACTTTGAATTGAAGCCTTTTGAGTTTCATTTTTTATAAAACAGTAGTTCTAGGGAAAATTACTATAGGTTTAAAGGCTAAATACTGCAAAAATATTTTGCTGCAATACACATGTGTTTACAGTAGTGGGAAGTAACTGTGTGGAATTATTTAACCATTTGCAAGATAACTTTACACGTACCTCATTTTACACCACCCAGTGTGGAGGAAGGGGACAATTCCCTATTTAAACTAAATAAGTTTAGAAAACCATATATATATATACATTTTTTCATTTTCTGTTATAAGAAGTTTACCTAAGGGTAATAGGAACACATCAAAGTGAATATGTACGGATTTTTAGTATTTCTCACTAACATAAGCAAGGGCAAACAAAACACTTCCCATTACGCCCCATGTTCCCCTATAATTTCGAAGCTTAGTGTTTAATAATAATGCATTGTTCTGATAAGGGCAAATGCTTTGAGTGAAAATTATGGTGTTTAGTGTTGTTTGCAGAGCCAGTTTTTTCCAATCATTTGGGCCCTGATCTGCTGCCGCAGTTAGTGTAACAACCCTCTTTAGCTTGCATGGTGTAGGGGCATGATTTTTGTTTGGATTTGCAATTTCTCTTCAGATTGGTGCGGGAAGGATAGCTGACTTGTTAACGTTTCAAAAGGCAATTAGTTATTTTCTCGTTTTTAGGAAACATATCAGTAAGAGTTAGCACTATTTCCTCTCAATGTCATTCTTATTTTTGTTTTTTTCTTCAAAAAAACTATGATGTAGTCAAAACAGTAAACACTCAATTTCTAAACACACCGGAATTACAAATATAAATAAATAAAGCACACATCAAAAAATTCCACTGGACACATCGACCACGCTCTTCGTAGAGAAAAACAAAATTTAATATTTTATATAGAACAACTTCATACATATTTCAATGTGCACACAATGACATTTCACTCTACATAAATTCCATTAGCAATAATAATTGTTACATAGACGTCTCTTCAGAGCTTTTCAAGTGGGGTAAAACAAATTAATTATCACACAGCATGATTAGTTGTAGCATTATACAGGCGTCGATGGCGACAGGTATTCCTTTAATACACTTATATTGAATTTTCGGACTGTTTCACAGTTCTTATCAGTTATTATTCAAAACTCGTACTATCTTATATGGTCCCACATAAAATGGTATGAGTTTCCATGTTAAAAAGCCTCAGGATTAACTCACAGAGTGTGCCCTCATATTAACTAAAATACCAATATCCAAATTAGTTTTACGTGATTTCTTCGCAAAATTGTGACTGTGTTCGGCAGCTAGAATCAATTTTCCTCGCAAATTCTCTGAATTCTTTCTTCTACTCTCCGCGTGTTATAGGCATGTATTCTGTAAGATTGGGAGTATAGGTAGTTTCTTTGGTCATAACTCCAAAGGGGTTAAGTTAGTTGCCTTATGTACCACGTTGTTTATAACAAATTCGATTAGTGGTAATTTGTCTATCCAATTCTGACGAGCGTTGTGATACATCGTCCTAAGCATGTAGCCTTGAGATTTCTTGTGTCTCTCCACCGGATTACCTTGTGGGTTTCTCACTGACAGCTCATAGGTAGTACGTTTAATTTTCGTGTGCCCTCTTGCGGAACTTTGCGCAAAAATTGTGTTCCCTTCTCCGAGAGTATGCACTCATGTTGACCCAACACTTCAATGAATAACTTCAATTTAGCTAACATCATACTTGCGTTTGCTTGTATAGTTGCGTATAGTTTAAACTATTTTGAGAAAATGTCGTGATAAAAATTATATAAGCTACTCTGGCTTTAGTTGGTAGAAGCAGACAAAACAGGTCGACTTATAAGAGATCTAGGGGTTTCTATGTCAGAATAGTCTCGATTTATCCAATTAAATTTTCCCTTGCGAGTTTACAACGCTAACAAAGATCGCAAGAGCGCACAGTTGTAGTTACCAGCTGTTGCATCCTCTTGAAGTAAAATTGTCTTCCCAAATCCTCAAATGTCTTGCGAATATCTACATGGCCTAACAATTCATTGCTATCCAGAATTAGCATAAGTTGCAATTTTTCCGGAAGAATCGGCTTCTACTCAACTTCAAAATATTATATATTCCTGAGGCAGTAGAATAGTATACAGGCACATGGAAACCGTCTGCAACTTGTGTTTAGCTGGCAGCTGTGCTAATTTTGCCATCATTGTTTTGCTTAAAACTGTTTTGCTTAAAACATCCACTTGTTGTTCTTGCGGCAGTTGTATAAAATTGTTATGCTAAGGTATCAAGTCTGTTGGCACTATATATACCAGTGAAACTAACTATTCATGTGGTTTACGTTAAGTCTGGGTGGTATTTTTGTGGAGGATGTGATTGAAAATGTCAGCCATGATGTTATGGCTACCTTTAATATGATGATACTGAATATCATATTCCTGTATAAATGAGGCCAAACATGTCAATCTGCTGCTAAATATTTTTCCTGCTTTCAGATTAAGGAGTAATTCATGGTGAGTAAGTAGAAGTATTTTCTCACCGAGTAGAAGATCGCGATAATTCTTCAAACTCCGCACGATACCTAATATTTCCTTTTCGTTCACGGTGTAGCTTTTTCTACTTTATTCAAGCCACTGCTGGCCATGGAACCATTTTTTCCACTCATTTTTCATCTAGTTGAACCAACTGTACACCTAGTCTATAGGTAAACGTATCGGTGTACAAATAATACTCAACACCTTGCCTTAGATGGCATATTACCTGCTCTTCTATGAATAATTTCCTGATGCCATTAAAATCTTCTTGTCTCGCGATAATTCATTCCCACATAGTGTCCATGCGAAGCAATTCAAGTAATGGCGGGGCTGTGCTTGCCACTTTGTTGGAATAATTTGTATAAAATCTCACTATACCCAAGAAAATGTTAAGTTGTTTGACATTCCTTGCCACCAGAATATGACTTATTGCTATTGACTTGTCTGGAGCCGTTTTGATTCCTTTTAATGTCAATAGGTGTCCTAGAAACGGCACTTTTTCTCGGCAAAATAATGATTTGCGCAATTTTACAGTCATTTCAGCATTAGCTAATTGATGTAACCCCGTGCTTACATGCACCAGATGTTCTTCAAAAGTTGGGGATAGAATTAATATATCGTCCACGTAAGACCTTGCCAATTCCGCATACTCTTCTCCTAAGGTTATGTACATGCATTTTGTAAACTGCGCTACGGCGTAACATAAGCCAAATGGGAGTACTTGAAAAACGTACTATTAATTTCTAAATAAAAACCGGTGTACTGCACGGAGTTCTCTTCTAAAGGAATCTGCAAGTAACCATGTGTTAAATCAATAGTGCTCATAATCTTCACGCCCACATATTAACAGAACAGTTCATCCGTCGGTCGTGGACTTTCTCTCGAATTAACCGTAGTGGGGTTTACGCGTCTGGCATCTAGGCACAGTATGACTGGACTATCTTTTTTCGGACACACGCCATCGGGTTTGAATACGGGCTAGATGCGTAGCGGATGACTTGCCACCCTAGCATTGGTTTTAGGTATACTTCAGCTACTTGCAATAATTTAGCTGGCATGGGGTACGAACGACAGTGAAATGTTTCTCTGAGAATAATTTCAATGTTGGCCTTATTTTATATTTTCTCCCAGGTTTTTCGGATAAAACGGGTTGGTGAAATAATAAAAGTTTATGTAACCCTACCTTCTGATTCATAGCTAGGTTATCGATGCCAGACACTGCCTGATAAATTTCATCAGGTACCACTATTGTGTTTACAATTGCCAACAGATGGTATATAGGCGCAATTGCAAACCAATTGGAGAAGTGGCAGTGCTATTACTGCACTCAGTAGTACCTACCATCCAAACGCCGAAATCTAATCTGATTCGGTACCTGGTAAGGCAATTTGTACCTAAAATCTCCGGTTTGTTCAGACATTTTATTTCCAGTACAGCTACTGGCTTCGATTTTCCCAGGCCTTCGATAGCTATCAACACCTGCAACAATAGGGTTCGATTTTAACATAGCGCTTATAATGTGTAACCCAGGTACTGGTATCCAGTGTAATTTTTTTCAAGTCGACAAAATATGACAATTCCTCCGAAACACAACGTACGTCAGTGCCGCTATCCAACAAACATTGTACTTTAATGTCACAAACATTTAAAACTATTTCTGGGGACAAAGTTTCTTGTTGTAGGGAAGTTTCTTCCAAGTGCTCAGTTGATAGAAATTCACGATTCGTTTACTCTAACGAGACCGTCTGAACTACTACCACCATAAATGATTCGGTGTCCTCGTCTCCTACGATATGTTACATCTCATACGGTTTCGTGGCAGACTCCTTTGAAGTTAGACTCGCACCAAAGGCCAGCGATCGGGATCCTTCTTTCTTGACCTCTAATAGTTGGTCGAACTGTTACGTTGGCTTCCGGAACCTCTCGTCTCCCAACACTGAGCTTGGTTTGTGTGTGATAGAGGGATGAATACTGGAACTCGTGGATCGAGAGGTGCTTGACTCTCGAAATAGCATTGTTCTGAGCATTCGAAGAGCTCTCTTCAATTCCTACCCAGTGTTCTAGGCTACTGCGAATTCACCTGCTGTCCTCGGTCCTCGTTATTCCGATTGTTGTCATCTCTTCTCGGATATTGCTGCCTAGGTGATGAGCGCCAGAGTGAATCATTTGATTGGTGTGGCTGACTGATTCAGCACTTCTCATCTCTCCTAGGTGGTTGTGAATCAGTTTATCCCTGGTAATCATTCTGAATTCTTTCTTCTCTCTCTTCTGCTGCTCGATCCCACTATCTGCATTGACTTCTAAACCGGCCTCGGTTTCGATAGTTTCCTCTAGCAAAATATCTGCTATCCCTGAAGGGACGCAAAAAGCCACCCTATGGCCCAGGTCCGTGAAAGTAATAGGGCTTCATTATAATCGTATGTACCGTAGGGGTTCTATCAAATCTAGGGGGTGCTTTATAATTTCTGTTATTGACACCTTGAAACTGGGAAGAAATTAGTTCTTGAGTAGATGTCTAGTCGGTATTCAGGTTTCATTGTTGCCATTGCAACCTATCAATGGCTTCAAAAGCCAGTAGATATTCTCTAAAAGTAGCTAAAGTCATGTCATGCCGCCCTGCCCAGTGCGATTGATACTGGAATGGGAGTTCCCGGAGAATCATGGCAATGGACTCCTAGTCTGAAAGTGGGGGTTCGGGGTGACGCAATATCTTGTAAATATTGGACAGGTGTGATGTAAGGGTTTTCCTTTGCCTGGAACAAAACGTTCGGTATGAAATGAGGTGCGAAGGTTCCCCTGTACCTTCCGGTTCCAAAAATTATCCAGAAATTTTAATTTAAATTCCTCGTACAAGTGGGTGTTTTTGCGATTTATGTCCCACCAAAAAAAAGCTGTGTTTTTCAGTCACAAATATAGGCAAAGTAATTTGTCCTGGTCTGGTAGACAAAATAAACTGGAATATTCGTTCAACTTCATTAGGGAGTTGACTGGATTTTCGCCAATTTTGCCCTCAAAAATCGGGTAGCTTTTCAGCCAACTGTTTACTAGGGTGATACTGGAAAGTGTTTTCATAGATGGAATAGTATGTGCGCTGCTATTTGATTTGTTAAGTTGTTCCAATTCCCGCGGCATATCTTGTGTAGGCGAGCTAGTAATTTCCGGATTAGATGTGTCATTTCGGATGTTGTTATTCAACCTCACATTACTATGGGACGTGGTAACACTATTTATTTTGTGCTTTATCAGTTTTACCTGTTCAGCTACTTGGTTCACACGTGCATAAGCCTTAGCTCGTTCTAATTGCGCGGCTTGCTCTACCTGCCCAAGTCTATATTCAAGGTGTCGGTCAAAATTATCTAGCTTTGCTGTTATTCTGTCTCTGACCTCCTCAGTGAACGAGCCAATATGCGGGCGTTTCTCTAAAGCTGCTTGTCGTTCGCAGTCGCTATTCTGCATTTCGTACCGTTCTGTAATTTGTGCTAATTTCTCAACTTCCCCCTGTATTTGCTTTATTTGGTCGGTTATTATTTGATTTATCTGGGTGAATTGTAAACTAAAATACAATTGAAATGCATCTTGATGGCTATACTGTTCACGAACATGCTGCTGAAACTGTGCTTTTAATTGTTCAGGTTGCTCACGTGCCTGTTGTTGTATTTGGATTTTTAAGTGTTCAGATTGCCCGAGTGCTTCATGTTGCAATTAAATTTTTAAATGTTTAGATTACTGAGCTTGACGATCTGTTGAAGTAATGTGTTTTTTTGGTCTGCACTACCCGACTCGGAGATTTGAATTGGCAAATTTGGCTGTGCTGCCGTGGTAATGGTAGCTATTTCGTAGGGGTTTTCACCTACCATTGCATTATCGCTAATCCTTGCTGTTTCTTCGGACATTGTAGTTGAAACTGCGTATTTATATTTGCGTTAATTTATTAATGGCGTGTTTCTCAATCTATACGGCGTTCTGTTCTCCCTATTCATATATTTTTTCCTTTTTTTTTTTTTTTTTTGCTGGGTGTATTTAGCACTTACTTCGTCTATAGCCGCGCGTTAGGTAGCCAATTAATTAATTTGACTTAGAATGGGTGTGTCAGACAGACCCCGCGTCATGACGCCAATATAATTTATGTAACACCCAAATAACAACGCCAGTTTAATATGACACACAGCAGACGGGATGTGTTGTTGTATTGCTGAAAATGATAATTTTTATATGATATCTGTAGGAATTACTTCGGTTATTGCCCAGCTTGGACATGAAAAGGGAAACAACATTTTTAACACAATTCAGTATGACAGGTTAACCTCATAACATCTACAGACACTAAGTAGCAATTTAAAAAACATCACACTCAAATCAAGATACTGAAAAGACTTTTCTACCCACTAGAGCAATACTACTAAAAGAGAACTTCAGCAGCTTTTGTGGTTGAGTATTTAATAAAATAAATTCTTATCCAGTGAAATAATTTGATAGTTGATTAACTGTTTCTCATCAAATGCAACTGATCTTGATATACACGTCTAGCCAACATAATAACTTATTTAAATACAAGTAAAATAGTGAGAAAAAATTTTTCCATCGACTAGAAGTTATTTTCAAATTTACGTCACAATCAATTTAAATTACTCCAGCTCGTAATAAGGGCCGACACGAGTCTATGCATTACAGCTTCTAACAGCTTTCTTTTGCTTTAACGAGAAGTAATCATGGAAAATTAAAAAATAATCTGACGGTCTTTTGTAGGTGAAAAATATAAGTGCGATGAAAATATAATTCCAAGACTAATTCTATTGTGATAGTTATGCTTCAAATAATTTATAAGATTATTTTATAGCTGCTTCCCGTTTAGTGTGGATTCAGTAAACTTAGCTGTTAACGAGTCATGTCGACGACTTGAAGGTGTAGTCCGGATATGGCTTGTTCCATTATGACCATAACGAAATCATTCATCGGAATCAGGTACTAGCTGGCTCTCTTGTCTCTTCTCAGATCTTCCCTAGTCATAAGCCCACGGCTTAATTACACGTTTAATACGCCAATATTCTTTCATCTTGCGAAAGACTAATTAAGTTACCTTATACGTGAAGTCGTACGCCTCAGGCCTCTTGTTTTCTTCTTAAAACCGTACGCATTTTGGTGGTTCATTTGCTAGCCTGGGATATCAATTTCGGACTGGTTAATACTGCAAAAACTAATAAAATCCTACTGGATCAGACGACTAGGGTCTGACTTCAAGCCTAGTATGATGGCATTATTTTCTAGAATGTACATTATTACCATCAAAACACGTACCTAAAATAGAGACATTCCTTACCTAAGAAACGGCTTGAATCTCTACACTGCGGTTGGCAAGAGCAGTCATCCCACATGAAAGTATACAAAATGTTGGAAACCTCAGAAAAATAGAGAATAAAATATACTTTAAAATATCAGTATCTCGAACAAAGATATCTTCCTTGGGTTCATCATACAATAAATGAAATGACAGTCTCATTGGAAAGGAGAAAAATTAATAAAAGAAAAATATTTACATAAACAACACCTTTTGAAAAAGCAAGTTAGTAACATATGTACTCAAATAATAATATGGGATAAATGTGTTGGCTAGAAAGAAAATAAAATATTTAACAGAAATTAAATTTATGTGTTCAATAAAACAAGGTATAACCAACATTCCAAATGATACTCCTTCAACACGGTGTTTTTGTGTATATACATTTTTTACTGACTATTTAAACATGTTCAATTACACAGTACGGTTTTTGTTAACTTCCAACCAATAAACAGCAAGCTACACTGTAGTAATTTAGTTTTTAAATATTTCATTGAATGTATACTGGATTAAAATACAATATTAGGTATTTGACGGCGTCTATTGAGTCTGTGTTATACTTAATTATATATTGTATTTGAGAGAAGTTTGAAAATTGCCGAGTGAACGATATTTACTATGACAGGTATTTCAATAAACACGACAAAATAACACATCAGTATTATAAACTGCAATTTGTGAGAACTAATGTCTGATTCTTCAAATTACTCCTATCCTTATTTACTAGACGTCGTTATTTCTTAATAAAATCGTTACAACCACGAGACTTATACATATTTACCCATATTCTTATCCAATTCTGTGGAGTCTGCTGAAATAAAGTGGCTTGTGGCATTCAGTCTTCCTGTGCCTATAAGTTCAATGCAAAGCACTGCATCATCTTAATTCCGATTATATTACACATGAGAAAACTGCTACGTGGAATCAACGAATATTGAATTTTATTCAATCCTGAGCAAATTGCACAAATTAACTTTAAAATATGACACATTTTAACTGCATTATTAAAAGCTGTAAATAATAAAAAAAGAAAAAATTACAAAACTTACAAATTGTGTTGTGTTTATAAAGTTAAAAGAAGAAATTTTGATAATCTTAAAATTTTACATTTCATAATGGTTCGGCTCAGCTAAAATACTTTAACGATGCTGTAACTGGAATATTTTTTACTGAATAACAAAAAACTTTCTCTAAATGCAGGCCTAAGTTTAAGGGAAATTATCTGAAATGTAAATGTGTTTTCTTACGCATTATATTTCTTTCGTTCTTGGTTATAACTTGTCTACAGCACGATACTCGAACACGATTTTGAATATGCACATTACAGCACGTGGCTAAAAATATATCAGACTTGTGTAACGTTGCCACGCGACCATAAAGAAACGCACGTACGTGCGAATTGATTTCAGTTACGTCACTCCTAACGATCTGTATTGGAGTTTGGTGAGCACGGGTTGTGTTGTGTGTGACCGGAACGTGGAGGGTGGAGCAGGGAAAGGGGAGCAGGAGAAAAGACAAAAAATTGTGGCTGAAGGTTTTCGGAAACATGTGAGCGTGTTCAGAAAAACTTTTCCGATGCTACCTTTAACAACCAACATGGAAAGAAGGGGAAGCAAATCAAAGGAGAAATTTATGTCACACATTTTAGTTGTACATATGTTTGGAAGATTTTGCTGCACAAAAACTCCCACAAAAGTCTGGGACTAAAACTTTTATGATCATACACATTTACTGCAGCCATATTATCAGTAGTCACGTTACATTATATTACTATTTAAATATTGATGATGTACTACAATTATATAATCCTTAATGACGAAGTTAATATAAACATAATTTTTATTTGCTTATCAGTCAACATTTTGTGTTTTAAGTTATAACTTTCAATAATTTTACATATGCCTATCTATCCTGCAGCTATGAATAATGGTTTCTACATAAAAAATAATAATTCTTCTTGTTGAAACGTGGTGCAAAGTTACAATTCACACGAGTGTAATGCAAAAGTGTGCTAATGTGTGTAACTAGGAAAAGAACAGAAATTCCACACGACTATTGAGTAACTGCTGAGAGTTTCCGGTATGTCATACTTCACTGGAACTGTTCAGTATTCAATGCGTCCTGATGAAATCATAAGCTATGCCTGACATTATTTATTCACTATATTAACTTACGACGTTTCAAAGAGTGGACTTGAAAATTAAAGCCACCTAACATTTAGTACTGTACTTGTAATAGACGCTTTTATCGGCAGTTCTGTCAATACAAGAAAGATATGACAGCTCATAGCGCTGGACACGAATTGATAGGTAAAGTGGAGTTGGAACGAGTCACTTGCTACAGAGAATTCACGTAAATTCATCATAACATATTTTAGTGTTCCTCTCGATTACATTATAACAATTATAGGTATATTACATAAAATAATGAAAGTTAAGTATGATATACCTAAAACGTGAATTGTGTACACGACGATAGTAAAATTACTTGTCTGAAACCTTACTTTAAAGAAAAAGACAGACAATCTTACTGGTAGCTCATTTTATGACATTGAGGCAGAATGATGAAGTAAGTTAAAGTGACGTGGGTCTTGTCTCTCAGACCCTCCGCCAATTTCACTCTATTTTTTTATGGTCGTTCTATAAAATGTAAAATTAACTATTTTACACTGCTTATATATAAGGAGTAGCCGATTTATGAAGACTTTTATTTGAATTTCTGTCGAATCACATGCCTCAAACTGTAGAGGGACGAGTTGATGATGAATAAGGGCTCAGATTTTCATCTGTTGGAAACCAGAGCTTTGCAACAAATAGTTTTAAATGCATTTTCACTCCCAACTCAGATACTTTTAACCTCGAGTAATGAAAAGTTTCGGGCAGACGAATATTATCAGATAAATGAAAGTATACACACTCCTTTGAATTCTATACTTTATATCACAAAACATAATGGCTTAAAACTTGAGTAATTAGATAACTTTCTTCAAGATGAATCTTTAGGTGCAAAAATTGAGTAGGTGGTTCAGCTGATGTGTAGCTTATTGCTGGTGAGCAGAAGCTTCGATTATAAAAAATACAATTTATTTGACAAGTTTTCATTTATTTTAGGACAGAAGAGTGCTGTTCATATATCATCATTATCTAAAGTATCACGGCTATATGGCTATTAAAATATGTTTCTTTATGCCAGTCGGTTTTTTTTTATTATTTGAACCCTTAACAATAAGAGAACTTACTTTTACTATATGAGAACGCAACGTTTATAAAACAGCCAAGTGCTGAATTTGCTGGGGAATATATTAATGAAATGACAATTCTTCATTCAAAAACATGGTAAGTTATCAAGTTTGATTAATAGTTTGTATTTTATTTGCAAGACTTTGCTGGACGCAAGTCTGATAGTATGAGATCGGGACAGGGCGACTTCTAAATGCTGTAGTTGTCTGGTCTTCCGAGGTATGGCATCCAAGTTTTCAGCCTCAGTATAGCGTTTCCTGTGCAAGCAACGTCCTAGTTTCACGTTGACTTGGACGTATAACCCACGGGCTGCATCAGTCATGGTTGGTGTCCTTTGTTTAACATTTAGCGAATAAAGGTGCATGTGTTCCTGCGTACGAAATACGTTACAAACAGTTCAAAATATACTTATTCACATAGAAATATTCAACGTATTTGGAATCTATCTTCGTTATACTTGAGAATATATTTGAAAGTAGGATGTAAAGAAAAATTTTACGTTACATGTGATGACAGGGCAGTTAAGTTTCAGGGTTTAAGGGTGGCAGCAACCACCCTCAACTTCTTTACAATCATTAGATTATCCTGATAGTTTATTACATTTATAGTGGTTCCTAGAATAACTGATATGCTGCTGAAGTGGTTCTCTTTAAGAAACTATAAATTGTTTGGTAGCAACATAGTGATGTGATGTAGGAACTGTAGACATAGAGAGGGCCGCAGCAGACAATTCTGTTGGCATTGTTACACTACTACATAAACAACGTTCAATCTAGTTTCTGTTCGTAATACACTACATTGGTTATGGTTGTAAATATTTGGTTCATGAAACATTTTTTTTTCTCTCAATATAGCTCGCAATGTAAAGACTTTATTCAGGAACCTTTTAACACATACAAAAAGTGAATTTTGAGGTGGTTACTACGTCAATAAATATAGCCCACTAACTGTACGTATACAGACTACGTATGTGAAAGTACCAACAATGATATTCGCTAGAGATTTTGTTAAAAAGATTTAAATGTTCATAGACCAGAGTCCTGTAATTGTACACAAGGAGACGAACTTTCGCTTTTGATAGCCTTCGTTTTCATGTAGGTACTTCCAACGCCGATGCCAAGCGATTATGATAGCGCATACTAGACAAACACTTTTTTATACATTGAACTAGTATAATGCTAAGAAAACCAACAAAAAGGCGAAAATACGAATGTCTAATGGCAATACGATCAACGTGACCACATTAGTAAGACCGTCACCTCCGTCTCAACAAAGCATTCCAAATCCGCCTTATTCAGAGGCCTGTAATCGACGCGAGATTTTCACCATCGTATAATTGGAACCTGCTATTCCAATTAGGCGCCACGAAATTGAAACGTTGCTCGGGTGGCCTGATCATTCAGATTGACATGGAGAAGCAATCGCACGGAAAATCGATGTTCTCGGTAGAGCACTATTTATATCTGGGAGACAGATACCCCGAGACTTCACGAGGCGCGCAATAAAGCTCATTTTGTCGTTTGCAGTGATGCAAACAACTTCATTGAGCTGTGGAATAGTGAAAGAACGCCTTACAGCGTGACGATTCACGGAAAATCATCTGGGACCCAGATGGATACATGTGTGGACCTTACGGCTGCTTGACGAACAGTACTTAACACGAGTGTGTTGTGTCGAATGTAAAATTTCGTGGTTATAGTGCAATGATGTGAGGTTTTTCTCCTGGTTTTGGCTTGGGCATTAGTTTCAATTAATTTATTATTGATTTCTAGCCTTTACCAACGAATTTTGGACAGTTAAATAAATCTCATACTGTGACTGCATTTTTGAAAAGGCCAATTCCTGTGTCAGTAGAACAATAATTTTCCTGTCGAATACGCAAATTAAATTGCGTTCCTCTTTGATAGTAATCCGGTGGGGCAGCTAAACAGGCCAGCTAAAAACCCCGGCTTAGACCCAAGAGATCATCTTTGGGAAGAACTAGGATGTCATTTGCGTGCAATATACATTCGGATAACGAACAAACGTTAGCAAATTGTCATACAACATGAACACGGAAATATTTTTAGCCATATGTAGACCAGAACCTAGCGGCTTTTTGTGAATATTGTTAACACAATTTCTTCGAAAATACTAAGTTATTTCTTAGAATGAAGGCACTAAATATATATTAGTCACGAAAATGTTCTTATATTCTCGTATTTTAACATCCCGCTGTTAAAGAGTCGTCCAAAGCTCTTCTCTATGCTCCACTTGCTTATTTTATCTTCAGCAGAGATCAGGTCGCTTCGGTATGGTTACTATAAATATTCAACTGGTTGACAAAATATATATAAAAAAACGCATCTAATGCACTATCTACTTAAAGTATCCCAATAAGTCCTTTTAACTCTACTCAAAATTATTAGGAAGACATTTACCGAACCCTTCTGAATAAATAAATTATATACAGAAATTTGAAATATGGTTACCTTAACATTACAAACTCAAATATGTTCGAAGTGAAACGTAATATGGGAAACCTAATCACACAGGAATGTGCCCACGTCAACGCCTACTAAAATACCGAGCCCGAGCTATAGTCTACACAACCCAACAAATTTCGAAATTTATTGAAAAGAATATTAAATTAAACACGTAATACACACACATTGAATATGAGTATTATTCCTGATAACAGAATTCATTTCACTTTAATAAACTAAATATCTTCAGAGATATTTAACATGTAAATTTTGGCAGTGGATTGACTGTTAGTGTCATGTATATAACATTGTAGTGCTCTTTTATAGCACTGGTCGCTTCTGATGAAGCTTTACTCACAGCGGTCGTTGAACGAAAAAAAAAAATGGCATCACATGACGAGCCCTTTTGCAATGGTCTGTTGTATTTCTGTCAGCGTGAAACTGAGAAATATCGTAAAGTTATAAATATATCACATACTTTCCTTCTTGACACTTAGAAATGTTTTCTTCTGTCTTAACCTTTCGCTTTTATTTTGCCCATTGGGTATGCTAGTTTTCAATTACGGGAAAAACAAGACATTATATATTTTTTGCATTGTTAACCATTAGTCAAAAATTAATTTTTTACAAGCGAAATTAAATTTTTAAATAAAATTACTGGTTTAATGCATTGAATACGTATAGTTACAAAGTGTTTATATTCTATGTTATCTACAAAAGGGTGCATGGGACTCATAATAAAATATAACTTTTAGATTGCAGAGATTTAAAATTTTTTAATGTAATGTATCTCTTGGATGAGTTCAACATGCATTATCAGTAAAACGTCTGTGTCACATATATTGCACATTAAGGTACATTGCCTAGTGAAATAAAACTTTTGAATTTGGCGTAAAAGTAGGTTTTTCTATTTTGCATGCCCAGCCTACTAAAATAAATATGGTCACCAGATTTCAATAATTATCTGTAATAAACAAAAACAGGCACGAACTTCTAATATGACTGCCACCATACTCGAAATATGCAGCAACCAACTCGAATAAGAGAGCATGAAAATCTTGCCGACTTGTTACTCGTTCCTATTTCCTGTATCTCTGCACCAGAAAGAATAGGTTAGTCACGCTTAAGTGAACACTTTTAAAGGCCCATTAAAATGGCATTAGCCATTAAAAATATATGGTTTATTGCAGCCTCAGACGTTTACTTTTGAGTGTGGTGAAATGTATAAACTTGGCTTATTAGTCACATGGCAATATTAATATCAAAAAGTTGCAGAACGGTAGAAATTCGCTGACAGAAAAATTTCATTAAGGCCTTAAGAAGTGCTCACCTGCCGCGAAAAGCCTATACAAATTATGTAATACTCATATATATTTATAACTTCAAAATAATTATTAATAATTTTGTGTTGTGTGTGATCACGAATCACAAAATCAGTACATTGTAAATCTTTTGTGTATGAACGCGTCATTTTTGGCACATTACTAATGAAACGAAGGCCTTTCGTTGATGAGGTTTTTTCGTCGCAGTCGTCGTGTGGGCGTGTTTGCTTGCATCTGTCGCCTCATTTGATTTAAATCTTTAAAAAGTATGTAACACTCCAGCTAAACGTAAAAATAGGTATCTCTAATTTTAAATTTTAGTATATATATAAGTAATTATTTTCCCAGAAGCCTTTTTATTTTGCTAGCTGTATTTATTATCTTGATATCTGGTAGAGCTCCGAAATATAAAGACGCCAAAAAAATCTTGAGAAAAAGTTCATTAATGGAATAAGAAAAGTGCCAATAATAACTTGCGAGTTTAATTTATACTTAAACCACCCACACACACGCACATACACACACACATACACACACATATATATCTACATACATACATACACACCATATCTTTAGTTTAATAAAAATTATTCATTGCGGCTTTAAATTAATGTATGTAATATTGCATGTGGCTCACAGCCGTTCGGGTTTCCATAACTGCTTAGGGTATGATAAACTAAAATTCATCACAGACGAATTACTCTACTTTTTGATTTAGTTACTGTGTGTGGGCGTATGTATGGAAGTCTGTGTTGCTGTAAGATATTTGAATATTACTTTTAAACTATTATGAGTGCTAAGTTCGCAATATTGCAATGATCCTCCCTCTACTAATTGAAAATCTTTCAACACTATTCAACGTTACTCATTTCATCGTATTTTACAGCTTGACTCGCGTATTTCTCTGAAGAGAAAAACAAATGCTGCTGACAGAATTTATGTAGTGCCATCGAAGTGCTTGTTTGTTTTTCCACAAGTGTGAAAACTTGCCGTGAACCAGAGTCTTAATGTTCCCAACTCGCATTTGTTTTGTCGCCGAAGAACAGGCTAGTGCCGGCTAGTAAATCACTACTCTCGTAAAAAAACCTGAGAAATGTTATGTTGGAAAGAGAGATTAAGTTACTTAACGACATTCCCGAAAACTGCATAAAATACACTGTCACAAAGAAAAACATGAAATTACTGATACAACTAATAAACTTTCTTTCCTCAACAGAGGCGCAATTAATTTTTATATAAGTTCTTAAAGCTGAGTTGGTAGGTAGAACTTTACTTCTCTTTGAATGCAACAACATTAGAAATGAAACAAGAAACGCATGCAACGTTTTTGAGGCAATTACAAATTCACATGTGCCTTACCTGCGATTTGAACCCAGAAAACGTCGTACAAGAAGATGGCGCAGATTGCACTGCAGTATAGAGGTCGGATTAAAAGCATAAATTAGAATTTAATAAGTCTGATGTTTCGAATGATTGGGTTTACTAACGTAAAATATTTAGAGGATCGTCATTTTGAAAATAAGTGACTGAGTCACTTAAAACATGTAAGTTTACATGTTCCACCGTAGCACTACTTGTGTGAAGAATTTGGTGCAAATAAGTCATTTGGACACTGACATTGTCATAAAAAATAAATTTTCTTATTTGATGACATCATACAAAATTTCCAAAACAAAGAGGCTCTTCATATGATGATTCTAATGTATAATATCGGTATATAAAATTAGGTCGAATTTGTTTGAATTTATTATTATAGGCTATGCCGTCATTTTGATCATTGTTGTCTGACCCATTTAAATCATGAAAGTCTACATGAAATACTGTAGCATTTATGGTCGGCACAATTTGGTACACAAAGGATGAAATGCTCTAGTATATCATTTGGTGGGAATCGGTTTATTGGTACAAGAGATATATAGTATAAACTTCTTAGTTTCCATAAGGCGAAATTCAAAAATGGAGGACAAGAAGTAATGGAATAGCAATTTACATTATTGTATACTGCCAATATACAAAGATAAGTTAAAATATATTAGGCAAACACAGTTTCGTAGATATCGCCAAGAATACTAAATTGATTTTGTAGTCACCAGTATGAAAAAAAGTGCACCAGTCTAAAAAAAAAAATACATATATTAATATTGCATACCACAGAACAACATCTTCGCCAAATTTTGTAAGAATGGGTTTATTGTTTCCCGAGACATGAGACAAAAAAAATAAAGTTATTTACTAGTGGGGCTATCATACAAAATGGAAGAGAAATGACTCTTTGCATGGACATATTTGATGAATGAAATAGACGCTGCCGCCATTCAAACATAAATTGCATTTAATTCGTTGATAAATTTAACTGAACTAAAATATTTATATAGCCACCATTTTTTAATAAATAAGTGTATAACCAAAATTAATCATACCAGTTTACACTACATGCCGCAGTACTATTACTTTCTACTATCAGCATACAAAGGTAAGTTGGAATTGATTGCATGGTTTGGACGATATAGCATTCTAAGATAAAAATGGCTATTTGGCCGCAATTTTGAAAACAATCGCCTTACATGCTAAAACATACCTTTCAACATCTTCTGCCTCAGTACTTCTTGTTTGGCGAATTTGGTAGGATTCAGCGAATTTTTTCCTGAGATATGACATAAAAACTTTATTTATTCGCATGGCACTATCTTAAAAAATTGCAGACAAAACATGTTCATGTATGTACACTTCTCGTCACAAAAAATGAACGTTCTCGTGTAGCTGAAAATATTTCTAAGACCCTTTCGGGTAGGTTTGACAGGCGCGTGCCGCGGAGTGGGCGTGGCTAACTGATGCAGGAAACATTACTTTGGAGGAAAAAGGATACAAAACATGAATAATAATTCTGAGAGCTCAGTTTTGTCCGAATATATTCCAACGCATTACATATAATGCAGTTAAAGTAAATTAGTGGTGAAACCTTCGGAATTATGAACTAGCCTGTATCAGATCTGAGAAACAAATCGTAAATTAAAAATTTGAACAGACCACACTGGACCAATGGGAAACATTACTTACACGTCATACGTAATGTAAATATGAAAATAGGTATTACACTATAATTCCCCTTCCCAACACACACGACATCTTTGAAAACATAAAGTGATAATCACTAAAAACATTAAATAATGCATCATATGGAATAATGTGTTCATATGTATGATAATTAGAGACCATGAAATGTCTCGAAATGAATTGCCTGTAGTATAGACTTCACAGTCCAATGAATATCCGAATAACTACTGTGTATTCACTGTTCGTTCCTCCAGTAAGTGGCCAATGTTACTCTAAAACATAACAGCACGTGATCCCAAACGTCGTTCCTTGCCAGTTTTGTATTTACATCGCACATTACTGAGTGAGCCTTGTTAATAGTAATCCTTTGGAAAGGTAGATTAGGTCTATACGTGTGTAAATTTTAGCTTGTCCTCAAAATAATACTTGGAGTTTCCCTGTTCCTGTTTTGTTCCGTTCATAAAGTAAAGGCCTATTTACATGCACGGACATGTCTTAGCAAAAATTTGGACTACAGTAAATAGTTATTGATTATTGAAGTGTTATAACACGAATTTGCTACAGTATAATCTGCGGGAGTGATTATAGTCTCTTGAAAGATCTAGGGTTATTTTTAAATACTCCAAATATTCACCTTTTAAAACATACTAACATATAGAATACACGCAGCGAGCTACTATATATATTTCGAAGTAAACTATTCGTATTAATGTGAGCCCTTCTTGATGCCTGTCGCATTTTATATATGGACGTATGCACCGAAGTGTCAATAAAGATTACGTATAAAGTCGTACCTCAGTTTTTATTTTCATTTATACACGAACTGAAGTATAAATAAAGTTGCTCGCATTTTTCATGTGTGTGTGTTATGGCACTGTTAAGAAAAGTGTTAAGAGCTCACTTTGGCGCGAACAGCCTATAGTACCGTTACATTTAAGCTTGACAGTTCAACTCGACGTGTTTTGTCATTATGTGCTTTCTCACCGAACTGCCTCAATTGGCGATTCGTGCTAGTAATTGTAAGTAACCCAATTTTAAATACTTGGTAGCTTGCAGACACCACACCGACCAGTCATCTAACTAATTGGTGGATACATGTGTGTGTGCTTTCTAGCAATTGGCCTCTCAATGTTTCGCGCCATGTTATACGAATGCTAGCCATTGTGGCATATACAACTACCATTTGTTTGATAATATTTCACATAGTGATCACAAACATGATTCGCCAATATTCTGTATATATATATTTTTTATAAATCGCTGACAGTCCCACAACTACAAAACTTGCGTTATCTTGGACTGTCTTACACATGAAACATTCAAGCATATAAATATTAACTAAATTAATGTTTATTTTAGGAATTATCTTCCTTGCGGGATAAGGTATTGCAGTTTCTAAGTTTGAGTCCGAATTGGTAGACGAAAAACCAAAAATTTAACCGGTGGAAGACCGTATTCAGTGCCTGTATGAAATAGGTACACAAATAGAGATAGAGAATTAAATTTTCTCTGTAACATATCTACCAACACCTGACTTTGAAGTCCCCGAACTTTGACCTCATACCTACCAAAATCGTAGATGTTATAGTGACGTAAAGGGTTGGGAGAGTGGAGGTACGTTTTAAAGATTAGTACTATCCGCGCGCCAGCTTTGAAACCCTGGCAGGAATGCGACCTTGGAACGATAAGCAGGCCACGTTATACGACTGTAGTATCTTACAAAGAAAACATTCACTCACCTCAAGGCAGCGGGGTCGCTAATGGTGAACCCGTATTTTCTTGTTCACTGCTTGAACTGCACGCGCCTGATGCACTAGAGGAATCACTACTGTCGTCGAGACGTACAACGATACTGTCAATTGCATCTGACACAACACCGTCCTTTTCACAGTATTCAGTCTCAAGCTTCTTACGTGACCACAGTACCCTTCCCAGCCGGTCTTGGTTACACTGTCCTACAGATGACTGCGGGAGGTTAGGAGCAAGCTTTTCGGTAACCCACTTTATGGAATTAACACTGTTCATTTGGCCGTGATTGTCGCCACAGGCAGTGTCGGCTTTATAGACAAGGAGAACATTTTCGACAAATACGTTAATACCCCCCTTCCCCTTGTTAAAATTAATAGGTTACCTGAATTCACATTAGCTTGTATGCCGAACACTTCTTCATGTTGCCAACATTTACCAAACGTTAAATTACCGTCTAGCCAAGTCACGTCTATGTAGATAATTTGTTTCCCACCTTGTCTGTGCTGTTTCAACTAGATAGTGGTGACGCCAAGATATGATGTGAGTTCTCTCAATTAGTATCTTCCTGTGACTTAGCGATTTTTTCCACAGAAACGTAGTTGTTTTACCACCTTACGCAAAGAAATATGCTACCACGGAAAGTCTATGTTTTCCTTTACCACGGGCTGAAATTTTGCAATGGTAGGGACACGTTTTTCTTGAAATAAAAAGCCTGAATCGTCCACCGAATTGCACATAGATCAACGTCATCAATATTCACGACAATATTTTCCGGCCTAGTTTTTCGTAGTTTACCCTGCGTGTGCAAGATACCGTCCTCCACACTGTTATCTAGTTCTTTCTGTTCCTTCCATATCTTTTTAATTAACGTCTGCGACACTCCAGGGTAGTGTGCAGCTCCTACTGTTGCCTGGTTCACAGTGAAAGAATAATATTCTTTTTTTTTTAGCCTCTCCATCACACTTTGCAATTATATTACTTACGATTCTCCGGCCCTCAGAAAACACGACGGTGTTTTTCTTCTGGACAGACATAACACTCGCAGCGACGATGTTCACGACACTTCGGAACTAAATGTGTTTCTGCGAATAGTATATGAGTGACCAAACCTCCCGCTCCCCGCTGTCACTCTCTGTCTTGTCTTCCCCTTTCCTCATACCCCGTGGTTTCAGTGGTGGCGCGCGGACAGTAATATGACATGCAATCAAATGAAAAGTTACTGAGCCATAGTTCCAAAATGTCGTACAGGAAGGTCCATTCTGATCCACTCAAGTTCCATTTCGCAGTGGTTGTTTAACAACAGTTAACGATTATCAACAATTTGTTCTACTTTATAACCCTTTCTTTTCTGTTTATTAGGTTTGATAGCGCAAGTCAGAAAATAAATAAATTCACAATAACAATTTAATTTGTAATGTCGTGAGAAGTATATAAACATTACATTGGCGCAAAGGGTTGGGGGGATAAGAGTGGAGGAACCGCCCGCCGCCATGTTGGAATTTCCTTTTTCCCCTTTTTTACCCTCAAAATTTCAATTTTTTTTTTTCCTCAAAATCGACTAAATGTCTCTAAACTTTTAGATTTTCAGTTAAAATTTCCCGTTTTCTCCCAAAAAAATTCCCATTTTCCCTGGCAGATCTGTGACCCTGGGTAGAGCAGTGAGGCGGATCAGCGACCAACGACGCCGGTGACTGGGATCAAAGACCCCAGGGGCAAGAGAGCAGAGAGCAGGACCAGGACCTTTGCCTTTGACCCAAAAAATCCAAAAAAAAAGTAAAAAAATTCGACAAATTAAAATTTTTTTTTTTAAAGAATACCAAAAAAGTATATTATTAAAAGTACAAAAAAATTATTTCAAACATATTTAAAAACATAATTAAAAAATTGTTGAAACCATATCAACAATTTATTAAAAAGTTATTTTAAAATCTTTAAAAGTGTACTAAAAATGTATTACTAAAAATGTATTAAATTCGTTTTAAAATCTATAAAAAAATATTATTAAAAATTAATTAAATAATTTAAAAAAATAAAAATATATTAACGAATGAACTTTCCAGAGGTTACCTCTCACCCATACACATCCACCATATTGATAGGTGCAAGGGACGACCATCTTGGTAGGTGGCCATCATGTTGGTAGGTGGCTGCCATCTTGGTAGCGAGCCACGATCTTGGTAGGTGACCACCATATAGGTAGGCGACCACCATCGTGGTATATATCACCTGTCCGCCATATTGGATGCAGGTAACCATAACCTCAAACCCATGACCTTGAATGACCTTGAAAACCAAACCTTGAGAAATAATACATAAAAGCGAACAAGCATAATTTATTACGAACTACCACTGCCATACTGGATGTAGGTACCCTCGTCCTTGACCCCATGACATTGAATAATCTTAAAAAATCAAGCATAATTTATTACAAACTACCACTGCCATACTGGATGTAGGTACCCTCGTCCTTGACCCAATGACCTTGAAATATCTTAAAAAATCAAATCTCGAGAATAAATACATTAAAGTCAACAAGCATATTACAACTATTTACTACCCCCATATTAAATACAGGTGATCTTACTGTGACCCCCTGATCTTAAATAACGTTGAAAACAAAAACTAGAGACAAATACATAAAAGTCAGCAAGCACATTAAAATACTACCTATTACCACAATATTATATGCAGACTACCTTGACCTTGACATCATGACCCTGAATGATCTTGAAAACAAAAAGTCGCAACAAAATACATTAAACTCATCAAACATATTACAAAACAGGCTACTACCATCATATTAAGTGCAGACTACCTTAACGTTGACCCTAAAACCATAAGTGACCTTGAAAATCAAAAATCGATAAAAAATAAACATCTACAAGCACACTACAATACTAACAACTACCACCATCATAGATGCAGACTATGTTGACTTTAACCCCATAATCTCGAATGACCTTGAAAACAAACACTCTTAATAAAATACAAAAACGTCAGCAAGCATAATACATTATACACTACGGCCACCATATTGGATGCAGGTAACCTCGACCTTGAGCCCATTACATTGAATGACTTTAAAAACCAAATCTCGACAAGAAATACATGAAAGTCAACAAGCATATTACATTAATAACTTCTATGACCATATTAGATGTAGGTGAAATTAACCTTGACCTCATGACTTTGAATGACCTTGGAAACAATAACTAGAGAAAAATACGTAAAAGTCAACAAATATATTATATTACTAACAACTACCACCTATTAGATGCAGGTGACCTGAATCGTAGCCCCATCAAGCTGAATGGCTTTAAAAACAAAAACTAGAGAAAAGATATATAAAAGTCAGCAAGCATATTACTTTACAAACTACTACTATCGTTTTAGATACAGACAACCTTGACCTTGGTCCCATAATTCAGAATGAACTTGAAAACAAAAATTCAAGAAAAAATACATGCTTTAGAATTCTTGTATGTATAATTGTATTCCCTTTTCAGTCCACTGAAGTTATCGCTGCCAAATTTATGTATTAGCTGCAACTTGTGACCTTGAACAAGGCTATTTTGCCATTATACCTGATGTCTTCTGATAGGCACAGTTACCTGCAATATTTTATATGGTGAATTTATAGCCTCCATATTCATATGTATCACTTGTGATATCGAACAAGGTGATACAAATGGACTACCAAACCACAAGCCTTCTTTATTCTTTGGATAAACTGAAACTGATGGCAGAATTGTTGGTAATCCTATCAGCTATTTTCTTAATCGATATGTCTTAACACTCATACCTATTTAGTCTCGCGGCCACAACACCTACTCATACTTTTTTACTACTTCCCTTTCACTTCTATAAATAGCCTTTTTATATATTCGTAAATATTCACTGACATCTATTGAAAATAAATCTGCATTTAAATATGCATGTGATGGGGTAACGTTTCCAGGTCGGATACTACAAAGCCAGAGCTTCATACGTAGTTGTTCCACCTCTCCCCACGTTCAAACAAGTGCCACAACGTCTGGCGCAGACAGTAGCTTGCTTCTTGAACGCTGACCCAGACTTGATCGAGCGAGCGTATACACGTCAGTTCCGTAACGAGGCCAAACAATCCTATAGGTCATTTGGAAAGCTTTCAGTCATTCTCGTTCAAATATACGTGCAACTGAGATTGCAGTGTCGTCTCATTTCGAAATATTTTCCGCTCCTAAATATTAGAGATAATTTACCTCTATTATGTTCAGTTTATGACATAGCAAAGTCATGTTTTCAGATATTCTTGTAAACAGGTTTGTTAAGCTACTTTGTTTTCATTCCTAATAATAAAATATTCTTTACGTAAGCGCTTTTTGGCAGACATAGCCGTTTAAAACATAGCGCTAATATTAATATACGTAAAAACACTTGACTTTAGCATGTTAGTACAAATTTGTTGTTTCGACGTCATTTCGTATGCAAGACATAATAACTATAATCCGATAGTGAGCGTTAAGCATTCCTGGGGCCGTGGTGGTGTAGTTGTTAGACAACTCTCCTCCACCATGGAGAACCGGGTTCAATTCCCGACGAGGTCACATCCGGATTTTCGCATGTGAGAATCGCGCAGGACGATGCCGCTGGTCGGTGGGTTTTCTCACTGATCTCCCGTTTCCCCCACCTTTGCATTCTGGCGCTACTCCATACTCATCTCGCTTTACCCTCGAGAGCTCTCAAGACCTCGGTGTTAAGAGCCGCCCAAATCACTTCACTCGCTCATTAAGCATTCCATCTACCAGGACGTATTTTGTCCAGAAGGGCGAGACGCTGAGATCGACCCAGGCACGCGCATCACATGCGTCATCGTCTCTATGTGCAACGTACTGAACAAGTGTACAGCCTTTCCTTCAAAACGTACCTCTTAGATAACTTTAAAATTTCATTAAATATTTGCTACATTTTCTTATTACCAAACAATAAAGTAAAAATATATTTAGCTTCTAGTTTCTTATCGTGCATTTACATCGTAATCTTATATTCATAAACTGAGCTTTCATCCATGCACTAAAACGGTAATACTGAATATCTGTTTACATTTGGACAGGTTCGTTTGGCGTGATCGGTGTGAATGTGACTGAACCAAGCTTTAGTGTGAAATCATCCAACGGAAACCTTGGAGTGAGTGAAGAGATTTAGGCGTCTCTTAACAGCGAGATTTTGAGAGCCGATAAGGGTTATTGAGGTGAGTAAGGAGCGGCGCCGGAATGAAGGGTCGGGGGAAACGGGAGATCCCCGAGAAAACCCGCCGACCAACGATATCGTCCGGTACGATTATCACTTGCGAAATACCAGTGACCCGGTGGGGATGGAACCCGGGTCGCCTTGGTAGGAGATAGGGAAACCTGTAGTAGTGAGAGCTGCAAGCAGTGGCAACCGCACACAGCCAGACGGACTATGAAGCGGTTGAATGAAGAAACCACCTGACTGCCTGTTCGTTTTGACTCGGCACTAGGCACCCCTAGTTAAAAAAAAAAAAGTCTACTTGACTTATTTATTCAAACAAATTACCGCTTACAAAATAAAATTGACTTCATTTTTTGTTTGGGAAAAAATAACTTTGGAAAGCAAGGTTAGGGTACAAACATGTTGAAATTGTTTTATATAATATATTATTCGTAGTTACACTTATCTATTAAATGAACAAAAACATAGTTTGACTAAATGTAATACGCTGCAACTAATTATATTATTTCCTATATATTTTTCATGTGTTACGTTTTCTCTTTTGCATGTTTGTTATTTGTTTTATTAGCTTACCAAACATTTAATTGTAGGGCTGGAAGTACTAACACTGACAAGGTAACTGGAGCTTCTGTGTTACAGACCACAAGATAAACTGAAGCTGAGTATTTGTGATTTTCATAAGAAAGAATTTTCCCACAAAGATTCATGGTTCTGAACATAATCATAATTCAGTCGGCAAGTTCAAATATTATAGGTAAATTTGTACGGCACCTACAGAACCTGAATTTCACGTCATACATAAGTGGCATCTGCAAGTAATATATTATATTCGCTGGCCACAAAATTATCATTAACTGAAAACAGAGATAATTAATGTATGTAATTCTTTAAACGATCAATGCAGATATGAAATACTGTATGTAGGAGAAACACAGCTGTAAGTTAACACCAGTGACATGGTAGAGACATAAACGGCGCTTAACGATTAAGGTCTTCAGAGCTGATAGTGGCGAAGAGAGGTACAGATGGAGCAGAGACAGAAAATTGAGTATCGGGAGTACCTCGACACTACCCACTGGCCAACAGCAACGTCCGCCATGTTTCCTACACATGAAAATCCGGATGTAACCCCGGTTTGTCGTGGTGCGAGGCGAGGAGTCTGGCAGTTATAACACCACAGCACCTACAAGCGATTTAAAACTTTAAAAATACGCGTACTTTTTTTTGGCGAGCTGGTATTCATAGAGGAATTACTTTTTCTACCATATTGTAAAAACGACAAGAGAAACGTAAGGTAATATATTAAAACTATTTACTTTGTATTTTAGTGCTTAGTTAAGTCAGCAAGAATGGCAAATAAAGTTGTTTCCTTGAATATCTCTATGTCAAATGTTGTAATGCCATTTTATATCAAATGTTTGAATACATATAATGCAAGCTGACCTGGTTGCAATTTTGGGCTGATATGCATGTTAAAAATGTTTAAGTTCACTTACAGCTCACGAAAGCGTGAAAATGGCCGTGGGATTGCCTAGTATAGACATGGTAGTCAAATATACAGATTTCTCCTGAGCAAATCTGCTGTTTTAAGCAAGGGAGGAGGTGACGTTTTAGGCCGGAGATGCATGCAGCAGCGAAACAAACCCTGCAACTCACATCATTATGTTTGGGCGGCTACAGTATCGTAGTAAGTCACACTGAAAAAATATATTTTGTGGCGGCCACAAAAATTTTTGTTTGTATTCACACTGCCAAATTTTCTGTGGTGTACACAAAAAATAAGTTTTTAGCGGGCACAAAAGTTTAGTGGTGACAACTCAATGATTTTTTTTTTGCACCACAAAAAATTTTGCAGGATGAATACCAACGAAATCTTTTTGTGGCGGCAGCAAAATAAAATTTTTCAGGGCGCAGAGAGTTCCTTCAAACCCCGCTCTCCATTTTCCTAGAGGGCTGTGCTTTGTAAAAGTTATCGTTTAAAGCGAAGAAAATATGCACATTTTGGACGATTAAGTGAACTAGAGTATACATTTTTTAAATCTGGCACTTGAACTTGTCAACACTGTCAGAAAACAAGCGAAATGCCTTTGAGCCTCATCGTTTTATAATATATTTAATTGCAATCTTGCTACCGATAAAAATATTTAATCTAGTTTTTAACAAACAGCTATGATATATTTTTTTTGCATGGGAAATTATATAGAGCATAAATGTTTTGAATTAAACGTTCTACAAAAAAATGTTTTCATTCATTGAGTCGATATTTCAATGATTGAGTATATGCACACATTTAAACCCTAATAGTCAGTATATTTGCGCATATGAGTACCCAATTCATCAACGATGAAAAGAAAGTTAAGCTGAATTGCTCTGATAATTCTTATATTATTTTATGTTAAACCACATTTAACGTACAAATATCGGTCCAGAAACTATTCATTCCAGATATTTTGTAATATATAACATGTTTTGTTTAAAACACCGATAAAGTCTCATTTCATTCGATGGTTTATTTAAAACATGCCGTGTTATTTGTATCAAATTTCCAAATTTCCTATAAAATTCACTAGTACATGTGCAATATTTCAAAAGTGTATAACCCCCTCCTTTCTTTTCCGTTCCTTGGTTACACGGTTCTGTGGTTATAGAATAATAACCAAAACGTCCATGTCGTCGCCATGTTTAAAATAAGTGACCGACCCACGTAAAACATGTAAGTTTATTTTCTCAGAGTAGTGAATCTTGTTTGCCAAACTAGGTAGTAACAGGTTTATTGTTTCCCGACATTTGACAATATATTTTCTTCTTGTTGCGGTACCTTATAATATTGCAGACTAAGGAGACAATGTACCAGCATGTTTAATAATTATAGGTGATACGTTCAGCACGCCAAGTTTGGTTGAAATTGGTCAAACAGTATGCTACGTGCTGGATACCAAATGAACCTAAAATATTTATATAGTTACCTTGTCAAAATTAAGTTTCTTACACATTTAAGTGGCATATGTTTTCATAGCACACATAGTATTAGATACAGTATACTAAGATTGCTTGAAATTGGTTACATAGTTTCATAGATACAGAATAGTTATCAAAATGTCTTCATTGCCACCAATTAAAACTAAATGCCTGAACCAATTAATTCATATCAGCATATTTATTGTTTGTCAACTTTGGTAGGAATGGGTATATTAAATATTTATATAGCGATTAAATTGAAAATAAAAGTTTGCCCTTCATAAAAAATGCCATTTTACACTAGCTGCTGCTGTACTACCTATATGCCAAAATTTGGACGGAATCTATCATTTGTTTCCCGAGATATGACAAAAAAAACTTTTTTTTTTTGCTTGGCGCAATCTTAAAAAATAGCGAGAAAATGCTTAGTCAAGATACAGTAGATTACTGCAATGTCTACTGCCAGCATATAAAGTTATGTTAGAATTGATTACATATATTCGACAATATAGCATTCTAAGCTAAAATGGCTAAATGGTCGTCATTTTGAGAAGAAGCATCTGACGTGCTTGTAACATATCACTAACTTAACGTCATTGGCACCAGTACTACTTGTTAGCAAGATTTGGTAGGAATCGGTTTTTATTTTACCGAGTTATGAAATAATAACTTTATTTATTCATATGGCGCTATCTTAAATTGTGCCTGTCAAATGTGAGCATTTTTTTGTATATATTATGTATGTAATATGTATTTTTAAGTATACAAAATCTGCTTGAAAACGTTTCAATACTTCGGCAGATATACTTTACAAACTGAAAATATTTTCCATGTCCGCCATTTTTTAATTAATAAATAACTGATCAAGTTCAATTACTTATGTTTACATGGCCTGCCACAGAACTACTTAGACGTCAATTTGGGTGAGAATTGGTTCAGAAGTTTTAGAGATATAATATAAAATCTCTGTTTTGTATTGGTGCTATCTTTCAAAATAGCCAGCCGACAAAAAATGCATCTCAAAATGTAGTGCTTACACAGTAGTCTGCCAGCATACAACATTTGGTTTAAATATGGTTAATGGTTCCCGAGGTATGTCATCTCCCAAAATTTTAAAATTACAGCCATTTTAAAAGTAAGTACCAGAAGTATTCTGAAACTGTGAAAGTCAGGGGTCCTTATTATGTTTTATCTGTGTACCATGTTTGGTGAAATTCGGTGGAAGCGTTCAGATATCGAAAGGGGACACATACACGCACAGACATACACATAAGAAATTTATATCATAAGTCCCTTGTTTCCTTTGCAAAGTTGGCTAAAGAATTCCGCAGTACACAGGAGCGGGCACGTTATATAGCTCGTGGGAGAGGCTGGCGCACCGAGCTATTTTCGGCTTAAGTGGTATGCATTGGACATGATGTGGAGCAGGTTGCTGAGGCAGTGAACAGCCGCTGCTGGCTTTCAGAGAAAGAAAAAGTTTCAAAGCAATAACACACTGAAGTGAAAATCCCGGCTGAAAAAAGTAACATCTTACAAGTTCTAATTACCTGAAATAATTTTTTTTTTTCCAATTATTACAATCAAAGAAAATTTATAGAACGCTCAAAGTTAAATGTTTTCCTAAGAGTGACACATACTCGACCTCCTAAAAGCGGAGCTCAGGATAAAACTGAACTAAACCCATCAAAATGAGTTACTAAAATCCATTCACAATTTTGTTCGGATGTTTTGAAACAAACCTTTGGAAAAACACCCTTGGAGTAATACGTCAAACTTTTTTTTTTTATATATATTTTGTATCTCCCGAAATAAATTGTGGTGCCCGAGCGGTCTAGGGCTGAGCACAAACACTAAATAAGAAATATTCTAAGTCAATTTAATACTTTTAATTAAATCAAACACTGAAACTGTTACACTTTTACTTATACATTTACTTACTTGGCGATGTGATGGAAGACGACATGGTAATTGCGGTGGTGAAGGAGAGTGGAGTCTCAGCACAGCTCAGGCGAGTCGTCCCAGGCGGTGATGTGCAGTCTCTGGTGTCCTCTGCAGAAGTCTGTCCTCCTCAGGCCGTGTATGGCATAATAAAGCAACATGAGTGTAGTGGGGAGAAGTCTCCCTCCACCAAGAAGTCGTGCATGAGCAGTCTCTCACCAATGAGAAGTCAGGGCTAGAAGAATCGCCAACCAATGAGAGAGCAAGGTTAGGGCGTCAGCCAATGAACTGGAACTTTGCACACGGCCCCAAAGTGTGGTATTGAAATCATGTGACGGGAAAATAGCACGTGATACAGCACGTGATTCCAGGAGTCATGGGACGAAAATACCGTGAATAACAGGACGTATTTCCCGTCAAACGTGGTTAGCAATCGTAGTCACGCAGTGCTGAAATCGCCGCAAGCAGTACTAGAGCGGATAGAGATTCCTGTTGCAGGCAACGCAGAACTTCATGAGTTGCGTAAATACTTCACTAAAATGTTCTCTCTCTGAACTGGAATGCTTGCGGAGTGCCCGTGGCACTACATCACATCACTGTTATTAACTTTAAAGAATAATATTTTTTGTATTAATGATACTTTAACTAAGTATTTACTATAGCATTTAATATTTATTTTGTATTCAATACGAATAAAAAACTGTGAGAGCAGCAATGTGTTGGTAACGGATAGTAATAAATAGTTCACAGCTAAAAAATATTTTGACCAGTTTTTTGTATGTTATTTCTAAATGAAACAATGCCCATATAAATATTACAACTTTTATGTAGCACTGATGGAAATATATTTCTTTGTTACATTAAGAAATATGAGCCCAAGTATGACACGTGGACCCTAACGATATGGTGTTTTGTTTCGTCTGAGGATTAAAATTGAATAGGCGGAGGGGAGCTTGTCACACAAAAACACACACACAAACATACACCTACACACACACACACACTATCTCTCTCTCTCTCTCTCTCTCTCTCTCTCTCTCTCACACACACACACACACACACACACACTCACTTTTAGCATATTTGATACTTATTACAGGAAAATTGATGATTGATTAATTTCCAATTTTAAACTTAAAACGAAATTTAAATTTTCTAATTCATAGTGTAGAATAGTATATTATTTATATGTGATGGGAAGGTTATACAAATCCAAAGTTGACAGATGTGGTACCTGGCTACATGACATGGCGTGTTGTTTGTGGCTAAAAAAAAAAGTGTTAATTTTTCTTCTTGCAAAAAATTCTTAAAATTTCCACATCATTTTTGTACACGTCACATTTTTTTAAACCTACCTAGACAAGTTACAATGTGATAAATCACTGTTTCCACGACACGAATGCACGTACTTTGACGTGTGTCTTGAATTACGTGTGATAGTATTGTTGCCTTATCATTACGATGGGCCAATGTATGTCTGATTGCAAATATCAAAAGTGTAAAATTATTATGTTTTAGCTGTGAACTGTTTATGACGAAATTAGTTTTTTTTTTAATTCATTTCTTTTTATTCATCACAACTTTGAAACATTGCCCTAGGTTTTCCAAACAAAATTGTGTAATATGTTTACATTTCTGTGATTTGAATGTTTACCACAATCCCAACAATTTACTACGCCCAGCCAGGAAATTTTCAATAAATAATTAAATAATCTTGATTGCAAAAAATTATGTGCACAATAGAAGTTACAGTAAGCTTATTTGTGTGCATGATCTCTACTATCTTTTGTATTTTTCACTGCTATGTACAAAAAATAAGCGACACGATTTGCGTGCTTGAATTAACTATCTTTTCTTTGTTGTTAGACTCGTTGCTTCTTCATTTTAATATCTATGCCATCTGAGCCGTCGTTTTAACGAGAGAATTCAACACATATCAATAACCAGAGTTTAAATACTACAGTTATACCCCCTACAGTTATAACAGTGGTGCATATAGTCGCTGCGAAATATTAACGTGTAATATTTATAATGTATTTTATCGTGTATAACATAAATATGTTAACAACATTTCAAATAATAACCAAAAAATGTATCGTCAATATAGACACCGAAAAATAAGAAAGCTAACCTAAATATGGCAACAGGCCAAAATTGTGAATATTCGCCGACAATAGTTTTTTGAAATATGACAGAATTCTTTGAAGAGTTGTAAACAGTAAACAATGCATTTGACTGTTAAAACGAAGAAGTCACATGGCAGAGTTTATGTTTACATGTAGCGGAAGGATACGTAATCTGTATAAAGGCGCAAAATTCGCGTTATTATTTTGGGACACATTATATTTTAACACGTGTACATTCGCAACACGTTTGTCATTGGAACATATTTTATTTGGCAAGCCTGTGTAATTTTGTACCAATAAATAAACACTTTAGATTTATGTGCCCCAATTACGTCTAGCCCAGTCAGAGAGGTCGTGGCTTCACATCTACGCAGCAGCCAATGGAATACAACGCCGGCTCTTGTATATACAGTACTGTGAATTTCAGACTGATGCCAAATAATAAAGTGTATTTTGCATGCCTATAGTAATCTGTAACCAAAATTACAACTTAGCATGGTTTCAGGAAAGTGTGAAGATACCGTGAATGGCTTATACTCTCTAAAGCAAATATGTGTACCTTGGATAAAGTCACCTTAGATGTTATATCATATATGATCACTAAGAACTCTTTTCCCGTTAAGAATATTAATTCTTAAGCTTGAGGTTTCCTTTTAATCATATATTTTTATTAGATTTTTAACCCTAGTACCTATGTTATTTTAAAGTGTGTTTGAAGCTAGAGCTCGTGTAATGTACAAGAAAGTTGTGATGCATTAGGCAGCATGCATTTTAATTCCTATATTGTACTGAATGTAGAGAAGTGGTTGATCAGGCCGCTTGTTCGCTGACAGTAAAATACTTTAAACAGTAGAGAATCTCTGGTGAAGAATCCTTGAAGATCACGACAAGATTCATAAACTAAGTTTTGGTTTGCCTTCTTCAGATGGGGTATATATGTTCTCAGATGGGGTATATATGCTCATATCACATATTCCCCATTGCTGTGGTCTACCAGTGCTACAGTCACACGTGTGAGGAATCACTGGATTTCCAATCTAGGGGTAAGGAAATTTTAGTGGCCCTTTTTACCTATGGTCTTACTATGTGTAAATGCTTTGCACATCACTATATTGCCCAGCCTGAATGGGTTTTGTGATCTACCTTATATTACATTTAGTCTCGCTTCTTTCATGAGCAACCCTGAGCTTTTATCAGGAATTAACCATGTTTGCCCTAAATAGATAAGGTTCAGGTAAGTTTTTTTTATATTTTTTACGAGTTATTAATACAAAAAATAATATCTCAGTTATTTTAATGCTTTATATTTTAGTGCCAGTAAGAAGATCATATCACTAGGGCTTTATGATCACAGACAGAATAATAAAGTAAAAAATTGTTATTGTTAAGCTGTAAGAAAATTTTCATGTCATATTGTGAGTAGTATATCACTCATATACGCATTTGAACCACATTATTATAGCCACTTGTTACAACTTACTTCAGCAGGGCGTAAAGAATGAAGTAAGGCCATATCACTAGCAGAATCGGCGGGTACATAACGAAATATTTAGGCGCTCTTCAAACTACCTGGCCATGTAGTCATGGATAAAGTGTGGAATTGATATCTATTTTTTTAAATAGAAGTCACCACACAAGCGGATGGTGCAGCTACGAGATATGTGTCCAAATTAACGGCACAGTGAACTCTATTGTGTATGAGGTTCTGAAGCAGACAGGTTCTCCCTGTACCCATGATGAATTGCACGAAATATTTAGAATTGGGTTTCTTCTGATTGACAACGTGGTACCTTCTCCTGAGAGTGGCGTTTGGCTTTTGTAAATCTTTTCAAGTCGAAAAAAAAACAGGTCGCCTTACAACACTTCCCGTTGTTCTATTACGTCCTACAATTACTGATGCGAACAAAAGCGAAGCGAAATATGCAAATTAGTGCAGCATTTTTAACATGTTGAAACATTAGTTTGAGTGCAGATTATGGACACAGGCATGGAACTTCCGTAGAAAAAGCACACTACAACTGTTTCCCGACGAACACAAACTGGTGGTAGCAGCGGAATTGTTTGGAATGGTATGCCTTGTATCGGATGGAATATTTCAGCAGGAGAGTGTACCACGCTTCAACAGTTGTGGTATTTCCCATAACAGTTTTGGGAACTACTGTCTGCAAGACTCTGATAACTACCACACCGTTTAGCAGCGGAATAATTCTCCATTAAGGGGGAGGGGGAGTACTAAGGAATTTCCTTCATTCAGGATGTAATTTGTAATGTCACTGGGTAAAATTGGAACCTTGATTGCCAGAAATGCATCACCACTGTTACCGGCTTACCTCCCTACTGCTTATAATATACAAGTGTGCAAGCCTTATGGCGTCATATTGACTTTGAACCAATCGTATTGCACCATTAATACGTTGTGTAGACACCAATCATCCAATCACCAAGTTACCGCATTATTGCAGCTAACCAATCGCATACTAGCATTGAGACATTACACACACGCAGGTAGACAGGCTTTAGATGCTAGTTACTTCATCACATTAGCATGCAGTTATATCTTCAACAGTTTATTCCAGACAAGTTTTTCAATCACCTATAAATCATGGTAACACTTAAAGTAGACAACTGACTCCTGTTGTCGCACCGACTCCTCACAAGACTGACCCCATTGACACCGTTGACCCCATCGACCATATCGACCACATCTCATTTACCCCATAGATCCCATCGACCCCACCGACCCCATTGACCTGTCAACCCCATGGACTCCATCGACCCCATTGACCTCATGGACTCCATCGAACCTATCGACCAATTTGACCCCATAGACCATATCGACTCCTTCGACCCCATCCCATCTACCCCATCGACCCCATTGACCCATTGACCCCATCGACCCCATTGATCCCATTGAACCGCAATCACCCATGACCCATAATGACCCGTGACTGCGGTGCTGATCCCTAATTACCCCAAAACGATCCCAAAATGACCCATAATGATCCATTTGCAGAGAAAAATGACCCAGGCCAATTGGTAGATGTGCAACATGGAATTTGTTCTGAACAGTGCAGCACCACGACAGCCCCCCACCATGCTTCCCGATAGGTAGTCGCATGAAAAGGACTCTTCATATGGACCACCCTTCATACCGACATGCCCTTTTTTTTAACATAGGTGAAAACTCGATTGCAGAATCAACACTGGCGACAACCAGTTAGTGATTATGGAGGTCAAAGCCCCATCCTCGTCGAGGTCAAAAGGCAACCCTTCATATTTGCAATTGTGGAACAACCAAGTATGTAAAAGCGATACTTCCTTGCTTAAAAATATCCTATGTGCAAGCTATCTGTGTCTGGATACATTTTGAAAGTACAAAGTCGCCAATTTTATTAGACTTAATATTTTACTAGGCTAACAGTGCAGGCTAGGCTAACATCTAGGCTAACAGTGCAGTTAGCACTTTTTAATTTCCGAAATTTCTTGGGACATCAATGGCTTAAATATCTGGACTTATAAGAGCTAAAGTTTATACTGGAAAGGCTGGATTTCATTTCTGTATAAACAGTTATTTTTCGCATGAAACGCGTTTGTAATTAATGAATAAACTTCCTCAGAATACTGTAGACTATAAAATGTACTTACACTAGGCACTTCGTGATTATTTTCATGTAACAAAAGTCGGTATAGATGATAAATATATATTGTATAGTCATAAAGTAGTCGTTAAAATGAAACGTAGCGGAAAATACTATGTCTACTAATGTTTGTGAAAGTAGAGGCGAAGATCATAAAATTATTTTCACAATTGTCTTAAATAAGAGGACAGCAAGATACAGCAGAGAATTCAAGACAATCGCAATAAAAATTATTTGCGGAAAGGAGAATGTATCGCTTCATCGTACAATATTAAACAAATGCGTATAACAGTGTCCCAGTTTAGAAGTTGTTCACAGAGCATTTAAATGCTCGGCGGTTCACGGCGTTTGAGACTGTAGGTGGCAGTTGTGGAGCCACGTTCGGCGGCGGATCGTGTTGCTATTACATCCTGTGTGACACTCGTAGCCCCGCAGACTTGAAACGTAGTTGTGTGGGGGAGAGTGAGGAAGCCACTGGCAGTTGTGGAGCCACGTTCGGCGGCGGATCGTGTTGCTATTACATCCTGTGTGACACTCGTAGCCCCGCAGACTTGAAACGTAGTTGTGTGGGGGGAGAGTGAGGAAGCCACTGGCAGTTGTGGAGCCACGTTCGGCGGCGGATCGTGTTGCTATTACATCCTGTGTGACACTCGTAGCCCCGCAGACTTGAAACGTAGTTGTGTGGGGGGAGAGTGAGGAAGCCACTGGCAGTTGCGAGACTTAGGAAGGAAGAACAAGTGAGCGTGGATGCTCGAGCCATTACAAATAAAAGTAATTACTTTTACGAGGTAGGAGAATTTCTCCACTCAGCTCAGCGGTTAATGGAAGGATAAGTCACACTACTCTGTAGATCACAATGAAAGTTTAGTATCCTCGGCTATGGAAAGCTATTAATGAACTTACTTTTTCTGGCAGAAGGGATGGTAAGAAGCAAGTCCATCTGAGGCAGGTCGATTTAAAAAATTCCTTTTACAACATATTTCGTTATAACTGAATGCGTTTACCATGCATACACACACACACGCGCGCGATTGTTTAACGGGTTTAAATAAATGAGAGCATATGTCATAGTCTTAAGTTATTTTCGAACCGATCCATTCGTTATTCAGAACGAGTCTACACGTATGTCAAGCAAACAATGATCAATACTCGGCTTTAATGATATTGGAATCATACGTTTAACAAGATTCAACTATATAGTGTTGGTTAAAAATTGTTTACCTGTTAAAATTTTTTTCGCCGTAATTTATTTACTTTTTATTTTAAAATTTGCTAAGTATTTCAGCGTAGCAGCTGTATCGAACCTTTCGAATACAGATACTGAAGTTGCAAGAATTGTTGTACACTGTCTACTGTTTTCAATGACACTGTCATTCGGGTTAAATATATACTAGAATGCCACAAAATTTAATTTATGAATTTGTAACCAATATTTTAACTTAATTTCCATGTTTTTTTTCACGTGAAAACGTCTTTAAATATGTAACCATAAAGTGAGGCAAACCAGAAAATTAGATAATAACAAAATCGGGTGATACAGTTTGGCCTTGCAGCTCGGAAACTATAGTCTACATTCAAAATTCAATTATACCACTCGATTGCCAAAGGATTGATGACTGCGAAGCATTGCGTTTGTAGAGGGAGGAGGAGGCGCCGCTATTTTGAGTTTGTTTTACCACGTCTCATAACTTCCGCGTAGTATAACGTCTGACTAGGAGAAACTACGACGCTCGCTTGAGTTTAAATCGACAGCTCTCGTCAAGATCAAACGAATGCGTATATAAAATCATTAGTGTGGCTTGGTTATGGTGAAATTATATTCGTTTAATGTAAAAAATAAAGAAATCATATCACAATTTCAGCTAATAATGGTCAAAAAGCTAAGTCCAAATACAGAAATCGTATACAGTAGGAAAGAGCGTCTCAAAAGTAATCCAGTGATACCTATAAAACCCTATATGATCGAGTGAAGCGGAGCCAGGAACGTAAAATATACATCAAGACTTCCAAGCGCGTCAACGTAGACGTAGTCACGCAAAACATACAGCCGTCTTCCCAACACAGCCAAAGCCGAATTTTTTTACGAAACATTTAGGTACCAGAAACTGGAATTACTCTGAATCTGCTTGGATATCTTTGAAACACTAAAAATATTTCTTTCGGCATTTTTGAACAAATTGCATACATTATGTTGGCAAATAAATATAAAAAATTAATACCCAGCAAAAGCTCGCATCTCTCAGACACTATGTGTGAGATGTGTAGGGTTGTTAGATAAACAGGCCCATACGGAGATACACGGTGTAACAGCAATGTAAAGAACTTAGCGTGTGACAGAACTACACTCACAAATAACACAAACAAAATAAATCCAAAATTCTGAACAACCAAAACTATTGCTAAGAAAATATCTACTGCTACTAGAAATTATTACTCCGCAGAGACGTTGCCAGAAAAAAGTGGAACTCAATTAGTTTTCTTATAATTATATGAGTTTTGACAGAAATAACGTAATTAATTTCTAGGATAGATTTTATATTTATCCTCAGCAACACCAGCCTCTCTCGTGACTGATGTTCCATTTTTACATTAGACTTAGCATTTAAAATATATTACTTCCAGAAAAATTTGTTAATTGTTTTAATTCTTAGCTCCAGACTAGCTCAGTGGTTTAAGAGTGATGTTCTCATTTATAAATGGCCCGTGGTTAAAATAATTTGAAGTAGGCTCAACTTGAAAAAAAAAAATAATTTCGCCTCTGCTTCTTTAAAAAAAAAATAGTTCTGTGTATTAGATTATCACGCTTTAAAAACGAAGAATTTTCTAAGTTCTATGCGTTCCTGTTTATCTCGTTTTCTGCAGTCGAATCCACCTATATGCGGCAGTACCTCTCATCGGGGGCTTCCCTATTCAGTCTCTTGGGTCTGTAGTGCCATCACAGTCTCAGAAAATATTTGCTCACACGGTAGTTCAAACTAATTAACCTGAAAATATACGTGGGTGGCGACCGATAAAGGCCTACTTCTTCCCAAACCTTGCCTTGCGACTTCGTCTTTTTCGAGACGGCCTGTTTTCAGGTTTGAACTTGGGTCCGTATAACAAACACTAAATTAAAACTCTGCGCGCCCGACCCACGTGTTTAGTGCCTTCCAACAGCAAGATGGCAATAATATCCCTTCAAACACATAGTTAAATAACGCCGTCTATACCTGACCAATCACTATAGAGCTAGAGGCAATGTTACTCAACACTCACTTATATACCATGGCTAGAGATCAATAACTACTCATATAATAGGGCCTTCTGAATACAGTACAAAAATAACAGACTTCTAAGACATATAAATGTGTTTACGAAAAAATAAAAATAAGATGTATGCGACCAGTGAATATACATATCAATGAACATAATTTATATGCCAATGGAAAATGATACCTGCGAAATCAGATTATATAACGCAAATAAATATGTTAATAATTAAAATCTGCACATGGCCCAATTTTAAGACGTTACATAACCATACAGCGCAATTTGATGAGGTGCAAAACTCTGCTAAGCAAGGAATTTCAAAAGAAAAACTTTTGGAACGTTATCAAAAATTGCAATCAAATAATTCCAACACTTCTAATATGAATTCTCTTCAAGAGTAAATTCACAACATATTCCATTTGAGACATTATATGCAAGTGGATATACAGCGAAAGACACTCATACTGTCAGTTAAAGTTCTCGGCTCTTAAGCCATCATATTAACAAGAAAAATGCAAATGGAAAATAAAACTTCATATTTTCTGGACAAATTTGCGGTACAGCGCTGTCAGTAGGGTAGGTCAGTGCACCGCCATGTTCCGTCTCAGTACTCGGCGAGAGTCGGTGTGGCTCGGGGTCTTACTTCAAACCTTGCTTCTAGAGAACGTCGGCCAAAGTCAGTTTGACGCCAGGCTGTACACGATGAGTTTCGTGTTCCGCGTCGCGTCGCGTAGCTCCAACTGCCGGCTTTTTTCTCCGGCTAGTTCAAGAGTGGCCCATACCATCTTTACCGACGTTCATTACAACATTACTGAAGCATTCGCACAGCCGACATTCTACAGTTTGGAGCATAGCTCGTGTGTTGGAGGTTGAGGCGTGTGCTTCCAGTATTCATTATAGTGTGTGTGTGTCTGCTAAGTGTTCTGCATACGTGTGAAATGTTGTGAGTTCGTATCACTGGGATTCAACCGTTTCAAGTCTCCACAACGTATGCACAATTTTGTTGTTTTGACGTCCATTTCTAAATTCACACGCAAACACATAAATAACCTCAACTCGTAGTCATCAAAATGACTCAACAATAGATTCTGCGGTTGTCCAAGCTCTTAGAGGCAATGGCTAGTGTTATTGGCCTTTAACACACGTGTCTGATACCAAACCATCGTACTGCATGGCCGATTCTCAAAATTCTTTCACTGTTAGAAAGCTATATTCTTCGAGATAGGCAAAGGCATTTTTTAATTGAAAAACAATTTCTTGGAAAATTGTGCAAACAAAACTACAGATCATATTTTTATAATTGTTTCACTGTTAGGAAGCTACATTCTTCAAGATGGACAAAGGATATCTTTAATAAAAAACTTCTTCAGTGATTTCAACAATTTGTAAACCAAATCGGAGAAAAAATTAGCTACTTGC
Source organism: Dryococelus australis (assembly GCA_029891345.1). Lineage (NCBI taxonomy): Eukaryota > Metazoa > Arthropoda > Insecta > Phasmatodea > Phasmatidae > Dryococelus > Dryococelus australis. Next base: position 172,882,984 of record CM056994.1, on the reverse strand, counting down.
CTGCTTTCTAAGCATGCACAAACAAAATTACAGTACAGATTTTTATAATTCTTTCACTGTTAAGAAACTACATTCTTTGAGATGGACTTAGACTATGTTTAATTTAAATAAAATCACGAGTAGGCACCGGTAGTGACGGGTAATCGCAGATAGTCACGGGTAGTCGCCGATAGTCACGGGTAGACTTAGGTAGTCGCAGGTCGTCGCAAGTTGTCACAACTAGTCACGAGTAGTCACGGGTAGTCGCAGGTAGTTACCGGTAATCGCGAATTTTCGCAGGTAGTCACAGGTAATAACTGGTAGTCGCAGGTAAGCACGGGTTGTCGCAGGTAGACACGGGTAGTTGCATTTATAGGTATGTATTTCAATTACCCCATAAAACCCGAGTGAAGCGATGGCGGGCTGCTAGTATATAATATTGTTGCATTAGACAACTTTCGAGTCCAGTGAAATATATATATATTGCTTTATTATTTACATGGAAAAATTAATTTTAATAAGTGGCAGAAGTCTTAAAAGTGGTAGATGGGAAAAAAGTAACAAGGGTGTCAGTAGTTCTCACTTTACCATGAACAGCCTACATAAAATTAGCAAATAAAACAATACAATATAAGGATACATCAAATTAAAATATAATAATAATATACAAATATCGCAGCTACCATTAAAGATGTTCCACATGAGTAAAACATTCAGCATTCCTAATCTGGGATTAACCAAGATGAAACTAATTAAACAGCTGAATACAAGAGAAATCACACAAGAAACCACCGTTCATAAACTTTCCTTTCTAAGTGTCTAAGTGTTTTAGGTATGAACACAGTTGCTTTGTGTTTGATAAGGGGTCATCCCCCACCTCTGCTTTCAGTTTCAGTACTACTCTGTCATGCCGGACCAGAATAACTGTGAGTAAATCCTCATCTTGTTAGCAAGTGCGGGTGGGAAGAGAAATGCGTCCTTCAGGCACGTTTATCCAATACAACATTATACCACAGCGTACCAGGGTTCCTCCAAAGCTTCTAGCTTCACGTCGTCGCGTATTGGCTCAAGTTAGATGCTGCACAAAACTAACTTCTCACACTTGAGTTAGCGGAGTTCGGAACACTCGTAGGTCCATCAAATTGTATCTACCAACTATTTCTCGTACCAAAGGCTCCGCGAGCCCGTAACAATTCAGATGTATCGCGTTCTTTACTTCGTATAGACACGCGAACAAAGGCATTAATTTACTGGTCAGCTTGTCCCAAAACTTACTCACGTTGGTGGCACGTACTAAAACCAACTGTCGTGGCCACAAACTTCTTAGCTTAGACGACTTCGCATGCTTGCTCCTTCGTTCTGCTGCGATCACAAGTAGGTTTATTAAGATTGCATGAATTTCTTCAATTTAATCCTTACAAAACAGTGTTTTCAGCTGGCGGCCAGAAATTATTCCTTCCTTATAATTTACTCCAGCGTTCTATTTAGTATAATTCTTCTACTCCATAAACAAAAAGTAGCTGTTTTAATTTGTTTATCTCTCAGTTAATTAATTTGTGAAATATTTGCCTATACTTGCTGTAGAATGTATCGTACATCAGCTATAAAATCTGGCTGGCATATAAAACTGGCGAAAAAGAAAGTAATATGGAAAATTTTAATCCTAAATTTTCTGTATTTAAAGCACACGGTGAAGTCTGAAAAACTTGCATTATATTTTTGCTACCCACTTGACATAACAAATGCAGTCCCGCTCACTGCCATTTCTGTATAAACCGAATAGTGTAACACCACTACCATATTTAGCCAACTGCAAATGCGTAAGACAATTATAATACCACCGGTCGCTCAGTGGGAAGAAGCATTTTGTTTAACTATTCCTACTTAAAATGCCATATTAAGTGGCGGTTTTTTATTCAGTCGATACTATTTATAAGTAATTTTACTCACTCGTAACGGTTTTTAATCACGACTACTTGTTTCGCTTTAAAGAGCGGTTTTCGTCCCCGTGTATTGATTAAGAGATGCTGTAATGTATACAAATATTTAACCATTTTCCAATGTTGTGCAAGTAGCTTTGCAATAATAATTTTTTCGTTTCATTTGCTATGTAAAATAATGTGGAAAGACACACGGAAACGCTCTCATAGTTATAAGTTTTGAATGTTGCAAAGTATGTTAAATTCGCTCCTTTTAAACAAAATGAGTTCCCCATATTTCGAATTTTAAAAATAATATTGTTTTAATGTTTAACGAGGAATGGTAAAAAAATTCTTATTTAAATGTGTACCTTACCTTTGAGATCAACATGTATCTACAATGCATCACAGGTTAGTTATTAATACTTCATTATTATGAAGAAGTATATTCTTTAAACATTGTTAGTAACTTCTTTGTAAGTATATTCGCAGAAGCACGTAACAATGATATATCATCACATCGCGTATGTACGAACATAGCCACGATCAAATATTTACAAAATGACAAACTGCTGCTAATATTCCCCCTAATGACACAAGCAAGCACTAATGCTTATGTTATTAATGTTTTATGCTAGGGATTATAGAATGTTTACGTTATTATGAAGGAAGAACTGCAGTTAATTACAAAGACAGAATATATATTTTATTTAATTAGTATGATATATTATTAAATATAAGCTACTGGCGAGAGAGGTCCTAAACAATTTCAGTATATGACTAGCCTGAATGTTGTCGTCGCCATAGGCTGAGTGTGGTGCGGAAAGCAATGAGCGGCACGCCAAGCTGCATCTTAATGTCTTTAATTGGCGTGGCTCCTCACACTGACATACTGACCTCATTGAGCCGTTTGCCCCGATGTCTTCATAAGTCTGAGCGCGTTCTATTTCAGCCGTGAATGGCGGACTCTATGCTCGTGCTCGGATCCCCTCCCTTGTTCACCCTTCCCCTCCTAACCTTTACCTCACGTATACATCTTAGTTGTGATTGGTGGAAATAGTTTATTTAAGGCCTTGCGTGGCCTAGCTAAGGCGAGTCTATTCTGTTGACGCCTTTAATGCTGCTACTTGTGCTCAGTTATTCTGCCCAGTTTAAGCTTACCTGCACTTCACTTCAACGAGAATTATGACAACTTGACCTTGTCATTTTCACTGAACAATGGGGCGATTTTGCGGTGAGTCGTGAAAAACTTAATGTTTCTGTGTTTGTGATAGGGTTTTTAAGTGTTTTGTAATATTTTTGGGGTATGTATGTGTAGTTGCTATCCCTTTCAAAATTTGGTTTCGGTTGCCTTTTTAAATTACGTTTGGCTGTTACTATGGTTTAGCGTCTGCTATTCCTCTGGTTTTTCACATGTGGTGATTGTCGTTGTGTACTGCCGAAGTCTAATTGAATTTTGTGGTTTTTTTCGTTTCCATGACTTGTAACGGTTTGTGCCCACACACACAGGACTAGGTCTTTGTGTCAGTGTCTCGTCGATGAAAAAGGAAAATAGAAAAGACCCGACAGCCCCCTCAATGATATCAAAAAAAGGGACTAAATTTGTTCCAGTGGAAAAAGGTTGCACAAGATTTTATTTTATATATATATATATATCAAAAAAATATTTTACAAAATACATTTCCCCCAACAGCTACAAGTGAAATTGCGTATCAAAAATATTTCTCTAAATAAAAAATAATATTTCTTTCCACCAATTTACATTTTAAACAATTTAACTGATTACATATTTCCATAAATTTATAAAATGGTGACAAGGCCTCCTCCCTCTTTTAAGGGAGCTCAGTAACAGCAGTTCCTGCCTATTTTATAACCCAGTCCTGTTCCCCGATCCTGGGTGAGACCAACTATTTATACTTTATTCAAAACCATCTAGAAGGTTACAAAATAATCTTCGTTCGTCTTCGTCCGGAAGTACGCTCTTGTGGTACGTGGCTCGCTGACGTCACGTGGTCAAGTCCCCGGGGAGAGGGAGAGGCGGAGGAATACGAGCCTTCGCCGGTGGCCGCAGCGCCCGCGGCTTGAATTTGCCAAGCAGATGCCACGCCAGGTGAAAGTGAAGAGATATGGTCCGCCAAAGAGTCACCGACGCACCAACGGTAAGCCGTACCATACGGCCAACACTTGTAGCAAACTCAACCGTAAGGTTCCGATGGTTTCAGACTTTCATTCGATGTGCAGACATAGCCGTCAAAGACTCGTTGGTAAGGGATTCGTTTTTAAGGTTTTAAAGTGTTGAATTATAATGGTAGGTGTTTCATGGTTCACATTTGACTGCCTCTCACCGTAATCTTTATATTGTAACTTTTAATGTGTTCTTATAGGATTGAAGGCTTTACTGGGCCTTGGATAACTGCTCTCCCTCCTTAGCTATTTAACTGATAACTCGGAGTACAGAAACGACTATAAATAATTGTATTTAAAATCATTCTGTATTGGCATGTACCGGAGCTAGTATTAAATAAATGTTGTGTTGGTTCTCCAAGGGTAACATTTTAAATTGATTGTCACTTATTGAAAGTTTGGTATTTTTAATAATATTGAATCTTTTGTTTGCATCCTTATATTGATTCATATATGGCTTTTGCCAATGTATTATTTTCAGTATTATTGATGTTATTAAAGGACATTTAATATTGACTTGTCTTATGCAAAATATTTGTGATACATTACACCGTACAAAGTGTTACCAAGTATTATGTAGTTTCTAGTGGCGTAATTGCCCAAATACCGTGCCACCCGGAGGGGATCTCCGCTGGTATTTCGCTGATATGTTTTATTAACTATTATTGTTGTAATGTATTTTGGATTCTTCGCCTAGCATGTTACCGACGCGTCACTGCAGTTCGTTAGGCTTGTTTGCCATTACTGAAATATATCTACCCAATGTCAATGAAAAAAAATGATAATCTCATCTGCTAGCAGATAAAGTGAAAAAAGAAGTGTGAGGGATGTATTGATACGAACCATGTTATCTTCTGGCAGCAGGACTGGATAAGGGTGTTAGACTCTTCGCTACTGTAGGATAAAGTCAGATAGGATAGAAAGAGAGAAGGAAATCTTAGGTAAACTGAGTAACCAATGTCGCGAAGTCTTCCGTGACTATGTCTGAATGGCCAGGGTCGAGTTCTGCTGAGTGTGTAACAGTCAGGTGTCGCGGCCCTGAACTTGGCATTAGCTAAGGCTTACAAATACTCTTCAACGCGACCACGGCAGATCACTCTGGGCGGGACCGATTTGCGTCAGCCTGTCCTTGACGTCTTCCTGTTGATATATATTTTTTGTGATAACTAATTACTGAATACCTTCTTATTAGTGGCTAAAATCAGTTCGAGTATGTGGATTATGAATTAATAATCGTTAGCTGAAACAGACAAAATGTATTGAAAGGATAAATACAACATTAGCCTACCCTCATCGCCAATTATTATAAAATAATTACACAAATTTTGAAGTTACAATATTGTTATTACACATTCAATGCTGAAAAATACAATGAGATTAACCAAATATAACAGCCTTACTACAAGTCTTAAATCTCATTTTATTAATTGTATTTTATGATGGAGTAGAATTAGGTCTTAGCATGTAGGAGAGCAGAAATAAACATTTATATAATATTAAAATAAGTCAAACAAAAGAACAAAATATGTGCCGTGGCATGATACCTCCTATATATCAAGAATGGGAAGGGTGTATGGAGACTAAAATCAAACACCATAACCAAAATAAAAATTCACACTTACATTATAGTATTATTAAAAATTGAATTAGAAAATGTTATCATATCTCAATACTAGTCCGTATTTTGTATAGTTTAATAATATCAATAGTAAAATATTTTACAGCAATTATTTTGAAATTATCTGTCATATTAAATGTTATGTAACATATTAAGAGATTGCAGGTAAGTCGGAAATCATACAGTAATCAAACTTAGATTTTACGCAAATACTACTATTACATATAATCATTAGTTTGTAGAAAATAACTAAGCCTCGTCTTTATAATCGTATTTGATAGGCCCTTATGAAATGTATAAAATAAGTTTGGGAATTATGTCATATATTTTTGGAGTATTCCAGTCCAAATAACTTTGTTAGATAACGATATATGTCTTAGCTGAGTTTTGTTCTTTTCACATTTTTTAATTTCTTATTGTTCCTTTTTTTGTCCATATAATTTTTTCATAAAACTGTAAACTGTCAGAAATAATATAATCCGAATTTCGGCATGTAAGATTCTATCTGTATTATTTGTAATACTTATTAAAAACTAAAAGCATTAAAGAAGATAATAAAAGATTATGCATCCAATTAACTGGTATGTTTTGTTATTAAGTACAAACTACAAAAAAGCGGAGTGGTGTTGGTGTGCATGTTTAAAAACTCTTATGTGTGTGTGTTGGTGTATTACTAGCCGGATGTAAGTGTGTTGAAAGTGTGAGGATGTTATTTACCTTATTGGCATAGGCGGAGCAGCGGGTCGCGTAAAGTAACAATTTCCTGAACGTCGTTACTCGCCAGCCTACGACGGAAAATGCGGTATGGCGCGGCACTTAATGATTCTTCACCTCTTATTGGAATAATCTAGCAGACTCCAGCCATGTCCCGTGTTCAAGGCTGTGCGCTCAACTAGTAAAAAAACACTTCATTAGTACACTGTAATCTTAAAACGATAACACACTTGTAGGAAAAATATATATTTTGAATTGGGCCCTAGACTTCATAAATCACATAACGGATTAAAATAACTTTTTTTTTCATGTAGTGCACTTAAATTGAAACATTTATAAAATCATACTTAATAATTATTTTTACATTAATTTCTAACTGAAATTATACTAAGAAAGAGTCGTCTTACAGGTTTTCTTGAAATTTGAATGTATGTTCAAAAAATGATTTGGTAATTCAGCGTAGACAAATAATTTTTTATACTAATTTTATATAAATAATCCTGTGAAATCACCACTATTATTACTAATAATTAAATCTCAATATTACAATTAGTTCTGTGTGCCGTGGAAATGGAAAGAAAGAGTTGTGGTTTAGTTATAATTTTGTATCCATGATTTTCTATGGGTATTTTTTTTTCTATCAATGGAAACGATACTGTTGTACTTATATTACGACTTAGATGAAGTATCATACTTGAAAATGAATGCTATTTAATTGTTTACATAAGCCCCTGGAGCAGTTAAATTAGAGAATGCTAGCAGGCCCCCTCCCCCAAGATAATTTCACACTGGTTTTATGGAGTTATTGAAATACGTACCTATATATGCGACTACCCGTAACAACCTGCGTCTACCCGTGACTACCCTTGACTACCCGTGACTACCTGAGACAACTTGCAATAACCTGCGGCTACCTGCGACTACTCATGACTACTGGCAACTATCTGTAAATACCTATGACTACCTGTGAATACCCGTGACTATCGGCGACTTTTTAAAAATAAAACATAACCTATGAACATCTGAAAGAATGTAGCTTCCTAACAGTGAACCATATATGCGAATTTCTCCTGTAGTTTTGTTTGTGCATTCTTAGAAAGTAGCCAAGTAACTTATTTTTCCCCGACATGGTTTACAAATTTTTGAAATTTCTCAAGGAATTTTTTTAAATTGAGCATAGCCTATGTCCATCTGGAAGAATGTAGCTTCCTAACAGTGAAACAATTACAAGAATCTGCCCTGTAGTTTTGTTACCGCATGCTTAGTAAGTAATCAAGTAGCACATTTTTCTCCGACTTGGTTCACCAATTTTGAAATTTTCTCCAGGTTATTTTTTTTTTTTAGAGTCAACATAGCATATAACCATCTGGATGAATGTAGTTTCTTACTAATGAAAGAATTACAAGTATCTGCCTTGTAGTTTTCGAGAGTAGCCGATACATATAAACAAATAAACAAAATAACTCACATAACCTCTTTATTATATAAGTGTATATATATATATAAGACTTTTAGTTTAGCTACCATTAATTGAAATCTATAGTTATGTAATTTGCAAAATCAATTATAACGCTGTTACTGCATAAACACTGTCATGGTCGTTTATTTTGTATTTGTGAATTTAATCTTGGCACTATAAACTTGCCTACTCTGCAACAAGTTAATACTGCTTTTTATAAACTCTGTGAAATTACACTCAAATCATATCCAATAACGCGGTACTCATGAACTCACCAAGTTCTAACACAGTTGCGTCCCGTAATTCTGAGCTAGTACTGCCTGGTTTCCTATACCTGGGTCAGCTAGCTTCCAAACGAGACAAAAAAGTCTTCTCTAGCGGGTCACCATCCGCCAAAGACCCAAAGTGCTCTTCGCCTCCGTGCGAGCAACCAAATTCCGCCCAATGGTAAGCGGCTTCTAACTACTCTATGCACCTGGGTTCGCCTGCACTCGCCCATTCGCAAGTGAGGTGGGTGTGACTCTTGCAACTCTCCCATTTCGTTAGAACCCTTCGAGTAACACACAATAATTCACTCTTAAGATCTAAAACATGAAGTTTGTGCACCCTATTAAATAGGGGCTGGTGGATCTCTGACTCTTGCAGATGGTCGAATCACAGGGTTGGCTAAACCATGGAACACAGTTACTGCTTGACCCAAAGACTGACATTCTGGTTGTGTGCAGCATTTACATTCCAGCTAAACTTAAAAAGTAAACAGTGACAAGCAGACAGAAACAGTGGAAGAAAATAGGAAAATTGCTGTGGAGTGAACAGTACAGGAAACATAAATCGTTAAACTACACGGCTAGCATAAGTCAAGGCTTTGCTAATTTGCGCGCGCCTCTCAAAAGGATCTCTGTATGTGTGCAAGATTGCTGGTCTGCACTTGCACAGAACTGTCGGCACAGCATTTCCGAACACATGTGCCTGCGACCTACCTGTCCCGAGTACCCATATGGCAGCAAGTTAATGAACGCTGCGTCAAATAAAATTCACGTAAACGTATATTGAGAACTAATGGGTAAATATTTTATGTCACAATTGCTTAGCGAAAGGACTCGATACTGTATAATGCACGTATTTCTTATAGCGTGGACGGCAGAATAATATGTTTTTTAAACAAGTAAATTTCTAGAAACTTGTTGAGAACATATAAGAAATATATTGACTTGTACGCTTAAGTAATGGAAAACATGTATTTTACTCTATTGGGGACAATGAATCATTAAGATACAATGTTTTTGACACTCTATGAGATAACTGAGAATATATTTGAATATTTTAATAAACTGGTAATATTTAAAGGTGGATTACATAAAATCAGTAATTAGAAAGGGAAATTACATTACGTTACCATATAATTAAGGTATTAATATTGAATGCGAAGCATAAATACTATGTTATTTATAATAATTACTGTCAAAACCAAGATACGGCGGATGGGGCATTTAGTTGGGTGAGGTGGTAGCATTTTACTTGGCTGAAAGATGTGGATAGCTTTAGACGACTCCACCAGTATTTTTGTTTTTAATATTGTATGCTAACTAATATGGATTGTTTATGCTACTATGAGGGAACAACTTAATTTAATTATAAAGACAATATTTAATTGAATTAGTATGATATATTATTAAATATAAGCTATTGGCGAGGTAGGTCCTTTTCAGTTACAGTATAACCAACCTGAATGACATAGCCGTAGGGTGAGCGTGGTGCGGAAAGCGTCGAGCGGCACACCAAGCTGAATATGAATGTCTTCATAACGGCTTGTGTCCTCACACAGCCTCCGTACACAGTGCTACCAATTATTATATAGTTTCTGGTGGCGTAATTGTCCCAAATACCTTGCCGCAGGGAGGGGGGTTACGCTGGCGCTTCGTGGATATGTTTTATAAATATTGTTGTAATGTGTTTTGGATTATTCGCCTGACCTGGATACCAACGCACAGGGAACAATCATTCTGAATCCAAGGAAAAAAGATTTAATTTTATCAATGTACTTTACAGTGTAAAAAAGCAGTTTTTGTTTTTTGTAAAGCTATGAAATAACAAAAAATAAGATTTCAATTAAACCGAAAGTTATTGATTACCGTAAGTTACAAAAAGCTCTCACTGGGCCTTAGTGAAGAAATCAGAAGGTGCAAGTACATAAGCTCACATTGAGGACATATTCATTGGTTTTTGTTCGAGACACCATCCAGGAAAACCTTCTCTGTACTTTCTAATTCCTTGGTTTTAGCCCCTTGGGCCTCCTCGCCTAGCTGACCAATAGGGACAAAATGTGCAAGTCCCGGGTAAAGCACGTGTGTGTTTGTAATAGTCTCACTACTGCACTTACTGTTGCCGGCACCGATAGCAACCACATTTGACATTACAGGTAAGTGCTAAATGGCCATTTCCTTGCAAAAAGATAGATTCGTACACCAGTTACTTAATAGCCTTTAAAATTTCGTTGTTATGTATCAACATTATCTCTGTACATTTATATAAATGATAGGGTTTAGTGAACTGAAATATTAAAGGGTCGTAATTTTGGCAGTACCTTTCTGAGTCACTTGAAACATGGATGTTTACATGGCATACCTCAATGCTACTGGTTTGAAGAATTTGGTGGAGATCAGTTTATTGGTTCCCGAGGTATGGAATAAAAACTTGATTAATTTCTTATAACGTTTTGTTTTTACAAAATTGCCAACAGAAAGTTTCTATATCGATGCTTCTAATATATACTGTTAGTATTAAATATTTGGTTGAATTTGGTCAACTTTGTTTAATAGATACGACAAACTCATAAAATATTTATACGAATATAAATTACAAAGTCAATTTCTCACATGACATGAATCATGTAAGTTTACATGGTTTTTATATCCCTTATGGCGTGAAAAAATTGGTGAAAATTGTTGAATTGTTTCTGTAGTATGGCAAAATGTTCCATTTTCTCACCTGGCACCATTTTATAAAAGAACGACCCAAAAGAATCTTCGTATACATGATTGAGTTTTCTAATGAATGCTGTGAGTGTACAAAATTTTATTGTATTGTTTGACAGTTATAACGTATTAACCTAAATTATTTATATAAACGCCACACTAACAAAATACTCGATACACCTAAAACTCGTTAGTTTACATACGCTACTGTAGAACTATTTGCGTGTAAAGTTTGGTGGTGGTAATCGGTTGATCGGCCCTCGAGATATGGATTAAAACTTCAATTTTATTCATGTTACAATATTCATAAGTGGTGGACATACATGTTAGCTATTAGCACATTCATCTATTGTCATAGACAGAGTATAAACATTTTATGTTAACACCGGTTATATTGTTTCGTAGATATAACACGCTAAGATAAGGTGTTTTGCCAAACCTACCATTCTAAAAATAAGTGTCTGGTATATCTAAAAAATACAAATCAATAAAGTTTACCACTCATTCACCAAATTTGATGAAAATAGGTTTATGGTTTCCTGTGATATACCATTAAAGATAAATTTTCATGTAGGCCTAACTTACAAAATTGCCGAAAAAAGAGGTCCTGCAAAGACAAATTTGATCGTTGTAGTAGAATTTTCCATCATACAAAGTTGGAATTTGTTTTGTAATTTCGTGGAAACAACATTCCCTAGCTTAGGCCCTATAAATTTTATGTGGCCGCCATTATTAAAATAATTATAATCTATTAGAAACGTATACATCTACATGATCCATCGTTGTGCTACTTGATTTCCAGATTTGGCGGGAATATATTTGATTAAATATTGGTTAAATTTCCAGAGACATGTGATAACAATCTTATTTATTCGTGTGGCGCTATCGAACTTAATGGTTTTTTAATTACAGCAAACCAAAATAAACTTAAAAACATTTCATGAAACTACATATAGGGCATAATATTCCAGCACTTATTAAATAACACCGAATTTAAAAAAAGGTAATATTTTTGCCTCCAATGATTATTAGTTCATGCTAAAGTATCAAGAGATAACTCTCCCGACTGCTCTTCAATTTTGGGGCCGCGGTGTTTTAGTGGTCAGACTACTCGCCTCGCAGTCATGCGAACTAGCTTCGATTCCCGGCGGGGCCGCTCCCAGATTTGTGCATGTGGGAATCTTTCTGGATGATGCCGCTCGTCGGTGGGATTTATCGGGGATCTCTCGTGTCCCTCGCCCCTGCATTTCATTGCTGCTCCATACTGACCCTACCTCATCATCATCGGCTCTCAAGACCTCGATGATAGATCCGCACAGATACAGTATCTCTACTCTCTCCAATGATCTCCAATTATGTAGAAAACCAGTAGTAGACTCTTTTAAACGTATGCGATCCTATTGTCTATGTAATTGTATATGTTATCAAAATTACTTGCAAATACCTATTTGTAGAGGAAATTAGGCTAATTATTTATATGGGTACCGATATGTTTTCTTTACACGGAGTATAAGGCATCCGTACATTTTCTAGCATTATATTTAGTGATCTTCATTACGCAATAGATACTCAAAGTAACTAAGGAGTTGAATCCTGTAAAATATACTAAAGATGTTAAATATAGGTAGGGATTATAGCTTCAAAAATATTCTTGCCTTGGCAGATGTGAATGTTCAAGCTTGTCGTGGTGTTAAGGATCTCACGTTTCTATTCGCACCAAATCCCTTACGGAATCTTCAAGCAGAAACAAGCCTGGTCTCGAATATTTGTATTGGCGAAAAGAGAGGCGGGTGGGGGGAACGGGTTAACTGGATCTGTGGCTAGGATCGAGTCTGGAGGGGGGAAGAGTAATCCGGCTTAACGGTGACGCAAGTAAAAGAATGTCTTTTTCGCGGCTTTTCCAATATCTCCAGACGCGGACTTCTGGAACCGTACCAACCAACTAAACGAGCTTAACGCGGAAACGTAAATGCGCGTTTAGAATTGCTCGCAGCAAAACCGAAGTCAATTTTGCTGTGGAACTTCCAGTAGCAATAAAGAGAACTCTCTAGTCTTATTCTTCCATCTTTTTATGTCTTTTTATTCTTGGTTTTATGTCATATTTCGCACAACAATGGACATAATCCAACAGTTTATAGGCTGTTCACGATAAAGTAAGCATTTTGTAAGGCTCTCCCAAGAGGCATTAGCCACTAATAAATATATTTGATTGAAGCCTGAGGAAATAAAGTTTAAGAGTGGTGAAATGTAAACTCTGTGTTTATTGGTTACATTACAATGTTTATATTAAAAAGCAACAGGGAAATATAAATTTAATGAAAGGAATAATTTAGAAGGTCCTTAATAAGTGCTCACTTTACCGTGAACAGCTTATACCACATTTTAACAGATAAGAAAATTATCAATGCCAAATAAATGTGTGAGTTGAAACTTTGGTAATAAAAACGCACATTATTTTTGTTATATACCGTTCACGGTAAACTGAGGACTTTTGAAATCAACCTTTGAAAAAGTCAACAACCTTTGATACACGTCAATCAACCTTTGAAAAACGTCAGTGTCCCTAAAACGGGCACATAAAATGGCATTCGCACAGTGAAGTTAGTAACGGCGGTCGGAAGTATGTAGTTCTATGATTCAAAACTATATTTAAAGGGTTTGATAAACGGTTCTGAATACTGAAATTATTTCTTTTTCTGTCATTTTTGTAAATATGTAAGTGTATGAATTAGGAATTTTGCAAAATAATTACTTTTCTAATGAGTTGTCAGATTAACTTGACGGACCCATGAACAAAGTTACATGGCACTTAAGTGCCATGTAACACTTCAATATTTATGACATTATAATGATTATTCTATGTCTTTAACACTTCAACATTTATGATTTTATAATTATTATTCTGTGTCTTTAAATTTGATTTAGATGCCAAACTTTAATGCAATGTATAATATGTTTAGCGTATATTCAATGTCATATGTGTAAACTTATTTATTTTGACAGTTGTTTTGTATAAGCCATGTAAATCTAATGTTTATTTATGGTTTCTTTGCACGAGTATTTGTCTTTGTAACAAGCACCACATTTTGTTTTCTCAAAAGAATCAGGCCACACCAGCCGGCCTATCACATTCTATTTATTTCTCTAACAATAGCCTGATATAACAAAAAACTTATTCGTTCTAATTTGGAATCAGTGAGAGGCCAGATAGAAAAGAAGTCAGTCCTCAGAATGAAAGATAATCTATAATATTTGAGTGGCAAAATTTGATATTTACGGCGGATATACATAATTATTCACGCACTATTGAAATGCTGAGCCTATATATGTTTAAAAGAAGAAGTAATTCGGCATAAGCTGTACGATGAGCCCGGAAGGAAGGACGGCCCAGTAAAGAAGGACTTCGGGGTTTTCGACTTCGCACCAAGGATGACGCGGTGTCTGGTGTTCGGAGAGCCAATTCTGCGAGAGGAGGACTACTGGCTGCGGATTCTGGCGATGTTCCGATTCTGCACCCACTTCCACTGTTCCGGCCCGCAGAGGACGAGTTCGCTGAGCACCACCCGAGGATGTGCTGTCCGTGGTGAGCGGGAAAGCTGTTCCTGGGTTCTACGCCAGTGAAGGATGACTCCACGACATCGGCAGAGTTTCGGTTATTTTCCGCTATCGACACAGCTAAGTCATATTTTTCCTCAAGCAAATTTAAATGTACTCATGACATCAGAACTAGTAAAGTCAAATGTTGGTAAATCAGTTGATGTGCAATGTGCAGGCTGGTGTTGCTTCAAATTTTGAGAATAGTTCTGCAAAAGTAACATATACTTTGAAATTGGTTTAGTTAGTTTAGTTAATCAGTATTAAAATCAAAGTAATTTTATTCGTTTCTATTGATTTATTAATGATCCAATTGTTTCTAACTACAGAGAAAATGGAAATTTGGATGAATACACCGATTTTTTTAGCGTGGCAGCATAGAGTTCAGCCGAGGTATATGACTAATATAACCTATCAGACTCACATATACAACGATATTTTAGCATCACATTACACATTAATATCTTATATTATATATCTCAGAAATAATAGTTTCTAGCCAATGAGATTGGCTGTAATATTGTAACACATATTAGAGGCGTTAGAGTATTAATTTGAACGCCCAAACGTGTGGCTATAAACTATCCACACATTGTGTCTATTTAACACATGACAGCCATTCCATGCGATTAATTGAATTATTTTAAGTTTGTTCCTACAGTCTTTTCATATAGCATTTCTAATTACTTTAAATAACATTCGTTTAATAATTCTCGAAAACGAAGTAACTGATACCAACAAAATTCAGGCGAAAAGCTACACGTACGCAGTCCATCTAAATTTATACGACTTAAGGTGGAAGGCTAGTTAGGAGCAGGTAGCGATAGGAAGAAATGTCCGGAACTAGCTGCGTGTAGTTCAGCTAACTTTCGCTGGGTAGCAGCAGCGTCGAAGCAGCTATGTGGCGCAAGTTTGTCTTGATTTAGTGTGGAGGGGGTTACTGCTAATTGCGATCCTTCTAATCTCCTCGACCGCAACGGAGCCATTAACGAGTGTGGTCAGATGGCAGATAACAGACCCAGTGCAGCAAGACTTGTTGCTATACGGACTCGTACTCTGCGTTTGTTGCAATTATAAAAGAACAAAAAATACTGTTTTTCTTTATTGCAAATTTTTTACAATTTCAAATTTTCTTTTTCTTGAGGGGGATAGGGGGGAGGTCCACACGAATATGGCATGTATTCACAGCGACTTTTTAACTCGTTAAAAAAAAAAGTTTTTAACAACGACAAAAGATGTAGTCAAATCTGCTGTGACACTAACTGAAATTTCATTCCGTTTGTTAATACAGAAAAAAGATTAAGGATAACTACCATATTTATTTAATCGAACTTTTCAACTATCTAAAAAAGTAGTTAGTAAAGGCAACATATAAGCAAATATTATTTAATATTAAGTTCTATTTTTTACCAACATACTATTATTTAACGAATTAATATTTGATTTCAATTTAATTTAAAATACTTTCTAACCGCTGTTATGAATTTAACAATTTGTACGCTTGGCCAGCTTTGACTTGGCGGCATTTGAACACAACAGTTTGTAATACATCGTTCATTTTAATGACTTTACAGTTTAAATTTAATTAATTAATTATAGATGAATTATAATCAACTATGATTATTTGGAGAACTATAAATAAGTATATCTGCTTGCCAAATTTATGACATTATATAATTTCCTACCACTTCTTACTGTCGATGTTGAAGGAAGTTAGCCTACTAACATTTTCTTCATAATTATCTAAAAATCATTAAATATATAACCATTTAGAATTATTTCCATAATCGTGCTGATAATTAATAGCATGAAAATAATACACTATCAGAATCCATACAACGGTTTATGTATAGAAAATAAAAAAGAACATTTATTTGAGCCTGTTTGGTTTTCAGTAATACAATACAAGTTTCCTGTTGTTATAATGTTTCTTGATATGCTTTTGTTTATGGTAATACTAAATTATTTATAGCAAATGTACATTCTTTCTGCTTGTAATGTTTAAAGTAAATATATATAGCTTTATACCAAAGGAATATGTATTAATATGATTGTACACATATATCTCAGCTAAAGGCGAGCTCTAATCACTTGCTTTTTGGTTCACGTACAGAAGTTACTGTTTCCTCTGCTTGTATATCGGTGCTATAGGTTATATATATACACACATACATACATACATACTCGTTCTACGGGAGGCAATGAATGCCCTCGTAGTTTGAAGTAAATTGGTAATGAAAAAGAGGACATGTCATAAAAGCACACTGAAAGAAAGACGTAATGTTAGCCTTAAAATTTGAACGACTTTTTATAAACGTATAATAAACTATACACACGCTAGATTAAAATAAATTAAAAAGAAATTACAGTAAAATGGATAACCAAATGAATGAAATGAAAAAGAGTTCCAATGAATAACTTACTATAATTGTGTGTCTATGTCCCTTTTACACAAACTGTTGTTCAGTCCTTCTGTTTATAGAACTTCTATCGGAAAAAGGCTTCCCAGTTTTTCCTGGGCGTGAAGACCTTAGCGTCTTTCGCTATCAGCCAATTAGCGTTGGGGGCCGTTCAAAGTAATACGTGCCAGCAGCCAAAAGCTCTATTTGTGTTTAAAAAAACTCTACATTGCCTTGAAAATTACGCTAGTGGTCGGCAAACGCTCTCTTGGCACCCAGATTGCAAGACTACTCTGAGGTTCGCAACAAGTGGACCACGATCCCAGTGCGTTCAAACGGTAGACATAATGGAAAAATCTGGTTAAACCTTCTATGCCATGAAAAAAAGTGTGCATATGGGACAATATATACATATACATACACGCATATTATATAATCACCGATCACACACTTTACGTATACAAATTAGCAGAATGTGTATATCACATCTAAGTGTGTAAAGATTATTCTATACTTTTATGCACAGTTAGCGATGGTTTACTCAAATTCACATCTGTTCATTTAACATTTACGCAGTATTGTAAGTTAGTAATAAATTTTTATTAAACTGATTTATTTCATTTTTTAAATCAAATGTTTTACTATAAATCTCACTAATTACAGAAAGCTGTTTTGAAACATATTTCAAGATCTATTACAATTTGTCATTTTTTGAAAGCACATTAAGTTACAAAGAAACAAACACAGTATTACTATAACTATGCCAACTGCCATAGCTCCACCATAGTTTAGACATAATACTCAACATTGTTTTTACAATGCAAAAATACTATATATATACACACATACAGATAAATGAAACGTTTAACGCTGTATAATATTATGCCATAATATATTAGAAGCAAAAAAAATAGCACAATTATCAAGAGTTTAAGGAAAGAAATTAGATCATACAAAAATTATTTCCTACAGATACATACCCATATCGAAATTTGTTTGTATGCCTTATGTAAATTAATCTTAACGATTTATTATTTAGATTCTTTGATACATTTGGAAAAACAGAAGGAGTATAAATATACTTCCAATTTCGATAAACGAACTAGAGAAAAATGTGCCACTATACTTTAAAGTCATTTATGTTTTTAATTATATTCTTTAGTCTATGAATGTTCTAGAAGCAAATTGTCGTTATGCATTTTAGTGTTTGAGATACTCGACAAAAACAAAATTGTTGGTATGCCAAAAATTTAATTTTCAATGGAACGAAAGATAATTATCCATTGTGTGTGCTGGTTAAAGACTTAATTTGCAAACTAGAAGATTTATATTGAATATCAAATATGTTTCAATATATTCAAGAAGAGTTAATTCCAGTCCATGGGACAAATAGCATATGTAATAATTATTATTCTCTATCAAGAAGACTAGGCCTATGTGTTATTTAAGCATACGTTATAAGTTACATTTGATACTCAAGCTATATTTAATATGAAGAACACAATGGAAATGTAAAATATTTTATTTATGATCGGAGAATCTGTCATCAAAATAAATTGTAACTCAGATATTAGTTAATCGGCACTGAAGTTAAATTCCCAATGGAAAATGAAAACATTAAAAACCCTTAAGAAACATGAATCTTAATGATGGAAATGGTCGATACTAATTATCAAACCACAAGTTTAAGAAATTATTAAGATTACTTCCATTTCCGGAAATACCATAATCTTTGATGGAAATCGTTTTAATTTGTTCATATGTGAAAGTAGTGCTTAGATTTAATCACTTATTTTATTTGTCTGTGCATGTATTATACAGAGATGGATTAAGAAATTAATTAAATATTCTTGATCCTTAAAAAGTCTGAAATGTTAGATTCTGTGTAGTGTCGACTTTGTGATGTAGGGTCCTAGTCTATTGGAAGATAATGAGAAAATAGTACATAGTTAAATTCCTGGAGTTTAGTTCAGATATTCAAGTTACTAATATGTTTAAAGATAACACTGTATAAACATATGCCATAATGTTTCAGTACGCTAAAATCTGACGGGTGTCCAAGCCACTCCACTCGCCAACTGAGATCTCCGGTAAGCACCCAGTTAGTGGTTAAGACAGGGGAGAGGTCGTGGGTGGAAGTGTGTGTGTGTGTGTGTGTTGATGTGTGTATTTTCCCATCCACGTCTACTCGGTTTTGAAGCGTCGGCCGACAGTTCAAGATAGCAGTCTCTGAACATCTATCGGCATGTCAACATTTGTGATTGCTCAACATATCATCTTCTCTCCGGCGGGTCTATATGCATGATTGGGTAATTCAATGCATTTCCCAGAATTTTTAAACATATTAAGTAACTTGCCTGGTAATCGAAGCCGTTATTTCCATATATTACTTTAAGTGCCCTGTCTAGACATCGAACTAAGTAATTATGCTTGTAGTCGTTTAGAATTACATGGTTATGCAGGAGCATACATTCATTAGATGTTTGTGGTTACGTCATATTCAATGTAAGTGTATTACAACCTTCTCTCCACATCCATGAGTCGAGACCAATGAATGAAACAGGTAAGTGCATTCCCGTTTTTCCAAAAAAAAACTACTCTTAAAATTGCATAATTCATGAATTTCCAAGAATTTTCAAAAAATATTAAGTGCTTCGCCTGGGAATCAAATTCGGTAGTCCAAAAATAACATTATATTATGTATCCCTACTAGGAATCCCACTCAAAAATAAATTTTCTTTAAATTTTAAAATAAATATCAGTAACTGTCCTGTCCGAGATTCGAATACGGTAGTTAAAAAATAACAAGAATCCCACTCAAAAAGAAATTTTTGATACATTCAAAAATGAAATAACTGCCTTGTCCGAGATTCGAACCCGGTAGTCTAGAAATAACATTACATTAAGTTCGAATTACATGGCTATTGTAACATAACAATACAGTAACTATTGTTACCCCAGCAGGAATCCAACAAAAAATATTTTTTTTTGTTAAATTCCTGATCATTCTCAATTCTAATATACTTCTGTTCAAATGAATATACGGCGAGGTAGCATATTTTAACAGTTTCTTAAATAATTATTATAATTTTTGTCTTTAAGAGAGGATCTAAAATGGAAAATTTAATTCTGAGAGTGTTCCCTTCTTATATGATATCTATAGCTTTTTAGAATAATTCTGCATTTGGTTTGGCAAGTAATTTCAACGCATGATTTCTAAATCAATAAATGCTTTACACATGTTTGATTTGTGGCAAGTATTTAATTTTTTTCTACAACAAGTGTTTTAAATACTTTCCAATTATTATTTATATATTTTTCAATTGTGTTGCACAATTTAAGATGTTTTTTCGGGGTTCTGATATTCAACCTCTGCTAAGGCTTTGTATATGGTATCTATATTTTTCATTTTTTCTATTTTGCTTTCAAAAAGCTTTTCATTTACTTTTATATATTGTAGTTGGGCTAATCCTATTGTAGGTATTCGGCTTAATGCACCTGAGAGGGGTTAAACAAGCCTTTGACTATTTAGGGCTAGAAACCGTATTCTACCAATGAAACGGCCGTATTCTACGTAAGGATACTATACTCGGCCATTCTTTATAATACCTGAGTCTGTTTCAATTTGAAAATTCCTGCAGTGTTAGTATTGCTTGAAGTAATTCCATAAATACTTAATAGCTCCTAACCTCCTCTCTGTTGTAAACTATATCTATTGTTTCATTCAGTGACAATTTTTTTGGTGCAATTGCGATTATGTCTGTTTTATTACTATTATGCTCCTGTTTTCGTCAAGACATTCTAGAATTGCTGCATCTTGTATCGCCTCTTTAAATTCTAAAAATGCTATGTGGTTATTTTTTCCCTAGTTATACTGTGTGTAATTCTTTGTTAGTTCTATTAATAATTTGGTATATACCTTCTAAGGTAGGACGTTTTGCACAAAAACGTTGTTATTTGTTTTATGTTTGTGGGTGGTGTTATTTGTCGGATAGTTACAATTTTCTCTGGGTCACTACTAATACCCTTGGGCGAAATGTAGCCTTCTAGTATTTTAATTTCTTACAGGGCGAATGCGCACTCTTTTATTTATTTTTATCTTAAAATCTCTTAACTTGTCAAATGTTTTTTGTATGTTTAAAATATATCGTCAATTAAAGCTATCTCAGTATTTCTTCTTAATGGTCTTAGTAAAATATTTATGAATATCTGTAAGTATTGTGGTGAAGTTGCTAATTTTATGAGCTTTCTCCTATACTCATACAATCTTATTCTATATGTGGTACACGTCAACTTATGCATATTCTGTTCTCTAATGGCAATAGCATAAAACCCAGAGAATAACTTTATTGATGATGTGATGAATTTTGAATTTTGTAATGTTTTTAATATATCTTCTGTTTTAGGAATTGGATATTGCACTTTACGCAAATATTGATTTAGTAACATGAAATCTATCAAAAATCTAATTTGAACTTGTTTTTAACATATTATTAGTTGCTGTTGCATTTCATACAATGATTTTTCAATTATGGCTGCAGATGTTATGCCATTTATTTGTTGTATTAGATGCTCCCGTATTTTGGGAGTAATGCAATATGGCCTAGTGTGAATTGGCTTATCTGTTGTCAAGCCTAGATTTATTTGATTTTTTTGTTTCCATTATTTCTAAAATATTGTTAGTAAACCTATCTTGGTATTCATTGATAACTTTTTCGGGCTAATTTTTTTAATATTCGTTTAACTGTTTATTTATTTTTGATTTTATTATTTTGACTGCATCTGATTCCAATGATTGAACACTGTTTATACAATATTCTATAGTACTTGTATGCTGGTTTTCTGTGACAGATGTATGTAATGGTACCTGAACTATTTTATTTGTGTTGTGGCTATTTATAAACAAAATATAATTTATGAAGGGAATAATATTATAAGCTTTGATGAAATCAATGCCTAGTATTACATTGATTTTAAAATTCTGCGTTACTAGAAAATCTTGCAAGAATGTATGTCCTAGTTTGCTAATTTTAATATTTGTTTTGAACCTTGGTTATTTTACATCCTCTGTGGTGCGTAAATGTGTGAAGTTTCCCTTAACTGGCTGCATTTGTTGATTTGTGACAATTGTTTTTATATGCAGCTTCGACTGCATCCCGTGTCTAGCAAAACATAATTTCCCTCGCCCCAAATCTTGACTAATACTCTGGGAGTGTTTGTTTTCACATATGTGTGGCAAGGTCGTTGCTCACATGAATTCGCAGATTCCTGATTAGCACTTGCGAAGTTGTGCCAACTTCACCTGGCTGGCAGAAATCACTGTCGGCTGCTTCCTTGTTTTTTGTCACCTCCTGACCACGAGGACCAGCTTCTGTATTGATAGCTATTTCTGTGTTTTTGAATATTTTAATCTTTCATAAAATGTCTGTTTCAAATTAAAAATTTTGATTTGGAAACAAATTGCATTGGTTACTATGGTGACTCGCATGAAGATAGAACACACATATTATTTGGGCTTCACTCCTTGGCACTATATTTTATTTATGGTTGTGCTATGCGGTATTTCCTCATACCTGTCAGGTTTTGCGTCAAGGTTCTTTCCATATGCACAATTTCCGCAAGACCGATTAGACTTTCCCTGCACTCTTGCTGTTCCACTTTGTTGCGCGAGGTTCCTCTTTTGAAACTGTATGTTTCTGTTATCAATGAACTGCAATGTTTCCTGCTTAGTCCTTTAAAGATGAATGAGTGATTTTACACAGTTTTCTGTTTCTTTTTCGTACTCAATAAATTTACCTAAATTTTGTGTTATAGAGTAACATCTTTCGTCTGCCCTAAAATTTTATGCTGTGATTTGCGCATACGTCTGGTTGCTTTCCTCACTTTTTCTACTTTGTCACTTTATTGTTTCATTTGATCATACGCATTTTTTTTTCTGTCGGGGTAAAGCATCTGTTCCCCTCGTACTCAAGGTTTTGTGTCCTATATGAGAAACATCCTTGTTTAACATTCCTACTGACAAGTCCAATTGGATTCCTGGTAATAAGAATTTATGCCTCCATTTGTTCTGTTTCTTTCATATATTCTGTCCTGACCAACTGTGTCTCAGTAATTTTGACCTACTCTGTAATTTCTCGGATGCTGTGGTTTTCTGTAATACCCTGGTTTATGAAATGGAGTATACTCTCTTTGCACTACTATTGTTGACTGATTATGTGGATATCTCTTCCCATCATTATGCCTACTCTAGTCATTACTCCTATTAGTGTGGCAATTACCTGTGTACTGACATGTGATTTCTTGCATGTTATAGCTATGCCTATATGGCTTTTGTTCTATATTTTGATCACTTAGTTTATGTTGTGTATTTAGAGTGTTTTGTGATTTCCTCCTTCAATTTAATTATTTCGTTTTGCAATTTCTCTTTATCATGACTGGGAGAGGATGTGGCAATGGCTTCATTGTTCCTATGTAGTCCTAGCACGACTCGTTTGAGATTGGTACATATTTGTTCTATGGCACTGTTCTGTAGACCTATTATTTTGTCTGCTACTGAAGGCAGTGACTTCCAAATTATCCCTATAAATCCTGACTCTGATAAATTTGGATTGTATTTAATCTTTTAGTACAACAGGTCTTCGATGTGTGGTTGAAAGCTTTCTCCTAATTTTTGCTTCTTTGTATACAATATCTGCCTTTATTTTTCGACTTTATCAATGGGTGAGAAGGTACTGTGCAGCTTATTTACTATTTCTAACAACATTTCTGCTTGCCCTGCTCTGTTCTGTAATATATTTTCGTACATTTATTTTGCTGTTCCTGCTACATAAAATTGTATGCACCTGCACTTTTTTACTTCATCGCAACTGTTTGTGTCACATACTGCACTGTAGTTATCTATATAAACCCATCTATGTCTCCTGAATATGTAGGACTCTTTTCAGACATATGAATAACTACTTCGAGTGGTTGTGGTACGACCATATTTGTTTGTTGAAAAATGTTCATGCCAAAATTAATGTAGGATACAAGTGGTGATTGATTGCTAATGTAGCTATGTTGACATTCTATATTACTATTTCACATACGCTGTTAGGGCTATCTCACTTGCATGAACCTACCAGTGCAACCCTTAAGAGAGTGAGGTCGCGAAGGTGATGCCTCACGTCCTGCATCGAGGACGTGAGGCAAGGAAGTTTAATAACAGACAGGATAATTACCAAACATAGCTCATTAAGGACTGCAGAACTGCAAGCCTGGATCTTGTATTACCTCACCAAGCAGACGATGGAACAAGATGGACCATATGGGTTTCGATCCACCATGATGGAACTAGCACTCAGCCTTCGGCCACTCTACAGGTAAAGCCATTCCAGCAGGGTCGTAGAGTGGAGACACATTAGGTAGATATATGGCCGTTATGTAATAAATAATAATACAAATAGTTAGGCTATATTAACATAACATACTCATCCAACACACTCTAAAGTAATTGATGTACTATAAAGTGTAATATGATTTATATTTTAACAGACTGATTATGGTTTTAATTAAATGATGGAATGACTTTAAATATAATGTATTGTACTTCTGAGACATGTTTCCCCCAAATACTCTGCGCAGTATGCACATATGGCAAATCATAACATTGATGGAGGCTATTGTCTTCCCCAATTGCATTAATATTTTATAATATTTAAATGGGTTAGAAATAAGAAATCGTTGCAAGGAATAGAAAACCACCTCCCCCAACTAATTTAGACCATCCCCTTCCACCCACATGTCAAAATATAATGCAAGTTAATACTTCTATAGGTAGAAAATGAATATTGTATGAAATATGCGTAAATTTTAAAGTGTGGTCATAATTCAAGAGGATTTGAATTCGTAACATAATATTTCGAAGCCTTTGTGTGCGATGGACGGATTGATATGTAATGGAATATGATAGGGTATGAGTATTTTACAAAATGATGTATTAACGTCTGGATGATAATAGGAATCACTCCGTGACAATAATAAGGTGATATATTTATAAATAAGTGCATTAATGATAGGCAGAATAATTCAAGCGAACTTATGAAAATAATTTAATGGCAAGTAGCAGTTAAGCCAGCCATATGTTAGTTTTATGAAAGGTCATGTGAAGGCATAGTACGCACGGACTAGAGATAATGCTGCAGTAACGTGATATTTGTACGTCAGCAGTGCCCTTGCATAGAAGACAGTTCCGAGTGTGAACAGAGCACAGCGCAAAATGCGATGCAGCGACACAGTACGCACAGCGAAAACGAAGTATTCCAGCATGAGGTAAAAACTTCCCGTTTACATACCTCACTACAATAACTACAGTGACACCTGGATCCAGACACACACGAACAAATTCACACCACATACAACATACCATTAGCGGGTAGTACAATCCTGTCGATTCTTCCCTTGTATCGAGCTGTAGTAGGGGAAAAATATTTTAATTATTTTGATATTAACATTGAGAGAACTGTAAAGTTAGGACAGATTACATCTTGATACACAAATCCATCCACTCCCAAATTAAAAAGCATATATGAAAATTTGACATTAAGATAGTAATAAAACATATATGGCGTAGGAATTGAGGTTGTGTAATGTATATCGGTACTGATGTCTATGATTAAATAAGAATTGGGTCAAGTGTAGCTCAAGTTCACAAACGTAATTGTAGAGTGTTTTAAATAAATATATTTCTTTACTTCAGCATAACATTTTAATTTTGAAACACACATGTATTAACAAATTATTAAAATATCAATACACATACACGTATTACAAATACTTTCCCTTTCGAAACATTAAATTTGATTCCACAATTAATACAATTTGCAATGGGAGGAGCATTTTATAAGATTTATTTTTATACCATTAAAGTGTAAAGTATAAATTGTTTGTTGATTCATAGGAAGTTAACGTTTACTATTCGTATCAATTTTATATTTGAAACGCCATGTCAAATATAGGTACTATTGGGATCTCAAGAGAGGCAGATGCGTATGGTACCGCCATCGAGGCGCAGCCACGGCACCCGCGTGGAAGAATGTACACCCCTTGCACGAAACAAGTTCATGGTCAGGTGCACGGCCAAGTATGTTCTTTCAGCAGTATAAGAATACAAGAAATAGTACGTCAGACTTGCATTCAAAACAAAATTTTTTTATAGCGTAGCCAAAGTCAAGAGAGAAGGCAGTGCTGCTCTTTCGCCCAGCTTTCCTTGCTTCAGAATTCTTTTCTCCCCTTAACCTCTCAGACAGGGAGGATAATGCTGTGGTATGGGCAAGTCATTGCTTCGGTGCTTGCGTGAACCCACCAGCACAACCCTAAAGAGAGCGAGGCCACGAAGGCGAAGCACTGCCACGCATCGAGGACGCGAGCCAAGGAAGATTAACAACAACAGGCATGATAAATACCAAACATAGCACATTTATGAGGACTGAAAAACTGCGAGTCTGGGTCTCGTCTTACCTAAACAAGCAGATGACGAAAGAAGATGGACAAGATGGGGTTCGAGCCGCCGTGATCGAACTAGCCACAGCCTTCGGCCACTCTACATCTAAAGCCGTTCCAGCAGAGTCGTCGAATGGACACACATTAGCTAGATACATGGCCATAATGTAATAAATAATAATATTGCAGATAGTTTGGCTACATTAACAAAACACGCTCCCCCGGCGTAATATAAAGTGTAGTATGATTTATACTGGAACACACCGATTATGATTTTAATTAACTAATGGAATGACTTTAAATATAATGTGTTCTGGATCTGAGACATATTTCCCCCAAATACTCTGTGCGGCAATCCCACAAGGAAAACCGTAACATTCTGACAAGTCTAATGTGACTGTCTTAAATCATTTATTTGCTGATTTTGAAAAGGGTTTGCTTTCCTCCTAACTCATAAAATATTTTGCATAAAACATGGCCATATTAACATGCTATGTTATTATCTACTATACACAATAGTTTACTTTCTAATACATTTCTGCATGCTACTATTGTCTACCCAGACTTGCTATTTAACTGGTTAACACAATGTATTACACGGTGACATGTGTTGTGTAGTTGTGTAATTATGGAGGCCATAGAATTTCAACGGGGGAGTGTGCTCAGAACAACTGGTAATAATCTACTCTAATTGGAAGGGCTGATCAAGTAAGAAAACGATTTAATAACTCGTAACCATCCTTTTTAATAGCACAATAATCTCTATTATATTAATTTTATTATGGTTTCTCTGAATAATAATATACTTAAATACTCTTTTATTACTTAGTAAAAAACTTAATCTAAAGCATGTATCAGATTCTGTCAAGCAATTACAGTAGAAAAAGTTCTGCACTTATCGAATTCCACTAAATCGCTGATGGTCCCACACTTACCACAGATATCTTTCTGTATGTCAGGAGGTCTAGTGGTCAGTTTGCATCTTGCAAGATGCTGCTGGCAGCAATAGCCCTTTGGACATGAACTCCAGCAGCAAGGCAGGAGGCAATGATGTAAAAGATGCTCGCCCCCTCTCGTCCGTACCTTATATATGAGCAGCTGTCCTTGGTTCTCGGTGTGGCAGCTCTGTTTACCCACACCTCTCAAAACACGCCGCTGGGCCCCTTTCTGGCAAGCTCCCACCTCTCCAGTTAACTCCTTCGCTCACAACACAATCAAGGAATTATGAGTGTAATTCCGAAAATGGGTGGCCATGCCTAAACACGAAGGTTATATGAACATAGATTGAAGGTCTCATCATTAGGTCTGGTGGGTATACAGCTAAAAACTATTTAACATTGCAAATAAACACGATCACGCACAAAAAAATATGAACAAAAGGCGATGAACAATAAATGCTTCAAAATTCACTTACCAGCTGTTGCGGCAGAAAGAAGGAAATATCACATTATCGTGGAAGAAAGCGAAAACCAGAACATTTACACGATGTTATGTCATATAAATGAGATGAAAATGCTTGGAAGACATCACAGTTAGGGATTGTTTCAGAAAATCAACGTAATCGATATATAGCATTTAAAAATATCACTTAAAATAACTTTCTAAAATTATATTTAGTTTAAAATAATACTATGCAAATAGTAGGGAGAGTCAACAATTTCAGGTAGCAGGTTACAAATAAATATACCAAATTTTTATCGACACCTTTTTTCAGTTCACATATCAACTGGCGACAGCATTAACAAAATAATTTTGTCAAGAAAATGGACAGAAAAAATTATTTTGTGGCTGCCACAAAATATATTTTTCAGTGTAGCTTAAGAAATAGCATACTGATTTGGCCACCAGTAATTTATGCAAGATGTGCAAAATTACCAAAAACACAGTACATTACTTAATTATATAAATACATAAGTAAATGTGTCCCAGTAAATGTGACCAAAAAATTTAACAGTTACCCAAAATCATTTACCTTGCTTCAGAAGAAAACGAGTGCAAAACAATATAGGTGTTGAAACCGAACACAGGGTATTCCCAAAAACCAATAAAATTATTCCCAGAATGGTAATACAAATTATGAAACACAATTAACAGAATGTGGGTGCCACGAAAAGTTGCACATATTCCCTCCCTTAAACATGGCCATGGGATTTAGGGGCCAGACAAACACTAGCCCACACACACACATATGCAAAATAGTAAAAAATAATTAATTATGTATTAGCACAAGACCAGAAAACCAATTAGCTGTCAATGGAGGGGGATGTGGCAGGTAAAGTGAATATGACACATCCTTCTGGCACAATCACAGGTTGGGCGGAATGTGAGGGACTTATCTTGATAAAAAATTTGAACTTTAATATAAAAAATACATAAAAATCATAAAGTGAAACATCGTGACACAAGAAACGATAATGGAAATGAGATTTAAGTTGACTGGAGGTGGTGTATTATGAGGGCGAAGGAGAGACAGGACATTACGTAAATCTGAATCTTGAGAGTGTGAAACCAGAAGAGAGTCTAATTCCTTTACAAGGGAGACATCCATTGTGAGGTTAGGAAAAGGTGAAACATTTACATGAGGTTTTAGGTACTAGTTTGGGGACTTTGTTTATGGGTAGGGATATGTTATAGTGAAGGGCTGAATTGACAGCAGAAAAAGTTTTGAAAACGGTCTTATTATGTCACTATGGGATTTGTTATTAACTAGGACAATGCCTCTTATGGCCAGAGTGAAGGGCGAAATGGTTTCTGCAGAACATCTACACAAAAGGTAACATCAATAGTTGCATTTGAAGCGAATAGCCAGTGAGAACTGCTTCTATGTAAAAAGGGAAGTTTCAAATGAATTACTGATTCATCACAGAATTCAAAATATGACATTGCAGTAAATAGGTTAAATTCACAATTGTCTAAATGTGCTTCAAGGAACGTAAAAACCGCAGGCCAGAGGGTAATACAATGCATATTTCAGTTAATGAGGGAATTGTTGTTGACAGTTGCAAAAGCATGCGGTCCACACTGACAATTAAATAATTTTACACATTAATTAACAAATATTTATTCAATGTGTGAAACAAGAAAGGGACTGGGAAAATATGGTACTTCTCAAACAAACTGTCATTACTGGCAAGGTGAACATTAATGACGACATTGAGAAAGGAATTGTAGATAATTGCCTGAACATTACTTAAACCATAACATAAAAAAAAACATTCATGAACAGCAGGTGATATAATTTAAAGAAGCAGAGTAATTGGCTGTTGGAAATGTTTCAAAATATTCAAAAAGGAATCAGCATTTAACAATTTTGAACTAAGTTTGCCATGCACACTTGCTTAAATGGCATACTGGAGGTCAAAACTCTGTAGTATAGCATTTGTAAGGGCTTCACATACTCTAAGTAACATTTAATTCAGATCAATTCTAAAACTCCAAACAATCATTCCATCAAGAGTGTCATGATGTCCAAAAGAGACATTGCGATATAAAGTGGGATCAAGATACAGTTGACTTAACCTTTTGATGTAACCAGCATTTTTAATTACTCTATCATCCAGATTCTTAATTTAAATTATTTTGTTCGCTACATTGGTCGAAATGTCGTCCTGACTGCACTGCAGAGAATTTAAACGTTGTTCCAAGAGGGTCAGGTTGTCCCTGTCTAAGGCGCCAAAATCTATTTTTAGGATTTTGCCTCCAAGGATAATCAAAGCATGTTTTACTGGGGATGGCGACAATGACATCAAGGTTTGAACTTTTAACCTGGAGACACTATAGCTGTTATTTAATTGGGTTTCATTTAAATCAAAGGTCTATTAAAAAAAGTAATTGTCATTAGGTTTCACATTTTTCTTTTCGCGCACAGACACACAAGTGTTGATAATTTCTTCAAGTTTAATATATTCATCTTGCAGGTAAACTAAGTGAAAATTTAACACTACTGAATAGGTACTATCTGATAAAAGTACACTGTCCACACATTAAAAAACTACACCTGACTCCAAGGCTGTGATGGTGACCAACGCAAGGGCGATACTGGCCACAGCCAGAACTGCGATGCAGTGGAGGAACACAATGCCTCAGTATAAAAACTACACTAAAACCAACGAATTGGTACAATCATAGGGTGTATAGCCAAAAGTAAAATTTTACCCTAAACAATATATTTCTTCTCTAAAAGTTATCCCCAAGAAATATCACCATGAAATGGTTTCTAAGCTACTTACACTATCCAAAAATCATCCAGTACAAAAGTGGAAATGAAGTCCACATTAAATAAAACAGCACCAAAATGAAACTAGTATTGTCACACATTAAAAAATGAAGGTCAAAATCCAATCCAATTTCAATGCTGGAAAATTATTTTATAAAAGCAGCCCAAAATTATTCTCAATACCCACAAAAAATGTCACTTAGCACCAGCCTAACCTAGTATCTTGTACCTTAGTATTCAGAACCAACTTAACTTAGTACCTAGCGTTTTTTTTTTTTTTTGTATTTTGTAGCACATAAACAAAATTTACCTCACAAAGACTCGAACCAGTGGGTTATTAGTCTTTGGTTAAAACAAGTCAAAGCTAAGAAGCTGGCCAGTCAAACAAACAATAAATTTTGCAAAAGAGAACCTACAGCTAGCTTCTGCAGCTCCTAGACACACAGAACACACAAAAGCTTACTTAGTTGTTGGAAAGTGAAACTTCTTTAATCAGAGACATGCGCTCTTGTAACATATTTTCTAGAACTAGAGCAAGCAAGACTAGCAGTGACTGGCGTTAGAAAACGTTGGATATTGTAGGGACCAGTAAAGCGGAAAGAAAGTTTTGCCATTTTGTTTTGTCGACTGCCCTACTTGCTGACAGGGCAAGATTTACACAAAACTAAGTCACCAACACGAAATGGATTGACAATCCGACTAGTTTTATGAGACTCATGCTTAGCATAATTAAAGGCCTTTTGTAACCAAGGGAGATTCTTATCCCAATTTGAATGTTTCATCGAATGAAAGGATATGAGTCGAATAGAGGTTTCAGTTGAAATGTACTGGATGCGAAAAAGGGGGGGGGGGGATTGTATGGAGAGAAAGTAATATTTAAAATGCCATAAGAGAAACCCATAATCATGAAAAGTACTTGAAGTAAACTGGGAGCCATTAGCTGACACGATGGATGTGGGCATGCCAAAGTTTTGAAACATGCAGGACTGCAAGGCACGACCATTTGATACAGCATCAGCTTTTCGGATACGAATCAGCTTTACAAATAAATAAAAATCAACACAAAATAACATAATATTATTGCCATACTTGCTTCTGGAAAATGGACCAACAAAATCAATGAAAATATTTTTGCACAGGTTTTTCAGCAACATCTTAAGAGAGGAGACCTAGGTTTGTGTTTTGAGCAGGCTTACAATTTACAACATTCAATAAATTCAGCAATTTAAGCATCCATACATTTCCAAATGAAATGTTTACAAATTGCCTGAATGGTTTTATGTGTACATAAATGGGCACCAAGGCATAAGAATGGAAATAATTACAAACCATGAATATAAGGTGATTAGGCAATACAACCTGTTTTACATTATCGCGGGACATTACAATACAATATACCTTTAGACAGAAAGTGTTGTTTTTGTTCAATTTCTGATTTCAACTTTGTAATGATTTCTTCCAGTTCATCATCTTTTTTCTGATGCTTTATGATATGAATGAAAGCCAGTAGGAACTCTACCAAAAATTTGCAATTTGGAAGAACCGTGGTTTCATCACTAATTTTTGAGTCGTCAAACATAAGAGAGAGAGCATCAGATACTATGTTTTGTGATTCTTTAATATGTTGTACTCTGAATATCAAAGATGGTATTCTAACGACCGAACTGCCAATTTTGCCCAGTTGTCATGGGTGGGCCAAAAGCCACGACAACGCTTGGTTATCTCCCCAAAAGGAATTCACCATGATCTAAATACTGTCGGAATTTGTCAATACTATAAACAACTGCTAAAGATTCCAATTCATAAATGGATGATATTATCTCCTGGGGTGTAAAAGTACGGGATGCAAAAGAAAGTGGTTGCCTAAAGCTATTAAATTCTTGATGCAAGACAGCTCCTACAGCTGAGCTGGAAGCATTAGTCTGCAATATGATATTTTGGAAAAGTCGGGCATCTAAAGAACAGGAGGTTTCATGATATCATTTTCAAGGACATCAAAAGCCTTTTGTTGTTCCTCTTCCCAAACAAACGGTGCCAATTCCTTATTAACAGGTAAAGTGGTGCAGCCTTCTCAGCAAGTTTAGGAATACATTAAAAAAAACTGCACCATAATGAAAACATGGGCAATGCCCTTAACATCCCGAGGTGGCAGGAAATCACTGATACACCTTCTCTGTTCATGATCAATGGAAACTCCTTGAGAATGAAATGTATGGCCCAAAATGAATTCTCCTGAACAGCAAAATTATCTTTATTAGGGTTAACCGTTAAACCTGCCTTTTGTAAACGTGATAGAACTTCCTACAGGTGATCTAAGTATTGCTCAAATTACTCAGAATATATTAGCAGATCATCAATATAGTTGTATACGTACTTAAGAGGCATAAGCACTTACGCACAAGTGGCCATGCCAAAGGCATGAGGGTAAACTGGTAAAGATTCCAAGGGACACAAAAACTTGTTATTGGTTAGGACTGTTTAGATAATGGAATTCGGTTGTAGGTCGTTTGAAGGTAAATTGTGTGAAAAAAGTTGTTTTACTACACCAAATGAAGGTCGAATGAAGGTCAGGAAGTGGGAGAGATGCAATTTAATTTTTTTTGTTAATTCTATGGTAATCAATGACCATTCTATGTTTATTGTTAGGTTTTGAAGCCGAAAAGGTTGGGCTAGTATACTGTGAAGCGGAGGGCTCATTTACACATTTCTATACTAATTCCTGAACCTGTTTCCTTAATATTTATTTATATTTTAGATGGCGCTAACATATATGGATGGCTAGTGACATACTCCTTGTCCACCAGTTTTATCTCGTACTCTAGCAGGTCAGTAACACCTAACTCTGAAGTAAGAACTTTATAAAATCCTCCACAATTTTTTTTAATGGCAGTACGCTGTTGGGGTTCGATATGTGCAAAAGGGTCCACAGCTAATTTAGACTTAGTGTTAATTTCAGACAAGAGGGGTTGACTTTGATTACAATTGGCAATAAAAAAAATTCAAATTTCTTTGAAACTATATGTTTGTGCATCCAGGTAGAACACCTAATTTTCAACTTAATCGTTGCACAAAACAAAATGGGCAACACTTCACTAGAAGCTGTATAACATTGAATTTCACAAGGCTCAACAGCTTATACTAACGCTAATTCCATCAACGGGTCAAAAAGTTCACAAGAAATAATAATGTGTACAGATCCTGAATCTACCAGTGCATGAACTGATAAGTGTCCCAAATTCACTTCAACACGAGGGATATCAATTTTCAGAACATCTAACTTCACTTGGAAAATTTACCGGAATATTCCTATTCTGATCTTATGTTTCACAAGTGTCATAATGACCAAAAAGGCGTTGGAAACGGATGAGCAATATTAACAGACTGTATTAAGTGAGCATTGAGTTATGAATTGGCAAAGTTGCCAGCTTGGCGGGAACGAACGTTCACTTTTGCTCCCTACATAACTTGTATTTTTTTTTTACTAGAAACTTAAAGCATTTAGCAATAAGATAGTCAGGTTCTTTAGAATAAAAACATGCTCTTGTATTGAAACCTGAAACTTTAGTTTCACTATTTTTGACATCAGATACCCTATGTGTCTTCGGTATCCACAACACTGACGGCAGGGTTGCGTGTTTTTTCCTTTTTTATCAATGGCAGGGCTTGACTTCCTTGAGTATCTGCCGTGTCCAGAAAAGCTCTCACATTTTTCGTCCGCATACATAATATTCTGAAAGTATGTTAAAAATTCTATCCAGTTCTGCAAAGGAATTTGAGTTTCCCCCAAACACCAAACGGGAAAACTCCTGAGACTCTAAACCTTCCAGGATATTATTGACCATGTCACTTTAAGATAATGCCAGGCGCAAAATTACCACAGTCTCCTTGATGCTACTGACACACACAGACAAACACTCATTGTGCTTTTGTAACCTATTGAACACCCTTAACTGTAATTGAGTGAACAATCTGGATAGCATGAAGTATTTGAGGATGTCAGCACGATATTGATCAAAAGTGCAAATTTGTGATATGGCTAGTCTTGTTCTCTCACTTAAGGGACCCTGCATGAAAGGGTAAATAATTTATAACAATTGAGCTTCTAGTACTGTTTTACTATGCTACAATTTTACAATTATTTTTTGAAACTCTAAAAAGTTACCGACTAGGTTATCTTGAGCAGGTGTGGAAAATTAAATGGCGGTGGGGCAGTATTGAGACTAAGGGTAGCCAACTGTTCAGCCACTGTGACTATATGAACATTTGTTGGAGTCTTTTGAGACTCACTGGTTTCTAAATTACATACACATTCAAACAAAGATCGCATTTGAATAACTTTTTTCAGGGACTGAGCCTGCATTTCTGTGAGTTGGTCTGAACACATGATGAGCAAATTATGGGCTCTATTATTTGAGTAAGCCTCTGTTTAAACCTGGGATACTTTAAAGGATGGGGATCATCATCCAGGTTCTCTCAGATTTCCTCAAGGGAAATTATGTAAATGCACAAACACGATACTCAGATTCAACATCCAGAGAGCACACAATTTCTACATCCAAGGACGTATCTGTGTTATGGGCCACGCCCAGGGCGTTTCTGCATGCCATATGGCCATTTTCTCTGAAAGTTGTATACCCCTTAAAGAGCATTTACAAAGCCCTTACTATTTCAAAACAAACTCTGGTACTATATTACCCAAGTTAAGAAACATAAATAAATTTCAAATTAGTAACAAAAGCACAAAATATGCTTAAAATTCCATAACCCTAAAACACCTGCAATGTGTGTGCGCCTGTATTTCAAGCCCCACAAAAAAATCCCAAAGTAAGCACAAAATAAAAGGCACACAACATGCAAAAAGCATGCAAAATGATGCACATTAGCGCACGAACACTATGCTCTGCTACCAACCTTGTAGTGATGCCAGGGCTAAATCATTTAAAAACTAGAAAAGCTGAAATGGACACAGCCCCCAACATCGCCCAAACAGAAATGACCGTGGATCTGGTTGTTCCGAGTGTGCATCTCGAAGGGGCAGAGAAAGGCCAAGACATAATTCAGCTCCAAACACCCATTACACAGGTAATTCAAAATAATATTTGTTGTGTATCATAAAAGAGCAAGGTTATGTTACAAAATTAATATTAAATATACGTAGAAATAAGTCATGTGACAATGCAAATTTTATTGCACTGGAACTTACTTTCCCAAAACAAAATTCGCAAAACCAACATAAGATCAACCAACGACTTTTCGTCCTACTAGGTTATATCATAGGGTTATTGTTCCTTCACAAAACGCTTTTAAGTTAATTCTTTACTTCTCTCTTTTTTGTTTTATTTGATTTTCTCGTATTTGTTATTTTATTTACTTTAGCTAGCGGGATCCCGTGAAACGTCATTAATAAATAATAACCTTTCCTTTAGGTTACTTAAAATAGCCAATTTTGTGATGTATTTAAAAATAGAAATTGAAAAAAAAACTTGCGTTAAATTTAATTTAACTTTTTTTTTTTTTTTTTTTTATATGATTTCTCTGAGAAGACCACCTTCCCAAAATAGAGTTAACATATATTCTGAAGCAGCTTCCAAAACATTTCACTTTAAATTAGAGTTACAAAATTTGTCGAGTTTATTTTCAAGGTCGTTAGTAATTTCACATGTACATGCCAGGAATTTATTTTGTTTTGGTCTGAAGTAGCATGATTTTTGGACACGTCCTATCTCGGGACATTCTTACAGTCACTGGATCTTATCCCATCAAGTAATCATGAGTGGAATTCCCAAAACGCGTTGCCACGCCTCAACACGAAGAATGTATGAACATGGATTCAAGGCCTCGCCCTTAGGCCAGGCGGGCGCACCGCTAAATAACAGTTTAACAATACAAATAAGTACGAACGGCCACGAAAAACATGAACAAAGGGCAACGAACAATAAATGCAACAAAATTCACTCACCAGTTGTGGAAAAAAGAAGGAATTATCACACTATCGGGGAAAAAAGCCGAAGGTAGAAAATGTACATGATGTCACGCCATGTAAACGAGATGAAGAAGACGGAATTGGGTGCGCTCGGAAGGCATCACAGGTTGAAATCGTTTCAGAAAATCAACATAATCGATGTATCATTTTACAATTCAAAATGAAATAACTTAGTAAAAATATATTTAGTTTAAAGTAATACTAGAGAAATAGTACGGTAGTCAACTATTTCAGCTAGCAGGTTACATACGAACACAACAAATTTTTATTGATATATATTTACAGCTGACACATAAACTAGCGACAGAGCTAACAAAATAGTTTTGTCAAGAAAATAGATTAAGAAATATCAGACTAAATGGGCCACCAGTAATTTATGAAAGAAATTGCAAAATTAGCGAAAATACTGAACATTACTAAATTCGTAAACGAGTCACAGTAACAATGAACAAAACAATTTAGCAGTGACCGAGAATTCGTTACCTTGCTTTACAAGAAAACGAGTGCAAAATAAAGTTAGGGTGTGGGACTGAACACAGGGGTTTTCCCAAAAAATAAATAAAAATTTTCCCAGAAAAGGAAAACAAATTATGAAACACAATTAACAAAAAACGGGTGATACAAAAAGTGGCACAGAACTATTTATACCACAGTCTAAGTTTATAGACAAAATTAATTTCCAAAACATATTAAATACTCACGAAAATATATTTAGCCGTTGAAAGGTTATAAAATATCACACAATTATCGACTTTAAACACAATAATTTCCTGTTTTATATAAGCGAAAATTAATTCTTCTTTAAATTATGTCCAATAATAAAAATACGCAAGTATAGTGTGGTAAGATTTACCATTTATTAAAAACAATCAAACAACATTTCCCAATAAAACATTTCAACGAATTTTTGTCATTGCTGTTTAATTTTCTACATAAATGATTTTAACCATAGGAGTTAAACTTATCTGAAACAAAGAGATCTAATCACACACAAATACTATACTCGCACACACAAACAGACTGTAAAATTAGTCTCGTAAAAACATATTTTCAGGAATTCAGCAAACGCAGTTTCAGTTATTTTTATTGTAGTTTCTCATTATACAACTGTGCCTGTAGTGTAAAAACTTCATAGTAAATCGTTCATATATTTGCGGAGATATGACGTCACGCGATGATAGTTGGAAAATGCGTCGTTTTTAATGCAACCTCTCTGGCGAGTTGATTATATAGTCTAAATATTATTCAAATAGGAAACATTGAAGCAAACAAACACTACGTTTGGTCTTGGAAAATATTTTGTATTATTCCTACCGATAATCATAGGTCATGCGTCTGATTCACACTAGGAAGATCACACGCTTGATATCGGCTGATTTTACTTTAGGGATAATAACTTTTTCCAGTTAGTTTTCATACGTATCCCAGCCAATATCAATAGAATCCCTCAGTATGCAACTTTCATTCAGAATTTTTTAGCCTTTACACCTAAAAAAAGAAAGTAACATATATTTAATAATAATATGTTTGTATATGAATGCGCTGTAAAAAAAAAAAGCACTACAATGCTATTTTGCTCACATGGTTAAAAGTGATAAATGCTCATATGAATACAAGCAGGAGAAAGATAGACGCACTGAGCTCTCTTTTACGCAACGTCGCCCTGCTTGCGACACTCAAGCGGTCTTGCGTGACGTGAAGGATTGTGACCTGCCTTGCGTAAATGTCCTCTCCCTGCCACTCTATTAAGCGCCCGCAGTGTGAACTAATTACACAAATTAATGCGATCCACGCTATCGACCAGCCACCTCTGGATCAGTTCACAAACGTGGCTCGACCCAGTCTCCCCTGATCTGGTCCTCGGGAGGGGTGTCCCTTAACTCCTCCTTTAAGACAAATATACCAGTCAGTGCGGTTAGCGCCTCCTCCACAAGTAGAGGAGGACCGGCATGATGTTAGCGAGTACCAGCGCTGTGGGACTTACATGGTTCTCCGTAGGAGAAAAGCTCTTTTAAGTACATATTGAAGGCAAGACGTTGCATTACGTCTTAAACAGGGTTCTAGGGATATAGGAAGAACACCTTCAAGTGACGTTACTCTCCAATTTCAACTATATTTTCAGTTGCTTTTATTTTATAAGTGCATTTGTTAGGCAATATGAAGTACCAAAGCGAAAAGTGGCCATCTCGAAATGCTGCGAACCATTCATCGTAACAACTGACACTTAAGCCATTTTCTGAGATAGTAACTTCCATTACACACCTGTTTACTAAACAAGAGTAGCTACTTTTTATACAACAATCGCAATTTTTAAATTTAAGATAATTTACTCAAACTAATAGCATTCTTAGTTGTCATAACAGACTGAATCTCCTGCAGAAGCCTACTTTTATTAAAACTCAATACACCGCAAATGATTACTCGAAGTCTGTAACATACCTTTATCGATGTCGCGAAGGCTAAATTGTCTTAGATTAACTAAAAGTACAGTTAAATTATTTATACAGTCATTGAACTATAATGCATGACTCCCCGAGTACAAGGGCTCACGGGTAGTAATGCAAAAATTACACCTTATAACCAAATAAAATTAACTTCTCGTAGTTCAAAAAACTTAACTCAGTACACAAGTTGAAAAGGATATGATTCGCATGGTTGTGTGATGTGTGGCATATTATATATCTAACAATAACTGGCATAACTAAAGCATGTTACTGTCATCATTATAATTGCACTTATAAAACATGTTAATGAAATGTTTGTCAAATTAAATTCCGCGTTTAATTTTTTGTTAAATAATAGGAAAATGATTAACTGAAGGGCTATCATAGCTACACTACACGCATATATTTATGCATATATCCTTACATGCATAATTTTATGCATATATATATACATATATACTCCTACATGTGTGTAACGAGAAGCCTCTATATTATCAGCTCTTAAAAATCATAATAATTCATAGTTTATATGAAGTCATTTTTATATAAATACATCTTAAATAACGTTCTAAGCGTTCTGCGAATGTAAATAATTCAATAAATATGATTTACCTGACATATCACAGTATTCAGTACAGAACAGGAAAATATATTAAATTGTGTGCTGTAATACAAGCATTTCCTGAAACTTCCGTATCTCAATACATTAGCAGATACTTGTCTCAACCTTCAATACTTACCTAAGAGACTCCCAGTAATACTACAAATTTGTAATGCATTCATAGTCCATTGGCTTCACACCACCTACACACACACACACACACACAGTGCTGTGCTTGCTCATACGTCTATCACGCGGTATCACTAGGATACCAATGTCTCGTTCACTAACGGATGTGAAAATTCCGTTTAACTGAATTGCGCTATTAATTGGACTCTCCACTTAACAGACTTAGGTTTGTTGCACGAACTAGAATGTTCCTCTTTCCTTCTACACTTGCGAAACAAAGAGTTTCTATATGCTTTATCGGAGCAGGCTTTCTATATCCCGTCTCACTCTTAGATTGCAGTACAGGGCTTATGGCGCTCACTGTCACCAGATTTCTTCAGCTTGGTGACGTAACTATCAAGCTGAGAAATAAATGGGCGGTGAAGGAAACGGTCTGATTAAGACAATTTTTATCTGTTTACCTCCCTGCCAACTCGTAAAGGAATCCAATCCTGAAACGCAAAGCTAAGCGGCTCCTTTGAAACTGAAGCATGTGAGAAACCTTATCATTGGGATTGCATGGCTCGCAAGCAACGAAAATGGCACTTTTTCAGTTATAGGATAAAGATAACACACCAGGCATCAGTGTACGTAGGAATAAGACCAGAATTAACGACAGAAACCTTGTTATGGAAAGAGAGAGTGAATGTCTATTACACCGCACACTGCAATCTAAGAGTGAGACGCTCTATATTAGGGATTATCGTTGTACCATCACCATCAGCCAGAGGACAGGTTGTGCGATATAGGAGATGAGCGTTCCGCTCGCCTTTATCAAACAGGCGTACCACACAACTAAGCCAAGCATGACAAGCCTGCAGGCGAACATATAAATTTTAATTGGTTCGCTGTTTTCAATATAATGACCTTTGAGAAATGTGTTTATTTGTCTTCTTTCAGCCCATTGTGTACCCTCCAGTAAAAAAAAAAAAAGTTGATCAGCGGACTTGGTTTTGCTAAGAAAATGTAAGTCTTTGATTTACATCAAATCTAAATAATGTGCACTAAAGTAAAACGAAATCAAAGTTTTGTGCCTGTAATAAGTTTTAGACTTCTCATAAAACTTCCAAATCAGGACTTTCCTGACAAGCACCATCATTATTTTTAGCACATTAAACATGATGTTAAAGAACATGCTCACAATTAGTAAAGGTGCTGTTAAAAATTTTATTTTAGAATTAGATATTTCAAATTTTATTG
Organism: Dryococelus australis; assembly: GCA_029891345.1. Lineage (NCBI taxonomy): Eukaryota > Metazoa > Arthropoda > Insecta > Phasmatodea > Phasmatidae > Dryococelus > Dryococelus australis. The sequence goes on along the minus strand of CM056994.1, from coordinate 172,842,051 downwards.
GTTTTCTTCTGAAGAAAATTCAGGAATCACGAATCACCTTTGGAAAGATGTGCCCAACGAAAAACAAGGTTTTCTTATGAGGGCAACATGTTAGGAGGTATTGCACCTTTTTGACATAACTCTATACCGGATGCAAAATGTGCCTGGTCTATTGGATACCCAGTCAGCTATAGAAACGATATAAGGCTTATGGAAGCATTTTTTCGTGTCAAGAATTATTTCTGTCTGGAATGAACATTCTGCAAGGATGAAATTAATTATATATGCAAAGCAATGCCAGACCCTCGCAACTCCATCGGAAAATAACTTCTGGTGCGTTCAGCTAACGGACATGAAGTGAAATTACTGCGATTTGTCATGAACGAGAAGGGTAATTTTCATCCGCAGCGCCAAACTAGAGAAGTTAGCTAATTTGCAGACGGGATGTGCAGGTCGTAAGGGCAGAGGGCGCACGAGGTCCGATAAAACTTTTATTTACCCCGACTGGAGTGTTGGCGGGGGAAGTCGTGCGCATATCTCTTACTCGCACTTACTTCCACTTTCCAGCCGCATAGAGCTCACTCTTCAGGCGCGAGGGCGCACCGAGTCAGAGACTGAACACAGTACGAATTATGACGAGATTTAAGGACAGAAAAAATTTTCTTGTGAATTGTACCTCTCGTGCATCTTGCCCACTCAACACAGCACTGCACATTACCCTTCTGCAGAAATTCACAAACTCCGATTTATAGTTAATACTGACAAAGTATGATTATAGAAAATTTACAATTTACGCGTAGTTAAAATTTTTGAGCGTAATTTTAAATGTGTGTTATCTGCTTGTTGTAAAAGTTTACAAATTATTGATGAAATATAAATATATTCTCAACTTTTTACAACAAGCAGACAACAAACACTTAAAATTACTTACCAAAATATTAAACAACTTGTAAAATGAAAATTTTATATAACCGTACATTGTCAGTAATTACTATGAATCCGAAATGATGACGCTAAAAGGAAGAATTTCTGCCAAAGCTTAGCCTTAGTATTCATATCCCAGGAATAGACTAGCTTAGGGCGAGAAAACTAACCAAACGTGACTTGTAAAATAACTATACGGTGAAAGCATGTGAAGCTACTCAATAACAGAAACAAACAATTCACTTACGTCATATACTGGAGATGAAATCTCAGCTTTAGTTAATGCCAGAAATATATGTTATGGTCAATTTACAACTATACTTATTTTAAAGATAACTTAACCTCTTTATGTAAGATTTTGTGGTAATTTGACACTAGTGAAGAACTAGTTAAATCTGATAAAATATTCTGATCCTTGCGCTGTTATTGTGGGGTATATTTAGACGTCTGTAACATGAAGTATGAATAAATGCAAATACTTCCCCTAGAAGAAAATTTACTACCTAAAAAGCCAACACCAAATTCCCAACTATTTCACTCAAGGAAACGGTTTATATTATTTATCCTGTCTATCAGATTAGCAGCTTAAATAACAACAACAAAAGCATACACTTCCGTGGTATGTGGATGGTTTAAGCCATAATCGTGTTATCTAGCATTGCATTATTTTATGGAAATATATTTTACTCATTAAAGTAATTTTGATATACCAATGGTCTGTTTACGGGAATAATTACAGTGTTCATTCTAGAATGTCCAGAAAATTTCACTGCAAAGCGTCAGTATTCCACGCAATTCAATACATAGTTTGTGGTGAAATTTTCGTTTACAACACTAACTTTCATTACATTTTCGTTTGCGAAATAGAATCAGACCTCTGTGTCGAACATGTTTTCTTAGCAAAATGAACATAATATTTGTCAAAATGATGAGTGCAAGTGCCAATTAAAGTGCATTGGGATAATTTTATTTATATCCACATTTTTCAGAGTAGTCAATTTCATTGCGCATTGTCCCGAAGCCAAGCAAACCTATCCTAATAACTGAGATTCCTTTTCATGAAATAATTGTGAAATGCTAGTGTCAAATATAATTTCTCATATGAAATTTTACGTGCATTATATTCCCTTCAGTAAAATTAATACGTACAATATATGTTGTAGTATTTTGTTACCGCTCATCGTTTACTACTTTTTCAAGAATATCCGTTCCACGACCAATAATATTTTTTTATAAACTTTTTCCTTTAGGTGAACGCCTGGACTAACTTGGACCTGGTAACAAAACTTTTTGTTCTTCACTCAGTAATTTTTTTAAACTAGTTTATAAACCTGTTATTCCAGTATGGAAAATAAATATTTTGGGAATGTCCTAGGAATTATATAAGTAGATTAATTTTAAATAATGTAACAACTTTCAAGATAAGAGGCTTGAAACTACGTGCATGTGTCCCGCAAAGTGTCTACAAAGGCAAGCGATATAAAATTATGTTATTGATTATCATGTAGATATGCTTCCTCTTTTTTAATGGTGGCTAGTAAGTTTTGAGAACACTAATTTTACAGGTGACATCTAATTTATTCTAAGAGTAATACTCAAAATAAACATACTATAAATATTTAAGGCTTCCTGACTCTTTGGCTTTGGCGCAAGCATTCGATCGCATAAGCAAGTAATAGACATATTTCTGAAAGGAGTCACTTACGGTAGCTATTAGAATATCACACGACTTAAATCACAAAATAAATTTTACTGCAATATTTTCGACATTACAATTTTGTAAAACTTAGGTGTGACGAAATATCAGTGTATTTAGTGTTTCTGAACAACCGGGCGGGGGGGGGGGGGGGGGGGGGGGAACAAAGTTTAACACAATTCTGGTGTCGAGAATTTTGCAATAAAGATAATTTTGTGATATTAGTGTGATAACGAATACCGCACATGACTTAAGAAAGAATTCATTGATCAGCATTCTCAGATTTTGCAGCATGTAATGGACCCAACATTAATACAGTCATGCGTAAGTTATGCGTACTACCGATTACGTTTTACTAAAATGAATTTTTCGAGAAGTTATGAAATCTATAGGACGCAGTTATGTCGTTATCGCCACTAATACAATTGTAGGCACTGAATGTAGATATAGCGTATTGCTGACGGTTGCTTAACCTCTTTTGAGTTCGAAACAGCGACTGCGGAGAGGTGTTGGTGCATTTGTATGTTGGTTAACATCCCATAAGAATACAGGAATATGGGGAAAGATCTGTTACGGAATACCCCGAGCAAACCCGCGTGCCAAATGCTGCGTCCTTCAATTTTCCAGCCTACCTCCCGTGGCGCAGTCGATTGGTGTGCCGCTGGTTTGGGGTGCGGGAGGTTCTGGGTTAGAATCACATGTAAGGCATGGGTGTTAGATTAAGTTAGGTCATAAGTTAGTTTGTAAGTCGTCCCCTGATAAGCCTTCAGGCATAACACCGGAGGATGTTAATAAGCCATTTTCTATCCAATTCCAATCCAATACAATTTTCCTGCGATTGAACTTCTGGAGTGTTCCCTCCAGGAATGTTTACCGAGTCCACATTGGTGTAAGGCCGTTATGCTAAAAACACGAGCACCGCAGCCCTAGCGTGATCCATGACATTGGAGAACGATTCTACCGTTAAATTAGTAATAAAATAATTAAACTATGTACGTCCTTTTTTTGGTTTCCTTTTTAGCCTGCTTTTTAAAGGAAATATAGGCTTATGCAATCACCAAAATGTATGTCTCGAATGTAAGACCCTGCCTTCCCAATAACTTTTAAAGCAAGAAATGAAATTTACCACAGTAGGTAAATATAAAGTATCCAATAAGAACATCTTACTATTAAACTTTTAGAATATGTCGGGTATTTATTTTCAAAATAGCAAGAATTTTTATAATTTAGGACATTATGTTATATTTCGGGATCCATTAAACCAATTAAAACCAATATTTATACTTTGATAATGCATGATGTATTGATTGAATACAGCCAGCGATTATGTTATGGGGCTACCATTTTGCAGGATAGTGCAAATTGAAAAAATTATGTTTTTTCAATATATCATGCGACATTTTAACCAAATTAATTTGAACCAAAATTTGGTACGTTGCCCGTGCATGAAGAAATCATTTAATTTAGAAACATACAATGCTATTAGTACGCCATTTTGGAAAATGGTGGAAATTGGAAATAATTAATTTTTTCCTTTTTATTTCAGGAATTATTTAACCGACTTTAAACCAAATTTAAAACGATGACAGTGTATAACGAATGCATTTAATTTCAAATCCGATAGCGATATTGGTTCGCCATTTTGGAAAATAGTAAATGTAGAAAAAATAAAGCTTCTATGATTTATAGCCCTATCAGGAACCAATTAACCGATTTAAACCACATTTTATACGTTAACCGTGCACGGTAAACGCATTGAATTTAGAAAGTGATAATTGTATTAATCGCCATTATGGGAAATAGTGCAACATGAAAGAATAAGCTGTAATGTTAAATCGCGGTAACTACATGACCGATCCCTGCCAAATTTGGCAAAATAGTTCAACTATTGCATGCCATGATCGTAAATGCGGTTTAAATCGATGAGCCACTAGCCTTAAAAATGTCTGCAATATAGATATATTAATGGTTTATATGCAATAATAACCTTACTTTATAGATATATTAACGGTTTATATGCAATAATAACCTTACTCATTTATCTATTTTAAACACACTTGTTAAGTTGAAAGTATTAACGATATGCACCAAATATGTCTACCCAAAGCATTTTTGTTCACCATTTTGTAAGACAGCGCCATACGAATATATAAAGATTTGTCATATCTCGGGAAACAATCACAGATTACGTCCAAATTTGGCTAAAAAAAAATAGTACTACGGTAGGTTATGTAAACTGACATGTTTTAACTGGGCCAAGCCATTACTTTCAAAATTGCGACCATATAAATATTCCATTTAAGTTTTCTATATCTACAATCCCAAAGTAACTAATTAGAACGTTACTATGCAAGCTGGCAGTTTCTTTTACAAAAACCAAATGTGTCTATAGAATCTCTTTTGTCCCCCATTTTGTAATATAATTCCACGTGAATAATTTAAGTGTTTTCTCATCTCTGTATCAATCAATCGATTCCCACCGAATTTGGCAAATAAGTCGTATTTCAGTAGGCCATGTAATCGTACAGGTTTTAAGAGGGCCACACAAGTCTTTTTAAAACAGGGGCCATATAAATATTTTTGAATAATATACTTTACCTACTGAACTATGTAATCAATTTCAACTTTACTTTGTATGCCACCAGTGTCTATGCAAGCATCAAATGAACTACATAATCTAGAAACCCATTCGTCCGCCTTTGTTGGATGATAGCATCACATGAAAAATTCAGTTGGTGTGTCCCATCTTGGGAAAAAAAATTAACTATTACCTACCAAATTCAAGTGGCAAGTTTTACTTTTGTAGTCCAACTCAATTGATACGACATAAGAATATTTTGGCATATTTTCCAAATTAAAACTATGTAAACATTTTAGATTAGTGTACCATATGTCACAAACAATTTCAACCGAATTTAATATGTAGCAGTATCTATGACAAACGTAGAATGTGTCAACACATAACCGTTTTGTTCTCCAGTAATGGAGACAACACCACGTGAGAAAATCGAGCTTCATTTCATATCCGGTACCAATCAATCGATTTTCACGGAACTTTGTAGTGTTACAGCGGCAGTATTTTAAGTGTGTATGGCTGTCATAAAATTTATTTATATGATTTTGACATATCTATAAGCAATTTAACCCAAACAATTAAACTTGTATTCTGAGACTATATAATACAAGAATTAAATATGCTTACTGAGATCATTTTTGCCACTTTCTTACGATAATGCCAGGTGATAAAAGGTAACATTTATGTAGTATCTTGGGAACCAAATTTTTCACACAAGTAGTAGCTAGTAGGCCATGTAAATTTTCGTAATTAAAGTAGGTCAGGCATTTTTTTTTCGAGGTGGTGCAATATAAATAATTTTGATATGTTAATCATATCCATCAAATACTTTCACAAGTTTTTAGCATACTTTTCTACTCTGAGAGTGCCTGCTTGAAGCATAAGCTATCCCTATACCAAGCCTGTTGTGAGACTTTTTGTACGATAGTGACAAATGAGAAACTAAATCTTATATACAATATCTCGGGAACAAGTCAACCTATTTCCACCAAATTATGCACACAATTAGTGCTACGGTAGGCCATTTAAACTTTCATGATTTGGGTGACTCACGCGCTTGTTTTCAAAATGACGTCCCTGTAAATATTTGAAGTTGGTAAACCCAACCTACCATAACTATAAACTGATTTGTGTTCGAGTTCCAGGTAAGGCACGTGTGTATTTGTAAATGTCTCACTAATGTTGCATTTGTATCTGCTGACATCTCTAAGCATATGACTATAAATGATACGTAAAAAATTAACTACCATATAAACTTTTATGGATTTCATCAAAATGATTTACATTCATGTAGAGGAAATAAGACTGATTATTTAAATCGATAGCTTCTTGTTTGAGAAAAAAAAAGTGTGTTCTCTTGAATGCGAGAAAACTTCTTAACTACTAGTGCCTCCGCAAGGGAATTTTGAACTTACACTGCTGAATTAATACTATTTTAACTAACATTGTGATAAAAGACTTCCCCAACGTTCGTATTTAACGACGTGATAACTACGCTAATATAAGCTAATATGCTACGATAGCTGAACTCGGGAATTCCTGATTCTGCGCCAAGTACTTGACGCAAACTTGTATGAGTTAATAGCGGGTGCTCTTAATGTGGCCAATTAAATACCATTATCTCGGTACATAAATGTTATGCGTGAGTAGGAAAGAGCTAAAATTTCTTCTCTCTCTCCTTGTCTACTGAATGCAATTTATTATCCTTGTAGCGCAAACCTTCAACTTTTCCACTTTTTACACATGTGGTTAGTATAACTACTATGTGGATTTGGTAATGGCAGCACACAGTTGTCTGGTTCATATACCTTGTTCAGGAGCATTGCCACGTGTGTATAAGGAAAAACATCACCAAACCAGCATTCGTATCATTCCTAAACACTGGTGTGGTGAATTTCCGAATTACTTCTTAGAGTGGTTAGGTAATTATCGAAACATATTTACCACCATTAAACTGTTGTGTTTTCAAGCGAAATGTTATCTTACATATGTATACATATTAATCAGAAAATAAAGTTGATCAATTTAAACACGAAATGTACATACAAAGAATGTCAATATATTGCATTAAATTGAATCTTTTCTTTTATTAATGAACTTGAAAGGTATTTTAATCATAAAACAAAAAATGAACGACAAAACTTAATAAACTAATGGAGGTACTCTCCATAATTTTACAGTGGCAGTGTGTAAAGAAAGGGAAAAAATGTCGATAAACATGACATCTAATTGATAGAATCCTGTAAGGACTTCTACGCATAACCGGCCCCATCCCAGCGCTGAAAATATTTTACGAATATCAGACGTGATTGCAACTTTCCCGCCGAACGAGGACTGAATCCATTAAAAAGGCAAAGTCTCCAATAAAGAGGAGAGAACAAATCAGAAATTTTGTGGCGTAGTACGTAGATGAAAAATCTACAGCAACAGCAATGATGGTGCTTATATTCGACTGTATTCAGAGGGTTCACGCAAATTCAAAGTTTCACAGTATTTTACGACAAAACATCTGGCGTGATAACATGCTGAGCTGCAACTAGTAGGGCTACGCACGTGTTCACTTTCTGTAGATCAAAGTTTCACAGTATTTTACGACAAAACATCTGGCGTGATAACATGCTGAGCTGCAACTAGTAGGGCTACGCACGTGTTCACTTACTGTAGATCAGAGTTTCACAGTATTTTACGACAAAACATCTGGCGTGATAACTTGCTGAGCTGCAACTAGTAGGGCTACGCACGTGTTCACTTTCTGTAGATCAAAGTTTCACAGTATTTTACGACAAAACATCTGGCGTGATAACTTGCTGAGCTGCAACTAGTAGGGCTACGCAAGTGTTCACTTTCTGTAGATCAAAGTAGCGTTGCAAAATTTTCAACAAGCCTTTGATGAAATTTATTCCTCTCAAATCTGTCTGAATATTTTCTTCTTGAGACACACTCATTTTCGATTTTTTTTTTCCGCATCGCATAGAAAACAATAATTTCACGGCATCATTAAAATCACAGAGTTATTTAATTATTCGTTGTGTAAAATATATTTAACAGTACGTTTTCCATTCATTTTTCTCTCTGGCTTTGGAATGCTATGAATGCGTTTTGTCCACTTGTAGGTACCACATGTACTTAGAGGCGAGCATTATTTCAGCCATAGTATAAACATATGTATGCAGTTAACCCAACCGCAGTTCTACTGCCCGCACATGGTGCCACCTGTTTGTGACAGGATAGAAAAACACTTTCAAATACAATGCTTTTTTTTTGTTTGGCATCTATTCATATAAATTAAAAATCTTACAGGTTTGGAAGTTAAATAAAATATTTTATTGAAATGTTTCATTTTAAAATGAAAGAAATATAATTCGAAATATAAAATTAATGTTTATAAATATCTACATTGCAAAAGGAAAAAAACATGTTTTGAATTTAAAATGTCTGATGCTTGTTTTATGCGTACTAGTAGAGTAAAATTTTGCGGCCTTATCCAACATCGCATGCTCTCTTAAAATTCCCCAAGTAGCAAAATATAGTTGGCTCACAAGTGCAGATCTGATTGTGAACAAGCAGCCCACCTGCGGCATTCAAAGGCATTGAAGAAACGGAAAGCACCCGCAGATGCATGTGGCACACATGATGAGTGATGACTGTGGTATGATGTGTTTACGAGTGGGCCACATACGGACATTTAACTGTGAGCAGATGTCTGGCAAAACCAGAGTTCCCCATAAGTTAACCACAAGCGGGCCACTTCTGGATATACTGTCGGCTGATGTCTGGCGAAGCAAAAGTTGCCCATATGTTAACTACAAGCGGGCCACTTTCAGCTTTCTGCTTCTGGCTTGCCGTAAGTAAACCACGCGTAGTTAGCCAACTGTTGTGAATCAGTTTGTGGCCCAGCTATTGGCCACTGTTGGCCCACACAGACACATAGTTCAATGCATTTTCATAACAAAAAAAATAATTGTGTCCAACCCAAATAAAATTGATGCATACCATATACATTATCTTCAGCTTTTTTTTCACAAATAGTAAATTTATTTGGAGAAACCTGGAGTCGAACTCACAGACTTTTAGTCTACAGTCAAGTTTGCTGTCAACGACTCTACTATGTATTCATACACGAACTTTTAAGTAATTCTGGATACTTTTTTCACATACATAATGCATTATTAGCTTTGCTGTATAGACAATGTTAGTATCACGAGTCAATTCTGGAATCTATGTGTTTTGATTAAAAGACTATTAATTAAGTTTCGGGCTACTTTCAGGTAGAATTTAAAATGCAAAATAATGAATTTATTTTACAATTTATGCTTTGCAGGTTTCTGGTCTAAAATTATTTTTTACTATGATTATCATTACCACGTTAAAATTTTACTTCATATATACACGAAATAAAAAATCAATTGAATACGCATATGCTATTTGCTACTGCACAACAACATATAGTCAGTATGCCATAAATTGAACATAAGCTTACTGATCAAGTTTCCTGAGTAATAAGGAACAGTTGGCATACTACAAAAGGTGGCATGTACTCTTTGGCAAACATCACCTGCACATTCTCTATATACTCTAAGATGCCTGTGGGTTTTTCACTGATATTTGCTTGTGGGCCCTACATTAAATTATGTCAATAATTTTGTGTTTAATGGCCTATATAAAAAATGCTTCTCAAGCCAATACAGTGACTATTGTTCACGTGGTCATATTGTGTACCACATAAAAAAACACAGTCATGTGGGCGAACATGTACCACCTGTGCCATCATTTGGCCAACTGTTATCTGCTTGTTGATTGCTACTTGGGTATTTTTAAACTGCCATCAGGGAGAATAACCACCAGTGTCACAAAAACATAACATTCTGAGTCTACGACCAGGACCTGGCAACACGGTGCATATTCGAATAAAAAAATCGCTATAAAGAAGTTTAACGAATCTTAGCATGCTACTCTTGGAGTGCTACAGGCTTAATTTATTTTCCGTGAACAGGTATCATAAATGAAACGAAAATAAGTTAATATTGTATTTAAGGAAACAGAAAAATTATTTGCCATAAGTAAATTGTAGCGAGAAGCAGTGTCAATGTCGTCCATTATGCCACCAAATACGAACAAATTATTATATCATATATTATTTGGTAAAGATAGAGTACGACCCCAAGACTTATTCACACATTCAACATTACTAGCTGACAACCTAATTTAAGTTACATGGCAGGTTTAAAATTTACTTATGCCAAAAAAATGTGTTGCAACTTTATAAAAAAACGTTTGATTTTAAGAGCGGAAGTTTCTCTGTGGTCGTCATTTACGAAGCGAGGTGATCGCTATGGCGATGGTTTCGAAATCACCTAAAGTATTGCACAACATTTGATCGCGTAGAAAAAACAAGTGTTTCGTAACTCACAGGAAGTTCCGTCGCATTTAATCCATCCATGCGAACTGCAAAAATTAATAAAATACAATACGAACATTTATTAAACAAAAATGGACAAGTAAATTTTCTATTCACCAGAAAGTAACTACACATAAACAGAAACGCAGCATGTAGTGCACATAAACAATTTTAATGCCGAGTAGTCGCGATTGAGATACGTAAAATATTATATATATATGTATTATCTTCCTGCCGTCGCAGTCCACATGTCACGGTCAGTGCAGAGAGAAAAATGTTTAATATACCTCTGTATGTATCTTACCTGTACTCTTTATTTCACCATGCACAATATCACTCCTACTAAGCAGCTGAGCACGATCCCTCTGGGTTGTTATGAAATGGCTTCATAAACGAACACACTAGAGCCTTTCCTTAAACACATCATCACATGCTTCGACAGACGGAATTTATATTATTATCAAGACGATAAAACTTTACGTGGAGATTTCTTTTTAGCTTGTAAGATATCACCAAATGTTGTACCGAAATTGAGCTGACAAGGAAAGAGATGTGTGTGTGTCGGTTAGACAGCTGGATCCTCTTGGCGGAAAACTGCTTTTGTCCTTGGTCATCCTGCCCGCAGTCGTCAAGCAACGTGAGAATTTACATATTGGTAGGTTTTAGTTCATTTAAACCATCTCCCTCTGGTTAAATGCCAAATGGAGCATATGACACACTTTAATTTTCCGGTCGAACTGCTTCGCACAAAGTTGGCCGAATAAATTTGGAATGTTTTGAAGTCACTTAAACTTAACGAACGTCACCATATTCGCCTGAAAATGCTGGAAGCGGTTAGTATCCAAACATTTTGTTGACTGCACCAGCTATAATCTTTTTATTTACGTTTGACGAGTTTAGCCGATTAGAATTGTTCACTTAATTGAAGGACACTGCCAAATCCAGACTCCACGAAACTTTAAAATTGCAACCAGCAACGAGAAATGAAATAAATTTTTCGCAATAACTAATTTACATATTTTTTAGTAAAATGAAAGTATTCCTTCTGCGACGTGGGATGTAGTGAGTAATTGAAGAGATTTGGGCGGCTCTTAACATCGGGGTCTTGAGAGTCGATGAGGGTCATTGAGGTGAGAATGGAGCGGCATTGAGGTGAGAATGAGAAGGTGGAGGAGCTCTCTGAGAAAACCCGCCCGCCGATCAACAGCGTCATCCGGCACGATTCTCACTTTGCAAAAATCCGGTTACCCGGCGGGGATTGAACCCGGTTCGTCTTGGGGGGAGGTGAGCGGGCTAGCCCCTCAGCCACCGTGGCCCCCGACATGGAATGGAGTTTTAGAGTTTGGACTGGGTCAATGACTTCAGGCTTCAGCTATGTTGTGACATCACAACCGTCAAAATATTCTGTTTTAACACACAATAATTTCAAAACTGTATTATTGAATACCAAAATCGCAATTTCATATACAAAAGCGTTTCATTAAAATTTACCCAAAATATCCGTATTGTCTAATAAAGCCACCTATTTGAACACCTAGGGCCTCAAAACCTATAAAGGCACTCAAAATAGCGGTAAATTAAGGCCTACGGACTGCGACGTCACAGTGCGCAGCAGCCATCTTGTGGTGATTTCAAGACAATCGAAAATTTTCGTTTCACCTTAATATAATTTAGGAAGTGAATTATTTATCCACAGTATTGTCTTTTCATTCTCAATATTTCCAAAACGGAACATTTTCCAAATTGATATTTTTCCCGCCAAGTTGGAAAACTAGAAAGGCGGGCTTATGGCACTTTGAATAAGACCAAAAATCAACAAGACGGACCAAAGGCTCCGAGTCAATCACCACGAATCAGAAGGGACAAGGGCCATGTTTGTTTACATTAGTTATGCATACCACCATCTTGGACTTCCATGATTTTGACCTTGACATGCTAATTGGGATAACCTTAAAATAAAAAAAAAATGGAGAAAAATAGGAAAAAAATAACTTAAATTGTACAAAATTATTGTATAATGTTATTATTGGCCCTCACTCTTATGGAACATTTCGTGACATTAACTCCTAAAAATAGTAAAAAAAAAAAAAAAAAAAAAAATTAAACTACATTTATTATAAAATGCACTTTATAAAATTTTCAAAACTAACATTAATGTTAAAATACTTACATGTAGTGTTCGTCAAATGGGCCTTGTTTCATTAAACCATAAGGATAAAATGAAATTGCCGGTTTTGGGCACAAGGGACTGGGGGCTCGGAGCGTCGGAGCTGTTCATGCTCTGTCATTCCGAGCCCCCGGCGGCCATATGGTCCATCATGTTGGTTATAGGAGACCTTAACCTTGAACTTTGACCTTGACTACGGTGACCATTGACCCCAAAAACAAAAAAAATAAATAAAAACGATAAAAATTTCAAAGAAATTTAGAAGCCAAAATAATAAAATGAAACGAAACAATATAAAAATGTTACATAAATTTTAAAATATACAAAAATTTAGAAAAATTATAAATAAATTATTTGAAAAAATGTTTAAAAAATTATTATTAATAAGAGTTATTAAAAAACTTACACCTCCACCAACCCTCACCAATACATATTCTGTCGTACGCAGCTATTTTGTATTTTTTTTCGTTTTTTTATTTGTTTATATATTGCTGGAGGACGCCATTATGGCTTTTTCGTCTGTCATTTGTCTATATATTTCTAGAGAATGCCATATTTTATTTGTCTATTATTTGTTTATACATTGTTGGAGAAAACAATCTTTTTTGTTTGTCATTTGTTTATACATTGATGGAAAACGCCATATTTTTTTTCGTTTGTCATTTGTTTATACATTGCTGGAGGATGCCACCTTAAATTTCATAATTTTTCATCAATTAGGTGGTGCTTGTGTATTAATTCACTCACCAAGCAGCAGCCATATATATTCATGATTTTAAATTATGGGATGCATTGTTGCGCCCTCGATGTTAGATTCTATTTTCAACACATTGGTATTGGTAGCGATAATTTTTTTGATTTCGTCGCTATGTAATCTGAGTGCATTCAAACTTATATACATAGGAAAATGTCTAATTTTACATTCTATAATATATATATTATATATATATATATATATATATATATATATATATATATATATATATATATATATATCCAATCGACATTATACCAAATTGCGTAATTTATTTAATTTTTAATTTTTTGTGTTATTAACATTAATTAAGTTCTATCAGATAATATTTTTCGGTTTTATGCTAATTAAAGTACCATTGAATTTGAGTATTTACTATGTTACCTGTCATCCCTACACTTAATTCTTAATATTGCGTTAGCAATAGCGCCCTTGTTTTAAGTATTGTCCGCCAGAGCATGCTAGTGTAGAGAAAGTATTTAATGGGAACAATGTCGACCCTCGGCACAGTTTCTCGTCTGATGAAAGAGGTGACAGATACCTCTCACACTCGTCATCTTTTAGCAATCTGATTTGTAAGTTCAGATATTTTATTAGATATGGTCGCGAGACATCCGCTAAAAACGCAATGTGCGACCAACATTAACGAGGGAATATATATATGTATATCTTTTTAGGAGACCAGGCCTCGCATATGTGACACACGTCGTTTCAGCAGCAGCGATGGCAACAGAAGGTATGGGTTGGTACCACATGCAGTATTCACGAGTTGGCAGCCGTCAGTTTTACCTTGCTCTTCCTATAATACTAGCTGTCGAAGAAGCGCAGCCACCTGGAGTCCAGGAAAGAGCGGGTATCCATCGTACAGTGGTGGCTTCACACTAGCTAACAAGACTTTGAATATTTCACAATTGAAATATAAATTCTAGCGTAACTATTTATTATGTACATAATGGCTGTATACAGCCACATAAAATGTGAAATCATAAATAGAAAAAAAAATTGATGTTTTACCCCTTACACCAAAGTCAATTTTGTAACAATTTACAGGAAAAAGGAAAGCTCACACTCAAGTTACCAATGTAAAAAATAAATAGCTTTCATTCTAAAACAATACACATTTTGTGTAGCCCGGGAATGACCCTACCAGACGAGTTGAATAAACTTCTGACCGACTCGATAGCTGCTAACTTATAACACCCAGAACGATCCATCAATGACCCATTAATGACCCATGACATATAATGACCCATAAATTACCCACGATTGTGCTGTGTGTGCTGCATGCAGTGTTTAGTGCGTTGCATGTGGTGCATGCGGTGCTAATTGCGCTGCATGCGGTAATAAGTATGGTGCATGTGGTGATAAGTGCGGTGCATTATGTGCTAAGTGCGGCGTGTACATTGCTAAGTATGTTATGTGCGGTGCTAAGTGCGGTGCCAAATGATGTGTGTGTGGCGATGCTAAATTGTGCTAAGTGTTTGGTACTTGCGGGTCACAAGTTAAAATTCATGCCCCCTTTTTTTTAAAATCAAATTATGATTCCCTACCTCTAATGCAGAATGGTGGACATTTTATTTAATAACCTTGCTTCAAGAAGTATATTTCCAGGTCCCTCAGTATATTAAATTACTTCCTATGTAAACTGTTTTTGCACTTTGCCCTAGAAGTTCCTAGAACTACAGCACGTTCCAACTATGCTTCGCAATTGGTCGATGTACAACTTGGAATTTTACTGAATAATGCCGCTCCACGGCTGGCACCCACCATGCTTCCCAATTGGTCGTTGCGCGACTTAATCTTTGTAGAGATTATCCGGTGTTGGATGAAAGGAAAATAGTTCCAAATATCTTATATAAGCTAGAAACGCACGGGCTTCGTTCCTTTCTGCCTTGTGAATTTGCTGTGTATAATTCCCACTGCTTTTCCCTTACTGTCATCTTGAGTCTATTAAAAAGTTCATTCGGGTCTTCGGGAAATAATTAGGTATTCTGTATTCCCGGCGTCTTCCACCTTCTTTAAGTCGCTTGTTGCAGCAAATGTGTTGAAGGGGTGTGTCAGTGTATCGAGAAAATCGCCTTCACTTTCTTCAGCAGGAACACTGTCTTCATGCACATTTTCCTCAATGCTCTCTTAGTGGTTATTTTCACCTCCTGTTTCTTATTCTATATTAAATATGCTTTTCTTTGTAGTAAGAGTTGTATGCTCATCAGTGTTCAGAGATGACGACCATTTATTTTGAAGTTCGCCGACTTCAAGCGAAAGTCTTGCAAGTGTACATTCCACACAAACCGACTCTACTGCACTCATTCTGTATTTAATATTACCTGTCTCATTATAATCGTCTATTGATTCGGTACTCATCAGTGTAGAGCGTTCTCTCATCACGACGAGCATTTTGATCATAGGTAAAATCTTTATCGCAGAATAGGCACAGGCTACAATCAATTAGCGATGATGCAGGTCGTGCCTCCATGATCATTGAGTTCAAAGGCAGGTCTTCCTATTCGCAACTAATATTCTAGGTTGTAACATAACTTTTTGCAATTTCTGCATTCATTATTTTAATCTATGTATATTTTTACACATTCTACAGTGTCCCTATCAAACACTGAACTTACATATATTTTCCAGATATGTTTCATTTTATTTATTGTGATTAATTTTTTTATGTTTAGAATTTTGAATGATTAGATGTTAGAATAGCTAAAATTTAAGTTTAAATTTATTAGATAGCTAGAGTGGATTTTGTTTGTAGTTTAATAAATAATTCTATACTTTCACATATTTTCTTGGTCTCATACCATTGTAATAGTTTCAGGGAATTTATTGTGTTATTTTTATTACCTTCTACAATACCTGCCATTCATTGACGTAGGGAATTAGGCCGTTAGGAGTGTGTCGGATTAGCTGTTTGAGTAGGAAGCCTTCCGATTGGCTGGCAGTTTTAAACCCTGCACCACTAAGCGTGATAGCATAAGGCTACGCCGGTAATTTCAGTTAGGAGATAGCTCTCTCTGCTGCCATCTTTCAACCGGTTAAGACCTGAGTCATAATGCATGTCAAGGAGTTGGAAGTAATGTAGGTATTTTAAGTAGTAGGTTAGGGTGTTGTTAGTTTATACATCTTGCTCGGTTTATATTGCTTTGATTCTAAGTAGAGAAGTGTGTTGTAAGCCCCACCGTATAGTAAGCAGTGGTTTAGGATCTTAGATTAGTTATTTTAATGCCGTAACGTTCCGTAAGCTGTAACCCACGTTAAGAAACATCTTAATTCTACGAAATTTAAATACTACTCTACATATTTTTGAGATCCTCTCCTCCTTTCTATCGTAAATGGTTTCATCCTACAAGCAAAATATTTTTCTACACTATATTTTTCTACCATTTTAGTCTAAATATCTTATAGGCCTACGAAAGCGGCCACTTATAACACAACATTCTATACAATGCCATGTTGGCACTGTTCCCATTAACAGCTAAAAACCCGCATATTTAAACCGTAATTTAACCTGAGAAACAGAGTTTTTATTATTTTACCACTAAGCTAAGCCAAGTTTAATTTCTCAAGAAATAATTATAACCATTTTCATTCAGTGATTTTTGAAGTGACTAACTGACACATCAGGATAGTTTACGTTTTCGAATAAGGCTATTGTTAACGACCATTATGTCTGACCACTTCCTATCGGCATTGCTTGTTTAAATGTTTTTCATAAACCTTTTGCTATTAAAGTTCAGGATTTTTTCATTCGCTTCATTTACAGCCAGAACGCATGCAAAGAAAATGAAAGAGACTGAATTTGAAATAAAATAATCTGGCCCCGAAATTTTATTTAGTCTGGATGTTTTTTCCTATTTAAATTAATAACTGTTTTCACTTCCTTGCCTTCACTGATAACCTAGTTCTGTATATTTTTTGTATGGCGTCATAGAAAATATGTTTCATAATTTACAGAGTGTGAGAAATGGCCACTGGTCTCAAGTGAGTATGGTTAACTAAGGTCAGTGTTTTTTGCATCGAACGTCTTTTTTCTAGAGCCTGCATGGGTCAGGCTGACGTTTTTCCTCAGGGGAGGAGTATGCTACTATCACATTGCTCAGTGGTAATAAATTTTGCCAACAATATACTCAACCGAAAACACGATATTAATACATTATTTTATTTTATGCAGTTTTATAAGCATATGGGAGAGTATGGTTATGCAAACAGCTCAATGGTAGACTAAATATGTCCCACACGTTGTCACGTATTTTTTATTCACTGTTACATGGTAATATCTTGACTGCTCATATTTTATGTTAATACTGCTTGGAATAGGCATACAACACTAATATGAGCAGCAAATATTTATGGCAGGACACTTGGCCTTGTGTGATGCATGTACGGTATGCAAGCTACGTGTACGTCGTTCCGTGAGCTGGTGTGAGTAAACTATATTAATATTCTGGGTACGTTGATAGAGGGAAATCAGTCGGATTCGTGTTACTTCATTACGTTAATGTATGCAATATATCGTCTATCAAAATCAGAGTAATTGTTATTGTATATGTCATATCTGATTATCCTACCTTGGTAGTTTATAAACGTAATTTGAATGTGGTTTTGTATTACATTGCAAATCTGGCTATTCCAACGTGGTGGCCTAGTGTGTGATTACACATATTGTGTGTTTAAGTTTTATTGTATGACGAGAGAGCTCTTGCAAATCTATGGTAATCTCACTGTGTCAAATGTCATTTTTTATTTTACATGAATATGGTATAGTTCCAGTAAAGAGCTTAGTTTGTGCCCACAATAGTCCTTCCGCAAAAAAATTACTATGTAAAAAGTTTAGGGTGCCCTGTGAAAACAACATACTCATTTGTCTCCAGAAGAAAACGCACAGATATTTACATAACAATACGTTATTTTAATATGCTTTTAGGCACATGTATGAACAAAACTGGAAATTTAAATATATTTTATATTACCATTTACATATATATATACAATTAAAATTAGTTTTAAATAATTTTATATTCTCATATTTATTTTAACATAATTATTTACCAAACTGATTAAAAATACTTCTTCATGTACATGTCTATATACTTTTATTTACATATTTATATAACTATACATAATTATGAATAAAGTGAATTAAAAATTATTGTACATTTTATATTTAGGTATAAATAATTTTATTTGAGTGTTTTCTTTTGTGAGCGAACGAGTGCGTTGGTTTTCGCAGCATGCTCCCATATTTGTTACATATAATTTTATGGTCAAATGCCTTTTCTGGGTACAAGCTAAGCACTTTACTAGAAACAAGAACAGCATTTATATAGAAGAAAACTAACAGTTGATGTTCTCACCCTGTGAGGTTAACGTCGTTTCCGAGGTGCTCTCTCGTCATGTCCCAAAGATGAATTGCTAATACCAAGGCCTGCCTTTGACCTCAACGATCATGGAGCCACGACCTGCATCATCGCTAGTTGGTTGTCGCCATTGCCGAGTCTCTGATCGAGTTTTCATATATGGTCAAATGCTCGACGTAATGAGAGAATGGTCATTACGAAGAGTACTTTTCGCGCGATGAACACAGGTTCCATATAGTTTGTGCAAGTTGGTACATTGAAATAACATACCGAGGTCTGCAAGGATTTGTTTGCTGACTGTCAGCAAATTTGGCGGAATGCACACTTCCAAGACTTTCGCATGGAGTCTAAATAAAAAAAAAAAAGTTGTCGGCTCTTAATCCTGATGAGCAAACATCTCCTGCTACGAATAATTGCAAATTTAATATAGAATAAACACAGGAGGTGAATATGGCCATGGAGAGAGCAGTGATGAATTCGAACATGAACACAGTGATATTACTGAAGACGATGATGACGATTTTCTCCATGCACTGACACACCCCTCCAACACATTTGCTGCAACACGCGAGATGAAGAAGGCAGAAGATGCCGAGAATACTGGCTACCTAATTATTTTTTAAATTCGTGTATGGACTGGTTGATATAATCAAGATCACAGTAAAGGAGAAGTACTCGGAATCACACACGGCAAATTCACAAGACCGTGTGGGAGGAAGCAAGTGCATTTTTAGCTAGTATCAGAATTTTGGAACTATTTTCGTTGTATCCCTGCGCAGACAATCTGTAGATAGTTCAAGTCACGCAACGACTTAGTGGGAAGCAAGGCGGGGCCTGCTGTGGTGCTGCAATGTTTAGTACAAAGTTCGAGTTGTGTATCGACCAATGGCGAAGCATGGTGGGGGCGTGCTGTAATTCTAGGCACTTTTGTGCCAAGTGTAAATACAGTTTACACAGGAAGTGGGTTAAATGTACCTTGGGACATGGATATACACTTTCAAAGCAAGAATATTAAATAAAACATCCTCCTTTCGGCTTTGGATGTAGGACGCTATAATTTTATTTCAAAATAACAGGTATTTATTTTATCTTGCGAACCACATGCACCATACACTTAGCACTGCACTTAGGATCAAAAACACTGCACTTAGAACCGCATGCACCACAATTATCATCGCACGCACTGCACTTAGCACCACACGCACCACACTTATCACCGCATACACTCACAGCACAATCGTGGGTCATTTATGGTTCATTATGGGTCATCTATTGATCATTATGGGTTGTTTTATGGGTCATGATGGGTCATCAGGGCTCATTATCTGTCATTATGTGTCATTGAGTGGTCAGTTTTGTCAGGGGTCGGTCTGCCAGTAGTCTGTTGTCTGCTTTATGTACATCCATGAGTTCAAGCTGAGCGCAGATACCACGAGGATGAAATATATTTCCACATTTAAAAAAAATCTATTCCCGTCCAGGGCAGCGATAAGAAGTAAGCAGCTAGTGAGTCGAAGAGAAGTTTATTCAACTTTTCTGTTAGGGTCTTTCCTGGGATAACCATAATTTACATAGTATACAAATTAAAAGAAATTTTTTTCTTGTATTAACTTGCGTGTGCTGTTTTCTTTTTCCTGTAGATTTTTTACAAAATTGACTTTGGTGCAAGGGAATTTTAAAATAATAAATTGTTTACTGTTTGTTGTTTCACATTTGATGAGTCTGTGTACAGGCGTGATTGACATAATAAATATTTATGATAGAATTTGTGTTTCAAATGTGAATTATTCCAAATCTTGTTATCTAGCGTGAAGTCACCACTGTAGGCTGGATGCTCGCTTTTACTGGGCTCCTGATGGCCGCGCGCCTTCGACAGCTAGTATTACAGGAAGAGGAAATTACAACTAATAGCAGTCAACTCGTGAATACTGCACGTGTTACCAACCTATGCTTGCTGTCGCCGTGGATGATGCTGCTGCTGAAACGATGGATATTACATATTCGAGGCCTCGTCTCCTAAAAAAATGTATTATGCCGTCAGTTGTGTCTATATAACGCCTTTCTCACGGATACCCCACGAACTGATTTAATTAAATATCTGCACTTACCACTCAGAATGCTAAAATACAAGGTCGAGAGAGCTGCTATCTGTTACCTGTGGCATCGGACGAGAAACTGAGCCGAGGGTCGACATTTTTACCATTAAATACTTTGCCCAAACTAGGATGCTCTGTCGGACCAAACATAAAACAAGAGCGGTAGTGTTAAGGGATTATGCGATAGTGAATAGTTGGTGGGATTAAAGTGTTGGGGTGAGGGGTAAGAGAATAAATTGTCAATTTCAATGGTACTTTAAATAGCATTAAAACGAATTTTTTTTTATCGGCCTTTACTAAAGTTTTGAATGCAAAAAAAATGTGTCAAATTAGTAAATTATGCATTTAGGTATATTGCTGATAGGAAAAAAATTTAAATACAATAAAAAATAACAAATTTTTCAATGTCTATAAATATGAGTGCAGTCAACTTACCTGGCGGGGTAATCGTGAAATTGATGCTGCATGTGTGTTGGAAATAGAATCCAACATGGAGGGTGCCGACAGACCAAAATATACTTTGAAAACATAAGCAAATATAGCTGCTGCTTGGTGGGCGACTTAATACACTTGCACCATCTAAGTGATAAAAACATACGGTATTCAAGATAGCGTCCTCCAGCGATGTATTAACTAATGACAAACGAAAAAACCAGGATGACGTGATCCAGAAACGTACAAACAAATGACAAAAGAAAAAATGGCGTTCTCCAGCAATGCATAAACAAATGACAAACAAAAAAGTGGCACCTTCGAGCAATGTTTAAACAAATAACAGGCGAAAAAAACAAGGTGGCGTCCTCCAGCAAAGTATAAACAAATGACAGACCAAAAACAATATGACGTCCTCAATATATGTGTAAACAAATTACGTATGAAGAAACAAAGATGGCATCCTCCAGCAATGTATAAACAAATAAAAAACAAAAAACCAAGATGGCTCAATACGATAGAATTAGTATTGGTGCATGTCCGTGGCGGTGTACGTTTGTTAAATATATATTGAAAACTTTTTAAAATAATTTTAAAGTAATTTTTTTTTATTTTTTAAATTGTTATTAATATTTTGAAATCATTTTTGAAATATTTTTTTTTTATAATTTTTAGTACATTTTTGGGATTTTTCTATTTTTTTTATTTTTGTTATTTTTCGGATTTTTTTATTTATTTTTAGAAATTTTTTTAGTTTTGAAGTTCACAGGTCACCAGCGTCAAGGTAAAAGGTCAAGTTCAAGGTCACCTTGATCTTGCATCGGGGGTAAGATGGCCGCCTGGGTCTCAATGACAGGCCATGAACACCTCCAATAAACCGAGTCCCCAGCCCCTTGTGCCATAACTGGCAATATCATTCTACTTACAGGTCTTCAAATTCGGAGCTACAAGTAGAATTTTCACAATTATTTGGTTGATGTCTTTCATAAAGATTATTTCCTGACTTGTAAAGTTGATTCCCTGATAAAAAAAATTATTCTACAAATCAGTTGGGTTTGTTTAGTTACTTTTAACTACATATTTCTTAGTTGTTTTCAACCAATGTTGTATGCAAATTAATAAAATAATTTGAAAAACTCTTAAATTATTTCAAAACAGTAGGTAACATAAAATTGAATTTTTAATAAATTAACAGTCAATCTCTCTATTTCGGCCAAGGATATGTTATGTCAAACTCATACATATGTCAGTTTAAATTGCTTATACAGGGCTTTTGTTTACATTCGAGTAAAATTTTTAACCGGTGTTGGAATTAAATAAATTGTGTTGTAGTACCGTAACCTCAATATTCTCTTTCTAAATATTGTCTGAAACAGTGAAAATGGTATTACATAAATGTATTTACTCACAAAGTGAATTAATAAACCACGAATAGTGAATACTATAGCAATAGTGAATTTAAATCCTATTGAAACTGAACTTACTAGTTATTCTGCATAGGTACTGATAATAGTAGAATTATTTGTCTATTTGCAAGTTCTTGTTTGCTACAAGTCCCTTTGTGAAATAAAACCAAATGTGTATTTGTAGAAAACGCGTAACTTGTGGAATTTCACTTGCAGCTACCAGTGTTTACTTATAGCTTTATGGAACCACTTTATCATATTTTATACCAATTTAATTGTAGACTTGTATTTTTACCAAATAGTGTCCTCTCTACTGCAAGGTTCGTTTCTTGTAATAACGACAAAGCAGACAACCATCTCCTCCCAATATGGCGGTTAACAGACGACTAACCTACCAACAACCATAATCCTCCCTTCCCTCAAGTCTCCTAATTTCCACCCACTTGACCACCACTACCGTTCATTGTCTCGTCGTTTATCCACAGAGAGCGCTGGTAAACCATGTTTTTAGCATCCATTTCCAAAATGATCGGCTTGAGTGTAGTGATGCTGATTTTTTCTTAATGACGACGAGTCAGAAACTAATCAAGGTTTTTCTTTAACCCACCAAATATGCAACTCGGTATATTCAATTATTATTAAGTTTTTTCATCGGAATGTTTTCATTATATCTTTAAATAATTTTTCTTTTCCGAATATTATTTAATCTGATAAATATTACGAAATTTATTTCAATATTAGGTATACAATTTTCGATAACAGGCTAAAAAGTAAATAAAACATTTTTCTGTACAAATCATTCATATATGTATATTACAAACATCAGACTACAAACATAAAGAAACGGAATCCCTACTATCTTCATACCATTGAAGTAGCGTCTTTCCAGAAATTAGCTGATTTTTATTAAATGAAAATAATCTGCATGTATATATCTTTCAAAACACTCCACGCTAGCAAGCACCCAACCAGAACACTTAGCCATGGCAAAAATCTTTCCAATTAATTTACAGCCTCTTGGATACAATCAGCGCTATACAGTGGTACATTCGCATTCTTCATGTGACTTTTTTCAACTTCCTATTTTTAATGATCAATTATTTTTAACTTAATATGGTCGAGGTATGTAAATACGTATTTAGTACTGCCAAATTTATTCCCGATTATATGATATTTTTAAGTACTCTTAAATAATGATTTTTAGGTAAAATCAGTTTGAAGTTGTGTTTCCAACCATTAGAGTCGGTCGTTTCTTAGTTGCTGAAAATATTTTTTGAAATTTTGAGGTTTCCTACGCTTATCACAACGTTTAAACTGGTGTGCATACTTTTCGCATATATGCATAGCACAACAAGGAACATACAGACAAATACTTATTTTATGCTTGCAAACATCATTACTGTAAGCGAATGTCTCGTCACAATAATAGCACTGATGCCTAACGAAGGCGATGATGGCTTGAAAGGTGTCGCGCCCGAAGAAGCCAATGACTCTGATACTCTAGGCGACTCACTGGAAGATTTTGATCTCACCGCTGGTTAAGTCACAGCTTGAAGAAGTCGACCAAGGTGGTGCTGTGGGTGAGCTACCGGAATAAATTGATGTCACTGCAGGAACCGACGATATTGACTTGGTATGTGATGGCGATAGTGATTTTGCAGGTGACCCAGGCCAAGAAGTAGATGATGCCACTGTCGTAGACCGCATTGCTCTGGGATAGACGAAGACATCGCAGACGCAGATGTAAGATACGTCGGCTGTAAGTAAAACCACTGAATCTAGACAAGACGATATGTAATTCTCCGCTATTGCTGATGAACTGACATTCCTACAAGGAGACATTTTTTATACCAACCCACGAAAACGCATGCGACAAAAGTCTTGTTAAATACTGAGAGCACTGTTCTCTGGTGTACTGTATAAACCAAGAAACCAAAAACACCCACCTGCATACAGACCGACCTTAACAGCAGGCAAACCTAAATTCCATATCAACTGTCCATACCAATACTCCTCAAAAAGAAACGCCAAAAGTAAGTCTTAGCCACCATCATGGCCGATTGTTCATACCAACACAGAAACTAACCAACTGGCAAGACTAACTGGACCAACCAACCATACCAGCCAACAAGACCAACCATACAGAAAATCTGCAAAGGCTAACCATACCAAACACACCTGGCCAACCAGCCATCAAGTCCAACTGGATATACTAATCGACAACAATATCCAGCCCAACTTCCCATGCCAAACGACCATACCTACCAAACCGGCTGACCAAGCCAATAAATCAAATGACCAATCAACCATACATATTTTTGTACATAAAATAAAACAACATAAATTTTATTTATGAGGGGAAATAAATCAGAAAATGCTTAACATACTTCTTGTTAATGGTCTTCGTGATAACAAAATAGCAGTGTCCCTCTTTGAATTGTTTAGAAATTAAATTATGTCTTGGTGTGTGAAATTTAAACTTTTACCCTGGAGTGATTTTACACTTATTAAAGACTTAGTTTAGTAAAAAATTTATTGCATATAGCTGAATGAGAAAATCTGACGGTTACAGGAGCTTTTAAGAAGAATGTGTATTTTTTTAAATTACCCAATGCATATGAAAACATTAGAAAAATCTACGGATAAGAGCAGTTAACGTTATAAGGTTATGCTTGACTTCAACTTCAATGCATAATATTTTTCTTAGCTTAAGCTGATGAATACATCATTATTAAAACGACTTGCCTATGTTACGCCTTCAGTTTTAAGACCAGATACATTAATTTTACATTGTAGAGCCGACCCGAGAATGTATCAAGCGCTTTCTTGATGAAATAATTAATTTTTCCCAAATTTTGTACAGTCACCTATACAAATATGTATCGTCTACAGGTAGTGTTTAGTTAGTAGTACATCAGAATTTTATTAAATTCAACTAAGCTGGGCACTTATTTTCGAAATGGTGGCAATCACAAAATTTAGGGCTTCTTGTTATATCTCGGGAACAATTTAACTGATTTACACAAATTTGGTACATCGACAATGCGTGATATAAGCATTAAATTTAGAAAGCGATAATGTTATTAGTCTACAACTTTGTAAAATGATGCAATTGGAAAATCTAAAACTGTTACGTTATATCTCGGAAAAAACTGTATTGATTCCTGCCAAATTTGGCGAATAAGTAATACTATTATGGACCGTATTAAAATATGCAGTTTTAAAGGGTCAGGCACTTATTTTTAAAATGACGGTAATATAAATATTTTTAGGCTTATTTTCTGTATCTACCATATTGTTTGACCCATTTCGAGTACAGTTTTTATATTGAATGTATCTATCATTATAAGCATCAGATGTGTCAACAGTACTTACATGACATCATCCATTATGTAAGATAGTACCACTAAAAATATCACGTCATATCTCGGGGAACAATCAAGCAATTCCTACAAAATTCGGCAGTCATATAAATTGTCGTGATTTAGTGGGCCAAACACTTATTATCAAAATTGTAGCAACATAAAACATTTTAATTGCTATACTACATCTACGAAACCACGTAACAAATTAAAACAAAATTTTGTACGCTGGCAGTATTTATTACAACCATCAAGTGTGTCTACCGAGACCGTCTTTTATTCAGTATTTTGTACGATAGTACAACACGAATAAAAGAATCTCCGCTATATCTCGAGAAACAATCAACCGATTCCATCTAAATTTGGCAAACAAGTAATACTACAGTATGCCATGTTAACAAAAGAGTAAAAATGTGGCAAGATAATTATTTAAAAAATGGCGGCAATTGAAATATTTTAGGTTAGTAGTCTACATCTCCAAACCAAGGGACCAATTTCAACTTAAATTTGTATGTTGGCACTATCTTTTAGAATAATCAAATGTGTCTAAACACAGCTGCTTTTGTCCGCCATTTTGTAAGATAATGCCACAAAACTAAAAAATGTTTCGTTTTATCTCCAGAAATAATCAAACCGATTACAACCACATTTCTCCAACATGTGGTAGTGTGGTGGGCCATGTATACAGATCTCTTTTATGTGGATTTGACATTTATTTTTATAATGGTGGCATCGAAAATATTAAATATATTATGCTATAACTAAAAACCATGAAAATAATTTGAGGTTAAATTTGTGCGATGACAATATTTAGTGACTGCTAGCAATGGACGCTTTTGAAGCACTGTTAATCTATACCTTAATATTAGTATTTATATACTGTACTTTGTTTTGTTTTTATCAGTCTGATACATTATTTTGTACAATTCCTCCGTAACAATTTGGTTCTTACGCCATTATTTTACTAGGGCACAGAACCTCACTAGAATACACAGTTACATCACCGTTGATACGCTAAAATTTTCGCCTCAAAAATGCAGGTTAGGAAATAGAGAACACAATTATATAGACTATTTTCGAATGGGACTGTGTTTGCAAATTGCTCGTTTTCGCCTTTCCTCTGATGCACTCTGACAGCCATTATATTGTCACGTCAATACCCGAATGCTACCGATGTTTTTCGAAGCTAGCCAAACAAGAAACAGCCAGCTAAGAACCCCCCCTCCCCACCCTCAACGCACTAAATGAGAATTTATTTCTCACCACCGTTGTGACCTATTTTTCAGCACAGCCGCGTACGTGCCGCAGATAATTACTTATGTCATAACGCATTCACTGTCACTAGAAAAATTTAACCAATTATAAAACGGGTTACTTAAATTCACCAACGAAATTCGACGAAATTATATATATATATATAAGTATTAGCATATCATATGCACATTATAAGAGGTGACTCCCCAGAGCACATGAGAATTTCTCTGCTGACGTAATAAGTATTGTCAATTTAGCAAATAAACGTTGACTTGTGATATTGCGCTACACTCCACGATATCTTATAAATGGATTTTTAATGTTCTCAACTGCGAATATGTCGTACCTACGGCATACGAAACACTTCACACACATGAAGTAATACAGAGGTAGCTGTGGAGAGAAACAGAACTCTCTGAGCAGTTTTGCAACATACCATTGTCTTTTTGTCGTGGTGTGTGTGCTGAGAGTTATCAGAAACTACATACTAGTGAAATTTGCTGCGTGTAACTTGAACACGTGTGAAAAATTGCCCATGTGATATGAAAGTTTCAGTAGTTTATTACATAGTAATTAAAATAATTTTTTACTTTTCAATGTCATTGTTCTTTGTATGCAAAGGTACCTTCAAATAACATTATTACGAGGCTACAAAATTTTAAACACGACATAACTTAACGAAAATTTCAGCGCGAAATTATTTACCGATATCATACGAATCGTCTGAGATACGCAAACATTTGTACAGAACTTAATTGTTAGTAATTTAGTTGCTGACATTTTTTCCTGTATTTACATTTCTTATAAAACTCACCATTTTTCAGATACTACCCTAAATAGAATATGATTAAGAGTGAATAGAATATGGCAATTAGCTAAGTAGTGAATTAGGAGATGTTTATATTTACAACGAACTTGAAATAGATTGGGTTTTACTGATGTGTAATATGCATAGACTTCCACAAAGTCACACGTAATGTCATCGATCGGAAACAGATTGAGACGAGACGTTTTGTAGAACACACGCAAGGCCTACACGTCGGGATAGGCAATCTGAAAAGTGTACAAAAACTAAAGGGTTAGCTAAAATTTATGTTAGCAGTTTATTATATAGTATGTTATGGGCGTGTGCCTGTAGACAGTAATAACGTTTCGTTTACCCGTAATATTTCAGACAAAAGAATTTATCTGTAGTGGTGACATCTTAGCATAGAATTGATATTTTATTACACTCAACCAACTGAAAATTTCTCTTCTCGGCATGTACCTGGTCCCGGTATGGAGGTGATGCAGCGAACCAACACTTACCAAAACTTACACGCCCTTGTGGCGAGGCGGGGTAGGCGAAGACTTCTGTTTACATTTCCGGTGTAAATATTCTTAATTGTTACGATTTTAAATGGTATTTAATAAGTGGAATTATTATCACCAAGTACTTCTGCCAAGACGAGGTGTTGAAATACCAAAATGCAGGCTTATTTTTATAGTGTTTTACTAATTTTAACTATTTTCAAATATCAAGTGGGATTTCCATATAAGCTATAACTACCAAAAGACATAAATCAGGAGTGAAATTACGTAACTTTTTGTGGTTTGGGACTACTATTTAGGTGTAATTTATTTGTTATATGGCATACTTTGAAGAGTTGTGTTTTCTATGGTTTGAAATGAATATTTATATTGATTCGTGTAATGTCCCGAGCATGACATTAAACTGCATTCACAGACCGAGTGACTACCGGTATAAGTAGTCCCCCTCTACCAAAATCAAACAGTATCCTCAGAGAGCAGATGAGTGGGTAGATGTCCAGGGCACCCTTGTCCTTGGGGTGGGAAACTACCCCTCAAGGTGGAAGAACCATTAGATGGCCAATGGCATAGGATGAAGTCGGCAAGGGGAAACCACTGAATTAAAGATCCACAGGATATCCCAAGTATAAACACGCATGATGAAATCTTCTCAAGTCAACTTATCCGGACATAAAATAGTCCCCAACTCGGATCTCCGGACGGGACGACATAAGAAGATGCAAAGAATAGGTCAAGTTTGTATAATAGGTGCATGGAATGTTCGATCACTTGAAAGAACTGGAAAGCTGGAAAATGCCAAATAAGAATTCGAAAGGCTTGATATTGACATACTAGAATTAAGTGAAGTAAGATGGCCAAATAGTGGAGACTTCTGGAGTGAAGACTACAGAATAATATTTCAGGAGATGTAAAAGGAACAGGCGGTGTTGCCTCCTTTTTAAAACGAAAACTAGCGTATCGAGTCCAAGATATATGGGGATTTAGGGAAAGGATTATAATGATCACACTAAACTTAGAGCCTAAGGATAGATTATTAATCCAGACATACATACCCACATCAGGACACACCCCTCATGAATTAGAAGATATATATGAACTACTGGAGGAAATATTAATGAAATTAAAAAATGATGATAATCTAGTCATCTTGGGGAACTGGAACGCTATTGTAGGTGAGGGTAGAGCTAACAATTGTGTGGGAAAGTATGGCCTTGGAAATATTGTAAATAGGAATGCAAGAGGTAACAGGCTTATAGAGTTCTGCAAAAGTCATACGCTAGTGATTACAAGTACGTACTTCGAACAACCAAAGCGGAGAAGATACACCTGGAGAATTCCAGGAAATGGCGACAGATACCAGATAGATTATATAATGATAAAAACCGCTATCGCAATCAAGCCTAAATAATGTAAGATCTATCCAGGCGCCAATGTGCACTCGGGCCACAATCTGGTATTAATGACGAACCAATTGCGATTTAGAAAAAAAATTATGGAACAGTCATGTAAAAGATGGAACACCTGTAAGGTGAAAAGTAACAAGCAGGATTTAAATGAGCCCAAAGAAAAAACTGATGAAATAATTGACCTCAAGAAGATGCCAGTAAGTAGTGTACAGGAGAAATGGAACAATACAAAAAAGGAAACAACTCAAATAGGTGATGCATGTTTTCGAAGAAATGAAAAGACATTAAACAAACCTCGGATCACTGGAGAAATACTGGAGTTAATGGAAGAACATAGGAAGTGCAAAGTAAGAAGAAACCAGGTAGACTATGCAAGACTGCGGAACAAGATTAACAAAGAAACTAGGAGAGTAAGAAAAGAATGGTACGAAAAGAAGTGCAAATATATATATGAACATATGCTAAAAGGTAACAGCGAGAGAGCACTCGCCGAGGTACGAAAACAATTTAGAACAAGAAAAATTGTGTTGAACATCATACGGAGTAAGAATGGATGGTAAAGTCTTAACTGAAGAACCACTTGACAAAAAACTATAGAGTAAAATGGTCTCAGAAATGAATACAGCGAAAAATAAAGTAATATGGAAAAATTTACAAATATGAGACTCAAAAAAAAGACCAACATAAAGAGAAATATGAGCTTGCTAAGATATTCCTTAAACAATGAATTAATTGCAACGTACAGCTAATAGAAAATTCCTAACCCAAATACAGAAATCATTAACAAGATATATATGTATATAATTGTTACAATGCAAATATTATGAAAAATAACATAGGTGACGAACGTAGAAAATATATACCAGTAGTTTATCATAAATAAAATATAGCACGTAAATCTGAACATTAGGCATTACTGACGTAGTTTTACTTAACATAAACGACGTACATTTTATGAGGGTACATACACCCTCTCAGATATTTGACTCAATTTTAACACAAAAAAATGCGTGCAAAATCAGTTGAACAGAGTAAGAAGAGGAAAATGTACACTTGTATTACTACCCAACATTAGGAAAACACTAAAAATTCTCTCATAATGAGAAATGTACAAACTTGACAATATTTATACGTGTATGCAATAACAACGTAATATGTTAACAACTCCGTGTCAAATATTTCATATATATATATATATATATATATATATATAATATATATATATATATATATATATATATAGAGTGGTATATACATTAAATACACTGATGTATTATCGGACTATACTTTTTAGAGCTGAGCGTCATAATTGCGTCTAACAAGCTTACGAAATATGTATAAAAAAGTTTCCATCTACTTCCATACACTTGGCAGCACGCTTATGAGCAGCGCGTGTTGATCTGCGCAGCTGCATACGGCTGTATTAGATTTCTGTAGTGGCATGCATTATACGCGCAAGTAGTTCCTCACGGGTTTGTGCAGAGCTTTGGTAAACAATACCCTTCATCAATTCCCATACGATATAATCTAGTGGTGATATATCTGGCAATCGAGGAGGCCGGGAGTGAGAAACCATTCGTCCTTTCCATCTCTTAGGGAAATGCTTATTTAAGTGCTAAACAAGAGCATGGTGGAAGTGTGGAAGTGTGGAGGTGCACTATCTTGCTGAAAGATCATACGTCGTCTCACTGCTAACGGAATATCCTCAAATAAGAGCGGTATTTCTTCTTGTAACAATTGCAAATACGCCAATCAAGTGTCCCGAGAAAAATAATGGCCTATTCCGCTGATCGCGTAGAGCGCAGAACACCAAAACACATATTGTTGCTAAAACGGTATTGCAAACGCTTTTCCACTGAAGAGTGGGTATACTGATTGTCAAAATACTCTGTAAATATTGGGAATAGGACCCATATTTATATTACATAATTCGCTCCAAATATGTAATGAATAAGCCCTGTGATTGGCGGCAACTCCTCGTGAATCATCATGTATAATATTCCAACACCCCCAGTAAGGACCCAAGTAACAAACAACAAGCAGTTTAACAGTTGGCCAACTGTTTGCACAGGTGGTACATGTTCGTCCACATGACTGTGTTTTCTTATGCTGTACACTATATGACCCCGTGAACAATAGTCACTGTATTGGCTTGGAAAATATTTTTGATGTAGGCCATTAAACACAAAATGATTGACATAATTTAATGTATGGCCCACAAGCAAACCTCAGT
The DNA here is from genome assembly GCA_029891345.1 of Dryococelus australis. NCBI lineage: Eukaryota > Metazoa > Arthropoda > Insecta > Phasmatodea > Phasmatidae > Dryococelus > Dryococelus australis. Next base: position 172,809,698 of record CM056994.1, on the reverse strand, counting down.
GAATCACCCACTGACATATTAGAACACGTGAAAAACATGTGGCTGATGTATGCCAAAGAGTATGAAAATAAGATCATTTTTTCCATATAAAACCCTCATGTGGTATACAGGTTAAATTCTGATAGTTGGACATCATGATGCGGTCAATTACAGGCTACTTATCACAAAATGACTGACATGTGGCCCACAAGCAAACATCAGTGAAACACCCACAGGAATATTGGAGTATGTAAGTAAATAACTTGTGGCTGATGTATGCCAAAGAGTATGATTATCAGATCATGTTTGCGCATTAAACCCTCGCGTGGTAGAATGGTTCATTTCTGATAGTTGAGCATCATCATGTGGGAAATTGTAGGCCATTTAACACAAAATGACTTGACGGAATTTCATATATGGCGCACAAGCAAATGTCCGCGAAGCACCCACAGGCATCTTAGAGTATGTAGAGAATGTGTGGGTAATGTTTGCCAAAGAGTACACACCGCCTTTTGTGGTACGCCAACTATTCCTGATTACCGAGGAAACATGAACAGCAAGCTAATGATTCATTTATGGCATACCAACTATATGTTTTTGTGCAGTAGCAAATATCATATGGATATTCAATAGATTTTTTTATTTCTTGTATATATGAAGTAAAATTATCACGTGGCATTGCTAGTAATAGTAAAAATACACCAGAAACCTGCAAAGCATAGCACATAAAACAATTCATTGCTTGCATTTTAAATTTTACCTGAAAGTTGTCCGAACCTAAAATAATAGTGTTTTAAACAGAACACATTAATGTTAGTAATAACTCGTGATACTAACATTGTCTGTATAGCAAAGCTAATAATGCATTATGCATGTGAAAAAGTATCTAGATTTACTTAAAAGGTCGCATATGAATACATAGTAGAGTAGTTGATAGCATACTTGACTGTTGTAGAGGTTGTCCAGGTTTCTCCAAAGAAATTTACTAGTTGTGAAATAAAGCTGAACAATAGCACATATGAATATGGTAAACATTGTTTTTATTTGGGTTAGACACAATTATTTATTTTTGTTTTGATAATGCATGGCAAGCTGCTTTTATGTGGGCCACAAGTGGCCAATAGGTGGGCCACAAATGGCTTACCAACAGTTGGCTAACAACATGTGGTTTACTTACAGCAGGCCAGAAGCAGAATGCCGGAAGCTGCCCGCTTGTGGTTAACTTACGGACAACTCTTGTTTTCCCAGATATCAGCCAACAGTTCATCAAGAAGTGACCCGCTTGTGGTTGACTTATGGACAACTCTTGGTTTGCCAGACATCAGCTGACAGTACATCCAGAAGTGGCCGGCTTGTGGTTAACTTATGGGGAACTCTGGTTTTGCCAGACATCTGCTGACAGTTAAATGTCCGTATGTGGCCCACTCGTAAACACATCATACCACAGTCATCACTCATCATGTGTGCCACATGCATCTGCGGGTGCTTTCCTCTTCTTGAATGCCTGTGAATGGTCCATGTGGGCTGCTTGTTCACAATCAGATCTGCACATGTGGGCCAACTACATTTTTCTACTTAGGGAATTCATGCATTCAGATACATAAAGACGAAAGAGATATTAACGGGTCTCACAAGTTGAAGACTTTTAACTTAACCGTACTGTATGCATGTTATAGAGTAATCTACCATTATATAAAAAAGAGGTAATATTTGTGAGTTTGTGAGAGGTAATCTCTAGGACTACTTATCCGATTGAAAATAATTCTTTCACTGGTAAGTAGACTGGATCTTCTGGATGAACATAGACTATTAATCATGACGTTACGACATTAGGGGAAATTTTAAATAGAATATTTTATATAAACATAAATACCTTAAATTACTATTTTTGTATTATCATTCATACTCGAACTTATAGATTTAAGAAAGAAATGTTCAAATAAATTGATTTAAAATAATGATAAAATTAATTGTTTTACTTTAACTTACAATTACTGCTACATAGTTATATGTACGTAGCTACTAAATTATATATTTGCCATACATGCATTCGTTTTGCAAGAAATATAAATTAGAAAATTTGTAGTAAATTTTTTTTCAAAATAAAAATTCCAGGCCAGAGAATGGTTTTGCTAACGATATTGTGATTATTGAGAGCTTATTTTGTAAGTTGTTTGTTTGAGCATTAGCTTAACAATTAACTGTTATTAAGACACACTAAATAATATTGGATATATATTTTTTTTACCATAGATAATACTAATGTTTATTTAGTCAAATAACCGATTTAAAACGATACTTACCACTCATTAACATTATCTTTGGAGCGAAATTCTGTATATTCCATCCGTAAAAATGGACCCCTTCGCAAATTGTTACATGATGTATCATTAATTATGTGGGACGAATGTACTATGAGCCATAGAGCTCATTTTGAAGCAGTAAATAAGCATGTCCAAGATATCAAAAACTTAAATATACCCATGGGTGGTGTCACTTTTCTCTTTGCTGGTGATTTTAGCCAAACCCTTACTGTCAGAGCAAAAGGAACACGTGGAGACATTGTGAAAGCCTGTCTAATATCATCTCCGTTATGGGGTTCAGATAAAACACTTAATTTGCGCGCTAACATTAGAGACAATTTAAGCGAAAACAATGATAACGGTTTTCCACATCAAATGCTAAAGCTTAGAAGGAAAATTCCTTTTTCCAAGCGCAAATGGTGGTAGCGCTGAATTCAAACTTTATGCTGAATTGGGTCACCCAGTCTATGAATTAGAACATCTTATAGAGTCAATAAATCCCGATCTAGGATATCTATTGCAAAGAATCCATAACTGACTCTGTTCAAGAGCAATAGTATCTCCGAGAAACGATACAGTTAATGAAATAAATACAATGATATTACAAAAAGTTCCCAGCCAAGTTAAACATTACAAATCTATGGATACCGTCACCAACATTGAGGACAGTGTAGGCTACCCCCAAGAATTTTTAAATTCATCAAATCATTCTGGCCTGCCGCGACTCAAACAAATTAAATACTGGTGTCCTAATAATGCTACTATGGAACTTAAACCCACCTAATATGTGTAATGGTGCGATACTATTAATAAAAAATTTGCAGAACCATATTATTGAAGCAATAAAATTAACTGGGCCTGCCGCCGGACAGCTAGCGCGTATTCCACTTATTCCTATGATCCAAACGGATCTGCCTACTACCTTCAAGCGGTTACAATTATCGGTGAAGGTATTATTTGCTCTCACAATAAACATGTCCAAGGGACAAACTTTCAAATTTGTGGGAATACATTTGAGCAAGGGATGCCGGGTTATCTAGAATCGGAACTCCAGCAAACCAATATATTTTTCTACCAGAAATTAATAAAACAATGATCATAGTATACTGAGAAGATCTAACAAATTAATGTAAATTTAATAAAACCTATGAAAAAAACTTGGAATAAGAGATTCATATTTGATATTTACAAAAAAAAAAAACGAAGTTAATTTGAGGATTATACTCCCCTGTATTGTTAATGTAAATTTCACAAAACTTATGAAAAATACGAACTAAGTGGAAGGCAGTTGCTTTTTAAAATAATATGTTAAAATCATTTTTCTTACTTTAAGTTGTAATTACGGAGAAAATTTTTATTAAAATATATAATACTAAAACCTATTAATGGTTTTGTTAATTATGTATATAGAATAATAAATAGATGCCCAGTGAAGCGGGCGAAGGTACTGCTGGTTTTTCAATGTTTTTTAAATCCTATGCTCTATAGCTCTAAAAAATAGTACATTATTCTAAAAGCACAAATTAAACAATAAATGTTGTAACTGTTATTAACTTCCTGAGTTAAAATGTTAATACCGAGTACTATTTAATTCATAATAATCGCAAAGAATGCCAACCTAACATTATACCTCACGTACTAATCATCAACTGAATAGATGTTGAAATTTTATAACCAAAAAAATAATATTTTATTATACGGGAAATTTCGAGGTCTAACTATGAAATTTAGTGCGACAGTTACTTACAGTTTTAATCTAAACACCTGAATCGTATGGACAAGGTTAACATGTTGTATTAAAAAATAACGTATAATTTTCGTGAAATGAAAACTTATTTTACGTGACACTCAAACATTCGGAACATCAATAAATCCCTAATAATTCGGCAAAATAAATGTTTTGTATTGAAGTTACGTTTTAATTGGCATACTTAAATATTCAAACCTTCGAACTAAGCTAAGGGTGCCGACCACACACTGAAATATATGTGTTTATTTGCAATTTATTTTATGTACTCATTGATCACTTGTTAAAAACTCAAATTCAAATGAAGACAATTATTGTGGATTAAAGAATAATACCAAAAACGGATTTCTTGGTCCTGAAGGACGTAGATTATTTTAATTGATAAGCTTCCAAATATTTAAAAGTGATTTCTAATGATTTCCGCTAAATTATATTGCTTCAAATCACTGGTTGTTGGTACGTTTCACAGTTTCGCAAATAAATAATTGTAAAACATCCCGTTACATGCACATACATTGGATAAAGAAATATATTGTTTTATTGCGCATTCAGGTATTAAGTTAAAGATAATCTTGTCTCTTATTCCCAGTGCTGAAATGTGTGGGAATGAGATCCATCTAATTGGCCGGGGATTGAATGTGTCGTATTGTGAGCCGCCACCGCACTAAAGAGATTGAGAAGACATATGATTTCTTCTTATGAGTTCCGTAAAACAGGATACGTGTGTTGTGCGTCGCCGGAAACTAGGAGCTCCGGGGAAGGAATGATAGCGAACCGGATTTTCGGTAAGGTTGAACCACCACCTCTTAAGAACAATGTTATCTGTGTTCATTCTCTGGTCGGTCGCCGGATATTATGAGAGTATAATAAACCGCGTGTAGTAATCTTGCGTCCTCGTCGGTGTTTCCACCTAATAGTAAATTACATTGCGCCCAAAGACAACTACCCACTTGCCCATCAGTCGGTCGAAAAATTCTATCAAATGTTTTAACTTGGGGTGTGTAGCAAAGTTAGCCAGTGCAATTTTGTTGAGAATAAATTGTCCAGTGCTTGTACAGTGGCGACAGTGAGTGTCCGTCCACCAGTTATTACACAAACTCTTTTTTCAGCCACATATAATGACACGATTCGCATTACTGATTCTAAATAATGGTTGTCATTTTGAAGCATTGATTTTTATATGTGTAGTTCCCTGTAAAACAGTGACATAGCAATCTTTCAGTTTAACCAGCCAAATGCTAAGGCCTAACAAATTACACTGAATGGTATTCAGCACCCTGAGAGTAACAGAGTGCATATTAACTCATATTAAGTTAATGCATTTTGTTTATAACTAACAGTTATAAATTGGAAATATTCTTGAGTTTTGTATCCCGTAGGCATGCGTTTAGTGTTTTCCGTATTCTTTACACTATGAAAGTTTTTTTTTAGATTGGCTGCTAAAAAGTTCGATAAGTTTAATCTTGACTAGATTGTACGACGGTGCGATAATCATAACGGATATATTATGCTCCCAAGTAGGGTCATATTTAAGGGAGCGTATTAAGTAATTCGAACACTTTCTTATTGATAAGCGTTGAGAATAATGTTTTGTTGAATAAAAGCAAAGTTTTTTGGCGCAAACATATTAATTGTTTGTGCAGAGGCAATGAAATATTTTGTTGTTGAACACAAATTATTTTGTTGTTCTTATTAATTGCCCCAAACTATAAGATGGGGTTGGAGCAATTGAATCTTTTTGGGCCGCGATGGTGTACTCGTCAGATTACTCTGTACCCACCTAGGCGAACCGGGTTCGCTCCCGGATTTTCGCATGTGGGAATCGTGCCGGACCATTCCGCTGGTCGGCAGGTTTTCTCAGGGATCTCCCGTTTACCCTGCCCTTTCATTCCGGCGCTGCTACACACTCACCCTCATCGTCTCTCAAAGATCACAAAGCTAATAGCCACCGCAATCTCACCACTCCACTGAATATGTGCTTGCATGTACGTACATTAGGCTACACAGTTTCCATTAATACAAACAAATTTAAAGCCTGGCCGATATTCGAACCTGGATCTTTTGCGCCACGGCGCTACGTCCCAGCAAACTCACATAAAGTGACTAGTCATGAAACAAGAATATTTTTTAGTAAATACATTTCAAATACTGGAAAACGCGCGCAATTATTTATTTCAAGTTTTGCAGCTTTAATTTTTTGTTTCCCTTTGAAACTGTTACATTAAAAAATTTATACCATTATTAATTTTCAATAAATGCTACAACAAAAACTGTTGCTATACTAACTGTCGAAAAAATTGCAAACAATCTGTTGAAATTTATCTACGAACGAAGGCAATGAAATAAGTGTTCGACCAAATGTGTACAGTTGTTTTCACACAATAATTGGTTACCAGTATAATTTGTTTTGTTCAACACAAAGGTTTTCTTTATTTAAGCGTGTACTTTATTAGATAAACAAAATTATTTTCGTGGCTTTTAAAGTTTGGTATTCTCACCAAATTATTTTGTTGGGGCAACTATATATATTTTTGGCACTTTACAAACAAATCATTTTTTGGCTGTAACAAACCGTTCTGTCAGGGCGATTAATTTTCATTTTAGTATAAGATCACCAGGACATGATAATAATGGAATAGAAAGAGTTCTCATTTATTTAAATAATAATAATTTCAAGCACTTAGCAACTGCCCTCCCGTTCCCCTTTACTAATATTCATTTATTATTCACAGAGTCATCGTTTATTCTATTGGTTTACATTCGTTATTTATCGCTGTCTAAATTGCCGTATGCTTTTGCATTAAAAAGTTATTCAATGTTAGTAATCGGTCTTTTTCGTAAATTGTCTTAAAAATTCGTCTATATTTACTCTTTGTATTAGTGAAGTATAATAAATAAATGGGCGCGTTAACTTTGCCACTGCAAAATTATAAATTAATAAAATTTTCTGGAATGGAAACTAGTTTTCAACTTGGATTACTCATTGTTACGATGTATTTTCTCATTATGTTAAAGCGCCTTTCTTTACAAAGTAGGAGTTACGTATCAGGTACGAACGTGAAATATACGATGGTGCAATTGCAAAAAACGAAGTCTGCTGTGAAAGAATCGACGATCTCTTGCCACCTGTGTTAAAAAAATTTCAATATCCCTTGTTTCGCGGCAGCTGTAAACTGCTTCCTTCGACCCTCATCACCTTGCAAGACCTCCATTCTGGCTCGGAAGTTCCAACGGACCCAGCTTCATTTACGAGACTCCATGATCCGTCCACAAAATAAAAACCCGCCTTTTACAAGCGTTGCAAAAAAAAAAAAAAACCCTAAAACAGCGTGTCTGTAACGTGAGTGACGAGACAGATTAAACTCTTCTCCTGCCATGGAACATCTACGTCAGTGTGTCTACAGAGGAAGGTGTGAAGCAGCGGATTTTCATTCAACGTGCTATGAAAAGACATTCATTCCATTCAGCGACGACCTGCACTCGAAGACGTTAGCACATCATGCAGCTGATACCGAACGTCGATAATCCGTATCCTTTACATTTAATCTGTAGTAATCGCAAAATACTTATCCTTTACTTCCACAGCAAATTCCACTGATTTGTCTCTACAAAACAATTACTGTACGGTTTTTAAATCTTATGAGTCCTCGCAATGTACCTGGTCGAGAGTGGAGGGTTTTCGGCGGATCTTACTTAACATGAATGTCTTGAGAACCGATGAGCGTGAAACGATGCGACTACATGGAGCAGCGCCGGAATGGAAAGGCAGGGGAAACGAGATTTCCCCAAGAAAACCCACCGACTAGTGGCATCGTCGCACAGTGGGGCAAAGAATTCCGTTTTCCTGGACAAAAACCCAAAAATGGAACAAGTAATTATTTCTTTAACAATTCATAGCCATGTAGTGCAATAGCTAGGACAGTAAATACTACAATATCTAAAGCATTTGATAAATTCCTTTAGCGTTGAGAAGTCTGCAAATTATCTGGATCATGTATAAGCCATTATTGCGAGTTAATGGAGTCTAAAATGTTTCGTAGCCATGTGGTCTTAGGTGACAACGTGATACAGTTATCAAGTTTGGCTATCAAAGAACAACTTATTATGATAATCGTGAAGAAGTTTCACAATATAAATTTGCCCCATGAGACCCCATGCTAAATATTTTACCAATCGAATTAGAAAACCTTCCCTTAAAAAATATACATACACATATATACATATATATATACACACATACATATATATACATATATATATATATACACACACACACACACACACACACACACACAAAAAAATATATATATATATATATATATATATATATATATATATATATATATATATATATCTACACACACACACAGTGCAACCATTTACCATGTCGGGAGAAAACTGGCAATGAGTAGGGGGCGTGCGCGCTCCTGCCAAACAGCAGGTCAGGGTGAGTGACAGAAGTGTAGGACGCGAACAGCGTTCATGGATCTTACTTCCGCTCGTATTTTGTCCCTCCAGAAAAATGTGATCAATGCATTTAATTAAACCGTAAAAAGTTGTTCTGATATGCAGGTGGCGATTTAATGGGAGCAATCAATAAATGTATAAACAGAACGTGATTTCGAAATGTGTAAAGTATATGAAGGTAGTCATTTATTAATGACAAGTGTCATGCTTCTTCAAATGTACTGCAAGAACGTTAACTCTGGAAATAAAGAAATATTTTGGCAGAATCTGCGACCATATTAAAATATATTGTGTCGCCCACTTAAATTGTAATTTCAGAAAGATACCAGAGAAGCTATTACAAAAGAGTACAAATACACTAACACGCAAATAAAAGTACTCCTTCCATCTGAAATTTTGTTACCATGACAAGAAGAATTGTCTGTCACTCACCATATGTTGATGACCATGATTGACAAGCTAGTGAGTTCAGCAATAGCAGGGACGGCGTCGAGTCAACGCTGCAACTTGTGTGGAGCGCTCCAAGAGATCATGAATGATATAGATAACACGGAGGAGAGAACAATTAACAAACAAGGTCTGGAGGACGGGCAATCAAAAATTAATGCTTAAATACGATTTCTCAGATGGTTGCTCCATGTAAGTTATATGATTAGATATACGGTCATGACATGCGAAGCAAGAATGTAGATGTGAGGTCGAGAAGAAGAAGAGAGAGGTGAAGTCTAGTAATGGGGCTGCTTATTGTTAATGTCAAACAAGGTCGAGGCACAACGAATGATGGAGATACAACCAGTCGTTTTTTCGACGAGCCTGCATGTTTGGTATCGATCACGGGGCTTTCTGATGTCCTTATAAGGCGGTGAGGTATTATATAGCGTATTTTATCCTGTGCATATGCTGTCAGCGCCCAATATTTTCGGCAATACGCCTTTGATACAACGCGGTTGTACGTCCTTGAGTACTCCTGCTATCCGATGCCTCCTGCAGTGCACAATATTCTAATTCATGGTTCGCACATTACTGAAGTCACTTTGCTTCCGATAGGAATGGTAAGTGAAGAGGCGTAGGAAGACCGGAACAACGAGGAAATATGTCGGAACTGAATTAGAGGGGCGACTAACAGATATATAATGAATATAATATTAATATGTACTGAGACTGTGATTTCTTCGATTAGGGCATTGGCACATAGAAAGGAAAATAAGCCGAGAAGTTCGTAGCTTATGGCGTGAAGAAGAATTGAAGAAGAAAGAAGACGATTACAGTGATTGCATTAAATGCTGTAATTTGTGTTGTAATAACATATATATCATTGCTTTTGAGTGCTAAACAATTATATTTTTTCTTTGAATTCATGAAGTTTTGAGTGTTCAAATAATGTTTCATTTTGACACTTCGATATTCCGAAATGCATAGTTTTATGCATCTTATTCGCTTGATATACTTAAAGGGCCGCTGTATAAGCGAAAAAATAGAAAAAACTGCACTACACAGTACCAGATGTATTCTCGAGGAAAATGAGTATATTGTACCACCGTGGCGTCGGCACGATTCCCACATGCGAATATCCGGGAGAGACCCCGCCAGGAATTGATCTCAGGTAGCCTATAGGTGGAAGGCGTGTAGTCTAACCACTAAACTTCCGCGGCCTCTCTACCTAGTCGAGCAATCTTGTTTGTCACTGGCAGCGCACTGTAAGTCATGATTTTGTGTTGAGCACCGAGTCAGGCGTAAAGTGGTTTGGAGCACAGTAGAGTTAGTTATACCACGTTGTTGTCATCACTATGCATAAAAGCGCTCCGTATGACATAAACAACTACCTAGAGTTTTTTTCTCCCCGTCAGAAGGATTCACTCACGTCAGTAGAATTATTATATCTGCATTTGGGCACATCGGGATGCAGAATCAGGAGTCGGAGCTATTCATGCTTAGTCATTTCGGTCCCTCGGCGGTCATCTTGTCAGCCATGGTGTATGTCGGCGAACTTCACCTTTAACCGTGACCCCAGTAGCCTTTGACCTTGAAAACCCCAAAATTAAAAAAAATCATAATATCCCGAAAATGACTAAAAATATTATTATAAAATGTGTTATTACAAATGATAAAAAATTTTACATAATTTTTTTAATATAATAAAAAACTTAGAGAATTGAAGTTTAGAAGTTTTTGCTTAGATGGTACGGGGAGCCGGAGCCGACCGGTTGCCATGTTGTGTTGTCACCCAACCGCATTGTTGGATGTTGGTGACCTTGACCTATGACCTTTACCCCATGACCAGGACTTTGGGTGATCTTGAACCCAAAAATTTGCACAATTGTTTTAAAAATTCCCCAGAAATATTATAAAAAAATTCTAAAAATTATTTTAGAAAAATTAACGTTTCAGATTGTTCTGCTTAGAGAGGGCGAGAGACTGGAACCTACCAGCTGTCATGTTATTATGTCATACAACACCCATGTGACCTTGACCTTGGCTCAAGGCTTTGGTCTTATAACCATGACTTTGATCTTATAATAATGACCTGGGATGACCTTGGAAAGTAAAACTCGAGACAAAATTGTAAAAATTGAATAAATTCATAAAATTCAGTGAGCATGTTATATTACTGACTACTGCCACTGTTTTGGATCAAGGTGACATTGACCTTTGACTTTAGCACATTGACCTTTGAACTTGAAACCAAAAATTTGTCATAAATCGCAAATATTTCCTAAAAATTAATAATAAATTTATTAAAAAATTTATTAGGAGTAAACTTTTAAAATTATTTTTAAGTAATTGCATTTTCAGAGGTTTCCCACAGCACCACATCCAGCAGATGACTGACCCCCATCCATTTACTCACATGGTATTATCTTTCCCTAAGAACTCACCTTTACTCATTATGTCGAACACACACTACCAGCGATATTGGTTTTTTCGTTAGTCAATTGTTTTAATTTTCCACACCTAGGTTATTCTAGTGCATTCATTATCGAATTACTCGCTAGAGGTGCTGTCGATTCAGCTACCATGTTGTTTGTTGGTCTTGACCTTACTCCGAAGACATTGAACTCAAAACATCGAGAAAAATCACAGTCCACACAATAGTCAATTACTAGCTGGTCACATCAATGCACAATACCGAGTAACACTACTAATTTATGACTATCTGCACACAAGACCAATTCTACACAAGACTAGCTCCACAGAAGACTGGTTCCTGACAAAAAAACGTAGTCCAAATTTAATTCCTAATTTAAGTCCAAATAGTTCCTGAAAAACTGGCTAGACCAACCGACAAGACCAACCAGCCATACCATGGCGTAGTATTTAAAATCTAACTACAGCCCTTCCTACTGCATGCCCTAACGTAAATGAGATTCAAAACAGACTCTCAAACATCACCCAATAAATAAGTCTTTCAGAGAAGCAGAAGGGAATGTATAAGAAATTAAAACACATGTTACTAGATGGATATTTTTAGTTTGTTTGCATACTATATACATGCAATGTTTCTAATTATTTTCACCGTTCCTTCTTTACATTTCTCAGATGTTTGTAGATCATGGATAGTAGCCAACATTCTCATCTGATATAACCCCGGTTTTCAGTTCATCGATGTTAGAAGATATCTCACAATTACTTCAGAGATCCAAATAGTTTTCCAGGTTAGTGAATGAAATATCTAAGTCAATCATTTTTATTCGGGCCTTCGGGAAATATGTAACGAGCGTTGTTATTACATCCGGCTTCCTTCACACCACTTGTCGAAGGAAACTGGCCAATGAAAAGTGTGGGAACATCGAGAGAATCATCATCCTTCTTATCAGATATTTAATCAGCATTGTCGTAATTAACGACAATGCTGATGCAACGGTGCTGGAAAATATCACCGTACTGACTTCAGTATTTTATTTCCACATAAACAGCTATCCGCCACCTGAGAATGCTCATCTACCAAGGTTAAGAAGACTTACCAGTATGCTGTCCCCTTCGATGGCGAGCGAGGAGCTGACGGGTAGCGTGACTGCTCTGCTGGACTTCGGATTCAGCACTGCACTGTGCCGCCAGCTGACTTCCCCCTTCCCCGCACTTCCACGCTGGCTCCCACCCTCCATTGCAGTTGGCCGTCGCTAGGAAACTTTACGACGCGGTGGCATACGTCATCAAGAGATTTAAATTAACTGATATTTGTACTTCCGGCGAAACCTCCATACTGTTATTCCATGTTCCTCCACACTCTACAGCACTAGGTTTGGACTATATATAATGGGTGTTGATGCCCAGACAAGAAAGACCGTACCGGACACGCGACAGGACGAAACACACACCACACTCACGTTTAAAATGTGAAAGGGGAAAAACAGGCGGAAGGCTTTTTACTGCCATGTTTTAATAGAGATATTTTTAGTACGCATATTTTAAATTTTTAATACAAGGCAAAACAAAAGTTTGGGAATTTATATGAAAGTTAAGTAATATTACAATTTTTGGTAATGATTTTGAACGAAATTATTATCAATCTTTATATGTAGTCCTTTTTGGGAAAAGTGGTAAATTGTAACTTATTTATACTCACGTGCCCCTATTTGGCACCATTTGTATTCATGGAGCCGGTTTTCAGGCATGATTGTATTAAAAAAGTTATATGGAACCTGTATTCAGGCATAACTGTATTTAACCAATCTTTATAAATTTTGTATAACACAGTTTTGGTGCATTATATGAGAAAAGAAAAAGAATTTAGCCCAATACAGGAAATAAAATTTTATTTTTGGTTAGTTAATTTCTCACAATTTTGGGGGTAAAAACTCTACAGTATCGATGGGATTGGAAAAACTTTTATTTTTAAACTCTCCTATACATATTTCTAACTCTGTTGAACTGCTAGAGTTTGGTATGACACTTGGTGAGAGCTGTGGTCACTGCCACAGAGTTTGAGTTTCCTCCGGGTGCTCTTACTTCCGTGACACTGTCTTCATGATAGTCTTCACATCCTGCTTCATCCTCAATATCAAGTATACATTTATTTGTAGGGGCTGCATTGTCGTCATCAGTATTTAGAACAGAAAACCTTTTTATTCTGAAGTTTGTTGATTTCCCACGAACGTCTTGCAAGTATACATTCCAAACATACTGTATCTACCAAACCTTGTAGGTATCTCATTCATTGAATGTTATTAACTGTCCCATCATAATTGTATGTTGAATCATTACCCATCGATGCAACAGGGGTAGTGATGACTTCACTTGCTGCATCTCAAAAGACGAATCCTTGCAGTTTTTGTCGTGGTTATCGAATATATCAGGCTGCGCAAACTGCATGTTCCCATTGTCATAATACTTCATCGCACGAAAAGGACATTTCGTACAGGTGGTTCTCTTATTTCACCGAGCAGGCAGCTTTTGCTGTACATCTTTCCCCAGTAGCAACACTGTTTTCCATGTCTTTTTCCCGCAGAGGCAGAAGGTGCATCCATAGAGGTAGGCTCTAAAATAGACATTGTTAAATCATTGGCTTATATCATATTCATGAAAAAACCGAAGTCCTTTCCACAATGGCAACATGTGTATCTATGTCGTCATCAACAAGAATTTTTCTATAGTTCTATGATAAAATTACCATACAGTTAAACATTTTCTTACAGAAACGTTCTTTGCTAAGGTGTAAATTATGGTTACACTTGAACCACGCAACTAACTCCTACCATACGCCCCTTTAAAAGACTGGCTATTAAATAACCCCTAAATGACCACAAATAACCCGCAATGACCCATGATGACACTCAAATTCCCCCTAAAATACCCCTAAATGAATCCTGATGACCCATAAATGAACTCTCATGACCTGTAATGACACCTGGAGCCCTTAAAAGTCCTCTAATGACCCATAATAACCCCTAAATGAACCCTAAAAATGCCCCAATGACCCCTAAATGTTTTCTAATAAACCTATAATGACATCTAATGGCCCCTTAATTACGCCTAATGACATCTAGTGACCACTGATGGCCCCTGGTTGTGGAGTACGTGAAGCGATTTGGAGCATGTGAAGTGATTTGGAGCATGTGAAGCGATTTGGAGCAAGTGGAGCAATTTATGAGCATGTTGAGCGATTGTGGAAGATGTGGAGCGATTGTATAATATGTGGAGCAGCTGTGGAGCATTTGGAGCGATTGTGTAGCAAGTGAAGCGGTTGTGCAGCGATTTGGGTTTTTAAGGTCAAAGGTCACCTGGGTCAAGTTAAAAGGTCAAGGTCTAGGTCACTGACATCCAAAATGGCGGAATATGGATGGCCCGAGAACCAGAATGACAGAGCATGTACGGCTCCAAGCTCCGATCCCGAATACCGATCTCCCTAAATGCAGATAATCATTTTACTCATGTATAATTCTGGATATATGTAGTTTTAAATACGAGGAAACCGGGGAAACCGCAGGTAAGCTTGGCACTTGACAGTCCATCTCAGAATGCCGGAAGTGGAAGTGACTTGATGTTCTTATTTTTCATTTTGTCTTATTGTAGCATGCTTCCTATTTCAATACACCTACTTAATACCACTACTTTAAGTAATTTATGCTTATTTTAATCCTGAAATTTTATTCGTACTCCATTTTTCACATTTACGCCATGTTGGATTGACCTGCTTCGAAACGCAATATGTAAGGTAGTAAAATATTTTTGCATAGGAAACTTTTTCTTGTCATTTTTGAATGCCAAAATACCTTGACTAAGATGTACCCGAAAATCTCCGTACATAACTTATTCTTTAACCACTGAATTTTTTAATTAAATTTTATTTGCTAAAATTTATGACAGCAGGTATCAAAGTCGCTGAAGTCGTAAAAGACCGGAAGTTATGCTTAAAATAAGCGTTTTTGTAAAGAAATAAATAAAAAATATTAATATATATGGAAGCCCTGTCGACACTGTCAGAGATAACTAGCTAATTTAATTTGCACAGGGGTTTTCAATGTTATTCAAATATCCTATATAATTAGTAGACGATTTCTGTCTGTCTGTCCATCTTTGATACCTCTAAGTCTCTTGAAGATCACCAGAAGTCCTTCAAATTTTGCAGAGCGAATCCTCAGGGTAAAATACAGGTCAAGTTCGATTTTCAGCAAGTTAAGATTACACAATCATTAACTTATGCCCTAAAAAACACATTTTTAATTACTTTTTTCCTGTGTAAAGTTTTGTATTAAAGCACAGAGAATTTTGCATAGAGATATGGAGCTAATGGAATATGAATTTTGTTTTCTTTAAGGGGGAGTGTTAGATATTTGCCATTGTCTATTTACAATATCAATATTTACAATATTACAAGTAAGGTCTAAGTATTTCTTGCAAAAATAATTTTAAAATTTATAAACCATAATATTTTGGAATATTGAAGAAAATTATATGTTTTTAGTATCTTTATATAAAGGTTTATAAACAACGCCGCTGTTTATTCTTTAACGAAAAAAATTCATAGGTTCATATAAGATATACTCTGCACGTTTTACTTGTAGGAAGTTGTAACAGTCACATAAATAATTTTAATAATCGTGTGTGTGGCGGCTTTCAATCTGCCAAAGACTACATTATTAAAATAAGTTTTTTCATATGTTAGCTTTAGTAAAGTTAGAAATTGACCTCGTTGTGGCATTCTGCCATGTTTCCAGTAAACATAACTGCTGACAAATTATTTATTTGTGTGGCCGTTAACGAACACTAAGCTGAGCAATTAAACACTACGCCATCAACTATATGTCGCGGCTTTCATATCGTTTGCCATAAAGATAGATCTGTTTACTGCGCGCTCTGTACAACACAACGGAACTACAAGGACTGTGCTCGTGAAGTCTTTGAACAGCGTTGCCAGCTCTGGTTGCCAGCTCGCTTTCGAGTGTCCACTGCCACAGGCCGCGGACCTCGGGCCATAGAGAAAATTAAGTACTAGTACTAGCCTCTGGTCACGGCCGATAGATTTCTGGCATTAGCAGGTACATTTTTTTTTCAATACGATACATGCCTGTTTTGTATTCGGCCAGTTATGCTGATGTATTCTGACAGACTTCGAAATGAAATATTGAATTATAATTTAAAATATGCATTTCAGCAGACTCACCTAACGTAATTTCCGTATTTATTTCAAGTTATGAAAGTAAAAAAACGAGCAACACTCGGTCACTAAACAAAGCACAACTCAAAACCAACTTAGCTGAAAAACTGTGAGCTAGTATTGGTTTGAGATTACGTCCGTGCTCTAAAATTTGGCACCATATGTGGTTTCTGTAACTTGTTTACAAAAGAAAATACTAGGTATCGGCAAGAACGTAGAGCAGATTCTCTGATACGTAGAACAAATAATTTTCATTTGCTACCTTATATTATTTGTATTTGTTACCTCGTATAAAAATTCTCCGTTATTTGAATAACTTAATACTGTGAACTAAGAAAAATGATGGTGGTGTATTGTGATGCGATATTTCCGTCTTTTCAAACAGTAAATTGGCTTTTCTAAATTTGATTTGAAGTGATAATGCTCTGGCAGAGTTTGGACACAGGATGCTCACTTTTATATTTAATGTCTAATAGAATTCAGTATTTGTACGATATACCAGAAATTGTGCAAATCAGAATTGCTTTCATATTATGACAAACAGAAAATATACTGCATGCACTGCATAGACCAATACCAGTGGCGTAGACAAAGAGGGGGGCTGTGGAAGTTGTAACCTCCCTCCTCCTTTTTTTTTTCCATACGAATATCAGCTATTAGAATTTAAATTATTAATAAGCATTTCATTTCGATAAAATCATAATTGCTGTAAACTGTGATGCATTTTGTTAAGCTGTATTAAGTAACTTGTGTTCTAATAGTTCAGGGAAAACAGGGAAAAGTCAGGGAATTTCATATGACAGGGAAACATCAGGGAAATGTCAGGGAATTTTCCCCTAGGTCAGGAAAAATGTAAATAATTGCTACTCTGCCAAATTCGTTAGTAGTGTGAATACAGGATGATGTAATTTTGAGCGTATGCATTTTAAAATTTCCGATTAAATTAGTGAACTAGCAATAATACAACTTTGGCAAGTGTCACAGGGCCTAAAAGTACAAATAAAGTATTTACGTGTTTGTAAGGGCACTCCAGTGAAGTAAATAGCGTGTATCGCGAGAAATGTTGATGAGCTGAATATAATATTGCCACTGCTGGATTGGTCTGTTGCAGTATAATTTAATTGAACTTCACTTATATAACTTTTTTCTGTCAGTGATAGAAAAATATGGTATTTGAAGGTTTCGGTTCTGATAAAAGTTCAGGGATACTGGTAAGATGCTGTTTGAAAAACAGGGAAAATAAGGAAATGCGAAAATGTTATTTCAGTGGACACCCTGGTCTTAATGCATACGACAGCACCACTAATGCCAGTATAACCACCCTCCCTTCCGTCAGTCAGTGTAACCCCACTCTTGAGAAATTTCTGGCTACACCACTTAATATAAACTCGAAACTGCCTTCACACAGAATTAATTACGAAGTGTATTTTAGGAATATTATAATTCAAGTTCACATTAGTATTTTCAAGACTACTTTAAAACCTGTAATAATATCCAAGTGGATTTTAAATAACTAGTGTGAGGCTTGGTCGGAACCTGTATCTATATTCATACCACATTGTTGATTATAAGATTTACAAATAACTCTTTGGATGGATATATTATTTATGTAATGTAGTGAAATACTCTAAATAAAATATTTACAGACACCCAACTGTAACAAAGCGTGAAAGGAAAATTAACATCACATATTTCATCGTATGTATGTAGCCTATAGTATATTACTTCAGAAATATATAATCGTCCCAATGTCTGTATTCACTAATTAGCGGAGATGCAAGCTTTTCAAAAAAAATTATCGCCATTTGCTGTATTTCCAAAATACTTAAAATTTGATTTTCTTTCATAACTGGATGATTTTAACCGGTGTTGGTTTTAAGCGTCTGCCAGCGAATTGTAGATGTTTACTCCTAGAGTAACCTGAATGTGGTTCGTTTAGTCTACTTAATAATGTCTTCTTATCGAGACAAATGTCTTATAAACAAAGGAACACTGAAGTGTCACATATATGATTTTTAACTGTAGGTGGCGCGGAATACTTTTCACAAAAATCAGGTGACACTACTCATTAGATATTGAAGGCATGTGTAATACATCCTAAAGTAGATTCGCATTTTCAGAACGTTTCAATATTGTTTGACACTCTGTACATTTATAGACAAGGTATTTTGACTAACTCTTGACATAATCAAGTAATCGTTAAGAATATTAATGTAACTATTACGTACAGTATAGTAAATATGGTTACCGTATTCGAACTAGACATCTCAAGATGCGATATCACTTCGTAAGAATCATTGTACTAATTTATGGTAGTTAAGAAAGTGCAAGTAAATTATCGCTGGACTCATAATCAACACAGATAAGAAGTTTCTAATATAAATCAAGAGCATTCTTTCCTCAACATGGGTGCAATTGATTTCTTAAAAGTTGCGATGGTAGGTAGGACTTGTCGTCTCGTTGAAAGTAATATCATTAGAGGTGAAACCATAAACATAATAAACAGTAGTGAGACAATTAAAGATACACACGTGCCTTACCCGGGACTCGAACCCCGAAAATTTCGTACCATAAGTTAGTGTGCAATCAAACTACATTACGAAGGTCGGATTCGAGCATTAACTTCGAATTGAATCACTGTAATGTTTCGAATGACAGGGTTCATTAACCTAAAATATTTACAAGGCCATCATTTTTTAAATAAGTGACTGAGCCACTTAAAACACATAACCTACCATTGCACTATTTGTGTGCTGAGTTTGGTATTTATATTATGTATTAGCACATTCGATTATCGTATACCACCAGTATACAAATGAATACTAAAATCTATTGCATAAATTGATAGATATAGCACACTAACCTAAAATTAATTTTAGCCACCATTCTGAACAAGTATGTCACACTGAAAAAATACTTATAGTTATATGCCCTACCACAATACCAGTTCTTAGCCAAATTTTGGTACGATTGGGTTGATGTTTCCCGAGGTATGACAAAAGCTTAATTTGTATTGAGGGGCTAACATACAAAATGGCAGAGAAATGAAGCTCTGTATAAACAAAATTTAATAGTTGTAATTGATACTGCCAGAATACAAAGATAAGTTGGAAATTGGTTCGTTAATAAAATATACTAATCTGAAATGTTTATAGAGCCACAATTTTGAAATAAGTGCCTGACATACTTAAAACATAGCAGTTTACTCCACCTGCTGCAGTGCAAAATGTTTGACCAATGTGGTCGGAATCGGTCAATTGTTTCCCGAGATATTAAATAAGAAATATTTATTCATTTGGCACTATCTTACA
Organism: Dryococelus australis; assembly: GCA_029891345.1. NCBI lineage: Eukaryota > Metazoa > Arthropoda > Insecta > Phasmatodea > Phasmatidae > Dryococelus > Dryococelus australis. Next base: position 172,789,796 of record CM056994.1, on the reverse strand, counting down.
AAATGACGGACAAAATATGTATGTGTAGGCACAGTTGATTTTTGTAATATCTACTGCCTGCATACAAATAAGTTGGAATTGATTGCATGATTTCGACGATATAAAATTCTAAGCTAAGCTAAGCTAACTATATGACAGCCACGTAGAAAATAAGCTTCTGAGTTACCTGAAACGTATAACTGAACATCATATGAATCTGTACTACTTGTTTGCCAAATTTCGTATCAGTCGGCTTATTTTTGATCAAGATATGGCGTAAATACATTATTTTATCTTCATGTGGTACTAACTTACCAATTGGCTGACAAATATGGGTATGTGTTAGCAATTTATACTTGTAGTAGACACTTTCAGCATTTAAAATTTGGTCGATATTGGTTCAATGGTATAGTTGATATATATACTAATAATATTTTTAACACGTTAAGTGAGTTTGTTTGTTTATATGTAACAGTTAATCTCGGAAACTACAAGGCCGAGTCTTATAATTCTTCCACTGCTAAAACGCCACATTCTTTCAGATGGGCATAGGCTATGTTTAATTTTTTTTAAATTCCTTGCAAAATTTCAAAATTTGTAAAACATTTCGGAAAAAAAATGAGCTACTCGACTGCTTTCTAAGCATTCTCTAACAAAACTACAGGGCCGATTCTTATACTTCTTTCGCTGTTAGGAAATTAAATTCTTCCAGATGGATATAGGCGATGATTACTAAAAAAAATATCCTTTAGATATTTCAATTTTAAATAAAGTCGGAGAAAAATTGAGCTACTACTTGGCTCCTTTCTAAGCATGCTCTACCAAAACTACAGGGCCGATTCTTATAATTATTTCACTGTTAGAAAGCAACATTCTTCCAGGCGGACTAAGGCTATGTTGACCTTAAAAAACCTTGAGAAATTTTAAAATTTGTAAAACCATGTTGGAGAAAAATGACCTACTTGGCTGCTTCGTAAGCATGCTCCACCAAAATCATTAAAGATAAATTGAAATAATGTTAAAAAAAAATGTCGCAAGTCGTCGTAGGTAGTCACGGTAGTCGTGGATAGTCGTGGGTAATCGCAGGTAGTCATGGGTAGTCAGCGGTAGTCACAAATATTCGCAGATAGTCACGGGTACTCGCAGATAGTCACGGGTAGTCACATATGGTCACGGGCAGTCACATATAGTCACGGGTAGTCACAGATAGTCACGGATAGTAGCAGGTTGTCATGGGTAATCACGAGTTGTCGCAAATACTCGCATGCAGTTGCACGTTGTCGCAAGTTGTCGCAGGTATTCACGGGCAGTCGCATACACCTAGAGGTATGTATTTCAGTAACTCCATAAAACCCGAGCGAAGCGATGTTGGGCTAGTACCAAATAAACCAAAAATATTTGTACCGTCACCATTTTGAAATAAGTATCCAAGCAAGTTCAATTACGCGTCAAATTATGTGAGAATTGCTGTGATAGTCTTCGATATATTATATAAAATCTTTATTTTTAAATTTTATATTATCTTTCAAAATTGCTGTCTAAGAACAGCAACTGAAACATTTAATGCTTACATGATATTCTGCGGGCACACAAAATTTGATTTAAATCGATCAAATGATTCTCGAGATACAACATATCATCCTAAATAATTAAATGGCCACCATTTTGAAAGCAAGTTCTTAGCGTTGCCGAAAACTATAAAAGTCAGGTGTCCTTACTAAGTATGTACTGTATATAAACCGAGTTTGGTTAAATCCACTGGATGCTTTCAAAAATTTAAAAGGTGGGACACGTGTAGACAAACACAGATATGCATACACAGACAAGAAAGTTTTTCTTTCTTCGGAAAGTAGGCTAATAATAGTTACACTTGCAGGTTCAATGCCACACGTTTTAAAGTAAAATAATGAAGGATCACAAACATGTCGGACGAAGTTTAATACATCATCCTTGCTTGTATCATGTGGAAACCGCAGTCTATGTATAAATTATATTTAATTGTTAAACTTCACACCATTTTAAATGGAAAACTAGGCTTAACCCCATACATATATACATTTATACATACACACATATACATACATAAGCATACATTCACACATAATATACATACACATTCTACCACAGGCCCGTGTACAGGATATGAAAATGCGAGGTGGTGGTGTGGTAGGGACAATGCTATGTTAACTTCGCAAACAGTATCAGTTGCACAGTGAACATACTTTTTATGACAGGCCATTTATAAACCCCAAAACTCCTATTATTTCAAAATGTTCTCACTGCACAATTTTTTTTTTGTTTCATTAAGTTTCTACATCTCCCGCTATATTCATTACCCCCCCCCCCCAATACCCAACTTTTTAACTAATATTTTATTCAAGCTTTGACGATAACTATTAAGGCACGTTAATCCTATGTTGTTTGGTTTTGAGACGTTGTAAACCTTTGTGCTGATGCAGAAGAAAGGCTTAATTGTAGCCAGTTGGTTAATTGAGCATTGTTCAAAATTAACTTAAACAAAGAACTTACTGCCCTGAAAAGTGCTCATATAAACCTCCCCCGCCCCCTTCCGCGTGCATACAGAAATACTGTTTAAACTGGCGGCAACTCTCATACCGGTTTCGTTTCGTTTTATACACATAACAGCCTACGTATCACAGTTTTAGTGTGTCGGTATCACATAGGCTACGTCATACATGTGTACTGTTCAGTGGCACATGTAAGGAAGTTTTGATTTTTACATGTGTTTGAAGGGCATGCAGTGGTCAAAAAGAAGAAAAAATGGGTTTAGAAGTTACCTGCAAACGAACCAAGCTAGTTCATCTCAATCGTCAAAGGAAATAAAATTATTTCTTGTTCGTTAAATGCAAAAGAAATAATAAACGATTTCTTTCAGAAATGTACAAAATGTAAAACTTTTTCGTACACCAGTTTTATCCTATGATACATAGTATTCAACATTCCTACGCCGTAAAAGACTGTATAACTACGTACGTTAAAGTAAGTATAAAAGCCGTATTCGAACCAGACATTTCACGTTACGATATCACTTTGCTTAAATAATTATATTAATCAGATGGAGTTTAAGAAATGCAAGTATATATAGACACATTTGTGCCTAGAACATGTACGTTTATTTCGATTTTGTATTAGTATTTAACTAACTCCGTATATGTTATTTCGTATGAAGATACAACAGGTGTATATAATTATATACGTAAACTAAAAAGAAATCAATATATTAATAAATTACAATGAAATATATTTCTAACTGTGAAAAGGGTCATGTCTGTATTTTGTATTGTTTTACATGAGGTTTGAAAGTTTTGAGACATGAATGACCAGCACAATCAATTTGGTTTTATTCTCTATGGCGCGAGCCTACGAACCATCTCCGGCTGGTGGTGATTGTGTTTTAGGAGAACTGGCAACAGTGTCCGTGCTAAACATCTTTTTTTGTTACGTTTTGCAGCTGCTGTCCCATTTAAGAGATGATAGTGTTACCTAGCGGGAAATTCGTGAACTCCCTGCGTGCAATTTCGTTTGTATCTGCCCTCGAATCGGGTAGATAGCTGTGCACGCAGATTACAAGTAAATATAGCATCTAATATTCCACCTTAAATGTCTCGCTTCAAAGTTGAGTTATTTTCCAAGTGGGGCCTTAGTGGCTCAGTAAATATAACTATATCAAGTGGTACCACAGTGGCCAAGTGTGTGTGTGTGTGTGTGTGTGTGTGTGTGTGTGTGTATATATATATATATATATATATATATATATATATCAAATTGGGGTTTAGTAGCTCAGTGAATAGAGAGATTCCAAGTGGGGCCGCAGTGGCTAATTGGATAGAGAAATATTAAATGGGACCGCAGTCGCTTCAATGTTGAGTTAATTTCACATTATTTCATTACTACCTACGAATATCTATGCAATATTTTTTCAGTCTCTGTATGACGACCAAATTTTTTAAAATGTGAAGTGTTCTAGCCCGTGACAATACCAAAAAAAAAGAAAAAAGTCACGGGCTGGGTCCCCTAATATCTTATATTCACATAATTTGACTCTCCATGAATCATACCGTTTATATAATTTTAACGGAATATGTGTTCGACTATGGGAGGGATAATGTATTTAAGGTTAGATTTAATATTTATTTCATCAGTATTATAAATACCTGCTATATTTCACTTTTAAAAGCGTTTTATAATTTTATATATAAAATATCGATATGTTAATGTGCAGTCTTGAGATATATTGCCTTAAACAAGTTCTTTTCATAAACCAATTAACTTAGCAGTTCCTTCGTGTGATACTTTTCCGGGTAGCGTTCTGATATATATTTTACCCCTTTTCTCACATCTTTTGGCCCACGGAATACTCCTTATTATCAGTACTAGCGTCTTATTCTTCTTCTTCGTGATAATATACTTTACAAGTCCCATTTCCCAGTTGCCCGTGACCTTGCGTACTTATCCCAATAGTAGTAGAGTTGCGAAGAGTTGTCGACAAGTTATCTTGCACATTTGTTGTGAAATAAATTTTTCCGGTAGGTTTTTTACTCTTGTTGTTAAATATACTTTTCCTGTGCAACACACAAATACACACTCTCACACTCTCACCTCTCTAGTTCACTGTCAATGTGTCTCTTCCAATTTAAACATTTAGCATATAATAATGGTGTGGATCTCAATGCTCAATGTTCATTCCATGGGCTGAACAATGTAACTGTATCCATTTTCGTTATTTCTACTACATGTTTTCTTTGTTTGCATTTTTTATTCTGGGTGTTATAGGGAGATTTGTTTGAAATGGGTAAAGATTTTTTTTTCCATTTTAAGACTTTATTAGGCTATTCACCTATAAACACTTAAATTTAAATTCTCACAGGATATGTAAGTGCTATGCATCATTTTCGCGACTATGACAGGCCAATAAAAAATGAAAATATGTTAGGCTCTCTTTCAAAGGCATAGATTACGCGACTTTATAATGCTATTGCCGAAGAATGTCTGCGCTGCATCTTAATACGGTTGACACTAAAGACAGTCTACATTTGATAAAACGGAATGTGTAATCTTAAGTTAACCTGAAAAACAAATGGTGAACCATTTACTGTGGGGTCGGAATGCAGCAATGAAGAATTGAGTACATACATTTCACCAACCAATGAATATGTGGTGAATTATCAAAAACTAAGTTAATTGTTGAAAAATTTATATATACAGTCGCAGTGTATGACACAAACAAATAAAGTATTTCGGTTGCAGATTAAGAGAGTGAGGGTATGAGAGAATGGATTTAGTTTTTGAGCCAAATCAAAATAATTAAAAACAATTTAAAAATAGAATGAATGTGGTAAATGCTGGTACTTCTTTTAAATAACTTTCACGAAGTCGCGTGGGGTCTGTTAATAAAAAAACCGTCTGTTATCCTTTCACGCAAGTAAGAAAAACAACCCGCCTGTTAAACTGAACTTTGCCACATTTCTGTTGTGAAGACATTTTTGTCGATGTATCGTATACGATTTAGCATTCGGATGGACGTGCATAGATCTGTCGGATACACCGCAAATATTATTTATCCAAGCGTGTTTTGTGGATAGTAAAATTGGTTTTTGAGTTGATTTGAGATTGGGCGTCTATTAACAACGAGGTCTTGAGTGCCGATGATGGTGAAATGGGGTGGGAACTGAGAAGGACCGGTATGCGATGGCTGGGAAACGGGATATCTCTGAGAAAACCCTCCGACCAGCGGCATCGTCTCCCTTGCTAAATTAAATTTGGTGTCCTAAGTGTAAAGTTTAATTATCGATGGATCGGTTATCTGTAGAATTCATCAAAATATTTTCAACAATAAAATGCTTAATCAAATGCTTTCCGAAGTGTAGACCCTGTGTATAATAGGCCGTTTATTTCATAGGCACAAAAGTTATTCTCTCAACAAAGTAAGAACAGCTTCGTCGAGTTTGGAGACAATTAGGTGAAACCGCTCGACAGGCGTGCTCAAAGATGCAACTTGAACCAAACAGAACATCTTTATGATAAGCTCGAACTTTGTTTACATGCCAGACACATTCAACAAACAAAAGTTTACTTTTCCCCGTACTACAAGGATAATGGAAACCAATTTCACCAGCTGTGTACTAGTAGTTGGTGGAGAGTCTACCCCGAATAATTAACGCTGTAAAAGGAGCACAGCAGTGACATTACATTTATTTCAGTTCAGGTACACTTGACCCCAGCAGCAACGTGTTTATGGTGATTTTTGGCTTTACCGTATTTATTTATTCCGTATCAAGAACTTCAATTATCACACTATAAGCATTACTGAATGCTTCTTCGAATCTTACGCTCAAGTGTTTTTTTGGCCTGAGTAATCGAAAATTAATTTTTCTTAGGAGGGTAGCAAAAAAAAAAAAAATAAGTTTTGTACTTCCCATATTGTGGATATTTTTTTAAAATAAGAATATGATTTAAATAAATGTCAGAAGTAAAAATAACGTGTCATTTGTGTGACCCAATTAATATGATTCATTGTAGGCATCCTTACATATGTAAAAGCACGAACTAAGTCACTGACATCCCACCACTCCAATGGTCAACAGCTAGCCACAAAAGAACTTTGTACTTTCGTAAATGATGTTTTGTGTAGATCGGGCCAACAAAATGGAGGCCGTGGGAGAAAAAACAACAGTCAAGTTTGTCACAGCAGTGGTGGTCACCATGTCTCCATTATATGGTCGGATTCACGGTGGTGTAGTGAATAGACTGCTCGCCTCCCACCAAGGCGAACCAGATTTGATTCCCGTTGAGGGCACTCCCAGATTTTTTCATGTGTCAATCGTGCCGGACGATGACGCAGGTCGGTGAGTTTTCTCGGGGATCTCTGATTTCCCCCGCCCGTATATTCCGGCGCTACTCCATCCTCACCTCGCTGACATCGGCTCTCAAGACCTATATGTTGAAAGCCACCCAAATCACTTCACTCGTTCTCTTATCTGGTCATGAATGTCAAGAAACGTGTACACACACCAGTAAAATAAAACGTCATTTGTTAGCCTGAGCTTCAAGACTAACTTGGAAGGCTTTTATCCAACAAGTACTAAAATATTTGCTACTTCAAGGAAAAGTTTGTTGAATTCAATCGCTATATCCAGATCCTCTAACAATGAGTAAACAAGTCGAAACAACAAACAACGTCTTGGAAGTTTCGTATCTGCGTATATTGCAAACAGTGTTATACCACTTTCAATGGGGTAGAATATAAGTAGATCACTAAGAATACTGACGTTAATTCTGTTATATTATTAATAGAGAAAATTCAAAATCTAAAATTACTAAAATGTAAATTTCTGTCACAATTTGTTATATATTAAGGTTGGATGGTAGTGAAGCGCACAGTTTACTAATATGCACTGCTGTCAATTAAAATGACAAGAGCAAGAAGGATGCAGCTGAAGGAAGAGACATGTGGGGGATGGGTAGAGTACGGGTAGGAAAGTGACGGTAATAGTTTTTCAGCCAAAAGTGCAGCTCTTGCATCAGCAGTGACATTGATAAGCGGCATTTAAGTGCAAGTCGAGAAGCCACTGAGAGGGAGCGCAACTATCGTACGTGTGCACAGGAGGAGAGAGAATACCGCGGTGAACAACACGACAACCATACGAACAGGTTACTATTTTGACTCAGGGGGTTCGTGGATTATCTTACAACGAAATTGGTTCTCTGTTGGATGAAATGCAACTACAGTGAAACGGATATGGACTCAGTAGACCGAGGAGTGACGAGTTGTAGGAGGTGCAGGAAGCCAATCGCCCTGTCGCACCAACGACAGAGAGGACAGACATAAGATGTTCATGGTGATTACGGATCTTACAGCCACATCAAACTCCCCCACTCAGGAGTTCACGCATGTGACACATTAATATGTGTGCATCTTTTGAAGCATCAGGGCATCACTCACATGCGCCCATTAATGTGGCTGCCACTGACTGCTCGCCACGCGTGACTGCAGCTACTACAGTGAGTGGAATGTCAGGCCTGGATGGAGGAATTGAATCCCATTATCTCCTACGAAGATTCTCTGAATGCCGCCTTGCTTGCAACACCACGATGAAAGCAAGCATCTGGCGGCACCTTGGTGCATGCCTGGCCCAGTCCTACATCGTGCCATCTCATACCGACCCAGCACCTAGATGGAATGCTATCGGATTACAGTTCGCCCACACCCAGCCCGCATCGCTAGTACGCTAATCAGCAACAGTTATATCGCGGAGGTGTCGGCGTCTGTTGTTTTCCCTATCTTCAGGTTAAGCCTGGAGTCTTGTACCAATAAGGCGATGTGCGACCGCATGCGGCACACATCGAACGACGGTTATTTCTCTAAAAACCTCGTCATGTGACAGTAGTTATTTCGACTCACTACTGATTTCCTAACGTTATATACTTTTATGCCGAGTTTCAAGAGCAATCATGTCATTTGTGTGCTATGAGAATTTTATCTACTAAACGTGGCTGTAGTAGATCACATCCTTTCTGATTTTGATGTTTTAATGGCAAGCAGTGAAATGCACAACTGCAGCAGCACCGCATTTAATACACCACAGGTTTTCTCCTCAGTGGTAACATTTTAATGTTGGATTTAATAATACAATAGTTTCTTTAAATTCGAAGAAAAATTGTAATTTGCTCCTTTTTATCATCTACCGGACAGGCAGCGATCCAAACGAGTATCGTTTAGCTATTAAATATGGTATAAACCATTCATACAAAAGCACTAAACAATTAAGAAACATTTTTTTTACGTCACGAGGTTAAGTACATAAAGCATAAAAACAGTCTGACTTCCAAGATTTTATTGAGCTACAAACAACATGTTTACCGAAACAATTACTCGCAATTTTAATCGCACTTGTACTTTGAGCTTTATTTGTACTGGGCTTAATGACCGCTTCCGTTTTTGTTACTCTCACAGTTTATGTACTAGATAGGAGAGGTGACTGAAGGCAGCTGAAAATTTACCTCATACATTTAAAATCAAGGAAAAGGTACTCTGTAGAAACACCAATGGCTCACCCGGGATTGGAACCTGCATCCTCGTGAAATCTGCTGTACATTGGGATCGAATCATGTACAGCTGCATGATATAGGGCCATAAAACCAAAATTAGCTGCCACTGTCACGGAGAGTTTCTATGAAATCACTAGACATTTATGATAACACTATGTTCGTTGCCCTATAACAGTTTGGTTTATTAAAAAAATTGCTACCTTAGATGCTTATGTGGTAATAATATGCAATGTTCGTTCATTTTCAGATATGTTTCAATATAAGCATATCAAGGAAACATAATTATTTACTTCTTTCGTACATTATCTTAGCAATTATTTATTTCTTACAAGTATATTAAGAAAAAACTTACAAGAAAAAATAGCTTAAAATGTAAGTTTAAAAAAAAAACTATAACTGGGTTTATACATTCAAATAACGTTATTAATTGTTCATTTTCCGACACGCTATCCCAAGTCATAGACATCTAACAAAAATATACGTATATATATTAAGGCCTTCATGAAATTTGCAGTTGCGTAATCCGTTGAGGATTTTCGCCAAAGCGAATTCACGAGAACGTCTCTCTACCTGAATGAGCCCTTTCCTTTGAATTAAAGTAATAGGAACAAATTCAATTAGAGCGGGGCAAGCACTAACTAACTAAACCCAGAGCCGCCGACAAGAGTGGCGTTCGCCATGCCCTCGAGGAGCGGATTTAATTCACTTGGCAGACCGCAAAATGTTTCCCTCAGCTTTGCAATGTCAAGGGATCTCCGGCCGGCGGCTGCCAAAATTTCCCTCTCGAGTTGTACTACCATTTCACCCCTATTGTCTTACATGACACCATAATATTCATGCCATTTTAATTATATAATATAAATCTTCATTTAGTAATTATTTTCCGGGAAACTAAATATTAACGAAGTCCCTAACTTAAGGAAAGTAAAACGTCATATTTTACATTTTAAATTATTTTTATACATGATGTCTTTGAAATGCGTGTAGATATTTGGGAGGATGCAGGAGAGTGTCGAAACGAGTGTTTTGATAAAATGAACGTGGTGTGGGAAATTAATCCTTATGCTACAAATAAAATAAAATAGAAGGCGCACTTTTGCTGTTGAAGTTGCCCTCGCGTATAAAAAGTGCCACATCTGTCGATAACACAATTGCAGGGAGGAATAGTATTACACTGCTGCAAGAACCACAAGGTAAAGTCAAGTCGACGACCACAATCATCACTTCTGCCACGTGTGCTGCTTCAAGTACAGGGTACTGGTGCGACGTAAGCCGCTGTGCAACCAGGTCAACGACAATCACTTTGCGTTTTCAAAGTAAACTCGCTTTGAGTCATTGTGCTACATGTTCCTACATAATAATTATTGCTTAAAGCATAAGAGTCATACGTTTTATTTATTTGTAGCACAAGGAAGCATTTCCGACACCATCTTCATTACATCAGAACATTCGTCTTGTACCACCCACCTCCCCGTCAAGGTTAACATTGGCAAGTCGTTTATGGCACACTGATAGAATGTTGAGAGAAATAAAACTTACTGTTTACAATAGGTGAACTACTATGGTCCATAAATAGCTTACCAACTGTAATATAGCAATGGCCTCAAATAACATATACATATATCTGGTGAAAGTACGGGTAACCATGTATTGGCCATTTGATGGTTGCGAAGTGGTACATCGATGGACCGACCATTGCTGGTGTAATTTGGTTTACTGCGGGAATTTTTATGGCTCCTACTCTCCGCAAATAGCTTTTTCAAACTGCACGCACACGTATACGTTTGTCTAATATAATTATATAAATATGATACAATGAGTAGATTATTTGTATATATATATATATATATATATATATATATATATATATATATATATATATAATATGATGGAAATGTCTATGGCACAATGCTGTAAATACATTATTAGGTGTGACTTCGTGACAGGTATTGAATAATTTGACATATGTAATAGTTTAAATTTACGACTGCGTGTAATAATAAAAAAACAATAACGAACCTACATTAGAAAATTAACATTGAAGGTCTTTTGTTGTTTTACATCAATCAATTATTCATATATGCCGACTGCATTTCAAAACCGATAAATTAAATCCAGGTGACTTAAATACTGCGAAAAATTACATTAAAGGTAAGGTTTGTTTTAATATCGCGATTCATATAGGAAGTTTTCTCTCAACAGCAATATTTCCTTTGTTTCTCTGCATCTTTTTTAAAAACCGATTTGTTCGCATGGTAAATTCTAAGGCTTTAAAATAACTAGAGTTATTTATATTTTATAAGTGATTGTTAATAATCCAACTCCAAATATAATCTTAATTAGTAAATTTAAATATAATAATACACAGTGGTGTAATGATTAGCATGCTGGGCTGTCACTGCAAGGGTTGTAAGTTCGCACTCCCTGCCCGCCATTGGCAAGCATAAGATTTTCATGTCGTGAAATGTGTTTAAGAATGAAGTAAACGAAATTTAATAACTATAAAATTGAGAAAGATGGAAGAAAATTTTTTTGCTATATAGTGTTTAGCATAAGGAAGAATCATGAATAGCCATCAGTAGGCCATCTGGTGGCTGTGAAGTGGCACATTGATCGGCCTTTGCTGTTTTAAAATTGTATGGGCCGTGTTTGGGCCATTTGTGTTTGCCACATCTGGGCCAGCTATAGGTGGAGTACTCGTAGCTAGTGGCACCACTTCAGGACCAACAATGATGCCGGGTGCATGTCAGCTGTTGGCCGACTTGGCATCCAACTTTGAACCATAAATGGGCCATATGTGTTTTGATACATGGACCGCGTATTCCAGATACAATAAGTATAAATCTCCAAATTTTTACGGTAATTTATTAAGGACTGTGACTAGTTGATCCATTCAATATTTACACTTTTACATACAAAATGTTTTAGCGTCCATCTTAGGAACTTCAAGGATTGAGGAGTAGGGCAAAAGAATCAATGTGAGATGGATATCCACGATCTGGGAATGCTTTAGTTGAAATTTAACATACGGATTCGTTGTTCGTATGCTTTTAAAGGTAATGTTGGCAAACCTGCCAGTATGTTAGTTGGGGAAGGATACGCAATATCGTTATGGGTTATTTCAACTTAGTTAGTCCTGATTTACGATTATTTAGAATGTATTTAAATTTCAAATCATTCTTTAGATCATCCTGATTAAAGTGATGTGTTTGGCTGCGAAACTTTCAGATAACGTATTTCTTTACGAATGAACGAATTGAAACTGTAGGAAAGCAGAGGCGTTGTATCGGGTCACATATTCATGTTGAAGGCACCCAGCTCATAACATGTCTACAGAAAGACGAAGTGTGTGAACTCCGAACTTCGACGAAGCAGTACTCAGGAGCGTGACTGAAGAGTCTTAAATAAAACCCGAAGAGGAGAATATAAAACATGAAATGGGTGTCGCGCTCGTGCATAGAACTATCTCGAACGTACAGCGGCAACAGCAACTGCACCACTAATATCCAGATAAATGTTCATACCTGGAGTCCTGCTGACTTCGCAGTTTGTGCTTTGTCAAACCAAAGTTTTCTGCAGAGATTTTTAGTAGACTTTTTTCCCCCAACTTATGTGCTTTTAACCCGTCTAGCCTGTTTCATGAGAAATGAGATGCTAAATTAGTGGAAGTCAGATTTGAGCCCATGTGAATATCTGCACTAAAAGTTGTGAGGTGTAGTAAAATCAAACCCGCACCTAACACACAGGCGGGCGTCCTATATAATAAGTTAATACAGCCACTTATTCCACACCACTCAACAAAAGAAGCATGCATTGTCTGTTTAGGAGTTATGCTCTCTGAGTTATCTGGACATGTCGAACTTGATATTCATCTATGCAAGCGGGTAAAACATTATTTGGCCCAAATTAATTTTTCGAATGGTGATTGTCTATACCTAAATGAATGTTTCCCCGAAAAAGAAGTAAGAAACCCACTTTGTTCGCATAACCTGACCACACTCGAGTTTTCTCTTGTGGGACCATGTAAAATTGTTTAAATACGAGACACCAGTAGAGAACCCAGGTGACATCTTGAATAGAATCCTAGCTGCCTGTCACAGAACCACCTCAGCGATATTACACTACGTGTGACAGAACTCACTTCGACGTAAGCATTAAGCAGGTGGATGTCCCTTAAACAACTTTTGTAAATAAATTCTCCGTAGTTTGAAGTTTATTTATTATTCATCCAAATAAAGATATTGAATTTTTCTCATTCAACTTTACTACGCACCACGGCAGGTTTGGGTTTATCACTTTCGAATGAGGCGTTCGTAACCGGGGTTCCTTAACTTAAATCACTAAATATCTGGCGCATCATCAGCTACGTATATATTACACACACCGGGTGTAAGAAAATTGTTGGGCATAATTTTTAAGGGTTGGTGGGGCATGTCGAGACAAACATTTTGATATATAAGAAACATGTGTCCTGAAACATCCCCCTTCCGAGTTACAGTCACGAAACTATGCTCAAACCCTTTGAATTTGGCGCGCTGCCAGTGCCAATCGCCTACCGGCCAGAATGCTGGCCAGCAGGCGGACAGCAGACGACATTCCCCAAACCCTGTACATGACAGAAAACACCTGATCGCAGTTCATAAACAAATAAAGAGATTTATAGCATGACCCATCTTTACAGCAGCTGTTCAATGTGACGTCCTCCGACGTACAAATAGGCGTTAATGCGGCCAACCATATTGATACACACACTTTTAAAATACTGTTTTTCTTGAACTTCAATGCAAGTGGTAAAAATTCTCGCAGTCAACTTCTCCTTACTCTCCGCGGTTGTTTGGTAAACAAGACATTTGACGTGAGTAGTAGGAGCATGTCACTTTTGGTCCACGTCATTAGAATAACATACGGATGGAGTGGATAAGATTATTCGATTAATAGAATAGTCAATTAATCGAATAGTCAAGTAGTTTATGATTATTTCATGAAATTAATTAGTGTAATTGTTTGATATCAAATTTCTTTGATTAAATTATTTTAATGTTTGATATTAATCTCTTTATTATTTTATTGGCGTTCGAAGGATCGCGGAGCAGGATCGATGCGACTTGCTGGAGCCGACTGACAAGAGGAGTGGGTTCTAATTGTTTATATAGGAGTTAATGTTGGCATTAGAGTGGTATAAGGACATTTTTGTATGAGAATGGAATGCACACACACATCACTTCTAGCCCACTAACTGAGTGAGCTGTGGATGGAGCGAGAGCACATGGGTACTTCTAGCCCACTTAGAAAGTGAGGTATGGATGGAAGAAGGCACATTGGTATGTTCTGACCCACTATTATCAAATAGGTTACCAAAAAAACTACTTTAATTATGAAATGAAACTATTTCAAATGTAACTGATCTCCACTTTGATCATGTAATCGACAGAACCAACATGTATTCATTGAACCGACTTTAATTGTGCTATAAATGAATGGAACACAAAAAAATAATATTACTATCATAATGAAATATATTATATTTCAAAAATTACAAATGCTAACTGATCAGTAAACAAATATAATTAAATCAAACATACGAAACACCCAGCTAATATAAAATTATAACTCACCAGTACTGCAGATCCCCCTGACAAAAATCCCCTGATACACTGGCTACTATACCCACACATACACAAAGTCATGTGTACTTTAACCTCATCGGCTCTCAAAACACACATCGAAATACAGGTCAAACCAGACGAACAAATTGCTTAGGTAATAAATTAATCATAACACCAAATCACAAACCCCACATATTCTTTTAAAATCACTATATAATTAAACTGTACAAACATACTTCGTTATATCACATGTGAAAACATAGTACGCCGGCATCTCTATTGCTCGCCAAATGCGAAAACCTGTTGCAGAAAGCCTGTCGAACATCAATTAATAATAAAAACATTTTTATTAATCAAACATATCAATTATCTGAACACACGAGACTTTAATAATCCAATTGAGAAATGTATTGGACTTGATCACAGCTTCATCCACCTCGGGCAAAACTGATACCTCCTGTGAGGTAGCAATATCGCTGCTAACACAGGATCCTGCAAGATGCATCTCTACCCATCTATCAACCCCAACATGAATACTGTGCAAGTTCAAATGAAACAAGCAATGATCTGATCTTCCCTTCCCTGCCTCTCAACCAGGACATGCCTACAGCATTGCTTATCTCCCATTCCTCTTCACACAAGTTAGCATGGATAAATACATAGTTCAGAGTTTCCCACCAGAGGGTGTAAGAAATGTGAAAATCACTTAGCCCCCTTTTCACATGCCTAACCTAACAGATCCATCCATCTCAGATGTCTGTATGCTCAAGTCGATAATCTCTTTAGCCCCTGCATTGTATGTAGGGTTAAAGAATTTGCCACAAGTTTGTTGCGCTAATTGAGACCACACATTTTGCCATTTTACCCCTCTCCACAACCAAGAAAGCACTAGATTATTCACCTAACTGCTTCGAGCAGCATGGAGGGGAAGAGGGTGCAAGGTTAGCTGTGCTGTGTGAGGTAAGGCAAGGAAGGAGAGAGTTTACACTTTTCCTCTGCTGCATGCAGAAAGCGCCAGCAATCTGGGGACCGTCACGTTCCCAACCCCTGACTTTCCCCGCATAGTTCTTCTGCGCATGTGTGTTCTTCTGCCATCCCCTATTAACCATTCCCCTTTCCCCATGCGGACAGCTTCGCCTGTGCTAAACACTGCCCCAAAAAATTATGGCCACAACTTCCCCTCTCCCCTGCCCATTCAAGTACTCCATGCCACACAGTCGACAAAACAGCGTTCACTGTCACCCGGCATGCTTGTCTCTTCTCACACCCATCGCGACCAGCTATTCATGTATCCGCCAACGCCGAACATCCCTCACCACACCTCCTCTAACACGTTTTCGCCATAGGTTAAATTAAATCCCTCCTAATTCTCATGCCTCAAGCTGCTCGACACCTCATATATTTACTGATCCAGACCCCCTTCCTCCGTGGCATCGTCGGCAAGATCAAAGAGCTTAGCGCAATATGTCAAGCCTCAGAGCTTGCTCAAACAGATCAGATTATTCTCGAAACCATAACATTTTTCACCAATTTACCCAAACACATCCAATGGGCTGTAGGCAAGAACAACCTCAAGCTCTCACACTACCAAGAAAATAATAGGCCCAACTACTTCGGGCAGCGAACAAAGTCTATCCAATCACCAAGCCGACAACCTTTCTTTCCCCGAAATGTCATCCATCTATCCACACACTCGCAAATGCTAATCACAGATTCCGTTTCCCACAAATGTACTCTTGTACCAGCCATGTACACCAGACCAGAGAAGTCATTTCCAAACCATATTCATAATAATGAATGTTACATTCCCTCACCCATTCCACAGACAAGAAAACTATTGTCAATTTAAGACGCCCAGAGATTTCACAGACATACCCTCCAATGCCAAGCTTTACTCTACGAAGACTCTCTCACTCAACCGCACCTATAAAATATAAAGTTTTGGCATGTTTGCTCATATTTCTTCCTCAGGGAACTCAATGACTAAGGAACCTGCAGCATTTCCAAAGCAATTCTCCAAAAAATCTGTCCATCTCATTTCCTCCTGATCATATATATATATATATATATATATATATATATATCTGTATCATAACTTCAACACATGCGATCAGGAAGAAACACTACTTCCAAAAACTACTGCGCATCCGACATTCTAGTTAAAATGAAAAAAAATTACACACTAAATTGATGTTATAAGTCACGTTTCATAATATTTTGTTTCATTGATTTACTTAGGAAATCAAATGTTTACATGTTAGGTGTTGAACAATTTTACAACCATTAAGCCGAAAAAAAGAAAACAAACAATGCAAATATTTTCACTCGTTACGAACCGGAAAATATTAACCAAATACAAAGAATTAAATGATAAATTGATTGTAATACATTACCACCCAAATAATACGAATTATTGCAAAATAATTTGTACATCCAATCCCTATCAATAGAGATCGGGTTATTAAATGAGCAACACATCAATATTTATTTCATTTATTTTTATTTATATAGAAATAATTTTCAAATCTTTGTAATTCGATCTTTTAAGTTCTTGATTCTACACCCACGAGTCGGGTGCTTTTGAGAAACCTCTCTATCGAACCAATGACCTATTATTTTCCATTTTAATGATTTTATCAACCAAATATTCATTTGGAGAACTGACTATTTGCCATTTGTGTCCGTAAAAATCGCCTCTTATAGCCTGACGATCATAGGTTTCTAGATAATACACTTTGGAAAAGGAATTTGTTACTGAAATAATTTTAAATTTTTCATACTACCTATACACCATAAGTTTTTTTTTTTTAGATATTCCTTTCTGCTTTGAAATTCGTATAAATTCAACATATTTGAACTATTGTTTTCCATCATCAATTACTTTAACATTATTAGAATCAGTTTTCATTAAACTATTGTCCATAACTTTTTTAGTGCCATCTTGATAGTTCTATGGTATTTGGAATTATAAAATTTAACTATTTCAGGCAAAACGTCTACCAATTTGTAAGTCCCTTTCAACATAAAATGCTTGTACATTAATTGCTTAATCGATTTGTTGTATCGTTCCGCAACACTGGCTTTGAGCTCCGAATACATTGCGTGGTGATTGATAACATAATCCGTCATTAGTTTCCGGAATGGTGCACAAAAAAGTTCGGATCCTCTGGCGGTTTAGAGCGAATTTGGCCTTCTCTCTTTCAAAACTATCTTCTTTGCATTGGTAACCTATTTCCCTGTTTTGTTTTTCGAAGGTATGCCCCAACCATACTTTAAATAAACATATATTATGGTCAAAATATATTTGTATCACTTATTGTATTTGGAAATTAATGTCATTTCACACAAATTGGCTTGAAAAATATCAATTAAACCTTTAGTAATAACTGGTCTTATGGGATATCTTCTCATTACAGGGGCGTGAAGCACTTGAGCAATTTTACTAAACTTTGCTCATAATATAGCCATCTTTTATCAACCTTCAATAATAGAAACAATTTTGTTTGTATGTGAATTATTCCCAGACTCTCTCGAAGCGATAAACAGTTTTAATATGTCAACCATGTATTAGGATTGTTCCAATTTACAGGAGAAAACCGGTTGTCAATTTCATCTTTATATATTCCACTTCCAACAATATCGGTAATAAATGCAGTTATACATGATTTTCATCAACATCTGAATGTTTATTTGCATTTGTGAAACAAAGAAGATCATTACATTTCTCCGAATCGATTTCGGAGTATCTATTCGGAAATTTTCTAAATAATACTTCATACAATCCTTGACTGACATGAGTTATGTAATCACCTACTTGAATTATATTCTAAGGCAAAAACTTAATTACGAAACCTCCTGGAAGCCGTATATGTCCACGACCATATACACCAAATCCTGTTCGCGAATAGGGGAAGTTTGTTCTAAAGCTAAATAATGTTGTGTTCATTACGACAAATTTTCTTCTGTATATGATCTTCCTTTTTAATTTCCACTGGTGTTTCATCAAACGTATTTAGCACAGAATGTAATGATTCATTCTACTCATAACAAGTTTAAATATTTCTTCATTCAAAACATCCCATTCCATTCGAACTCATGTAGCTTGTAAATATTTAGCCATTGCAGCATATATGACTTCAGGTAATTCTGAAGCAGAGTCAGACATTTTTCTTTGTTTACATTAAATTGCAACTACTTATATATGAATTAATTCAGTGGTTTTTGATGAGTGTATTAGGTCAAATAGTTTGAGCTTTTTCAATATTATTGATTTTACTCAAAAGTATGCCCAATTTACTCACACTTTTAACCCTCAAATAGTACTAAAATAATTTATTCGAGATTTAAAATCATTAATTTGCTTTTTCAATTCTGTTTTCATAGCTAAAGCAGATGATTTATTGATCAATTCAACACATATATGTTGTTTCATTTCTTCCATTTTGGTGTCAAATGGTTTTGTAATTGTAGCGCTTACCATTTCATTGATTACATTTTTTAAATCTTCCAGACATTTGTTTCTTCTAGTTTATTTATTCTGCAATCCACTCATCACATTTGCCGATATTTCCATAATATAACAAATATTAGTAGACACTTTTGCAATAGTTTCAAATATGTTTATTAATTTCTCTTGCACATCAGTCGATTGCGACTTAAATACATTCAACATAATAGTATGTAAGTCTTCCACATAACATTTATTTACCACATCAGCATCTTTCACAGCTATACATAGATTGTGTAATACTTTTCCATTCAAATCACACTTCCCATCGTGATTTTTCATTTAGCAGGTATTGTAATGGTTGTGTTTTATACTGCTATGTCCGAATTTCCAAATACTTATTATTCTTTGTCAGGAAGTAAAAACTGTCAAATCCAGACCTATATCTGCCTTTATATTAGGGAAGTTGTGGTATAATCACCAGAAAACAATACTTGTTTTTCCAACAGTAAAAACACATATATTTAAACATTTTTTAAATGTCATATCTCTTAAAACATAACCATTGTAAATATGTTGCAGATTCATTTTGTCAATTTTAAACACAATTAACATATTTGCATTATTATGCAAATTATGTTTTGAAATACATGCGTAACTTTGCGATAGATAAAAACAATCTAAATTTTAATGTCTATCAAAAATTAAGTTTTGCTGTATTTCACCTTGTGGTTTGCACCAAACATCATCAACATACAAATACAGAATTGGGCAATGCTTCATTCGGAGGCACAATAAATTCCTTATTTGTGAAAGGGAAATATCACATTCCTTAAATTAATGACAAAATAGTCGCTAATCATTGAAATTTCTCTTGTAGAATTGTTTCAGAAAACACCTATAGTTTTCAAACTTAAGTCCATTCTGATGATTCAAAATCGACATAATAAAAAATATTGTTTTTCTGCATGAAGAAAAGAACTTATTATACAATGTATATTTGGTGGTAAAAGAATACCTGTTTCTCTTATATTACACTTTCTTTTGTATTTACAATAACCGACAGATGAACATTTTGTTTTAAAACCTTAATTTCTACAGTATTATGTAACATAGTAATATAAAAACTATAAATGTAGGTCTATATATATAGATTCGTGCTCAGTTGCAAACAATGGCCCGTTCTAAACATAACAAAAAAGAATGCCATGTATTAAATGTATTGATTAACTAATTACAATTTGAAGTGCATTTACCGAAATACAATTATTGCAGGCCCAGAACTAAGCTTTCAAAATGTCTGGCATGGAACAATCAAGGAATAAACACATTTGATAACACTTGTAAAAAAAACACAATATAGTATAAGAATGAAGAAACTATTTGAAAGGAAAACATAGTGCATACAATTCTAGCCGATAATGCAGCAAATGTATGGAAGAATCTGTCTACATCAACAGGTGAAAAGCTCGGCACTTGGATTGTTGACAAAGTTATGCGGGCGAAGGTGAAAAGAGGCATGGGCATAAAGCGCAAACTGAAACGATAAACCTGAAAGGAGGAATAATACCTTTCATAATTCCATTTATCAGCTCTTGGATCTTAAATGGGAGGCCTTTAAGCTATTGCTAAATCAAGTAAATCAAGTGGCAAATAAACGTATCTTAAACTATTTAAGTTGGTCAAGGACGAAAAACTCCAAACATGGAAAGAAACACAGAAACTCCTAAATAGTCTTTTAAAATGTGCCTGAACAAATCAAGGCATTAATCTATTTCTAAATAAACTTGATATTCCCTATTTCCCAGGTGTGTATATGAGAGATGAATTACCAAAGAAACCAAACCTGTGCAAATGTATGATTGTTAATTTAGATTCAAAATGAAATGAAGGAACTCATTGGGTTGCATTATTTAAAAACGTAAATAAATAGTTGTACTACAACATTTTTGGCGATTTATGTTCTCCAATTGAAATACGCAATTATTTGATTAGCACGCAATTAAGATACAATTAAAAATTTGAACAAATACCAAATACAATCAATTGTGGTCATTTATGTATATGTCTTTTGACAATAAAGAGGATATTTAATTCAATGTATTAATAAAACCATTTAGTAATATGTCAATTGTGTAGATATTAAGTGGAAATTCGTAGCAATTGCGGTCAGTATATATCCCAGCTTTGGAGTTAGAGGAAAATGGCAAATAAGTGTAATCGAATTCGTTACTTACAATAGCATTCCAAACGTCGATATAGACAAATAATCATTTATGTTCAACAACTGTGTAAATACATATTAGATTATGATAACGGTATCATCTTATGAGTTGGATTACTTGGAAACGTTAATTAAAACAACATTACTTGAAAATGTACATTTCGATAATATCATTATCGATTTCATGGAAGACAATTCCATTTCAAATATGTTAGGTTATGAAAGGAAAGTATATCCTGCTATTCAATTGCATGAATCACCAAAACAGGTTAATATATTTTGGGTTACTGTATGCCATAAAAATGTTAATATTGTAGGTGGATCATATTTAAATGGAAACCCACAAATACAATTCATGCATTCACGTATGTTGTGGCTCTGGGTTACAAAATAATTAAATTACTGAATACATTAATATATCTTGCAGTAATAGTTAATCAAGTGGATGAATTAGTTGCTACAACTGTAGATCAAGATGGTAAACTAATTAATTTTAGAAACAAAGAAATTTCTGTCCATTCACATTTTAAAAAAGCTATATAAACATGTGCATCCCATGTTTATTGTAATCAAAATGGGTATTGTGTATTATAGTCAGCACACTTGTAAAGTAGGCACTTTATTTAGAAACAATGTTTCTAAAAACATATTTCGGAGAAAGTATCTATAAAAAGATGTAAACTGAAGTATAAAACAATCATTTGAAACAAGATACCTATGAAGTTAACACAGGGTAATGAATGGTTTTTATAGGACTTAGAATGTATCATTAATACAAATGGAAGATATATTTAATTTGTAAGAACCAATAAGTTATGATGATGCAATCACCAATATGTAAATACATGTATATAAACTATTCCAAGCAGAACCGTATATCTTTCCATCGGAAATCAAGAATGCAGTACAAAATAATGATATTTATACATTACCATCGAAATCAAGTTCAAGGTATAGAGTAACTATTAAAAAGACAGCCAATGCAACTAATCCAGTAACTACAAGAATAGTGAGAAATGTAATACTTCATTTAATCGACAGAATTGCATATCTCCTCAATGGTGTTGAAATAGACAAAATACGAGATGTTGTAATTATAGTTCTGTGATAAAGAACTATCTCACGGGAACTGTAAACAATCTTAATACTGGGTTTATATCTGGGTAGAGCAATGCAAATTATTTTACACTTGAAATGAATCCAGGCGAAATATATGCCATTATACCATTAAGTATAGTTTTGGGCTTTGCTGACGACTATAAACTTGTAACATTAAATGCTAAAACAGAAATAGTTATTACATTCAGCAAAATATATTTGATTTCTATGTACAAAATGGATAATAGTGTTGAATTGCTAATACTACACATCGAAATTAACACTCGTGAATATGTAAAGTTTATAAAATATATAAAAAAAAAGAATCTAGATTATGTATTCACGTCATGGACTTTGGAGACATTTCCAACTCTACCAACATCACAAAAAGTTATTTGTAATGAGAAATGAAGTTTTTAAACTGAGAAACCAGAATTTGTTATTATTTGTTTTCAAAAAATTGACAAAACAATTAAAAGCTGATAGATCAGTATTTGATAATTGTGATATGAAAAATATTAAACTCTATCTAAACAGTAAAGCTTAGCCCAATACAAATTTAAATGCAAACTTTGGAAATGGGGAATTCCTTATTTGCAATTATATGCACTCTAGGTTCCAGGAAATGTGTCATAACAAAATCAGCTCATGGATCCTAGAATCTGAATAATTTAAAACCAGAGGAACATTATTTGTAATTGATGTAAACAAACAACACAAAACAATTACCATTAGCTTATATGATTCAAAAATATAAAATTATTTCAAATACACCAATTCTGGCAAATATGCAAGCATATGCAATGATAATTCATGATAGATTAGCTAGCTTTAATGTAAGAGATAAGCTGGTGAAGATAATGACTTCAGTCAGTAAAAGAGACATGATATTAACAGGTTTTGCAATGTGCAAGAATTTCAATCCCTGGAAAAATTTATCATTAAAGAATTGCCTATTATTAACATGGAAGAACACACAATAGTATTCAGCTTGAAACCATCATTCGACTGGAAATATCTAAGTCCTAAATACAAGAAAACAAATATAATAGTAACCAAATACTGCCATGGTTTAACCTGGGAGTGAGTGTATGGAGTATGAGAATATTAAAGATATTTGCAAAAAATATTTAAATAATTGTAAAATATTTGTAGGTGGAGTTGAGCAAAAATACATTTTGCAAAGTGTGTGGAATGGGTAAGAAACATATGAAAAAAGAATACAATTTTCCGTCATTCAAACTATTATGTCAAACATCTTGTAATAAATCAAACTTCTTCCCTGTAAAGGAAAACTCTCAATTAATCTTTAAATGGTCATTGATGTCTGACTGTGGAGGAACAATTTAAAATTATTCTCCCCCTGAGTTACCAGTGGATATTATGCAAGTAATCTGGGATTTTCTGGGATGAGAGACCTAATAAGTGAAATTTAGTAGATAAATGTTTTTGGTTTGTGGAAGTGAATACTTTGTAAAAATGGATCAAGTTGAGAACGAGGTCATGTGCTCATGAATAGAGAAAACAATGTGTAAATAGAATATTACCAAGTTAACTGCATGTTGGAGTACACCATTTAGAAACCCTTTTGGAAAGTAAAAGTTTAAGTGTTTTTTTCCTCTTTACTGCTATTTGTATATAAAGAAATTCTTGTTTGTTTCATTTCAAAAATATCGAATGTTCATTACAAGTTGAAAAATTGTAATGGTTTAATATCTTATCCAGATCTGGCAAAATGTGTTATGTCCGAATACAACTCTAACATCGAAGAAATATTTTCGCACTTTTCCAGCTTTTATCAGAATGTATAATACTACTGCAAGACAATCAAACAGATGAAACACTGCAAATATTTTCAATGGGGAAGAAATTATGTAAATGTGTGTTTTTGTACTTTGTAATTCAAAAGTAATGAAATAAATGTGCTGATATATCATTCTTGAGTTTTACTGACATTATAAACGCATTAATTGTAATATCTACATATAAATTATTTCTGAATACATAACTTTGATTATGTGTATTTAAAAATAAAGGTTCGTCGGCAGGTTATTGATTAAACACATATTTAAAACATATTAACAATTCCTAGAATTTAACTATTTCTCACATTTTACATGTCCTAGAATGGTAGCAATGATGGCTTTGCTGTGTCGCTTTTGCAGTAAAACGTTTACAACTCTGTGCAGCATGCATCGATGTGAAAGGACGACCTGTTTAATGATTAATTCAAGAGTGCAGTTTTGGTGTGATTTTGGCCAGAAATAGTTTTCTTGAAGTGATGGTTTAAAAATGCATCTTAAATTTTGCAACACTGCTCACCATCAATACCACATCCTAAGACAGCATCATAAACACCACATAGCACCACACTAGCACCACATGACACCACACTAGCACCACATGTTACCACCTTAGCACAACATGACACTACATTATCACCAGTTGGCACCACACTAGCACAACATAGCACCACACTTGCACAAATGGTACCACACTAGCACCACATGGCAACATACTAGCACCACATGGCACCATACTAGCATCATATAGCACCACATGACATCACACTAGCACCACATGGCACTGCACTAGCACCATGTGGCACTACACTAGCACCAAATGTCACCACACTAGCACCACATATCATCACACTAGTACTACATGGCACAATCAGCTCAACAGACTATACCAAGGTTAGCACCACAGTTTAAATTTCCTGCTCTACCCACTGTATTTCCTTCAAAACAGCAATACCTTAGTTCAGGATTGGGAAGTAATTCACTGTCTGGTTTGCCCCAGCTCAATTATGAAATCTAACCACAGATGTTGCTGGTAGACTGAGTGATATGTGGATATGTTACGATCAAGTAAAGTCTAATGAAGGCATAACACAATTTTTTTCAAGGTATAGTAAATCTCTGATAGATTTAACTACAACATCACTCCGGAAAATAACTCTTAGTGTAAATATATCCTGTATCTGAAATCTGTAACATTAGAGGAATCCTCTACAGAAAATTTCTACTTTTAAACTCAAGCTCACCCCATTCTACATTCCACAGATATTATTCACATTTACAATTCTACCATAGTACCTTATCTCGCAAATAGACTTGAAGGATTTAGTGCTCATGGAAACAGGTGGACTTTACAACTAATAACAAAAATGGATGTCCACATCTCCCAATATATACCATTTACCGCTGGTTGGAAGTAAACCAAGTTATTGCCTATAAGAAAATGTGTAATCCAATGCTGTTCCATCACTCTTTTCACCCTCATCAGCTTTTAAGACCTCGGTTTCAAGATTCGGCAAAATATCTTCACTGGCTCCGATGCTCAGATAATTTTTTTTTCTGTAACACTACACATGGGGTTATCATAATAAATTCAGTTCAGCCACATTCGATTAGGTATAATATCATCTAAGAGTGAATCAAGCTTCCATCCACCTCAAGAATGTGTGAATCTTCTAGTACATAGGGGTTTACATCTACTCTGACAGTCAGTAAGTCACAGAATCATTGAAAATAAAAACATTTCACACATTTGAGAGAATAATGAGTTTGTCTCCCTGCAACATATCGACAGCATCGTTTCCAGATATGATTTGCACTAATTAATTCAAAGCGTATTGCTTAAAAGAATTAAGATGATTGCTTGTATATGTACATAAATATTTTTATAACAAATGTAATTTTTGTATATGTAAATAAATATTCTGTTTGTTCAAGAAATATTGAATTTGTTTCATTTGATATCAAACAGACTATATAATCTAAAAAATTAGTGAATCATTGTTAACATAAAATATATTATTTTATAAATCAAAGGTCACAATTTTACAAAATTTTTGTGTAAAGAACATGTATTTAATCATTGGTGTGACCTATTTAGATATTTATCTTGAATAAGCGTATCAACATTAAACAAAAAATATTTTTTGGTGTACATTCTGTTATCAAAATAAATAATTTTCATTCACTCAGTCTAACAATTTCAGCGATGTATTGTCGATCATATCACCAAACAATACTATTTTACTGTGAAATAAGTTTGGGTGAATATAACTTATAACAAAATCATTAATATTTCAAACACTACAGAATTGTGATTACAGAGAATCATTTACAGCATAAGAAATCATTTCCCATTGTGTGCTAAACAATTACGAGTCTTCTTCTTTTTACAAACATGGTGGGAACACGGTCATAGAATGTATCCTGTGCAGAGCCTGGTACATAGATGATGTGGGTTGTAAGAGCAATAGGTGACGAGCTGTGCTCGCATGGCAGTGGCAAGGGAAGTGTGTCGAGACTTGAATGTATGGCGTTGAGAGGGAGGGATGTTCGCGGCGAAGCAAGGCTGTCGCAAATGCATGAAACGAACTGTGGAAGAACAGTGGACCCATTGAAGGAGACAATGTGTGAAAGAGGTGAGTCGATATTGAACAGTGGGGTGAAGGAAGTGTTGTGTTAAATAACATTTTTTGGTTTCCTGAAAGCATTGTCCAGCTATCCAGCGATATTTCTGTCCAAGATCGCTAATTTTTTGTCCACGTCCTGAGACAGTCTTCTATCCCAAACCACCTCTGTCTTCCCTGCTCATGACAACAATGTTCCCACTGAGGAGAGTATGGGAAACTTCGTGCAGGGCTAACAACGGCAGTCACTCATCACAAGTCACAGTCCCGTCCTTCCCCTCACATAGACCCGGCCTAACAAAAAAAAGGTATGCATTTCTTGCTCTGGATGTTTCCATACTAGCAAATATAAGTAAACCTGTGTGAAGGGGATGTTTATTTTTGTCTAGAAGGTTCTGTGGGTAGGGGATGAGACTCACTTCCTGAATATTTACCTGGGAGTTTGAAAATTTGTATAAATAGCCTCTTGACCCCTACACCCTTCCACTGTTTGACTTCAGTGTTCTCTTGACCTGTAACTGTTTTAAATCTCACAATTCTACAAAGAGTATTTTGTGGGAATGTCTACTGAAGCACCTTGAAAGGTAACTTATGGAGTATGACCGGTTGGTCATTGATCCTGATCCACTTATTCCATTTGTGGAGCAAGAGTTGGCACTAGCGATGATGCTACCGACACCTCCAGCAAGAGCAACAACATCGCCAGCACCGCCAATGCTTGCTCTAGCACCTCCAAAGATGGTCTTGGTGGCTACAATGCCATCTCCAGCGACAACGGCGCTTCCAACATTTCCCAAGATGATGATTCCGGCACCTCCAATGCCTCCAAAACCAGAGATGATGATTCAAGCACCTCCAACACCAATGATCACGATCCTGGCACCTCCACCACCAGTGATGACATCTCCAACAGTGAGGGCACTTCCAGCACCATCAACATCAATGTCTCAGATAATGGTCTCCACAGTGAGGGCATTTCCAGAACCATCAACGTCAATCAACATCAATATCTCAAGCAGCAGTCCCGCCGTCTCCGATGACAACACATCTAGCAACATTACCTAACACCTCAATGTATGTTGAAGTCAATGATTTGAGGCTTCCGAAAACCCATTACCAATATATTGAGAAGAAGAAGAAGTGAAAATGTTGTGAGCCATTAGGCCTGAGCTATAGAAAGACACCTCTTCCAAAACCTTCATTATTTTCAGAGTTGGCCAAATATTTGAAATTTTTTTTTGTTACACAATCACCTCCTCCACCAGTATTCACATCATCTTCACCATCAGTCTGTTGCAGCCCTGTCACTGTTCTATCTTTGCCTGTTTTTCATCCTCGCGCCCCAAAATGTTGATGATTATCTTGAAATCCAAACATTAAAAGCAGTTAAAATCTTTTTTTCTAGGGAAGACTTAAGACTTACTTATTTTCTTCTTTTAAAGAAGAGTTAGAAATTTATGACGATCGGTTGTGAAGAAACTGTTTAAATTATTAATGTGTGTGTTTGTTTTAAACATGTTTACATTGGGGTTTTAATAAATGTTATAAGGAAATGGTGTGACGTCATTTAACAGTGCGAATTCGTTTTGTCATATTTAAAATATATACTTTTAGAATTACTGGAGATTCAAGTATTTCTGGTTGAGATGTAATGATTACTGTTTTTACACCAAGTATCGAAATGGAAGTCGTTGTGAAATGAATGAATTCTGGAAGGAAAGGAGTAGGGAGTGTTTGAGTAAATCTTGTGAATGAACTCAGATAGTAATATAATGAGGGGGAGTTTAAAAGACTAGCTGAACTTGAAACACACACAATAGTGGAACAAGGCAAGGTTGTTGGCAGGGAAAGTATTATGGGAGACGTTCAAGTAAACAGACTCTTGCCCCGCAGAGCAACATTAAGGAATGTCTAGTGGCGAGCCTCACTAGCTGGCTCCGACTTTGTCTTATAACATACCAAAATACTTTCAACCAGTTTCCAAGGAAATATAATCTTATAAATACATCGATTAAAATTGCGTATCATTTTAAAATAATTACTACGACTGATGTCGTTATTGTCTGCTGTGAAGAGAAATTATTCTTCAACTATATGCTTAGATGGATGGCATATAGACTTATTTTTTTTAAATATTGAAATGAAATGCTCTGACATACATTTTACGCATACTTAAAAACAAATATTATTTTTAAATGAAACAGTTTCTAAAAAAGCCATGAGAGAAGAATTTGAAGCAATTTTACATCGTAAACAAAAATCAATTTTATAACATGGAATTGATAGGGTTGTGGAAATTCATATGAAATTTTTTTTATTATTATACGGTAAGGGGGTAAACCCGCTCAACAAGGTGATATGCTTTGGTGAGCAGGTTAACCACAAAATCGATTACACTGTCTGATGGAATGTGTATTTTAAATACCAGTTTAGAGTAATTAAAATATTTACTATATAACAAAGATACTTACATATTTTTTTGTAATGCCTGTATAGGTTTGTTAATGGCGAATCGCGTAAGACTTTAGTAAACATATCAATGTTTTCAAATGAAATACAATTTGATGCATTTGTCCTATGCAGAACTAATATTCATTACTATACTTCTGGGAGCGAAATTTAAAATGGAGGTTTTACAAATACGAGTTTGAATTGTGTAATTTGGTTTAAAACATATATGAATCAGTCTAGTTTTTAGTAAGGAAAACATTTTTTTTTTTGGATTATGCGCAGCTTATGTTTGAAACTATATATAATGATTTTGGTCTGAATTGTGTTATTAAGGTTGAATTTTTTGGAAAATTTTGTAAAAATAAATCTCCTTCACATTTCACTTAGGAGTAGCATTTGAAAGTTTCTCTACGAGCTAGGCTTGTCTCGACAGCTGAGTTTTCCTCCTCGCCAATATGGCTCCCCCATCTGTCACAATACGAGATATTTGAGCAGTTTCTTTTGTCAGTGCTGACATCGTGGCCGGAGAGGTGACTCACACAGTCTGCTCGGCCCTCTTAGAGGTTAGTTCAAAGCGAATAGCCGAGGTGTCTGCAAGGCCTGGAGCAGTGATCATATTCAAAAATTGTCTCAATTCGTATATTAAAAGTCTTGCATGTTGGAAAAATTATTAGATTTGATTAATTTAACACTTTAAATATTAATTTATGTTCGACAGGCTTTTTGCAACAGGTTTTCACATTAGGCGAGTGATAGATACACTGGTGTACTGCATTTTCCATTGTGATATAACAAAGTATGTGCGTACAGTTTAATTATATAGTGAGTTTTAATAGAATATGCAGTGTTTGCGATTTGGTGTTATGATCAATTTATTATGTAGTAAATCAGTTTGTCTGGTTTAACCTATATTTAGATGCATGTTTTGAGAAATAATGAGGGTGAAGTACATGTGAATTTGTGTATGTGTTAGTTTGGGAGGGGAATTTTGTAAGGGGATATCTGGAGTGCTGGCGAGTTATAATTTAAATTGGCTGGGTATTTCGTTTGTTCGATTTAATTAAAAGAGTTAAATGATCAGTTAACACTGGTTATGTTAAAAATACGATGTAATTTGTTACAATATTACCATAAATTGTTTTGTGTTCTATTTGGTAACTGCTCAATTGAACTCTGTTTAATGAATAATTGTTTGGTTCTGTCGATTACGTGATTAAAGTGCAGATCAGTTATGTTAAAATAGATTCATTCCATAATCACATGATTTAAGCAATGCATTCGGTAACCTATTTGATTGTGGTGGGCCAGAACATATCGGCATGCTCTCGCTCCATCCATAACTCACTCGCTAAATGGGCTAGAAGTGACCCATGTGCTCTCGCTCCATTCACACCTCACTCACTAAGTGGGCTAGAAGTGAAATGCATGCTCTTGTTCCATCCAGACCTCACCTGCTAAGTGAGCTAGAAGTGACATGCATGTGTGTGTTCTATTTCCTTATAAACAATTACAACCCACTCCTCTAGTCAGCCGATGAGAGCAAGTTGCAGAGGACACATCGATCCTGTCCCGCCGTCCTTTCTACAAAAACAAAATAATAAATAAAATTTCATATCAAATCATAAAAAAATTGATCAAAGAAATTTTATATGAAATAATTATACTAATTAATTTGATTAATTAATCAGCAACTAATCTATTAATCGAAAAATTGATTATTTGCTCCATCCAATGTCATTCTAATGATGTGGGCCAAAAGTGACATGCTCCTACTACTGACATGACACCTATAAAAAAATTCTAAGGGTGTTAAGATAAAAGACTGGTGGCTATATGAATGCATGCCCTGCAAATATAACATCTTCCCAAAAGTAGAAAAAACTGACACCAAAGTTGTACACAATTGTATGCGTCCTTGGTTTCGGGTTGTGCTGTCACCGAATCAAGATCTTCTTCCCTAAAACTGGGTATTCTAACACCACTCCTCGCCCCTGTATTATGATGTTTTATTTGAAGCTGTCCTGTGTCCCATAGTTACTGAAATACCTGTACGAAAGTTTTCCATTCGCCTGCCGCCTGTCGGGATAATGCTCCGCCCAAATTAACTTGTACAGGCACTACTCAACTTATCACTGGTGATAGCTGGGTTTGTCGTCTGCTGTCCACCTGCAGGAAGGGTCGACTCCACCCCACTATGCAATACATCGTACTCAGCAGAGCTTGCACATGCGTGCCCCAGACAGCGGGCCGAATTCTAAGGGGCGCTCATTGACGCCTGTAGCTCGGTAGGAGGATGTTAGTAGTAGGGGCGTGTGGTTTCACTACACTTTTCATTAATGGGATTATAGGTTTGATATCAAATTGAGTGATCCAATTAATCCACTGATTAACCCAATCAAAAATTCTATAATCGTTATTTCGCTAATAATTATCCGATAAAATTCATGCGATTGATTGATAGATGGATTAAAGAAAATACTTATTTTAAAATTCTAAATGAATTATTTAAAATATTGCTGTGTGATTGTATATATGTTTTGTATGCATAATAAGAGTCCTTTATTTTTCATTTTTGTTGGAGAGTGGCTCCGTCGATGTTCACTTTCAACGTCTGGCATTGTACTGAGATATGTGTTGGGAATGTGGTATATAACTATGTATGATGCAATATTTATTAATAAGGAGGAAGGAGAGACTGGGGCATAATATTTCCTCCCATTTTGCCATCTGGCAAGCAACTGAGGGAGGGTGAGAAAGAGCAGCACCAAGGCATATGCACAGAAGGGAGCATCTAAATCTCGACTGAAGTTATGCAAAACGGCGGAATTCAGAAATGTGTATTTGGAAATAACGAGGTATAGTATCTTATTTTAAATGACTTAGATGCAAAGAATATGATTTATGCTCAAATCTACACTGGCAGTTTACTAACCTGTCATATGTGCTAGCAATATAATTGATCGAAAACAACAGATACTCGTACGATGCATGCAACGAATCCACTATGTGAAATATTCACTGCTCGACGAACAAGAGACATGAGAACGATTTATGCTCAAATCCACAATGGCATTTAGCTAAGCCATCCTGTTTCGTAGTAACAATTTTTGACAGGCAACATGATAAATCGGCAGCATAACCACACACAAACTAAATCTGAATAATTTGTACCAAAATAATATATCTCAAACAACATAATAAAATTACTCATCGAATTAAATACTAAGTAATCGGAAAGAGAACATAAAGAATCATGCCAAGTGCAAACAAATTACAGCCAACAGAGCCTATTTCCGTGTGAAAACTCACTTACTGCCCTAGGAATCATGGTGTCATAAAGTAAAATCTATAGAAGACTTGGTAAAACATATATATTAATATTGAAACGAAATATCCAGTATGTAACCAAACGACTTGAGTTAAACAACAGTAGTCATATGAATTCTGAAGTATACCCTGCTTATGAGTGGAGCACAAATTCAAAACTATTTTCCTACTAATTTAAGTTATGCCAAAGAACATGCAATCTTAATAATGAAGGAAACAATTTACACAATAGTCATACATGCTGAATTATACCTTTAACGAAGCCAAAAATGTATCCGATTTCCCTTCCAATGTAGGTAATATTAAAAGCACACACATTCAAAATATGCAAACTTACTAACGAACTGATTGAATACACAAAGTAATTAAATTTTAACCAATCATAATCGCATAATAGACACACACATATCCCACACTCATTGGCTCCCATATCTACAATGTTAAATGTCTTTATTTTTCTGAGTTTGTACCAAGTATGTGTCTTATACCAGAAGTACCAGCAGACATCCTCGTGTTAACTCACAGCAATAGAAAATTTTATATGTTATAAGGTTTTAAGGTTTTAATGTTGCAAAGAATATATATTTATCGAGTGATTGATAGTTCTAGTTTATGATGTAGGGCGAAGGATGTCCTGAAGCAGCAGTATTTAGTCCCGTTGTCTCGGAAAGAGGTCATTAAATTTATACTTGAGTCTCTTGTTGTAAATGTATTTCTCTCCCAAACCACTTTCGATGTCTAGCAATCTCACTGCAGCTCACACATTTAGCCATTCAAGAATTCTTTACTATTAAAAACAATTACTGTTATGATATGTTTACTATTTAAATTTTTATTTTAAGTGTAGTTCATATCTCACCAAAGTGTTCCAGTTCCAATGTCCAGCTGGGTTTTCTCAGGATTTATCCAGTTCCTACAGTCGTTCGATATTAGTATTCTTCCATACTCCCAGGTTTTCAAATCGTCCAAATCATGGTGGTGTCGTGTGCAAAATAAATAATGGGCCATTTCATCATTCACAAATAATTCAAAGTGATAGAAAGTTAAATAGTGTAAAAAAAATATATTAGAACGCCAAAAGATACTAAACAAATAACAATACACATTATTCTTTTAAACATTGAAATATTTGTATTCCAAAAAAATGACTAAAACTTACTTAAAACAATTATGCACAAAAAGTTTGTTGCAAATATTTTGCAACATTCTTATAAAGATATTTACTCACAAGATATCTCATACGCGATTTCTTCCAAAATGCTCATAAAAATCAGTTACTTACAAACACTTCTTACAAACATTTCTTAAAACTAACTTCATTTTTTACTAAACAGGCAGATAATAAAAAAAGAACAAATATATACAAACACTTCATAAACTCAATTTACAGCCTTCAATGAACTTATGCTTTACATAGTACACAATCATTTACACCGATAAACACATATACAACAAAAATAATCTTCTTACAAATCATTAAAACTGAAACATATAGTATTTACAAAAAACCCTGAGCATTTTGGTGGCCCTGTCTTATCTTACTATTAACTACATACAATTTACTTCGCACTTATGTGGCGTCCATAGTCTCGCACTTATCGGGCATTCATATGCCACATCAAAGGTATGTTGTTATCCCATGTTTGCTAAGTGCATACCAACGATGATCTGTAACACATATAGCAATATATTTTATGCGATCCGACACTGTAAAGGGAACCACAAGGTGTAATGTAGAGAATAGAATTTTTGTTTTTTGAACGGTGATGTTAACATAAAATGTAGTGTGAAGAGAGATAGTTAATAACAGGTATCTAGCAATATCGCTTGCAGTTAGTTAAACAGTAGCTTGTTCAGGGTAGGAATATCATCTAGAATATAGAGGGGATGTCGATGTTTATACATCAGATGCTGTAGATGTTGCAGGTAGCTGTGGTGCTGTTTGTGGTGCTGATTGTGGTGCTTTCTCAGGATGTGGTGCTGATTGAATTGTGCAGGTTGTGGTAGATGATCATCATTGGCGGTGTTGCTGCTGTTGCAGGGTTGTATTTAATAAGGTACTGAGTCCAATGTTGCAGAAAAAAATTAGGCATGGATTTTGTAGTGCTACAATGGTAAGGTCGATACTCAAACTACTTCAATGTAGCACTTATTGTCGAATCCCTATAACACTACTTTGGTCACATGTTCGGTGTAGAATTCATGACTATGCGAATGAAAGTGATATTGGGTCTGGAAAAGCCTGATGCCATTTTCGAAGTAATCCTGATAATCCTCATAACAGAGTTTCTGCAAGATGTAAGATTTTACAACCTACGCCTTACATATACACTGCTCATTCGAAACAATGTAAGAATAAAGCTTGGGACATAAACCTATAAAGTGTTGTGACTATAAGGCCACCACAATCGTCTTTCATAACCCCGATACATCCTTTGTTCTTAGATGAGAATATTTGCCGATTATCGAGCATGTAGTTAGATGTATCAATCTGTGCTTTTAAATCTGAGCCAATTACTTTATATACATAACACACAACATAATAGACCAAGGAATCGGTATCACAATACAAGAGGTGCAAGGCTGGTGGAGAAAATTTGGTATGTATGTACTGATAATAGAATTCATAAAGCGTTAATTTGGAAAGGTAAAAAATGGCAACACCATTGTACAAAGTCTTCTTAAATATAACAGAGCCCTTTGACATCTCGATCAGGACTAAATTTTCATTGATGATTTGAATTGTCTGTAATGCAGGACGATATATCAGCTCTGCAGCCTTGTATATTGTGACATACCTGGAAACTACTCTTATGTACCTTTCACCTCAGATATTCTGAAAAGTTTTCCATATATGAAATTATTCATTAGCTTAAATATGATTTCTCAAATTTGTTCGCAGCATCATCGTGCTTGTCAATGTTAAATTCGATGTATGGAGCCAGCTGTACCTTCTGCTCAAAGTGGAGAACATTATGAAGAGAGCCAAGTTTAGCCTCATACATCAAATATATTTCAGTGTTTCTCAGTGTATAACATATCTCTTCCATGGCACAAGTGTCAAAAAAGTTTTATATGCGAGCTGTTTAGAGGTATGGCAGTTACTGGGGTCAAAGGCATATGTTATATATCATCGTGGCATTCATCTGGAAAAGACCAATCCACTTCAGCGAAAATTCAAGTTTTACTATCATTCACTGTGTTCACTAAATTCCACAATGAAAACACATCAGATTCAACCCACTTACAATGTCCAATGAGAAGCTTGCATTGCATCATGGGACTATACACCCCATTTACATCGGAATAACAGATATATTTCGATGGCTTACTGGGGTCATAATCTTCACTAGTGTAAATATGAGAGGCCACTACACACCTTCTGCAAACCTGTGTACTGCCACCCCTAACCCTGCATTCTACAAAAAGATACATGTCTGGGTCAGTCAACAACTCTACCCGTGCACATGTCATTAACAATAGTGCCCCATGAAAGAGACAGAGCTGTGATATACATGGCAGTTTTCAAGGCCATTGTGAGCTAAGCATATGGCCTGGAAATTCTCAAAAACATCTGCCAGCAAACAAGTGTCCACACTTAAATAATGAACGGCATACTCAACAAGTTTACACAGTTGAATGCAATCCATGCATCTTGAGCATGGGTGTAATTCACATCGCTAATGCCTTTGCCTTTCATGACATTATGAATGCATCCTTTGGTGGAGTGACATGCACACCAGACTAGCTGTCGATTTAACAAAGTCATAAGGATAAATTCCCTTCCATTTTGCCTATTCAAATTGGGTCTTATCTGGAAAATTTCGAGCGAGTGATACTCAAATGTGTAGGTTGGAAATTATCTGTCAAAGTTTCCAGAGAGATACTGACAAACTGGAATGAAAAAATAAAATTTAATCTTAAGAATTGCACCATTCCTTTCGAATAAATGTCATTGGTAATTTGTTGGGTAATGGATTTATGTTTCTGTGGGGTCATTCCTATCACTTTGAATTTGTCTGAGTTTTCGATTGCCATGGTTCTGTCGGTTTATGTTATGTGACATTCAGCCAAAGGTTTTATGAGAAAGTGAGCATCATAATTTTGCATGTTATGACAGACAGTGAAATGTTGTCTCTTTGGCAGTCTGAAGTTCAAGTTGCATTTTTGATGTGTGTAGCCTCTGATTTTGCCCACCAGATGGTGATGATCGACCAATATGTCCCGATGTCTTCCTTAAAAATCTGACAATATTTTTCAGTTGCTTACCTAGCATCATCAGCTGGAGTTTTTGGCTTGATTTGAACAATCATGCTGTAAAGTCCTGCAACCCTGTTTGTCAGGATCCGACAGACCTCCAGTATTCAATCTTGAGAGGTTTTGTATATTAAGTAATTCTGTGGTATTCTGTGTGGCAGGAAACAAAGCCGATGTGACAGTATAGTGTAAACATATTCCCTCCTGGCAGTCTACATAGATACAAGCCATCCTATTAGCATTAAATGCCATATATTGAGAAATATGGTCATCCATATGCAATATTTGTAAGAAAACCTCACAACTCCTATATGCACTAAAATCTTCAAATCTGATAGTCAGGTAAGGTTTAATTGTTTCATGATTAAACTGTGCCAAAATAAGACAAATGCAGGATGGGCAGAGCTTTGCTTTGAAATTAAAGTATTTTTGTAGTACCTTCCTCCACCATGATGGATTTCACATACTTTCGCGCTATGGTGATGTTAATCATTATTGGCCAGGGTGATGCCAAACTAAATCTATCAGAAGAATCCTGCACCCTGATTAAAACAAGAAAAGTCTGCATCAGTGTTAACCCTGACATGAAGAATTCACATATCATTTAGCCTAACAGTAAACACTGTCACTACTTGTTTATATCTGAAGTCCGGAAAAGATGCCACTGAAATTGAGGAATCAGTAAACGAATTATTTTCTATTTCACTAGACAAGCTCTCTCTGTCTGACTCAGAACTCATTTGTGTATAGGAAGAAACACTTTAACTGATACACACA
This sequence comes from Dryococelus australis, assembly GCA_029891345.1. NCBI lineage: Eukaryota > Metazoa > Arthropoda > Insecta > Phasmatodea > Phasmatidae > Dryococelus > Dryococelus australis. The sequence goes on along the minus strand of CM056994.1, from coordinate 172,752,135 downwards.
AAATTTCTATGTCAGACAGATAGAGATCATAAAATAGGAGATCAACTTTACTTTGTTTGGGAGAAGCATTTGTGTTCCCATCTGTTGCAGTTGATGGCCTTTCCATTTGTGATTCAGTGTCCGAATCATTTAAGTAAAGGTCATCCAATAACAAATTAAAACCCTCTCTGTGAGTACCAGTTATCGGGAGGGCAATAGCTGAGGGGGCATGGTTAAACAAAATACTGCTGCGTGCCACTTCCTGCCCTCTCTGTGCTCTGACACACACTTCCCCACCCCACCAGCACTGATTGCCACCAGCCAACAATGATGGCCACCAGTCCCCTCCCCTGCCAAGATGGCGAGTCCTAAGGGCACAGTAAGCCACATTGACTGCTCATTCAGACACCACTAGCAGTCTCCAATTCATCACACTCCTAGACATTCGCTGTCATGCGATCTGTCTTCCACAGTGCACAGCCTCCACCTTTTGTAACAGACTAGCTGTGTTTAGACCACACTTAATGCTTATAGCATGCACCATTGTATTGAATTTTAAGGAACTTGTTGAATTCTATACTACACATTTGTTTAATAGAAAACTTTAAATATTGCAAACAAAATATTTCTAAAATGACACTGTTAAAAGTAAAATAAATTTTAAATTTTCAAACATCCAAAATAAGTTTAGAAATAATTTTGTCTAGAATGTTTTAGTGATTTTGGCGAGGTGAACTTATATGTTGCACTCTAAAATTAAACTTTATACTAGCAATTAATACACTAACATAGAACTTAATATTATCAGGTAATACACTCAAACATTGAACTTAATACTATGAGTTAATACACTTATGTACTAACTAAAGAATAAGATGTGAAATAAATTAATAAATAATATTTTTTTAATTTTGTAAATATCTTAAAATCTACTAACAAACTAAAATCAAAGCCCCTCACTAACATTCCGCATTCTTCATATATACTCGATTCCAATCAACTTGAGACAGTCGCCCTTTACCAATCAAATCATTCTGAGCAGAGAATATTGCAAGTTTTTCCACTTCTCATAATGCTTGGCATTACAGGCATAGTTCCCAATTTTGTTCTCTGCTCCATCAAACACACAATCAAACATAAACCCACCCAATGTCTTATGTAAACACCGATAGCAATAACCAAAATATACAGAAACATAATTTAATCAAAAATGTTTAATACAGATGCAAAGTTCCATTAAAAACTCTCAACGATCTTACCATTAAAAAAATATTAAAAGTTAGCAACAATTAATTGCAATGATTAAAAAAAACCCTAAATCTGAATCACAAGGCAGATGGTAGACACGCACAAAGTAGAGGAGGTCCTCACTCCATTGTGGTTGGTTGGCTAATGAATAGGTCAGTTTCTGGGGTTGCATCTCACCACCCACCATCTGCTTCTGCAGCTACTGAGTGGTGCTCACACCACAGTTAGTGGGTAGCAACCCTAAATCTTAACCATATTTCCTTAAATAAAGTCTACAACAAGAGGTGGTAGTCAAAGAATGTGTTGAGAGGTTGCAGGCTGAGTGGGCAGGAACCCAGAGGACTATGCTCAGGGCAGATGGTGATCTATGAGTAGTACATAGCCCTTCCATACAGGCGAAGCATGAGATCTGTGATGAACCGCAATGGGATTGGGTGACCGCTAACTCCAACGTCGGATGGGCAACGAACCCTGCCTCAGCAGTGGGCAGTGGATTGGCGAATCCCTAGCTGTGGAGCAAGCAGTGGTCCTTGGTGTCATGGTCAAAGGTCACACAGGTCAGGGATAAATGGTCAATGACATCTAATATGGTCGGGTGACTTAACCAGATGATAACTCCCCAAATCTGAACCTGATCCCCGATCCCCGTATTCCAGAATCGGTCAAACCCTTCTACTCCAAATAGACACTATCTACCAAAAAGTATTTGGGCACCTGTGAAGATAGGTAATTCGGTACGTCTGTTGACTTGTGTTTTACAACCTTCGGCATAGGACCACTGATGTTTGTCCCTGGTAGCATGAACATAGAGGCATATGATAACATTCTAGATAATGAAATGCTCCCAACATTGTGGCATTTTTATGGAATGGACCAGTGTTACTTCCAGGATGACAATGTCAGGTGCAATTTTTCAAGGGCTACTTTGCAGTGGTACAGCGATAACAATGTTCGCCAATTGGACCTGCCCACCCAGAGCCGATCTCAACCCTATAGAACATCTTTGGGACGAATTGGATCGCCGAGTGAGGACTCGTCAGGCGTCGCCAAAATCCATTGCTCAACTCATGGAATGGTTGCAAGAGGAATGGCGACGATCCCCGTGGATGTCCTGCAAACTCTTGTAAAGAGTATACCAGACATTGTAGGCTGCTGTTATAGTTGCAAGAGGTGGCCCTACGAGATTCTATAAGGGTGACAATCACCGAGCAAACATTGTGGACATGTGCCCAATTAATTTTGGAAGATAGTGTATTATGTAAACGGCATAACAATATCTTTCTAAGTAATTAAGAGATTGAAGAGTAACGGAAAATAAACTTTAAACCTCATAGCTTCTTACTAAGTTGTATGTTATAAGTTATAATTCCCTAAAATTTGTTTTGAATAATATCTATAAGTAGGCTTTCACAGCAATGAACATAATATCTTATTATTGGGTTGGTGAGCTATTAACATGTCCTTGAAAAAATATTTTAGCCCTTTACCCTGAGTTAGGTGCTGAATAAAAGAAACAACACAATGTAGTTTTTAGGTATTCCTTTAACAACCTTCAGAAACTATGAACATGGTGATATGTTATGAGGTTAATTATCTGAGTAGTCCTCGAAAACATTTTTTTACACCCTTACACACTTATGCTACATGTTTCGAAAATTGTGAAAGTAATTGTTAATTATTAATGTAGGCAACCTTCTGGTTTTAAAGAGATAACGACATAATATTGGGATAATTAGGATTTGAGGATTGCTCAAAAATAAATTTTACATCCATTCGCCGTATTAGGAATTTAATTCCAAAAAATCCAAAAAATTATGCATTAATATCAATAGCATTTAAAGAAAATATAATTTTATCTGTTTAGTGAGCTATTGAAATGTCTTCAATGACACTTTTTACTCATTTTCATGCTCTTATGGGTTGCATTTCAAAAAATCCTTCCTTAGTAGGTGCCTTTACCCTAATCTCTACATGTTGCTTGGGCCAGCTCCTGCAGGCGTACTCAGCATCGCGATGAGGCGAGGTGCGAAACGACCTCGGACAGCTGTGTCTTGTTTGTAACAACACATACCGGGGGATCTAGCTAGAGGTCAGAACAGTACTATATAAGATCAGAGCGATGGAGGCTCCAGGGCCATCTTGTCTGCTGCTGCCGGAGGCGCTGCCTGTAGAGGCCCAAACGAGAGAACCACTGCCCATTGTCTGCCTTCCATGCATTATGAGAGCCCATTGTAGAGAGAGCTGTGTGACTACAACAAGAATCCCTGGTAGGGCGACTTAAGGCACGATAGGGCGTGGGACTTAGTGCCACATTAAGCTCCCTCCGAGCATTGTTTAGCCTGCCTAACATAAAGTTGAATTTAGATTGTTTACGCACATCAGTGCCATGTTAAGAGACTGTTTGCAATAGCGGGTTCACACTTCATATTGATGGTAATTGGTGAAAGTTGATATATAATGGAGACATCTAATTGATGCAGAATTGTATTTGTTTTATTGTTTTATAAACATAATATTTGTATCCGAGTACTTATCCTTTGAGTTACTTTTGATCCGACTAGCTAACACATGGTCTGCTCCCTCAGGACAGGTCATAGCAAATGGTGGAGGCACTTGGCTCTCTTACCCTTTTCTTGAAGTCAAATTAAAGTGAAATTGTAAAAATTACCATAGAGAAAATCGTAAAAAACTGTTGCGCCATTCACCTACCTGCAGGGTTTAAATTCCCTAGAGTAGACCGGGTCACCATATCCGCAGTAGTAAATGTTGAAAATAATAGTAAGCACTCATTCACAGTAGCGCATGTTGTGTCAGTCAGTACCTTAATCGCGGCTGAACCAATGCACGTGGGCAAGAAGTGTCGCTTTGCAGAAAGCTGCCAGGCCAGATAGTCGCCCAGTTTAAACTATATAATAGTGTGTGCCTTGATTAAAGAAATTAATGCGTGTTTAACACTCGGCTCCTCTCTTTGGATCGTATTTAAATTATGCCAATTGCAAATTTCCTCAACTGTGTGGCCAATGTGGAAATAGTAGAGAGGCCTGCTTTATTATAATTTAGTGTTTTATCACACATGTTATACAGACTAACTACAAACACATTACACTACACTACACTAATATGCAGCCATGAGCATACCAGGCAAATCAACTTCCAAGAAATTAACAAAATTCATTACAACATAACAGTTAGCTCAAGTGAAGCTGAGCACGCAATAGGAGGACAACAACACGAATTAACAAGACAACTTACAACACTACTTGAAAATTTACACTCAGCATCTACATAACAAGAGGTGGCACTTGATTATTCCTTCTCAGACACTAGTGAATACACTTTATACCAAACCTACATGAGCAGATATCTGCGACCTAGCCCATTACAGTCACTCCAGGCAACACAGCTGTTTTTAATTTCAATCCTGCTCACCGAACAGGTCTACACCAATATATATGAAAACCCAGAACACCACTATGTAAATACAGCGAATGAAACGCCACAAATCCCACAACCACCCAACACTAATGAAAATACAGATGTGCCACAATGAGCAAAATTACCCCCACCCCTGAAACACAACAGCCACATCAAATAAATGTCAAGTTCGCTGAAATCCTACCCATATTTACAGGGGGAATGACGAAGACATTCACGAATTTCTGGACACCTACAACTAGGGAAATAAACGGGTTATCAGAAATTGAAAAACACAGGTGGATAACATTTTACTTGTGAGGCACGGCTAAACGAACATACGAAAACTTGTATGACTCTCACACAGGGGAGTTAACATAGCTGCAGGTAGTGTCCAAATTAAAATCTGTTTTCGCACCTATCAATACAATTGAAAAGTACACCAAATTGTACTGCAACACCAAACAAAAACAAGGACAAAGCTCTGAAGCCCATGTGGGAAATCTCACATTTTATAAAAATAAATATAAACCCAATTTCCCAGAGGATGACTTCATTAAAATAATTTGGAGATCCACTTTCCCCCACATTGCTGATAAACTAACACCACTACAGAATGACACACTCGAACAGCTGCTCCAGAACCTGAAAAATTTTGGGGTTCGGGTATATAATTATAGTCAACTCATGGAGAGCCGAAACAAATATACTAAAAACACCACATGTCAGAGAAGAATTAAACACATTGAAAAGCCTGTTAGCCACCCTACAACATGAGTTGATGCAAAAGAATATTGATATGCCCCTACAAAATGAACCTAACACACATGTACATGCCTTTCAAAAATACAACACACACCCCATCCACTGCATGATGCCAATTCACATAAGAAATTAATATCATACACAATAATATAGTCCGCAAAGAAGTGATCATTACAGAATACAAACATACCACAAACACTTCCTGTACACATCATACAAACAGACAGGTCCCTTAAGAGCACAATGTGTACAAATACAACACCCATGGAAAAATAGCATGCAGCAATATGTTCACATACACAACATTCAGGCAGGGTCCTTAAGAAATGCACAGGAAATTCAGGACCGCCTGCGGGGCTAAAGGTGCCGGAAAGTAATGAACAAAGACCAATCCCTACCGACTAAAAGGTATGGCGTGTAATTAACTCCTGTGAGGCATTTACATTAAAAGGATTCCGATGCGAACATACACAAAAATTGCCAAATTTCACCCATTTTCAACAATTTTTAAATTTTCAATAATATCAGCTACATAAAAATCAAAGTACACAAAAGATTGCCAGATGTGATACCAACGAAACTAGGTCGTTAGGTATCACCTTCAAAGGAATAAATTGCAGGTCATGGAACAAACAGGGGAATCCCAACATCGTATACATTCAAGGACACTGCATCACATCACCAAAACATGGCACCCATGAAATCCGAGAGACTGCAGACAGCACGGAAGTGGCAGGGCAAGCCGAGGCAATGCACGTGTCAGCATGAACGTTATGTCAGTGCATGTGCAGCCTTTGTTGGACCGCGGTCGTTGGCAGTCATGACATCTGCACTGTGTTTTTATCAAGGCCATCGAGATGGAGAATACCCACTTTTTCCAAATGAAACAGAATATTTCAACACTCATATAAATGAGAGATTAAAAAATTTAAAAAAAAATTCCTATTAGAGGAAGTGAAATTACGCATCCCATGCACAAACAGTAACAACGTACAACACTTACACAATAACATAAACATGGAAACTAGTGGCGATGATGAGAAGGAGAAACTGAGCCACAGATCCGTTTTCAATAACAAGGACTGGCAAGGATGAATGTTGTGCAAGATACATGCCAACTTCCACACTACATATCCTTGTCTGGCTGGTAGGCAGGTCATAAAACACATTGCTTGACATGGGAAGCTCGTGTTCTTGCATAGCCACTACATTAGTAAACAAACATCATTGGCAGCGAGTCACCAAACAGTTTTCACTAGTGGGTGCTACAACAGACATTAACCTGCCTAAATATAAAACAAATTTAAATATCAATATACCAGGATACAACTTTAATAAAGACTTTTTAATAATTGACAATATAGATTTGGACATTATATCAGGACTATACTTTATTAAAAGATTTTATATAGTGCAAATACTCACCAATGGTATAATGTATGTATACTCATAATATATAAAATGTGTTTTTGAAATACATTTGAACATAAATCAATAATATTATGAAACTAATAATTGCATAGAATACTTTAATAATAAAATTGAATCCTTATACAACCCAAGTGATAATATGGCGACAGGAAGCATAAATAAAAAATTGCCAAAACAGAGGCAAAATAACCGAAGTTAGAGAAACAAAACATTATGAGATGAAATTAGAACTAACAATCAATTAACCCATTCGTACCAGACCCTACCGAATTAATTCACAATTATGTGAACAGGTACTGGAACAGATCCAGCAGATGCTTGATACACAGATTATAACCCCTTCCAAATCCCCATATGCCATGCCAAGCTTAGTAATAAAGAAACACCAAGGAGGCATAAGATTTTTAACTTATTTTAAGCTACTTAATGAACAAATCTTAAAGGTCGAAACCCTATCCCACTAACCGAAGATATAATTAACACACTCCGAAATTCTAAGTATATCTCATCCATATATATGTTGAATGGATTTTATGCTATCCTAGTAAGAGAGCAAGATAGAGAAAATCTCGCTTTTTAGCATGGATGGCATAGACTTGTATGAATATGATAGTATGCCTATGGGGTTGGCCATAAGCCCGCCATTCTTAGCAGAATACGCCATAGACCCTAACATAACAAACAACAAACTCGCCCTCACAGATCCACAAACTGCGGTGCCCAAATACATGTAATTAGTAAGACAGTACAGAGTCATCGGAAACAGTGAAATATTTTACAAAGTGCACACCCCCAATGGCGAAAAAACTTCTAACATTAGTACCACTGCACTACATACCTGAAATTATCACAACAGACCATGATGCATTATTAGGTGAAGGGTACATTGGACAGTTTAAATCCTTACAAAAAATTAAAAACCAATATCATTGGGATACCATTGTGAATGATGATTAGAACTATATAAAAAAACGCTCTACTTGCCAAAAGGTCAAAAAGTAATTAAAAACCATTGGCCTAATTACCCCTATTGAAGACCCCCTCCCCTTATTTTATTCTTGGGTTCTTGATGTGAAATGCCCACTACAAACGGCGGCATCGGGAAATAAATATACACTAGTGATGACAGAGTTTTTCAGGCTCTACGTGGTAGCCAAACTTGTAAATTCTATAGATGCCCACACATGTGCAAATTTTATAAAGGATGTTATTCTACAGTTCGGGTGTCCTAAATCTATCTTAACTGACCACGGCATAACCTTCAATAAAGAGCTTATAACGGAACTGTTAAAGAAATTACAAATTATGAAACTGCAAAAGACTGCATGTAACTCTGCATGCAACTGGATGATTGAATAAGTTAATTACGGCCTATCCCAACACCTAACAGCATGTGCCAACAAAAATCAGGCCATTGGGACGAATACGTCCAATATATAGTTTTCAACTATAATTCTACAGTAAATAGGAGCACTAAATTTTCTCAGTTTTACCTACTACAAGGCATAGAAGCAGTACAGCCATGCCATGTTGTCTCCCATACAATCTCACAGCGTGCTGTGGACTCGTGTAAGCAACTCCACCAAGCCCGTGAACAGGATAGAGTGAATCTTTTTGAATCCAAAAAGCTACAAAAAGAAATTTTTGATAGGAAATTTCGACCGAACGAATAAAAAATTGGACAATATGAATTTGCGACACGTTTAGTAAGTTCATGACAATTCAGACATATTGCTATAAGATTTAAAAGATATGGGTACCTTGTGCTAGAAAGAGAAATACGGATTTTTTACAATTGTTAAGGACTGTCCGCTACATAAAGGATGCTACAGGTGTAGGTTCGATCAATTCATCAATGTCTGTCGAGCATGAGAGAACTATTTCCATATATATAAAAAATATTAAACATGTTACAATTTATATATTTTATAACAGACCTCTGTGGTATCAGTAGCTATAGTGGTAATGCATGCTATCATGAAAATTGCAATTACAAAGCCATTGCTTGTCATTTACCAGAAAGCAAGTACAAGTAAGACATTCGCTAACATTACCAGTGCCAAATGTTATGAATATAGTAACTGACCATTTGCAATCACCTACAAGACATAACAATGTGTTAACTGTAGTGCAGCATATGTGAATAAGTAGCATTTGTATGCTAACAGCCGGAAATGTTCTATAAAAGAGTATGTAATTAAACTTGCTCTGGTATTAATTTCACCTCCATCAGACAAACTTGAAACAATTTCACATCACAAGGAAAAAATTGACGGATTTTGTCAGAGTCGAAATAGAATTAATATGTTTTGTTTAGTTTCAAGTCTCGAACTCGGACCCCTAAGCCTTACCCCACCTTAGAACATTGCTTAATTATATATATCTATCATATTTAAGTTCAAAAACAGTCAGAAAATCTCACGCAAAGATAATCATGCATATGCAAAAATACCCACATACCAATTACACACACTAAAATGCTTCAACTATGTTTAAAATGGTTTATTTAAAAATTAATAAAATAATATATATTTCTTATAATAAATGTATTTAGTAAAGTACAATACGAGAGTTGGCTGTAATTCTCGATCCATCTAAAAAACAGTTGTCAAATTCATAACAGGCATCACCCTAGATGATGAGATGTCTCATAAGGTCAAGTTTGACCTATGTATAATTATAAGTCATAACATTGGTATCACCCAAGATGGTGAGAATGGTCATGGGGCCAAGTATGTCTACTTATATTTGGCTGTAACTTCTGAACCAGTTAAGATATAGTTCCCAAATTTATGACATAAGCATCACCCCCAGATGGTGATAATGGTCGGGGGGCAAGTATGTCTAAGCATATTTGACTGTAAGTATTGGAAGGGATTAGCATACACATGGCGAATCTACGATCAAGTCTTCCCCAAATTATAAATACACGTGTTTTATACAGCATAGTAAGTCACTCACTAATTCGTTGTCAGATTGGCCACACTGTCTAAGGCACTTGAATTAAACGCTGGTTCCCTGTGCTGGGAGCGTAGGTTCGAGTCCTACACCTGCAAGTCTTCTTTCTGCTAATAAGACTGTAGATCCACTTCCTTGCTGTTGTGTATAGATAAGGGTTTCATGTGTGTGTGCATAAAAACATGGGTATATATCCAGAGACACAAGCTCTCTGGCTTATTTACAGTTCGTCTGACATTTTCGAGCACTTTGCGTGTGCATCTGAGGTCACAAGCTACGCATCATGGATCATAGTGAAAATGATGGTATGCTGTTCTAGGGGTCAAAAGATTCTATCAGTTATTGAAGAATATTGAAAACATGACTTACTGGCAGCACTCGACAAAAAAACCGAGCTTGCATACATGCCTAAAAAGTTCCTTCTAACGTTTGCTCGACATGATATGATATATGTCTACAAATGTCTACCTGTATATGTACAACAGGACGAAGAGGTACGCGACTGTCTCCCATATATAGAGTGTTTGCAAATATGTACTATTCTTATGGACACACCACATTTAAAGAGGCTGATGTAATGCACGTCGGAAGGAGCAAGAGGAAAAAAGAGCACTGATTCATCCTCTTAGGAGCTCACGAAGGACAGAGAGAGATGCGTACCTGGAGCAGCTGACGAGACCATGTCGACACAGTTTCGGCTAAAAGTCACAGTTCTGTCCATTAGTACAGTGGCAGAGTGCACTCTCGTACTCCTTTGGAGTCGTCCTGATGGTGGTTGGGAATCTCAAAGTAGTAGTATTTAAACTTGCAATATGATGGTGTGTATATGTTAGCCGGCTCAGTTGACATACAGGCATCTTCGATGATGGATGACACAGTTGTTTGTGTCGCTAGTGCAAGATAACCTGAAAAGTTGCAATGCCCATTGACATGAGACTGGTTGCCCTCACAATGTGAAGTATGCTTATGTGTGTTGTAAAAAAAGTGTCAATCACATTTTCGACAACGTGATAGCCTCAAAAAAAAAATTTCAAAATGCAAAGAACTTCTTTCTGTATGTGTCAGTAGGTTGTTGCTGAAAGCATCTCATATTTGGGGGATACCTGTGAACAAACCATCAACTAAATTAAAGCTATCGTACCCAACCATGGCAGGATCAGCCCCATGTAAGTACTGTAACTGGAAATTTAACATGCGCCTCCAATGCAAAGAGACATATGAAGCATAAATGCAAGCTGAATTCATATTCCACAGAATATCGCTGTGATAAGTGTCAAGGTTTCTTCACTCATACAGATAGTTTTAAAATATATATGAAAAAGTGCAAAGACCTTGTACCACAAAACTGTGACGATCAGGTGGCTACCGTCTCGAGTAGTGGTACATCAACTTCCGACCTGCACAATTCTTCGGGGAGGAAACAGTGTCGCTATTGTGGTAAGAGCTTTAGTAGAAAAAGCAATACGCAACGACATGAGAGATTTACCTTCATGCCAGAACCAAATACATTACCTAACTGAATCGGTGTTTAAATTCCACTGACGAAATATATACACACGACATGTGGAATTGACGGAATTGGCAGTATGTTGTTGTTATTCGAATAATGAAAATCAAAGAAGGAACATACTTCAGAAAGCCATTTGTGCTGGTTCTGCAAGAAGTCATTTTCCAAGAGCAGCAATGCACGTCGACATGAAGCTGGGTGTACTAACAACACGAAGTAGTCTACATTGACATGTGAACATTGCAAATCTCAATTTGGTCGATGTGACAGCTTAGAAAGACATCTTGCATCATGTGATGAACCCTCTCTCATACCAGCTAAGAGGTCTCCATTGGATACTGGCGCACTCCCGCCATCGACAACATCAGACTCGAACATTGTAAACAATTATCCACAGACATTGCCTGCACCTGCTGTATTGGATACAAGCACACAGTCGCCATGGGCAACACCGATCTTGGACATGTATAATTTTACGAAGAAATCGAGATATTTATGTTGCTACTGCGGCAAGACCTTTAGTATGCATTACAGTGCCAGTCAACTTGAGAAACCTGGAGCATGTTCGAAGAAGATTAGCTGGGGCCTTGGCACTACTCATTGTCATTAGTATGGTCGCGAGTTCACATATTATTAAGCAACACGAAGCATTCCAGCAGAAAGGCAACTCACAATATATATCTACCTGGAAAAACTATAGAGAGGTGCGAGGAACAACCATTGCAAAAATTGTATATAAGAAAAGCCTACACCAGCACAGGCTGCAAGTGTACCAAATGAGAATGGGTTCACACTGAAAGAATCTACTTTCCATGGTCTAATGAACATGTATGTTACAACAGGTATGGCGAAAGATATTTGTACATACCTTAAGCACATGAAGCAGAATATTATACATCAACTTACAGATGAGATGGAAAAAAGGATCATTAAAATACAATATATGATTAGAATGTCAATATACCAAACCAGATCCACATGATTATGAATTTTGTGTGAGAGCCTTCATAACCTCGAATGCCCCTCTTCATCACACACACGACATCGAAGATAGTGTTGAAGATAGTATACAGAAGATTTGCAAGGAGGAAGAAGAGTACATGGGAAAAGGTTCCGGTTGGACACAACAAAGGATAGATCGGCTACAGTTGAGAACAAATTCATTCAGACCATTTTGTAAGTAGGTGCATAATCTACTGCAATTACATCTTCGACCAGCAATGACATCTTCAACCAGCAGAATGAAACTACTACAACAGCAGAACATCACACATAGTGTGTGTGTGACATCAATACTACTTCATGAGGGGTCAGCTGGGAGGGATCAGCCAGGAGGGGGCAGCTTGGAGGGACAGCCAGGAGGGGTCAGTGCTGTGTATGGCCTCCCAGATACCGGCATATGTAGTGCAAGAACAATTTTGGTAGAAGCGAAGACACCCTTGGTTCGAGACAGTGTCGGACTGACAGACGATGGAAAAAGCTGAGTTGCCTGCAGTCTAGCTGTGTGAAGGACTGGCACAATGCTTAAAGCTCGCAAATGAAATGTGTGTTAGAAGGTATAGAGAATAAATGATAGACCTAGTATATATACCCATGCTGCTACTGTGGGAAGAACTTCAGTTTTGTTTTGCATGATGAAGATGCAAGGTGATGCTGTAGAGCATGCCTCTATGGCTGTACCTTCCTCCACTGTCATTCAGAGTAAGCGAGTGCATCAAGACAATCGCCAAACATCATGAAGAGTTGCTGCAAGCATTAAGGTATCAATGTGTGGAAATAGCTTTTTAGTATACGGGTAATACCCGATGACATGAAAGTTACCATTGCTTGTTCAGCCCAAAATAAATACTTTTAGTACAAGTCGTAGTACATGCCAGCATAAAAGTTACCATTGCATTATCAACCTCGTTCCCTGTGATAACAAGTCATGTAAATACTTGGTTTGTCATTCATCGTAAGTGAGTGTAGCAAGACATTCGCAAACCACACCAGTGCAAAACATCGTGAAGAGTCATTGCAAGTATTAAGGTATCAATGTATGGAAATAGCTTTTTAGTATAGGGATAATACCCTATGACATTAAAGTTACCATTGCTTGTTCAGCCCAAATTGATTCTACTGTGATAACTACGATACAGTGTTAACCCATAGTGATAACCTGTATAGCAATAACAAGACGTGCAAAGGAAATGTTCGTCGTTCATCAGGAAGCAGCTGCAAGTATTTCGGCAAGGCATCCTCTAACCGTTCCAGTGCCAAGAAGATAACTCATTTGAAATCAACTTCAAGACATGTGTTAATTGCAATGCTGTTTAAGGGAATAAGTGTGTGTTTTGATTGCTCACAGCAGTTGAATGAAGACTAAGTTGAACAGGGATATAAAGAAGTTCAGAGGACAACTTTGCAGGCTAAACAGCAAACGAAAACTACCATATTTCAGTCCAGCAACCATGGCGATGTTTGCATCATGCAGCCAGCATTCATCTATTGAGACAAGCATACACCTGTGAACACTATATAGACATACATAATGTAAAACAGACATCAGTTCGTTGGCGAGTGTGGTTGAAAGCAGATCATTTATCTACTACGATTGTGTACTCTGCTACAACATTGAGACGGAATCAATGGCTGAAGTCGTGTCACCTGTAACAGCATCGGTAACAGCAAGTGACCCTGAAGAGTCGCTAGAAGTTTACAGTTTCCATGTTACCACTGCGATTGCGTACTCTGCTACCATATGGAAACAATAGTTGCAGACTTACCCCCATCAGCATCGACATCAGCAATGGGTCCTAAAGAGTTGCTGCAAGCATTACATTATGAATGTTACTACTGTGGAGATACTTTTATCAAAGTTATAATGCACATCGACCAGAAAGTTGCTTGTTCAGCCCAGCTTACAAGACATTCCATTGTGATGTAGTGTTTACCCACAGCGATAACAAGTATAGACATAACAAGAAGTGTAAAGGAAATGTTTGTCGTTCATCTGGAAGTGAGTGTAAGTATTGTGGCAAGACATTCGTTAAGCTCACCAGTACCAGATGTCGTGGAGAGAGTCACTGTCCATATACCACCATCTAAAAATCTACCCATATATTAACTGTTGAGCAGTATATTCGAATAATAGTAACTGGAATGCGCACAGCAGGAATTGCTCGAATAAAGACTGCATGTAAGATGATCGAATGTAAAAGCAGTTGATAGGTCTCAGGCAAAGGACTGAATAAGGTAACATGCACTGAGAAAGCCCGAGATGGGCAATGCATGCAGAAAGTTACTACTAGATTATTCTGCTACATCATGAAGATGAAATTAATGACATTCAACTTGTAACACAGCCAACAAAAAGGGACACTGAAGCATCATGGTATCTGCTGCGAGTGTGTACTCTGCTACCATATGATCATGGTTGCTATCTGTAACACTGTCAGAATAGTCACTACAATATCAATGTTACTACTGTGGAAATACATTTAGTAAAAAAATTTTAATGCACATTGACATGAAAGTAGTGTTCAACCCAGCATACAAGACGTTCCACTGTGGGGTGTATTGCTTACCCGCTTGATTGTTCAGCCCAGGCGTTCCACTGCGATGCCATCGCAGCGACAGACCTAGCAAGCAAGGAAATGTTCATCGGGAAGCGCACCAGTGCCATGCTTCAGAGTCCATTTGCCACCATCTACCCATCTGTTAACTGCTGTGTGGGAACAAAAGTCCCTGGCAGCAGGAAATGTTCTGTCTGTTTTTTGCTCGAATGAGAGAATGTATTGCATATTAGTATGCAGCAATTTCTTTAAATAAAGGTAAAGTATATTACTTATGTCAATTTTATTCATCTAACTAAACCCCTGCTAATATAACGTCCACCTCCATCACTAGAAGAAACTTACCAGATTTTGTCTGAAAGAGAATAGTCTCGAACTCAGCTCCCTACGAACGACTGTTTGACACAGATACTCTCGCTGTCTTTATTTCTCCAGTTGATCGCTAAAGTGGGCGGGCTCAGTACATGGAGGCACGCAGTGAACTCAGGGGCTCAGAAAGGGCTCATAGGGGGCTCATGGGAGGCTCAACAGAGGCTCAGCAGGCCCGACAGGGGCTCAGCAGGGGCTCAGAGAGGGCTCTTGGAGGGCTCAACGAGAGATTGTGTGATAGAAGCTCATCGGTTTTGGGGGGAGGGAGGAATTGTAAGTGACTGTGTATAAGTACTTATCTGGCGATAAGTACAGGCTATTTTACAGGCACATTCATCATGGGCGTGTTACTGACGAAATTGAATGGGAACGCAGTCTATAGGGCTGTCAATGAACCTACAATCGGGAAACGCTATCTAGCAATGGAGTTCCAACAGGCCGAGACTACTTACGGAAAATGTGTCACATGTTTGCTGGACGGCGCATTCATATTGATGCTACCATCTTGCTACATTAAACTAATATCGAATGCCGATACGGTGATGATGGACGAGGCTGACATTCATATCAAGCTGTGGTATCAAGCCATTAGCTAACGGCAAGACTATGCACGTTATAGAATTTGGTTAAAATATGGATGTTAGCTCTCTCTCTCTCTCTCTCTCTCTCTCTCTCGATGGATGTAAGCAGTGTCACGCTCATCATGTACACTGCATTTTATCCTCTGGACATAAGCAAGTACGAAGGTGTCACGATCGGCTACCGCCGAGTTCGATTCCAACCACCTGGATCTCTGGAACAAGTGAAAAGCTGTACCGGGCTCGAGCACTGGGAGAGTCAAACTGACGGGGGATTTATAGTTCTCTATCCAACACCCTGAAGTATTTTCGCATGTCCAGTCTACTATCTGCACCCAGACTCCAAACTGCCTTACACCATGGTCGCTTTGCTAGAACATGCAAACGAAGAGTCTATTCGTCAGGTATAGATACAGCGGACATTGACATATGAACTGAACAGCCCTGCTGGACTTACCCGATGGACAGAGTATTGTACAGGCGATCATCATACCACTATCATGCAACATGGTGCAGTGACATGGAAGACAATGTTCTCTGCTCACTTGTGAAGTGTTTCTTGCTGCCAGGTATGTATAGGAAGCAGCTTCCAAGCTTCGACGTGCAGTCATTGTCAACTCAGCTTCCAGCAACAGGTGAGTGTCGACAACGTTCCAGCCAACAGCACCACCGCACGGTGCACGAGGAAGGTCGATGCGACTACATCGATGCTTACAGATAGATGCATCGATGCAGCCCGACGTCATCGTCGGTGTCAGACACTGCCTGCTGCATACAGTGTGGAAACCGACCTCAGCAGGTTAATGCCAGCAGCATCGGATACATTGAAGCTGATTCAGTGTAAGTGTTGCATCGTGCCCGACCTCGCGGTGGTAGAAAGATCAACTTCATGTTTGCTGTTTATAAGTTTTACCCGACCTCGTGGTAGCAGATACATTAAAGCAAATTGTAAATATTTTATGTTTGATGTGTGTATAACTATGCATTAAGAGAGAGACCTGAGCGGGTTAACGATTTCAGAGACATTAAAACTTATAGATTCACATCATGATAACTTCATATGTATACTATAACTTGTAATGAAATCTTTTATATATGAATATATTTTCTTCACTGCTAACTGTGTTTGTGTCCTATAGTGATAAGAACACATACCCACATTCTTAGTACCTGTCTGGTGGAGACACATATACAAAATTAAACTGCAGAGTCACCACTGAGAGACAGTTATAAAATGTTGCATGTCATATCTGGTGAGTGAGAAATCACTGCCTGACATGTGCACTATTTCATCTCCTTGCAAGATGAATGGAATGGTGGTCGTATGGTCAAGGCAACAGACTGGTAACCCAAGGGAAGCCGGAACGATTCCTTGTAACTGTAACATGTATATTCTCCATCAGCTTGCCGTACGTTGCGTTATTCATGAGCTTGAAGATGTGGCAGCCTAGCAGTGTTCAATTCTATGTATGGCTTCAGCCATGCAATCGAGCAGGACTTTTTTAAGCTTCTGCATAATGCCACATATGGCAGGCTGATGGAGAATAAACATGTAGGAGGTGGTGCTAGGGATCGTTCCAGCTTCCGTTTGGTTACCAGTCCAATGCCTTGACCACACGGCCACCATTGCATTTTAACTACTCACTCAGAGTTAACCGCCACTGGCCGCTATTGTCGTCGTCGACGTACTGGCTGCCCGCTCGCCACCTGCTAGGCAGTGCGAAGGCCAGCGCAGGTGGTGGCTGCAGCCTTCAGCTTCCTACACCATCGATCGACCACACCTGGCCACCTTTCGAGAGACTATTCACGATAAAATGAGCACATTTGAAGGCCCCTTGCATGCACATAGGGTATTATTCCAACATTTGTAAATTAACACTATCATACGTCGGTCAAGTATAATCTGCTGATTTTTTTCACATCGATGCATTAAAAAAATTAACGATTTATGTTATCGCAAATGGTTACCTACCGATTTTTATCGAACATTAAGATATGTAACTACTTTCCATCCATTGTTACCAAATTATTGTAAGTCGCTCGATGCTTGCACTTATTCAACATTAAGATATATAACTACTTTCCATCTATCGTTACCTTGCGAGACGCTCGATGCTTGCACATTTTGTGTTGTTTGGTAGTGTGTGCCTCTGTAGGGCACTGTATCGGTCAGAGGGTGTATGTGGGAAAATCGTTTCCAATTTCGTCCAGCAGGTGATAACTACGATGCATTCATCGGTCAAATGTAATTTTACTATCATTTTTTTACACTTCGCAGCGAAGGCATTTGCGCGGCTGTCATAGGCCACCTATGTCATAAACACTAACACTGTCAGCGTCGACACCTGAAGAGACACTGCAGTATCAAATACGAAGTGGTCCGCTGTGTTTGCCAGTGTGGATCATCTCTATACATAAGCGTCGTTCGTCAGGAAGCGAGAGAAGCAAGACACCAGCTAACATGCATAGCAGTAGGTACATTTCTCAGATGTTAGGAATTAAAAAAACACACATATTTTTCTCATGAATAGCATATACAATGTTTCGTCAGCGTACAGTTCCCCGCAGACGTGCTCCTGTCTACTTCCTACCATGCAGTAGTCGTGTTGAATGGCTTGACGTATCCAGAATGCTCCTTGCAACACACTCTTTTTCCGCTGAGGCTCTAGTTACTTTTAACTTCCAGCCATTTCTTAACCACAGCACTTGGAAGTCGTAGCGTCTAAGGCTAAAATATTGAATATTATTTAAAAAAAAAAGTGCTCACTTTTATAGCGTGAATAGCCACGTCAGCGCACTGTTCATCGCAGACGCGTGCCTGTCATGCAGTAGTAGTGTTAAATGTCTTGCAAAGGCGTGGCAAGAACGCCCATCGCCGCTTGCGACACACACTGTCCACTGAGGCTCTTTTTACTTTTTACTTCCAGCCTTTTTATCTACTGTACTTGAAAGTTGGCGTCTAAGGCTAAAATATTATTTAAAAATCAGAAGACTTAAAAAAAGGAGGGCTCGCTTTACCGTGCATAGGCTATACAATGTTTCGTCAACGCACTGATCCCCCGCTAGACGCGCGCCTGTCTACTTCCTGTCATGCAGTAGTATTCGGTAAAGTTTGCATTTTAATTACTTCCCTTATCCACAGCATTTGGAGCATCTAAGGCTAAAAATATTGATTATTATTTTAAAAAAAGTGTTCACTTTACTGTTCATAGCCTGTACAATGTTTCGTCAGCGAACTCTTCAAGTTACATGCACACACACAATGTCCCCATGCCTGTGGCTAACATTTTTCTTCCCCTTCTTTCGGAGCACACAAACCGGGGGGGGGGGGGGGTGTGACCCTCGTAACGAATGTGGGGCCGCAGCGGGTAAAGCACACACTCTCTCGCTCCGTTGTTTGTGAGGATTTTTCCAAAGGAAGAAGTAATGCATGGGGACTCTAGACTGTTCCGAGGAAACCTTTAGAAAACTAGCCCTACAGGCTCGGTATATGAGTTTGACTGCTTGAAAGTACGGAGACTGTAGGCTCGTGCACAGAGATAGTACATGCATTCAAGGTTCGGTAAACGAGTGCTAGTTGGAGAAATAGTACGACTGACTGTACGTTCAGGTTGAGTACGCGAGCACAGGGTGTGAATACCTATAATTACAAAGGCTCGGTACGCGAGTGTAGGTCGGTGATGGCAAATTGACAGTTACTGTCTTCATGATGTTTGACACTGGGGCTGTTAGAAAATGACTTACTTGCACTCGCTTTCCAGTGAGAGACCAACATTGTTTTTTTTTCCACTTCTTGCTATGTTTATACACGACACCACCGTGGTAAATGGTATAATACGGTTGACTCAAAGTCAATATGACGCCATAGGGCTTGCATACTCATATATTATCAGAAGTACAAGGGTTAGTTAGTTTGATACCAGCTACTATGAAAGGTGGATCGTCTCAGTTTCGCTTCTGCAATGTCCTCAGACAATCCAAAGCTAATGGTAGTGCCATCGGAAGCGGCACCAGCAGAGTCATCGACTTCTTCAAGCAGCATTCCTATGGCAGCATTTCCATTGACCACTTCGGCTGGACTGCCTACAGTAGCAGTGCTGCCATCTTCTGTGGGCATGGTACCATCGACTTCGGGAATGTTTGGCACAGCACCCGCAGAAGTGCCTACCAATTCTTCAGCTGTGACACCGGCATTGTCAACTGGACCGTCAACCTCTGTTCCAGCAACAACAACTGTATGGTCAACCACCTATGCTGAACCATTTCGACATTATAAGTGTCGCTTCTGTGAAACGACTTTCACCAGCAGCAGTGTTCGCCGACATGAGAGGCATGGCTGTACAAAGAGCATCAACTGAACAAGGTACATTAGTTCGAAGTGCAGTTTGCCGATTTCACGGATGAATGGTTTAAGAGTCCATGTGGATCAGTGCCGTAATCAATCTCCGCAACAATGACGCCCAATGTTTCAAATGTAAGTATTGGCTGGATTTGTTAAGTCAGCGAGACCTCATCGTGTGGGCGAACGTAACGCTGAAGTGGAATGATTGTTTTATTTTAGCGGACTGGATTTTCCTACTCTTCTGCGACAAATAAGGGTCTTTAAAAACAAAAGTCCTAGAGTATCTGTACATGTGTACTCGCTGAATGACAAGGAAAAAGTGGTACCAATACATATGACGAAAAATGAGAAACCTGAACATATTGATCTTCTAATGGTAATGTTGGAAACTACGCATATTACCCATTACTGTTACATACGCAACTTTTCACGATTGCTTAGCTCTCAGATTACTTCGACTGTTCACAGAGTTAATTTCTGCAAACGGTGTTTAAGGCATTATACTAATTATCGGCGGAAATCAAGACTCACTGGAGAAGAGCGCCTTGCAATTCGCAAACCAAAGTACAAGGGTCTTTGAGAGTAACAACTCTGGAGTATCTGAATATGTGTACTTGTTGAATGCTAAGGGAAAAGTGGTAGCAATACATGTGACGAAGAACAAGAAACCTAATTTTCTGATAGTGGAGGATGGAACAATGGACATTTCATATTATTGGTACATAATCTTTTCAAGACTGGTGCGATCATAGATTACTTCGAATAGCTTCAAAGGTAATGTCTGTAAATAGTGTTTTAAGCATTATAGCGATTATCCATGGAAATCAAGACTCACTGGGGAACAGTGCTTTGCAACACACAAAGTGTAAAAGATAAATGTTTTAATGTGTATATATGTTTTCTCATGTTGTACTTTACTAAACACATTTTGTATAATAAACTCTGTTATATTTAATTAATTTTTAAATAGACCTTTGTATACATAGTTGAAGCACGTTTGTGTGTAATTAGTGTGTGGAAATTTTTGTATACTCACGATTAGCTTTGCATGAGATTTTCTGACTCTTTAGTGACTGAAATATGTTCTATATATAGAATTAAACAATCTTCTAAGGTGGGGTAAGGCGTAGAGACCTGAGTTAGAGACTTGAAACTAAACAAAACATATTAATTCTCTTTCGACTCAGACAAAATCGGTCAATTTTTTTCCTAGTGATGTGAAAGTGTTTCAGGTTTATATGATGGAGGTGAAACTAATAACACAGCAGGTTCAATTGCATGCTCTTTTGTAGAACATTTCCGACTGTGAGCATACAAATGCTACTTATACACATATGTTGCACTACAGTTAATACATTGGTAGGTTTTGTAAGTGATTGCAAATTGTCAGTTTCTATAATCATAACATTTGGCTCTGGTGATGTTAGTGAATGTCTTACTTGCACTCACTTTCTGGTAAATGACAAAGATTGGTTTTGCGATGGCAGCTTGCATGATAGCATGCATTACCAAAGTAGTAACATTGCTACCACAGAGGTTTGTTATAAAATAAATAAACTGCTACAAATTTAATAAATATTTTTTCTATCTATATAAAAACAGTTCTATCATTCTCGAAAGACATCGATGAACTGATCGAACCTGCGCCTGTATCTGCCTTTATGTAGCGGACAGTCCTTAATGATCGTCCAAAATCCGTATTTATCTTTCCAACGCAAGGTACACATATCTTCGAAATCTGATAGCACCACGTCTGTATTGACATGATCGTCGTAAACGTGTCGAAAATTCATATCGTCCATGCGAAACAGCACAAACTTGTTTCCATTGTCGCGAAGCATTTGTTTGGGTATGCGTGAATAAGTCTCGCCATGGTACACACAGTCCACATTTGCATGTCGTCTCATGCTAAAATATCGCTGCATTGTCGGCTGTTTTTTTCTCACATATAACATAGTCGGAAGCAAACACTGGGTTAGGCAGAACTTCACTTGGCGGTACGACTTCTCCATTTTCACTATATGTAAAATAGTGTATGCCATCCACTCATTGAAGTATTTGTGCTAGCCAGTGGTAATTTGACTGCTGTAGCGATTTCGAGTAATGTGGACGTTCTCGAACCGAAGACCGTTCTCTTCTTCCAGAGGGGTCAGTAGGACGCATAATTTCCCACAATTTGATTGTTGTGCCATGATGCACATAACTGTATTCGGAAATTGGTTTCCATGACGTGGTTCGTGGGAAATATCTTCATCTTCGGCATGAATGCGTATGGGTAGAGTAACATCTTGCTTGATAATATGTATGTTACCACCATTATCTGGCATCGTTGATTGTGGTGCTGATTGGTGTGCTGATTGCTGTGGTGCATGCAATGATGATTGTAGTGGCAGGGAACTACTGCTGCACGTTTTAGAATGCCTCTTCAAAATATCACTCCATGTAAACTGTCTCTGACAGAAATCGCACTGAAATGATATTCTTGACATTTTCAACCTGCAGGTCGTTTATTCACGTCGCATAGCTGTGAATTCTTTACCGCAGAAGCGACACAGCATATGCATCATTGGCAATTTAACGTTCGCACTGTTCCAAGTCTGGAATGATACTGAAACGAAACTGTTTAACAGAAGTGTATTTATTTGGTGAAGACTTGATCATAGAATCAGCACTGGCGACAACCGTTTAGCAGTGCTGATTGTGGTGCTAACTGTGGTACGTGTGGTGCTAACTGTGTTGCATGCGGTGCTAACTGCGGAGCTAACTGTTGTGCTAATTGTAATGCTAACTGCACTGGGGCTTCGTCTTAGGGATACAGCAGCCATTTTGCCAGTCATCGACATAGGTCAGGGGTAGAATGATATAGCGGGATGTTTCCCCGACCCGCCGTTGGGGATTCATTACAAGGAGACACACCATTGGGTGGGGATTCGTATTTGGCAGACAACAGCCAGTAAGCGGCCGACGTGCTGAGAAGAACATACTTATGGTGCGGGACGTTTCCCCGAAATGCTGGCCGTCAATATGGGCGCCGATGGGGCTTCATCATAGGCCGTTGAGTGAAGCTCTGTCTTAGCAAGACAGCCCCTCCAGTAAGTGGCATTGGGGCGCCGTATTAAAGAGACAGTCGCCTGTCTGCTGGGACTTCGTCTTAATGAGACAGTCTCCATTTTACCATGGCAGAACAGAATGATAGAGCGAGAAGCTTCCCGACAGTACCAGCCAGCAACATGGCCGCCTGTCCCCATCATGGTCGTCATCTAGTGCGACTTCCAAGATGGCCGACCAGAGAGCAGGATGGCCACTGCGACTGACCGACACCCACTGCTGCTGGCAGCCATTTTGCCAGTCAGTGTCAGTCAGTACGACTTCCAAGATGTCTGACGAGCAGGAAGTTCTCGTCCAAGAGGGAAGGACTCGCTGTACTGGCCGCCATATTGTCAGTCAATATATTATGACCGACCGTATTGACAGAGCAGGGTGCTGCGACTGGCATGGCCACCACCATCTTACCACTCAGTAACCGACCGGATTGAATGAGCAGGATGCTGCTGCCAGCCAGTGCTAAGATGGCCGGCACAGTATGCTTACGGCTGCCATATTGTCAGCCAGTGGCAGATGGCTGACCTGAGCCGGCCTGGCCGCTGTGCAAGTTCTAGATGGACACCACCATTTTGCTAGGTGGGGGCTCAGACATAGGGACACGGCCGCCATTTTGCCAGTCATTATCGACAGGGAAACAGGGTTGCGCCGACATAGGGGCACAACCAGTGGGTGGTGTCTCTATACGGAGACAGCTGCCATATTGCCAGCCAGCATCACCATAGGAACACATCCGCTATATTGCCAGCCAGCATCAGCATGGGGTGGTGCTTCTGTAGGAACACAGCCATAGGGTGGCGTCTCTGTAGGTACACGACCACCATATTGCCATCCAGCATAGGGTGGCACCTTTGTAGGGAGACCGCCGCCATATTGCACCATAGGGTGGTGCCTCTGTAAGGAGACAGCCGCCATATTGCACCTCTGTAGGGAGACATCCGCCATAGGGTGGCGCTGACATAGAGACCTCCACCTTGTAAGCCAGTGCAGTACACAGTCAACGGAAAGCTTCCAGACATGCCGCCTGCAGCCTGCCGGCCAGTGCCGGCAGCATACTGTGGGAACCCCTGCACTGGAATGATGGAGCAAGAGATTCTGGTTTAAGATGGCCGCCGGGAGTGGTTGCAAAAATCATTCTGTCAGCCACAAAGTGCAAACTTGCAGCTGCCATTTTGATAGCCAGTGTTAGGTCGCCATCTTGCTAGCCAGCAACACCGCCATCTTGCTTGACAGTGCCGTGATTGATAGAGCAGGAAATTATGGTCAAATATGGCCGCTCAGCACTTTTTTGCACACATTTTCCGAATTTTTGCATTTTAAAATGGCGGCGTATGTCCCTGTGTGCTGAGTCCCGAGCCCCTGTGCCAGACTTCCCATTTTACTACTACTGGTTTGTTCCTACCACAATATTTCATTTTATTAAAAAACTAATTATTCAGAAATAAATATATTCAGTAATCCAAGAATTTTCTCTGCAAATAATGACATGAGTAACTATTTAGTTACAGTTAGTAATTTTATCGGTTCCTGTAAATGTATGACGGTGCGTGTAATGATCTACTATCCGTTTTATGGTAACATTGGATGACTTTGTAAGATGACTATTGATAAATCTTACAGCGCTATTTTGTTTGTCAAATTAAATCACCTGATAACCGATATTTACAAGAACACTGACATAGTATGTTCTCGGTAAAGTGAGAATTTTGAACGCCCTCACATTTCGAGTAATTGTCAATAAATATATTTTATTTTAGCCTTAGACGTTAACTTCCGAGAACGTTGGAATATACATACTGAGTTTATTACTCACGTGCCAGCATTTATTTTAAAACGCAGGAAATATTATTAAAAAATAGCTGAAATAAAAAGTAACTAGTGTCTCAAAAGTGCTCACTTTACCGTGAACAGCCTATTATAATGGTGACTGATGGATGATTGAAAAGTTGACATGCACCTTAAAGTTATAGTATTGGAGAAAAAATGAATTATGAAATTAACAGTAGTAAAGTGCTGATATTACTAATTCCCACGACAACCATTTTGTAAAATTTTTTTAATGAAACGTAGGTGTAGAAATTAATTGCGAAAAAATACATATTTTTTTTAATTATAGCTAAAAGTAGCAAAAACTTCATAATTGAAAAAAAGGTACAGCCTTAAAATGATATTTTAATTGTATAGAAAAGCGGAATATACACACATTCGTGAGTTTAATCATTCATGCTCATTAAAATACGGTTTGTTTAGTAGAAAGACCATATTAAATACAAATTAGGCCTTGACCTATTCCAGTCGTGGTGCAAGTATTGAAAATTACCTCATAGGAAGATGGAGTCCAATCTGTCCGGTCACCACAGGTTACTTTCCTCGGACACCGGTCGGGGTACTGAAAAAAAAATATATTTGCTTACATAACATTTTGTTTCTGAAGAGATACCCACTACAGTAGCACATTTATAGCACCCAGAATATGATCCAGTACACAATCACAACCATCATAAAATTGTAATATATATAAAAAGACATACATGTCTTATAAAATACGCTGATTTCAGTAACGTACTTTAATTTTAACGAAACTTTTCTCGGAATAAATATTTTAAAACAACGTTCTAAAAAATGTATTCAAGGTTTATCCTTGCAGCATCCAAAATATGCAATAGAGTACCAAGTTTTAAAAATCTAAAAAATTCTATAGTCGTCACTTGAGACTGTCTTACCGAGGGTTAATGTTGTTCTGAACTATGCAGTGCAATAGTACAGAATTATACTGTTTACATTTATAAGATGGTCAGCCACATGCCAATATTTTTGTTTTCATTCAGTGTTTGTTTTGACGCTTCCCAAAATGCTGCTCAGCATCCTTGCGCACTCTACGGGAGCTCAGGGCAAGTCATGAACAATGGCATTAGTACTTTCACGTACCGACCAAAGGGACTCCGTACGTTGGACAGCCTCGGACGTAAAGATGATTAATAACGCGATTAATTATGAAATGTACGGCCCGCCTAGAACATGTAATCGCCACCCTTGTGAATAAATAAAGTATTTTTGACAGACCATTACCTTATTTTTAGCTGTGGAAGAAGTTCCAGCGGCCATACGAGACAGTAGCACCTCTGCTCTCCCGTGACGTCACATCCCGCCAGCCTCAGGACGAGGTGTTTAAACTTGTCGTCGCCTCCACGCAGGGAGGTAAGAAATGAACGGCGCTGACGCAACCCTAATAAACCTACCCCTGGGCTGGAAGGCTACTCTACCCTGCACCCCGGAAGATCGCTGACCACGAGGTTTTCCTCTATATAAAGAAGTCCAAGAGCACTCCCAGCCAGAGACACCGGGCTCACCGGCCGCGTAGGTCTGTGAGCATTTCCTGGTCTGGGGAAGGTCTCTCTCCTCTTCTCAGCTGCGACACGGCTTCAACCACCTCTGCATACTCAGAAGACTGCACCATCCTTGCAGCTTGAAGAAGCCTGCAGACTCAGAAGACTGCACCATCCTTACAGCTTGAAGAAGCCTCGTCCACAACTACATCAGCCGAATGCAAGGACGGCTCGTCTCCAGAGGTAACCCAAAGTACTATACCCTACAACACTTTTACCCCAGTCGGATTCCTTGACTTTGCGGTAGCAAGTCGTCGTGACGTATTTACTCTTCTGGACAAGCTCCCGTAATTGATGAGAGGCTATAAAGAGCGTAGATTAGGCAACTTTTAAATTTTATTATCACTTGTATTGTGAGGCTCACCTTCGCAATTTTTTTGGGTAACTCATGTCGTAAATATTTTAGCTAGTTTATAATCTAACCGGGATTTTCCCACTTTCCTTGTACCGTAATAAATATTACGTGAGTTGAATTTTGTTTACCGTAATTTTAATATTAGTTCCTCGTTCACTTTTCTTTTGTTAATTATTTAATGTCAATAAATATCGTGTCAGGTGCCATAACAAAACCCCGCTGAGGACTATTCCTGAGGCATGCCGAACTCCACAGGAGACGGAGCTTACAGAAAGATTTGAGTCTGCAAAGACAAGTCGCAGCTCCTGGGTTTCCAGTACTCCCTTGCCTGCCCTTGGTGACGTCCTAATACCGGACTGCAAATGTATAAGTCACAGCCTTGGGTGTGATTGACCAAGACACGCCCCTAAGGACTGTACGTCTGCGGAAAGGCGAGAAGGCTGGTTTAATGGACAGTAAGAAGGGTGGACTGAAGTGCCGTACTTGGCACAGAGAACGCCGAGATTTGCAAAGATCACTGAACACTCGGGTCGACGTTGAAGTCGCGAGTGAGGTCACCTCCACCTGCGGAACCTGAGCTGGTACCTAGACCGATCTCGCCGTTCATTCCTCTCGACCACAGATCACCCCTAAATGCCTTATTGGGTGCTTGCTGGCCTGAAACAGAACCGTCACGTCCTATCCGACCGGAGACCCCACCGCTGGAAGTAAGAGTTACCACGCCTAAAGTAGTTCCGCCAAAGGAAGATCACAATACGTGTCTGATAAAATTGGCTTCGGGGAAAGCTATCCTGCTTTGGCTCCCACTGGAGGTCATTCCTAATCCTCGCATAGTTTCTTCTCTGGCTAATTTTATTCCCGCACGCCAGCCTACGAGAGACCACGGCGGATAGCCCCAATCTCTCCCACCACCAATATCGTTTAACATCCTCTCATCATTCTCATACCCCGGGACAGGTGGCGTCCCGAATCTTGGCAGCCCTTGTAGCGAGGAAGACTGATTTCCCAGTAAGGGAATCAGTCGTTGTTCGACTCACTTTGGGGTTTGAATTCCCTCTTCTCCGACGGTATCTTTCCACGAAGCGTCCCCACCCAGAAACTACCGCGACCCACCGGGCCAAATTAATGACTAGCACGCCACCTTAAGAAATCGTTAGGGTGGTCAGCGCCTTAACCACTATCCCTTGAGATAGGAGCGTGCGTCATTTTGAAAGCTCCTCCAGAAGTGCGTCTATATAATTGGAAGAAAACACACGTTATTTATTTGATTATTTTCTTACCCATATTTTCTATTACAGAAAACATATAATTTCCCTTATTTTATTTATGAACTTATTTAAAGCTATATTTTAAATTACTGTTACTATATCTGTGTGAGTAACACTTAACTAAGTTTTTATATGCTCATATAAATTTTATTCAGGTACATAACAAAATGTTATATATGCAAGATGTTTTATTCTTGTACAAACTGACTTGCAAGAAGTAAGTAATAAGTTTGCATTTATCTGTAATAAGAAGTCGTAGGAAGTGACGTATGGGAATTATAGCAAATTATAGCAAGGGAAGGATAGCTTCTTCTTCTAGTATGGAGGTGCTTTTGAGCTGAATGGACAGAGAAGCTGCTGCGGCAAAATGTTCAATTTTGGCTGCAACCTTCATCATATATGTGAGCTGAGGTTTCGACGGGAGGCTCCACAAACACGGCGAGGACTGCAATAATTTTATTGGAGTTTCCAAGCGGGGATGGTTATTATTTCCATGGCCAAAGGGTCGTGTGACAGCCATCTCAACGCATAGCTTGTTCTTCAAGGTAGGTCGTGATTAGTTTTATCACCATCTACAAAGAATCTTACGTGAGAGTATTATTTTGTTTGAATGATCATAAACATTTTGTCGAAATTTTAATTTTATCAAAATGATGGACGTCTGCAAAATGAATTTTGGATATTAAACAAGATTTAATTTTGGCTACCTTCACGAACTTTCCAAATGTCCTGTATAAGAGTTGCTCTAACATCCACTAAATGTAGTTAAGAAATAACAATATAATCAGACCTTGAATCAACATATAATTAACTGAACTGTTGACTATAAATTTGAAGAAATAAAATAGTAAAAATATACTCACGTAGAGTTTACTGCTTTTAATGTATTTAAGACTTAACTTTTGAATCCATCCATATAGTCTGTTCAATATTTTACTGATTTTAATTACGTTTGTCAGCAGATTGATTATCGTTATAATAATTTATCAGAATTATGTTACCATGAAATTTCAGGATTTCGTAGTTCTTGTCATTTTCTTTCATTTTAATTAAATGTGGTACTCTTTTGCAATATGAATTTCTCGTTTTGTGCAGTCTAGAATTGATTATTTAAAATATCATTCAATTGCATGATTATGTTGTTCATGTGGTCATATTCTAGCTACAATTGATGATTGTGTTCTTAAAACATACGTGCTAATCAGTCATGCCTTCCCATGAGTGAATTCCTATTTACCACTTACAGAGACGATGTTTTATACTTCTTTATGCTAGGCTCCTGATTCTGGAAATTCCTCCATGGGGTTTGTAAGTATGACTCATCACACTTCAGTTCTACTGGAACAAAATATTTTTCTTTCATTCTTACATTTTACCATGAAATACACACATACATTTTACTCTCTATTTACGTCTTTAATATTGATTAAAGGCTGGTGCCAAATGTCGTAATATTTAATCAAATATGGTAATATTTTAAGGACTTATACTTTTTCTCTCTAAATAAAGAACTGTAAGAAAGAGTAAGCAAATGTTTTGTAGAGTAAGTTCATTTCTATTCACACAGTAGAATAGTGTGTGTGTATATATATTTGTTTATTTATATACACATATATATATACATACATATGGGACATTTTTCAATATAAGATACCTATTGGGAAAGGAAAAGTGTCCACTATTGAGAAGTGTCGTTTACGGGGAAATATGTTAACATAAAAATCATTTATAGTAGTGAATTATAATTTATAACAAATCAATTCAGAAAAGTGTAGCACTGTGTTTCATGTCCATAATAAAAGTAAACATTTTAAAAATATAATCATTTATTCGTGTCTATGGACCTCTCAAAAGGCTTCTTCACTATTTAGAAAAGTCATTAATTGTGGCTTGCTTTGTGGACAGCATTTTTTTCCCCAAGTGAATCTCAACATCTCACATAATTTTCAAACCATCTACATCGTTCTTATTCAAAAAATAAAGCTTCGACTACCTTATCTCTTCAATAGCTTGCTTCACGTTACTAATAGCTGCCTGCTCTTCTAAGATGTTGGTGTCATCGTCCACATTCTCGTGTTCTTCAGTGGTAAAAGTTTCTTGAATGGAGGCAGCAAGGTCTTTGATGTCTGTCAATGGATCCTCAGTCTGCAAATCGTCATCAAAGATAGCGTAGTCAACTGCAGACTCGACAAACAGTTTTAGTAGTTCAGCTAGTTCCACACTATCTCCATCAACAGCTATTTAACCACTCTGAAAACCTGGAGCATTTGGAACGCCTAATTAAAAAAAAACTTCCGCACTATTTGTAGTATAATCTGTTTTAAAGATGAGCTGATCCGTATAACTGCATGCAACAGGGTAATCTTCCTAACCGATTCACTTGCTGAAGGTACATTATTGATTTTAGACAGAAGGTGCCTCAAAATCTTTTGTCTATGAAGCACCTTAAAGTTTTTAATAATGCTCTGATCGAGTGGTTGGCAGGAAGAGATGGTATTGGGTGGCAGACACACTACTTCCACATTTTCTAGTTAAATCCCGGTGGCTGCGTGAGAAGCAGCATTGTCCGTGGATAAGATGACCCGTCTTTTTTGTTGTCCCATTTTTTGGTCAAAGCCTAGCAGCCACTCGTTCATGATTTCTCTTGTCATTCATACCCGCACATTTGCATGCCACTCAATACCAAGCAAAGCAATTTTATTACCCTTGATACATCGAGGATGTTTTGCTTTTTTCCAACAACAAGTGGTTTCTCGAACTTATCTGCCATATTCACACCAAGCAAAACTGTCAGTCTGTCTTTTGAAATTTATTCCACCAGTAGATTGTTCTGTCTTTGAACCATCGTTTTATGTGCTAGAGCACGGAAGAAAATCCCAGTCTTATCACAGTTGAAACAGTCTTGGTCAGAATACCCTTTACACAGAGTTCATTCATTTTCTCTTTCCACTCTGTTACTACATTCTCATTTATCTTAATTCCCTCCCCACAAATGTTCTTATATGACATGTTGTGCCTTGAACAGAATTCGTCCAGCCATCCTACAGAAGCTTCGAAATCTACAAAACCAGATTCTTTTGCTATATCCAGTGCTTTTTCTCTTTTCAGAGGCCCAGACAAGGGAATGTTGTTACTTCTGTCCCTGCAGATCCATTCATAGGTGAACTTGTCAACCACCAAACCGTCAGTTTATGGGAATTACCGTTTACTCGAACTGTTTGTATTTTCCATTCATGATTTCATTATTTCTTCTTTGCCTTTTTGGATTTCCCTAATTTCTCTCTCCCAGACATTAAATACACTTGAAAGTTCACGAACACTTAAGTTTTTTTTTTCTCTTTCTCATTTATCACATTAACATTTCCTTGAAGTGTAAGTCGTTTTCTGTTTTGAGACATTATCGCATACGCTGATGTGTACTACAGAGAATCGTTTAATGTTAGGAACCACAGATTGTGTTATATGACCGTGCGACCTAAGAATTGGGATGTAAACTGGGTGCCTCAATAATAAATAAACAAAATTTACGTATAACCAACTCAGAAAATGCCGGGAAAGTTTCATGGCACGATAAATGTCTAGCCAACTTGGTCAACGACGGTAGAGGTTTTAAAAACATTCGTGTTTCCCAATCTATATATATATATACATATATATATATATATGGTTAATAATATGAACTTACCAGCATAAGTTTACTGTAGACACTGATTTAATTTTCGATTATATTAATATATATTTAGCTTGTTGACGTCTGTCTTAAAATCACCCGTTTTAGATGTTTTTGTTTACTTTTCGTAGATGCGCCCTAAAATCTGGTTGAAATACGTTTTTTTCCCCTTCGTTATTCTATTGGTGACTGTTCACTTTCGAACGCAGGATACATATTTATAATAAACAATTACCAAACTGCATAGCTTCGGGGTTGAATTGGTAACAGGCTGGCCATAACATAACGTTTTCATTTACAAGCGAGTGTGATAATGCTTGCTTTGTTGTTGCTAACCGAAAACGACTGTCGTTTTTAGGTAGATTAACATAAACAAACAGCAATTTTATTTTATATACTCCTCAATACAGATGTTTGTATGCGTTATTCAGCATGTGCTACAATCAAAACCACACACATTTTTTATGTGCGTCTCCGTTATCAAGAACGTTCGCTTTTCAGAGTCGTTGCGTCAATTATAACATGTATTATCGTGCCGAGGAATTGACAGCCTGGCCGCTATTGGGAAATGTCCGTTTTAAAGAAATATCCGTTACGGGAAGTTTAACTTCAACACACACACGTGTGTGTGTGTGTGTGTGTGTATATATATATATATATATATTTGTGTGTGTGTGTGTGTGTGTGTGTGTGTGTGTGTGTGTGTGTGTGTGTGTGTGTGTGTGTAGCGTGATTTTCCATACTCTGTGTAGGTTGAAATGTAGATTGAGGAAGTTTGCAGGAAAAGTATTGCAATGAGAAGATATTAATTTCGATTGCACACAGCCGGGAATGTTAGTTTTATAAGCTGTTACCGTCCACAGGCTAAGATTATCTTTGCAGTTTCCAGTAAAGCGAACTGTGGGTTGTTTACACGGGCAAAGTTCTGCCTGATTGCAACTATGTCCACCCGGTCTACTTCCAGGACACTTGTTTTATGTTTTCAGTGTCAATAAATCTGTAATGCACATCCACACCTAAAATGTATGTGTGAAAGTATTTTCCCACCAAATAATATGTGGTTTGTTTTGCGTAATAAGTAACATATGTCAATAAATTAATTTTGCATTTTAGGTAATTTAGAAAGAAAGGTGGATAAATCAAAAGTAAAACATAAAATATTTCTAGTTACGAACTCATATCGGTTGAATTCGTCCAGATATAACAAGCTTTAGGAGGTAATTACTTATGCAAAATCAAATTTGGAAATTTATGATATTTTCTAACTAAACTAATTATTAAATTGTTACATGAGCCTTTAAAAATTGATACTTTGAATCCATATAGGTCCACTTTGGAAGTTCTGAAAACGAAGTGACATTAAAATACAATTCTCCGAACATTGCTTTATGTTATCGGGAACTTTCATCTATTAGCAATCTTGCAGTAATACCTCCCACCGCAATGAAAATAAAAAGGATAACTACATTCTTACTGCGTACAACATTTTACCGCCAGGACTTATGAATGTATATTGCTGGTTTATTGAGTAGTATGGCTCAATTATCAGAAATTTTCTTGTTGCAACTGCCCAGGACCCACCATTTTTGAGCAAAACGTACAGAATTCTTAGGCTTCAATGACACACACCAAGCACGTAGGAAATCAAATTTTCATGAAAGTAAATCTGCATGGACAGTGTAATTTTACTCAAGAAGTTTTGTAAAATGCTCGATACGACAAAATATCTTTGTAATGTAAATCACCAAGCCTTTATCTATAAAATTACGTAAAATAGTGTGTGCCAAATTACAAATAATGTGATTATTCACAACTTCATGTTATTGTGTTAGAAAAACGAATGCTTGACGAAATTTCCGCGCAGTTGGCAGTGCAAATATTAATAAAAACATAAGGGTACATTTACACGTCTTTATATATCAGCAAATCACTGCTTGGCACTGCCCAGAAGTCCTAGGATTTTCGCAACAGAGCGGGAATATGGTGAAATAAGGTGCCTTAGCCAGCCAACCTAACCATAGCCTTCCACGCACGAGCGCAGAAAGTAATTATTGAGGCCTACTCGGGAGTAGTACCCAATTTTAGTGACGGCCTATGTGCATGCATATTTGCATATATGCATTTTCCATACTGTGTGGTTGAGGTGTCTCCCCCCGGAAGGATTTATGGTGAATGAAAGAGAAATATAGAGGGTGTAAAACCTTAGCTGTGGGATCCATCTAGCTAGACATTAACCACATTACTAAAGGCTGTTGTGGGCCAAGTAAGCTACACAACTAAACAATACAAATGGATTTTCGCTGTAGTCCAATATATGTTACACAGCGAGGCATTACTAAAGACTTTCCGCTGTAGGTCATGTCTGTTATGTGGTAGACCACAAGTATCACTGAAGTATTTATTTTTTCGCGAGAGGTCACGGGAGATGGGGATATCTGATGGTTTAGTCAACAGTTCATAATCGATAATCCCTTTTGCACACGAGTGCAGGACGGCCAGGCTCTGTCGGGTTTCCAGCACGACTCAGATAAAGTGTCAAACAATCCCCTGTATGGTCAAGAAGTCTCCCACCGGATGGAATTAGTATCAATTGAGATACAGCAACTGTTTCACGAGGTGTTCCATAACTCCTGAGGCCAGTAAAGACAATCCACTTACCCGACAATAAAATAATTTCCAGAGTATCGCTTAAGTGTAGAAAACCAAAGTTAAAAGCCGACAGTAGGTATAATTTTAACAAAATAAGAGTGAGATATATCAAAACGGTCACACATTAAAGCGAATAAATTAAAAACAGCTTTAAATAAAGCATTTTAGAGAGAGTTCTAATAAACGAAAATTAAGCATAATTGCCACGCAGAATTATTATATGTGAGAACTATGATAGAGAATTGAAAATTTTGGTTAACTAAAGTGAAAACAAATGTTAAGATTTGGTTTTGAACAATAATTGATTGTCTAAATATTGAAATGCAGATGCACACAGAACAGTAACAAATTTTTTTATGAATAATGTAGAAGGAAATATATAGTAGAGCAGAACAGAGGTTAAAGAGGGCTTCATAGAAAATGCAGATGAAATAGTATTTAGAGAAAATAATAAATTACAGGAGTAAAGAAAATAACATTAGTGCAAAATGTTCAGAGATTATGAAAGTATTACAGGAAGGCCAATCTCAGCAGCACGACGCCAGCAGAAGATGACAAATACTACTGTACAGTGACAGTGCGGTTGCACGGCACTTGAACTTCACATACGAAGAACAACGCACGTCAAGGGTGCCATCAACAAAGGCAGCGTGGTTCGGCGCAACGAGAAAGGTGACAGCGCACTGTACAGTGACAGTGCAGTTGCACGGCACGTGAACTTCACACGAAGGACAACGCACGTCAAGGGGGCCATCAACAAAGGCAGCGTGGTTCGGCGCAACGAGAAAGGTGACAGCGCACTGTACAGTGACAGTGCAGTTGCACGGCACGTGAACTTCACACACGAAGGACAACGCACGTCAAGGGTGCCATCAACAAAGGCAGCGTGGTTCGGCGCAACGAGAAAGGTGACAGCGCACTGTACAGTGACAGTGCAGTTACACGGCACGTGAATTTCACACACGAAGGACAACGCACGTCAAGGGGGCCATCAACAAAGGCAGCGTGGTTCGGCGCAACGAGAAATGTGACAGCGCACGTACAGCGACAAATAAGTCTCACATTACTTGATAATAAGTCTCGACTTTTACTTCACTAACATAATTAAGTAAAAAATTTGGTGATACATTTTTTTATAACTTTTTGGTACATTTTTAGAAGTTATTGAGATTTTCGGTGATTTTGGAATTTTTGCGAATTTTCTGGTTTCAAGGTTAAGGACTAAGGTCATAGGTCCTGCTCATCTGACCTCTGGGTCACTGATCCCGATCACCTGGGTTGCTGATCTATGTTGTATGCTTCGGGACAAAATTGGAATTTTCTGGTGATACTTTTATTTTTTTTCAAATTGGAAAACAGGACAGTTTCAGAGAAAAAGGAAAATGTTTAGGGTGTATTAGTCGATTTTGATGGGAAAAGGGAAATTTTGAAGGGAAAAAGGGGAAAAAAGATATCGGGCGGTGACGTAACAACGTGGTGGCTCACGCGGGTCTGGTTCCGAACGCCGGTGCTATTGTGCGTCAATCGCCATTTCCCTATTAATCATGACTGTGTCTACTTGCATTAACATCCTGAATAGAAGACACAATATTACCTATTTATAGGTGCAGTATCTGAGCATAAAATGTTTAGCAATTCAAAATTCTGTATGTGCAATTTACGAAAAGTAAACTGCCGATGATGGAATATATTATGTTTGGCTTATAAATAAATTCAGAATGTACACAAATACGAAGTTCGATATAACTCAGACTTCGAAGAGGGGCATAATCCCACATTTTGTCTGTTAAGTTAACTTGGAAATGTATATATACTGTGTGCTATTTTTCACGGTATAATCGTCAAAACAAATTTTCTATTCTGGTCAAATTATATTTGCAGCACATAAAACACAGCAAACAGATCAAATAAAATTACGAATATTAAAATGGGAAAGCACGAATCAGTAGTAAAACTTATTAGCCAATATGGTAAAATTACATATAGAACACACACAATTTTTGTAATGTTACACGGTATATTAACAAATTACGTAGCGTCATGATAGTATTTAAAACTACAGCGAGCACGTTATTGTAATCAGTACAACAAAAGATGTATTCAAATAATTGATGTAAAATTACGTAGCATAGTTTATGTAAATTCGCTCGCCGCAGAGTAAAAATACAGTAACACTTACAGTATAAGTCCTGCTACGTGGTAATTGTATGTTTTAACAATTGTGTCAAATTAGTAGCACAATCTTATTTCTTCTAATTTGAGGGATATTTTACTTCGACTCAGAGTAAAAAATAAACCATTGGCATATATAGGTGTAAAATAAAATAACACTAATGGGTACATTTCTGCCACATAAATTTTTGCGTAAAATTACAAAAATGTTTTTACATTGTGAACACATGTCGTGTAATTTCATGTCTCAATGGCTGCATACATTAACGCACGTCATGTCTAAATCACATCAGTAGTGGCTGAATATATTCTCATGCAAATGAAGTAGTTACATTACACGTGGTGTGCGTCAGTTCACAACGCCATCGGTCTTCTGATTTTACAGAATATTTATGTTTTTTAAGTGTTTGTTTATACTAAAATCACGAGCCTTAAATTAGCAGAGGATTACATGTTCACACCATTCTGTTCAACAATAATTACGGCAATGATATATACGTAAAACTGGAAATATTTTTGTTATTTAATTTAAATAAGGAAATAATTCCAAATCATTGAAACTGAAAATGTATTAGACATTTTGTTATTTTTTATTGTTAAATGGTACCAAAATTATGATCTTTGAATGAATAGTGAAATGGGGGTGAATGACAAGATGGAAATTTTTGGACATTCGCAATTACGATGTAGAAGTCGGTAATTTATTTTCTCGTCCATAGGATGCTTGTCTTTTTAAGTATTTGTGCATACTCATTCCTGTTTTTTTCCATGACAGACATCTGCATCGGAATGGCGATGTCCAAAAATCTCCATCTTATGGTACCAAAATTGTGACACGTTTGTGCATATGTATTTTTGTGCTGCTTATTGCTTGCTGCTCACTACTTAAGTTTTATATTGGGTAAACCCCTTTAGGTCATGTTAATTCAAACGGACGCCATGCATCGCGGCTATAGCAGGGTTGTCCGGTGCAATTGCCGCAATTGTAGTTATCGACACGCCCCGAAAGAAGAAGTGTCTAGGTGATAGGGCGCAGTAAACAAGTGCAAAGCCTAGATGGCACTGGGAAATCTGTTCGATACTCGTGACAGGTGAAGACAATTAGTTTTTTCAATTAATGGAATCAGGGCGGGCGAAAGTAAGGTAGTTATAAGATAGCGAAGATATACTTGTGTTGGGTAAATGCAGGGTGACATGAAATGAGTATGGGCTTCGCTACTATACTCTCCGTATCTCTGTATAGTCCTAGCGATTTCAATATTGATTGGTAGCTGCCACACCGATTTTATCTTTCAAATATGTTGCTCGTGATTCGACCATTACATGTTAAAATTTTTACTTTCTCAAAATCTGCCAGGGCATGTCACATAACCTGTGAGACGACAAAAGCATTACATATGTATGCTATTTTGTAGTCCAGCCTATTGGGTAAAATTTGAGGTGAATATGCAGGTATCTGCTAATTGTTTCAATACTACAAATATACTACATTTTATTGAAGCGAACTGAATTTCTGTAGCAATTTGATTCACTAAAAGAACTATATTAATTTTAATGGTTATAAACACACATATGCTACATATGTTCGCGCACAGACCAAGTAGTACCTCCAACATAACTTCCTTGATTTCATATCAAATTAAAATTGCGGAGTATTTATTTTGCCAGCAACTTTGAGAACTCATACTGGTGTTTCAAACGCTCTGAAAAGAAATTGTAAATTTACACACAATTTTAAATAAAATAAAAATTTATTTGTAATCATCAATAACAACTA
Organism: Dryococelus australis; assembly: GCA_029891345.1. Classification (NCBI taxonomy): domain Eukaryota; kingdom Metazoa; phylum Arthropoda; class Insecta; order Phasmatodea; family Phasmatidae; genus Dryococelus; species Dryococelus australis. Next base: position 172,713,611 of record CM056994.1, on the reverse strand, counting down.
CAATATGTGTTATTTACACAAATATTTCTAAGAATCCAAGAAGGAATACATTGCTTAAAACACGCAGATATAGAGTTGTTAACTATAACATATGTATTGAATGACAAATTTTAAAGAAGGGCTAGTGTGTAGAAATTACCAACCCCTCCACACCACATTATAAACCAGCAGCTCCATGTTATCTAGATGTCACAGTGCTTTCTCTACATCTCGAGCAGCAGAGTCATCAGCTCAGTGGATGCTACCACAATCATGACACATTCTAATGTTCGAATCGACCACATGGAATTCAGCTGCTAGAGTGTTAAACGTTCACTACGGTTCCAAAGTCGCACATGGAATGTCGGTTGAGACAAAAAATATTATTTCTTACAATGGCATCTAGCCTGATACTAAATCATTACGCGAAATGATAGTAAAAATACGTCAACGTGAAGTGCAAAACTACTACTGGGCAATATTAATTTTCTATACTGTCATTGCATTAGCATGGTCATGTCCGCGTAAAATCATAGTATCTGTTCCACAGTGTAATTTTAACAAGACAACAAATTTGTACATTTAAATTAACAACTTGAGTAGAAAGACTACTATTGCGAATAAATAAAAGCTGAATTTACCTCTACGTATCATTGCAATTCTCAAAGTAGTCTACATTAAATTTAAACAACAAATATTTCGTAAAATTTTGTTCCAAACTTTTAGGCATTTAGAGGTAACCTATAATTTCTGTTTGAAGCAAGTATAAGACGGTATTTGTACGAACACATTCATGTCCGTGAAAAAATGTTTCGATATTGCAGCTTTGATAATTATAATCTCTGGAAGAATATATATGAAAAATGCGCATTCATTGTTTGGTGCACAAGAATTTTGTCCTGGGACGTGTTTCATAAAAATATACTTTCGATCTTTATTCTTAAGTATCTAACACGTAGGGTGAAAAAAATGAAGTAAAACTTGCCTCTATAACTACAATTTTTTTATTGGGGACATTCTGTTTTATACAGAGTAGGGTTTGTAGTGTTTTATATCACAAAAAATTTTTTAGGGGTTTTAACACCCAAAACCTCTCGCTCGTTGTGCCCCTGCCGTATATGATTTTTTTTTTTTAAATCTTGGTACTGGTAAATCAATACTCACTGATGGTTTAGACAAGTCACAATTGAAAATTATCGCTGATGAAGTAAAGCTGAAAATTTTTTGAAATATGCTTTCACCTCAATGTTGTGGCATGCGAACAGCCATTCCAAAATGGTTTTGTTTTATTTAATGCCTTGGGCATATTTTTAAAATTGTTTTACGCATCACAATGATCTCACTAGTTTAAATCACCTACACAATGCTTGTAGCATTTGGTTTGGTACCACCTGTTTATAAACAACAGTGGATTTATGTGATTTATAGTTATCTAAATACAGTGGTGCACAGAGGTTTTAAAATCATTAACAACCATAATGGTAACTATAGTGGTAAGCAAATAACGTAATTTATTATAGTTTACACAAGCCGACATTTTTCTAGCTGTAATAACTGTCGCATGCATCCGGCTCAGTTATTTAACGTTTATATAGTTTAAAATGGTTACAAAATGTTAATGCTCTCCCAATGCGAATTTTTTTTTGCGGGTGAAACAGAGTGGTCAGAAACCTGTTTGCTCATTTGTTGTCAGCAATAGTATTAATATCATACAAAGTAAATTATTTTGTTGCGACTGCAAAATTACATTCGTGATATTATGCGCATGCGTGCTTGCATATTGAAAGTGGCCATCTTCTCTTTTGCTACGGCGCCATATTTGTCCCATAAGTAAGTAAATGGTACATATGAATGATACCAGAAAACTAATTTTCTGTGAGAGCAAGGTTTCATTTCCAGACGTGTATGCCAATTGTGCAATTAAATAACCAATCGCAGTCCCAATAACAAAACGTAGTCCCAATGAAAACACAGTGAAATGTTTTGCAAAATAATTGACCATGTTTGACAGTTCCAAAATTTACAATAAAGTCTAATCACACATTAATACAGTCCCACCTAAATTCAGTTCACATTCCACTAGTCCGTCGAAGTACTCCGAGCGCCCCGACGCAATGCAGCACTTCACTCACACAGACGCATACATACTCATCCGCCGTCGTATCGCAGCCTTCACTGTCGTCCATCTTCTCCAGTGACACCCTGAGCTGCACAAGATTTCGCCCGATTGCCACACTTCAGTCAGATGGGCACTCCGGCTGCGGGGTATCTAGAGTGTAATCGGCTCTGGTCCAAATTCGGAGTAGTGCTGAGCAAAATGGTTACCACAAAATGTTTTTGCTCATCCTCGCAAGTCGTCGACCCCTCTGTCAGGCGGGAGGCGAGGCCGATAAGCAAGCAAGGTCAACTGTCAATCGTTCCCCCTGCCGCCGGGCGAAGGAGTTAAGTAACGATGAGATTGTCTGTAATGGCGAAGGGGAGAGTCAAGTTGGTCATCTCCCAACAGCGCCGGACCGCACATAGCCAGGAGCCCACGCCCAGTGTGGATGTCCGCGCGTGACACAATTTTGCTGGGACAAACAAATGCATTATTGCCTACCATCACACAGAATATATTGCTGACCACAAAAAACATAAATGACAAAATTAAATGCTGTTCGTGCCACAAAATACTTTGACAAACGTATATTGTGGCCAATATAAAACTGCAATTTTTCTGTTATAAAATAAATACTTAATATCTAGTCCGTTATGCTATATAAAACATTAAATTACTGTCATTTAATGCACTATTGTTGGGGAAATAACATACTCACATCTTATACCTCATAAAATAAATAAAACTGTAGCCTTTACAAAATGAGTGTAACATAGCAGAGCTTAAAGAGCTTCCCATAGTTCTGATCTATATATGATTAATAAAATTTATTTCACAAAAACAGCTGTCAACTCTTATTCAAATTTTACTGAAATTTTCTTTAATTCTCGTTTGTTTAATGAAAGCTTTATGCTAGGTTACGGAAAAATTTAGGTAAATTGAACTGATCTTAAAAGTACTGTAAAGTATGGCAATTCTATGAACAAATAAGTTTACTGTATGTTCAAAATGCAGTAAAATAGCTTATAAGGATGTTTGATTGTGCAAATATGTAATGTTTACAGTTTTATATTTTTTAGAATCTAACCGTTTTTCATTCTTGTAAGCTTCACTTTTCTTAGAAAATATTTATATTTAAAACACTCATTTTCGTGTTATAAAATATAGTGGAACAATTTTCATAAATATAAAGTAATTGAAGTATCAGAAGAAACACTAAACAAAATATTTACTTAAGAGAAAAATCATCATCGACTGCCCAGCGTCACCAGCTGCGATTGCCGGACGCTATGCGGTGTCTGTTCCGTAACACAGAGGAAAAATAACGCGATCCATTATTCGGCATTTCCGACAATCGGCAAATTTACTCCATGTAATTACAAAAGTCAATATTTAGCAGCGGATGAAAACCAGGAAGGCTGCATATTTATATACATTATAAAACGGAGATAATTCTACCGGGTTTTAATTAGCGGAATGAAACACGACCGGCATGTTCCAAGCTCCCACCGCCGGGAGGGGCTTAGGTATGGTTTGATGTCCGTACTGGGCGGTCTTCGTCAAAGTGTTCATTGCGTGTCTGTGGAGGCCACGGCACCATTCTAGCGTACGTAACAACTATTCTAATGCAAATATAATTAGCGGAAATGTTTCAGATGAGCCAACATGCTTTCAGTAACTAATCCTCACGAACATGCAAAACTCGTAAACCTCACAATCTCGCTGGCTGTTTTCATATAGTACAGTCGGACCATGGAAATTTTCCACACTTCCAGGAATAATGACAATCCCTCTAAAAAATCGTCACCGACAATTTCAAAATTGAATTGCTGCCTAACTGTATTAACAATCAATGTACAAATGCCAGCGGTTTGAATGTGTATGAGCGCAATGTTTACCTTATCAAACATTGAATTTGCTAGTTCCACCCATTTCATATTCAGAATGAAATCAAATCCTTAGCAACGTATGCTACTGGTGAAACAGACAAAATTTAATGCAAACAATTATTCCATGACACAACAATTCTAATATATTTTGATGATTTCCCGGCCCGACAAAATAATGGGCAATACATAGTTATTTATTAAAAATTGGTCATATTAAATTATGATAAAAATTCTTAGTTCCCTTACACACAAAAATTCTAAAATATCAAACATAAGATTATGTATGACTACAAAGCATGTGAGCGTTAGGATGAATGAGGTACTGCGTGAGACATATATTAATTCTATTAATTTATATTTATTCATCTATTTTCATACAGGGATTAGGAGTTCCTCGTATGTAGATGTACCAACAAAAAATGCGAATATTGAAATACATAAGTGACACGTATTAAAAAGTTTGTCGTAAGTTTTAATACGCACTGTTAAACAAAATTTCCTTCATTTTACGGAAAATTTATGGTAAAAATTTATCCAGAGGTATCCGTAAGCTCTCCGTAAAATTACGGGCACATTGATTTTCAAAAACTGACTATCCGTAAAATTCATGGAACCTCTCCGTTAATTCCCTAGTTATTTTTCTGTGCATCTAGTTTAAATTATTTTTAAAATATATTTTATTTGCATTTTTACTATGTGGGTATTCTGCTGTGTATAAAAAAAATATTCAAAAAAGATACAATACTTTATATTTAAGAAAAATATGAACCCGAGTTAAAAACATGCGAACTCACTACCCTAACCACTTACCTACAACTCTCACATGTTAAACAATGCATAACTTTTGAATTTCTATATTAGTCACATACGCAACTTTTTCAGTTTCTATTAAAGGTAGCGTATTCTAAGTGTTCGTAAGTGATAAACACCTCACTACAACATTACATGAATAATGACTGACTATTCATTTTTGGTTTCGGTCATGGGGGCATGATATTATGGTTAAAATACTACTAAAGGCAGGGTCGTATTTAACAAAGTGGCTATTCATGTCGTTTTTACTACGTAATTTAGATATGTAAGCATCTGGAGTCCAGATAGTAAGCTCAGTTCGGCAGTAGTGGACGTGAAAGGCACGTTATCTCAGTTAGTTACAGCAGCTAACATATATTATGGAGGTGAAAGCAGTAGGTTCTGAAGCAGCAGCACAGTCATGTGAATTTGGTATCGCGCCATCGTTTTCTTTGCCTGTGATGCTTATGCTGCTTTCGATGGAGTCGACAGCTCCTTCGGATGAAATGGCAGCACATTTGTTATGCCAACTAAACCATCCATTTCTATCCACCGTGCTATCCGGTTCTTTGGCTTTACCGCCTCTGGCAGATTCCGGGCTTAAACGCCTGCACCTGAGAAAACGTTTAGCTACAGCTATTGCAAGAAGGCATTTTCTCACCAACATACTGCACGATGGGATACAAGTCATGGGTGTGAAGAGTCCAAACCAAACTATCTGTGCTAACGGTACGGGTTGCTGTTCTACCGTGAATATACTTTCTGCAAACATGTACGGTCGTGCAACGTTAAACTGCGGAACTTATCGATGCTTCCATATCAGTTATGCCAGAGCGAGATTCTGTAACCTCCATCGACAGTGTGACAGATAGTGATAACATAATTTCTATTCCTATTACCCATTTCCCACCATCGCCTACGACCAGTACGAAAGCCGAGCTGACCAACTAATCACCAGGAACAACATTGAATGTATCGATGCCTTCGACATGCACACCAACATCCCTGGTTCGCGCACCTTTTGCGCGAAGAGGATAGTAACGAGGTTTGTGTTAGGTGACTTGTTTCGAGATAAGCCGTCATTGTCGAGAGCCAAGAGCCTTACTCAAGATATGTGATTATTAATCTTACGCAAATGAGGAATACGTTCTATACGTATCAAGCTTTTATATACAAAATATAAATTGATAAAAACATATTAATTTTTAGTAAAGTTTTTTACGGCTCTTCGACCACATCTTACAAGTTCTACAAATTGGGTAAATACTTTAATTTTTTTTGTGCATTTATAAATAAAAGTTTGGTTTAAAAGCTTTTTATTGTTATTTTATTTTCAATTTTTAGTTTCACAATTTTTTTGGTATTATATAATGTAGCACTGCACATATCACAACAAGCTTTATATCTGTTAATGTGCATTGCTACATAGTTGCTACAGAAACTGCTCACCACACTGAGAAAAAGTAATTGTCTCAACAACCAAATAAATAATTTTAACATTAATTTTGCTGTTTCAAACCAACTATTTTAAAATCAAACACTGGGTTGTTGAAGTAGTTTTGGTTTTGAACAAATAATTTTGTTGTATTTTTTTTTCAAATCAAACGAATGTTATGCGGAATATACGATATTTTTCACGTATGGTATGCTCAACTATTTATGTATATCATTTTTGCAAAAAACATATATTTGTTTTTAAATTTCCTACACATGCTTACCTTTACAAAACGATTTACATAAATCAACTATATATTTTCCAAACTATTTTGACACGGTAAATTTTATAATTTGGATACGTCCGTCTGAACAACGAGCTTGGTTGTGAGCGAGTGCAAGATGGCAGACAAAAAACAAGAATAATCGCACTGTTAAAAATATCCGTATATTTACGGAATGTCTTATGGAAATATGAAGTCTATGAAGGCAATCCGTAATGTCGAAAAACTTAGTTCAGTCCTTAAATACAAAATACGGAGTCTCCGTATTCCCTTTGGCTTCGAGTTACGGGGACGAACAGTGCCGATTCTACACGAAGCGTTCTTCAACACTAACAAGAAAATTAATGTTTCTTTGGCAGTTAAGGTTATCCACGCGACTATGACCTATTTTTTCAAACATAAAAAAAAAAAAAAAAAATCAGGCGTCTGTAATATTTGGCAACACTAAAAATACACTAAATTTAATAGAAACTTTATTTTTGCTTTTGCCTTTCTAATAAAAATATAAAAGCTATACCAATGTTTCCAAGTGAGAGTTGTACGCTAGGAATCTGTCAGCAGGACGGCCTCACTAGAGCATCGTCAATAATAAATGTCACGACAATGTCAAATGAAGGAAAAAAAAAAAAAAAAAAAAAAATGGTTAGAGTGCTGGATTAGTAATTCTTTGACTTGGGTTCAAGCCTCGCTTAAGTACAAAATATTATATCTTTTTAATATAATTTTTTATACATGGTATAAAACCCACATAACGAAAATTAAAGACATTTTCACTATCTCTATTTTACATGGAAAGTACAGAAATATAACTTGAAAATTAACGGAGAGGTTCCGTGAAATTTATGGAAAGACCGTTTCTAAAAATCAATATGTGTCCGTAATTTTACGGAAAGTTTACGGACTTTTCTGGATAAATTTTTAATAGTTTTTACCTGTTTTTGAAGGTATGTGGAAGTTTCGTTTTAATTTTTTGCGTTCCTATTGTCAATATGGATTAATTCCAGTTACATTTCATAGTGTTTCAAAACGTTCATGCTATATTGCCATTGCTATAAAGATAAACTAGATTTATAGTAACAATAAAAATATATTTCTATTACGTTTCTGAGGTGTGTTTCGAAACAACAGTGCTCAGAATCAAGTAGGAGTAACAGCTAAGTGGGAGCATGGGAAGAAGAAACAATCTTTTTCCGCACTAAAATTCACTTCTAACATCATGTAGTCGTCGTGGTGTAATGTAGTCCTGCCCTCATAGCTCAGGGGTAGGGTGGCCGACTTGTAGTCGCGGGTTCGCGCCCCGGTGCTTCCAACGTGGCAGATACTCAGCTCGATTGTCGCACTGGGAATTCGTCAACAAGTCGGTCTCACTATAGCTTCGTCAAAGCCAAAAATGTCACAATAACGTCAAATGAAGGTAAAAAAAAAATGGATAGTGCATCGGCCTAAATGTTACAGAGGTCTATGGTTTGAGCCCACCCGCTGGCAAGTATCGCGGATTTTAGAGTAAATATTTTGGTTACTGTCCATCAGAGGATTATAGGTGGTAATAAAAAAATTTACAATTCTAATATCCTGTGTACTTTTAAGTATAATTCTATTATCTACTATAGCTAATATAATTTTTACCTTGTGGTTAAAAGCAGTACAACTAATAATTAAGTCAAATAAATGCATGTAAGGTTTAACTAAATGATTCGGTAAAAAAAAATATTAGTAGCCAAGCTAAAAATGCTTGTTTGTTTTAACACAGACATATTTGGTTCAAGAAATTGATTTGGTTAAAAGTAATTGTCTTATTAGTCAAGTCAAACAGCTGCTTGGTTGTTTTAACATAGACATGTTGAAGTCCAACAAAATTATTTGGTTAAAAGAAACTACTGATGTGGTACTGCCAAACCTGTGAACTGACCTGATTCAGCAGTGTATATCGGTTATTATCACAGCAATATAACATTGTTGAAACGACTAAATAATATCAAACAAATAACTTTGTTGTGCCAAGCAATGATATTGATTACTACAAGGCAAATATATCATTTGGTTCTTTCAAACAAATTCCATTAGATTTTACCAAATATTTTTCTCAGTGCATCTACAACCAAATAACTCATCAAGACAAGTCCCATGAGGCCACACTCGTTACATTTACTATGTAGGAAGATAAATTAATTTACATATGTATGAGAAATTTCAGCTCAATTGGATACCGGGAAGTGGTTTAACATTCATACATGTGAAGTTAAATAGGAACTTGATACTTCCGGCTCCATCGTCAGATCAGCTCAGTGGTACCTTCACATTGTATTGGCATTGGAACTACACACTTACGCAAAATTTAAGGCCAATTTGATTATGGGAAGTGGTTTAAAATTGACTTGCAATATTTGACCTAAACACACCCATATTCATATAAGTGTTGTTAAATAAATGTTTGAAAAAACTATTCATCAATTGTATTCAAATGTGTATATGTCAAAGAAATTACATACATCGTATGTGTTTTCTATAGTTAAATATTCTGTATTTAGATATGTACATTAGTATTCAAGTGCTCATAGAACCATTTTAACGTTGTGAGGGATAAAATGATACAAAACACAATCAATAAAGTAAGAAACAATTATTTATCAATAATAATATGTTACTATTTCGTACTAAGCTTTCAGAAGACAGCAGTTCATCACATAATCGTATGTAGTCCCTTACCCTAATTTCTCTAACGATCGAACATACTTCTCCCATATTAGAGTAATTCCCACCTCCTTGCTAAGCGATCAAAATTCTGAGTCAGTCTACAAGTTCATTTCAGTTTTCGGGAAATGCGTAGTCAGTATTCTCAGCATTTTCCGTATTCTTCAAACCGCTCGTTGCAGTAATTGAATGAGCGTTCTTGACGCCTTTGTCCTTCTTCGCACCACTTGTCAAAGGAAACTTGTTGGAGATGTGTGTCAGTCCCTCGAGGAAATAATAATCGACTTCAACACTATCATTGCCTTCATAATCATTATCATCAATGCTGTCTTCATGGTCGTCTTCGCTTCCTGTTTCATCATCAATATCAATATAGTTTTTCTTTCTAGGAGTTGTATGCTCATCAGTATTTAGAGCCGACAACTATTTATTTTGAAGTTCGTCAACTTCACGTGAACGTCTTGCAAGAGTACATACAACATATACTGACTCTACCATACCTAGTAGGTATGTGAGTCCATTTTTATCCTTAACTGTCACATCATATCGCTTGTCGAATCGGTACCCGCCAATGTAGCAGGAGGTATTGGTGACATTATTTGCTGGCTCCCAATAGACGAAACCTTGCAGATCTCGGTAGGTTCTTTCAATGTATCACCTTGCATAAACTGCATGTTCCAACAGTCGTAATTGTTCCTCTTGCATAAAGGACTCTTCGTACAGGCAGTTCACTCATATCGCCGAGAATTTTGACTGAAGGTAAGAATCCGTCGCAGAATCGGCACTGGCGACAATCGGGTAGTTATAATGTAGGTTGCGGTTCCATGATTGTTGAGGTAAGGGGTTGGCATTTACAGTCGTAATTCGAAGAGTGTCTTGCAATACACAAAACAAAGTGTGAAATATAAAAGTTTTCAGTGTATATATGTAATTTCCTCATGTTGTATACATGATTGAATAAATTTTGCGTAAAAAAAATATTTCGCATTTTTTAAAGACATGCCTTGATTTTTTCTTTTTTTTAAGAAAAAGGTTTCTCTTAAAACATTAAATACTCCATGTCTGGAGTCACCATAAATGTGGGTAAAAGCATTGTTATGGAAAAAAAAGGTTTCGTATTTAATCAAATGTGAATAAGAAATAATTTGTTAATGAAAAGAAGACCACTCACGAAACCGCTAAAGCACTGTCAAATATCCATGACGACACTGCAGGGAATCATGCGTGGCATGCAATGGAGGAGAGTCAAGACGAAGCTGCTAAGGGCAACCTACTGTACCAGACTGATCAAACGTCTCAATTAAAAAAAAAAAAGACACATGTGGTTCGGTGACTTCCACCACAGAAAAATTGCGATTAATGCAATATTATTCAAGTGATGCGGTCAGCTTTCGTCAGAATTATTTCTACGGTAATCTGCTTGAGTAATATGCAGCTCCAGTTAGAGTTTTCCTACTATTTTATATGTGAAAGAGATTTTGAGAGCAGTGCTTTCCCTAAACTTTTTTTTTGTGTTTTTAACACAAATTTTAAACGACTTTGTTCACTAATATGCAAAATATTACGTGTTGCTGTGAGCAGCACCAGCTTGGGGTGCTAAACCAAGCCGAATGTTGGGAATAAGTCGTCCAAGGAAACAACAGTTGTGGAAAAAGAAGAGGTGTGGTATCCTAAACATGGCTGGGCCGTCAGGAATAAATACTGCGAGTGCTGGAGGCTCGCAGCCATTTCGAATCTACCCCCCACCTGAAGGCCACACTAAAGATCACCGCCACGAGGACCGCCAGGCTAGAGGTCCGAGTTCGACTCCAGAGACGAGCTGCCATTGAGACAGGCCGAGACGACGTCGTCATCGAACTTGTGGGAAAATATCTTTCCCGTAAGGGCGTCCTCGGTAAAAGGAGGCAAATGTTAGCGATAGTATAAAGTAATAGTAGACTGATTGTTGGTCAGCTCTTGATTGCAATATGTATTGAACTACTTAAGCTATCACGTTTCATTAGCTCTGCAAAGTAAGATGCTTGTTTGTCTAATTTTATCCAGTTGTGATTATAATAAATTGCAGTCTTTTATAAGAGAGCTCATACTCACTGAACTACGCCTTCCCCTCCCCTTTGTTATTGAGTGAGACCCACTAGCAGTAGAAGGGTGGTGGAGGCGCCTCATGCTTCCGACCTTTTGTTAAGCCGTGCAGTAACAATTAAAGTAACGTTTTTAATTCAACACCCTAAAATCAAACCCTAAATACACCTCTCAATAACAGCCCTAAGTATAATAGTAAACATACCCTACCTTTCATTCAATAGTACGAGCAGTGCCTTACATTGTGCACGAGGAAAGTTGCTGCGACAGCAAATCACAGCCGTATACAAGGGATGCCATTGTCTTGTAGTAGTAGAAAGTGTATGTGCTTCTGCTAAGTAAAACTTAATGCACGCATATAATGCCGCCGCCTTTCGGGCCGTTATAATTTTGCAAACGCCAAAACTCTACAGTAAAGTGTGTGCTAAGTGGAGATTACTAATTAGCATATTATAGTGTGTGCATGCTAGTGCATAAGTCACACATACTAATACTGTCACACACAACATCACTTCATGAACGAAAACACCTCACCATCTCTAGAACAAACAGCTATGGTTATATTTAAAAATACCACTATCAATCTCTCAGGCACACAAAAGAAACTACATACTCGACAAGCAAACACAACAGCTAAATTTCAACAGCTCATCACTTCTGCTGAAAAATTGCTCCAACAAAACTCAGAATTAATTGAATAATTGAATGCCTTATCCATGCATCTAACAAGAGTTATAGTAAGCAAACATATAAATAGCGGCCTTTTGCCTAATACACTTCCACCCATCAGTCAACCTGGCTGCAGACATAAATAATTGAGATGAAACAGAAATCCCACCGATTATAGTTTTACCTGAATGGCACACACAGATACACACTTGTAAATGTTGTCCAAATGCAAGTAGGGCAGTTGACATGGAACAACATAATTTCCAAACTGAAAATCACATTCGCAGCCTCAGTAATTAACGAAAGACAGAAGCAGCTTCTGTAAACAAAAAAAAAAAAAAAAAAGTTTGGGGAAAGTGCACCACAACATAATGATGACCTCATAAACTACAGATGAAAATACAACCCACACGTCAGCGATGCTGATTTTATTTGCATTAAGTGGCGATCTCTCCTACCCTCCATTCCAGATAAAATCATCGTTCTACAGAACAACTCCATAACCAACATGATAAACAACGTAAAAAAAAGTTGATTTAGGCCTTTTAAGGTACGAACAAGTTCTGACCAGCAACCAAATAAACACTGATACTGACACATTATAAGCGGAAGTCACGAAATTAAAAGAGGAGATAATAAATCTCACCAGCCATACACAAAAACCAGGAAACTTTTCCACCACACAAAATGCACGTCACTACAGGGAGCTACCCAAGTACAGACAATATGAGCATATTCAACAAAACAATTACCACAGACAAAACTAACAACCGGTTATCGTAATTAAAGAATACATTACCAAACCACAAAAAAACCTCCTACAACCACCCTCCCCAGTCACGAAACCAAAGACCAAGCCCTCAGAAAATCTACCAACGCCCCAAGGATAATCAAACACCAGATAAAATTTAAAAAAAGTCTATACGAGGGCGATTTAGGCACCACCCCCGCAGAAAAATAATAAACATCAGGTGCAAAGTCATTCATGCATGCCAAGCATTATTCAGTAAAGGAACTAACATCACATATGAGAAAATCGCAAAATTCAATATCAAAACCGAAAATTTTGTAGACCTACAACCAATTCAAACACAAAATTCAACAACACAAAAACACAAAAAGCGAAACAGTACACAGAACACAACAAACCCAGTATTCAGTTTCGCAGAAATAAATGCAGGTCAGGGAAACCTGATAACCAGGGGATGCGGGAACGCAGGGACAATCAAGTAGCTAAACATCAGACAGCGGCCATGAAAGACGAGTGCGGCGTAAACAAGGAAGTGACTGCTCTCGCTGGACGCGATGTCATAGTGAAATGCCACAGTCAGCGAAATCTCGCCCGGCACAAGAACTGCACGACCTTTGACCACGCACTCAGCCGGCAATGACATGGGCCATTTACTTCTATACCCGACACTAAGCCACCGAATACCAGCTGTTTCCACAACAAATGAAACAATTACAAAAATGCATTGGCTAACGGTTCTACCTGTTCAAACAACGGTTTGGGATTAGGTCCACTAGAATCAAGTTAGCAAGCATGGCGAAAGCCATCATAAATACAAACAAGGAACACAGTTGCAATTATGACAAGCAGGAACGCAACCTGAGCCAGAATGAGTTCCGCAAACAGCTGGTGTATCAACACCATGTATCGGAACAAGGACTAATGTCGCCTGCAGTACATGAAAATATCACTCTGTGTGTCCATGTCCTTACATGGGAAAAAGTATAACATGCTTGTTGAATGAGGATGCTCCCAATCTAGCATAGCATCAACACTAATTATGGATCAACAATGAGCACCAGTGACATAAACATTCTCTCTTGAAGGAGCGATGCAAGAGATTGAAGTGCCTCAATTCAAAACCAACTCAGAGATGAGCATTAGCGGGCAGACATTTTAACAAGAGGTCCTTCTCATTAATAGATTGAAGCTCAACATTATCTTAGGCGTGGACTTCATACTGACTAAAGAAAAAATGTGCATACAAGCATCAGATAACAATAAAGTACTAGAAGTTCCATTAAACACTAATACGGTAGAAAAATATAAAAACCATAGTATGGAATATTATATCAACAAAATAGAGAGGAATGAACAGGAAACAATTACGGTAAAGCTAGGGAATCTAAACAACAAATTATCAACTCAGGAGGAACAAGCACTTAATGAATAATTACAAAAATACCAAGATCGATTTGCAAAATCTATTACAAAACCAACAGAAACGAAAGACTACAAAATTAAATTGGAATTAAGAACAGACAAACCCATTCATACCAGACCATACAGAATTAATCATTAAGTGCAGGAACAGGTTGTTATGCAAATTCCACAAATGCTAGACACAGGAATCATAATGGCTATTGAATCCCCTTATGTTGTGCTATCCCTAATCATAAAAAACGCCAGGGCGGTATTGATTTCTTAGGGACTTCCGCTTACTCAATCAGTACCCCAAGAAAGTACAATATTTCATACCACAAACTGAAGATATTATCAACACGCTTCAGAACAGTAAATACCTAAGATCAATAGATATGTTTAGCAGTTTTACGCAATTCCTGTCCGAAAGGAGGACAACAAAAAACTTCCATTTTCAGTTGACAGGGTAGGCATTTACAAATACTTGTGCATGCCAATGGGATAGGCCACAAGCCCTATTAATTTTCAAAATCTTTTTGATATTATGTTAGGCCTCTTAAGATGGAACACCGCCATTGCTTATATTGATAACATCTTCATCATAGGGAACACATTTCATGAACATTTACACAACATCCGAAAAGTCATGGAGAGGTTGCGCAAATGTAAAGTTAAAATTAATACAAACAAATGCTCCTTATCCCAAGAAGAGATTAAAATCCTGGGTAACTACATAACACCATCCAGAATCCGAACTAACCCAGAAAAAATTGACACTATTCAAAACATAATTCTTCCTAAAAAACATTAAACAATTAAAACCATTTCTGTGACTTACATCATATTTACGAAGATACATTCAAAACTATGCCCGTAAAGTAGAATGACTGATAGAATTAACAAAAGATAACATTTCTTTCAAATGGAGCACAAAAGAGCAAGCATTTTTCGAGCATCTGAAATTAGCTATTCACACCAATACCATTTCAGCTAACAGGAATGAAATATTTTGTTTACACACTTTTGCCAGTACTTATACAGGAAGAAATTCGTCAAAGAAACGGACCATGCCAGTTTGCGTTATTTTAAGACAATGGCCAAACACAACTTACGAATTCAAAATATGGCCATAGTTCTTGCTGAGTATGAATTCGAACCCAGGATTATCAAAGGCAAGTTAAATATATTAGCGGACGCAATGAGCAGGTTACCCACCAGGGGGAAAAGCGGACACAACCATAATAAAAATAAATAACAGCCCATTTGATATAAAAAAAGAACATAACAAACTGTACCTCCTTCTACGAGGGGTAGCAGAGACACTCTTTCGAAACACACAGAAACATACTGAGATTAAAGTAAATATTGCTAAATACATCACAAATAACAGGTCCGAAATCATAAACCTTATCAAAACTGACCTTCACACAGTTGACAAAGCAAGGGTGGCTAAAATGATTACTAATCAAGAATACCTGCCATTTCAGATGTTAGCAAAAATTATTAGCATACTCTACCAAGTGAACACTGAAATCTCTATGACCACACACGATAACAAAATCAGAGCGACTTGTCTAGACCCACTATTCAACTGTCAAATAATAATCAAACCCCAAGACAACATACCACACTATCTCCCTAGCTATAATCACCGACTTGAATACATTAATATATTAAGATCGAAGTCGATTCATACATACTCCTAGGTCCACTAATTAATAACAAATCCCTTTCCTGGACGAGTACTATAACAAAAAGAATAATTTCATACCAAGGTCAGAGCCAATAATCTTAAAATCGGATAATAGGTATGGGTTAAAAACTGTGTCAGGAAAAAGTCCCTCATGTTTAAATTCCACGGCCGATATAGAATCCATGATATATTGGGTCCATCCACAAATTCGATCGAAATTTGCAAAAGGGATGAAATCAAAATAGACGCAGTTAACAGAAAAATATTTAGCCCACCACAATAAAATATTAATGTACGCTCATTATGTTACAGGTAAAACCGACGGAAAATATCACCATCGATCAGCGGGGCAGCACATCTAGTGCTACACATGTCATTCCTTGCCACAGGTGTTACAATCTTCAGGACTCATGCTGGAATATACTACAAACAAATCTACCTATAGGTGTACTATGAGGAGACTGTGACCTTAAGCTACCGTATCCCGCTCCAGCAGCCACGCCCACCAGCCAACCTGCCAATGTGGCTCTATGGCATGTGCTCAACAAGGAACAGTACGGTGTCCGCCAATGCAGAGGTGCTACATGACTATTTCAATGCTACAAAAACTAGTTTAATTGCAGAGTTTGTAAATGAGATATCCCTAAATCCCAGAATGAATCATGGTATCACATTCCTTGGGGATGTCGCCAACTGGTGTTGCAACATTCTCACAACCCGCCACCTTAAACCCCTCCTTACAAACGACGAAATTATTGTTACTCAGGTAAATTAATTAGAAAATAATGTTGTTCTATCGAATATAAATCTTAACCTTACAATTCACAGCATATCAGAAATAAAATCTCATGTTGAAAGTAAAATCAATTCCTTGGCAAACTGATTAAATTCCATGGCTGATAAGTTTTCCGCAAACCAACATGCTATTGACAAGAACAAAATTCAGAGTCAAATGTTAAGTAGTATTATTTTGCAAATATTAGACAATGTAATTAATGAACAAATCAATGACACATATTTGAGGCAATGGCAAAGAAACAATCTCCCGTTACAGACAGTATCTCGTCAAGTATTATCGGCTGACTTAGTAAAACTCTAAAGAACTGTTAAAAGTCTTCACTTAAGTCTCAGCATTCCCCTTAACATCATTGATTACTATAAAACCCCTATCACAGAATGTCAATTGTCTGACTCACAAATTTGATTAAAAATACATATACCAGTTTAAATTTTACATAATAATTGACAATTCTATCAAACTGCCAAGGTGCCTTACCTTTTTGAAAATGAAACTTGCTATATTGATATGCCGAACGAGGTGTTAGCCATAGATAAACATACCCTTGAAAGACGTCAAGTTCCGTGATCACAGGAAAATATGGACAGAGTCTATTTAATTAATAAACAAATTGTCGCTAGCCAACAAGCTAATTGTATGAAAGCTGCCATTAAATTAGATAAAATTACTAAGTTATATAAATACTTCAAACTTACATCCGTTCCAGGAAAACCACTAACTATCTATAATATTCAGCCTCATCAGTATGTCAATAATAATGCACCGAGCTCTTTGATTTTATGCTGCTTAAATGTTTCACCCAGCAAAGAAATCCCACCAACTTCAGTTGGTAGTATTGAAATTCACGTCCTGTGTGGACGTACCTTGAAGACAGAAAAACTGAATATCGTTCACACTACACACATTTGCGACATACTGAGTCCAGTTGTACCAGTTTCGCATACTGTCATTCCGATACATTGGATGCAACAGGACAAATTCGAAGTCCAACAATTGCGCCTTAATGAGGGCATTTCCTTCTACATGCTGAATGACAGCATTGACCAACAATGGAATATCAAACATGCAGAGCTACTTACGATATATATTAAACAGTTGGTGTATACTCCCGTACAATTACACCCATGTGAATTTTCAGTGTTACCACAATAACATTTTTATTACATTAGTATAACAACAATACTTGTCCTTAAGATGGGGCTTGCGATCCGTTATTAATTAGCTGGTCAAAATCGCTACACTTTTAAATAAATTCGTCCATTCTACGTAGACGCCTGTAGAAAGTCTACTCACCTTTAAGAATCAGTTGTCACTACAGGCATTCTACGGCTGGCAGGTAGCCATTTTCCGATCACGCATAGCTAACACGCGAGGTTATAGGAGATTGTATTAAGGCGAAATTATTACATATGTCATGTGACGATATAGCAGTCCTGCTAACGATGAAATACATTGTGAAAATTAGTACAAATCATGTCGCCACAAATTATCGCACCACCTTAAACTTCCCTATGAGATTAGCATATGGTACGCCACGCACTACAATCAGTACTTGTGGCTTACGTATTGGAACTACAGGTAACATCTGGTAGGACAAGTAGCTTGCTCTTGACGCAGTTAATATAAAGTGCAAGCTCATTTTGCCACAGAGCAACTTCAAATTTTCCGCCTACGCCAACAGGTTGCAGGCAAGCCATGAGATGCTCTGATTCACTTACAATGTACTCTTCTAGAGAGCTCTGTTAGAAGGGAATGAGCTGTGCGGCGAGTACGCCATAAGCTAGTGATGTATTTTATAAATAGGGCCCCTAACACTTTTTGCAACTATATATATATATATATAATTAACAACTTTGGCCAAAACTCTAATTGTACATGGTATTTTTGTTGCTTGTCAAATCAGAAATAAAAGACAGAATTGTAAATATTAAAAATAAGTTCACAAAATTAGGTATAAAATTCTTTGTTCTGAATGTGTATAAGTAAGCCTGTGCTTTAATGAAGGAATATTGTGACTTCGTAGAAAAGTCAACAGCAATATTATTGTAAAAGGTACTTCTTAGCATAGCCACATAGGGCCCAAAATCGATGTACCGTACTACCTAAACTTCCTTAACTTCCCGATCATTTAATCAAATAATTATTTTAAGAGGTTAACATTAGGTGCCGAGCACATATTTCCTTTTTCCATGGCTAACAAGAAGCAAAAGTCTTATCAGTATTAAAATACATCCCTTGCTGGCAATAAAAGGTACATAGGTCAACTTTGCCAATATCCTTTCCAAAAACATTGCCAAATTAAAACAATTTCTATCACACTTAAAATCGATTAGAGAAATATTTTATTTATTTTCAAAGACACGGGTAAAAATGTAACGAATCAAGAAATCTTTATTCTATTTACTTCATACTGATCATCTGCTACACATGAAGCAGATGTAATTTCACACGCCATATGGTATCACATAACAAGATCAATATCTTATTAATTTTGAATATAAAAAATTTATTTATAAAATATGTTTTCACTATCGATAATACAAACATATACATACAACCAGGAAGAGCACAAAAATTTTAATTGCTTTCACATAAAACGTAAATACCTACACTTATTATGTCGCATATTAATGTGTTAATTGTATCCAAGACACAAATACATTCTTAAAAAATTTTTATTAAGCAAATTAAAAGGTAATATAATATCAAGGTAAACTTTCGAATCATAAATTCGCAGAGACAAGAAAAGGTGTAACTAACACCAGAGATTCGCGTTACCGTCAACGTCGTAGGGAAACATAAAAACAGTGCGCGGACACTTCTTAGCTTGTCCCACACAGTATCCACGTAGAAGAGCAGCTCTCTCCGGCAGCTCTATCACAGCGGCCAGCGACGGAAGATATGGCCAGCCTTACTAGGTACCAACCACAACTCCTCTACCCGCCACTGGCTCGGGTGTGACGTAGGAGCGTAAAAGTGGGAGGGGGGGGGGGTAATTCTGTGGGGAGCACCAGCTTGGGGTGCTAGGCCTAGCAGACCGTTGGGAAGAAGTCGGCCAAGTCACCAGCAGTTATGGAAACAGAAGGAGTATGCTATCCTAAACAAAGCTGGGCCGTCGCATATAAATACCATGAGCGCCGGATGCTCGCAGCCATTTTGAATCCAGCCACCACCTGAAGGCCACACTAGAGATCGCCGCCACGAGGACCGCCAGGCTAGCGGTCCGAGTTCGACTCCAGAGACGAATTGCGGTTAAGACGGACCGAGACGACGTCGCCTTCGAACTTGTGGGTAACGTGAGGCAAAGGCTAGCGAAAGTATAGAGCAATAGTAGGCTGATTGTAAGTCAGCTCTTGATTGGAATACGTATTGAACTATTGAAGCCAACGTGTAGCATTAGCTCTATAAAGAAACGTGCATTTTATGTCTAATTGTGTCTATTTGTGGTTATAATAAATTGTAGTGTTTCATAAGAGAGCTCACTCACTGAACTACGCCTTCCCCTTTGTAATTGAGTGCGTGACCCAATAGGAGTAAAGGGGTCACAGCAGTGTACAGGAATGTTGTAGATATATTGCTGGGTAACACTGGGATTACATTTTGAGCGAGTTTGGTATTAACCAGTAGAATATAAAATGACATTAGAGTATATATACATATACATATTTACTGAGGAAAGTAAATTCGTCCCAGGTACTGCGTGAATTGTTAGTGTCTGCCTACAAATACACAATCTGGCTAAATAAAAGGGTTTGCACAAGTTTATTGTGTGCATGTCTGTCTATATTAACGACCTATGTCACTGTTCGTATGGTGTTGCGAGCTATGAGTAAATAACTTTTTATTAGGCATGTATGTTTCCTTTAATATGTGCGTACACTGTTGCCTCGTTTCCTGCATAAGTTACACTGAATTTGTTTTTAGAGCCACGTCGGTGTTTGTACAGTTCTTTGTCTGTAATAAACGAAACAGCAGTGGCATCGACACCGATGGTCACACGACCTTGGGTTGAGCCCATCGGTAGGTGATAAGCACACTACACGTGGTGTGGTGGGTGTCTCACAGGGTTGGCACGCACACTATGTTATCTTTGTGATCAGCAGAGGTAACACATGCACAGTGGCGTCTCCGCACTGACCGGCTGCAACACGTCAGTACACTCAGATAGCTGCATGCAAATGTCTTGCGTTAAATATTTTTCACACGAGCTAGCTAAGGCTTGTCCATAACCGACATGGAAACCAATACCGTTAGCTCACATCTATACGTAATGTGGCGTTAAACTTTCTTGTAATATAATTATTACACCTGTCAGTCGGAGTACCATGGAAATTATTGTTCCCCACCTACAATGTATTATTTCTGTATCCTGCCTATGAGATAGATATTCTAAAAACAGCAGCATTACTCTACAACAGCAAATACACGTTCAGCATTTTGAGCGATGATTTCAAGACGCAGTTCAGTTTTAAACAGCAGTTTTTTTTCTTAAACTATGTTAAATGTCAGTATTACGACATTTTTGTATTACACGACCATTAAGACCAGTTTGCAGTATTTCATATGTACCTAGATCGTTGCAGGAGTAAGATGTCAACATACGAATGTGTTGTATATATTATATTGTAAATAACAGGCCAAAAGGTTTTCCACTTTTCATTATTTAGTATGCCATTTTAAGGCAGTGGACAGAGTATATTTGGGATAATACATTAAGGGGTTAATTGATAGCATGCTAGTTTTGTATACGCTAGCTTGGTTTGCAAATATATGTATGTTTTTATTGTTACCGTAACATTATATTTCTTTTCCATGAGTAGAAATTTCAGCAGTCTTATTGTGTTTCTTAATTACTCTGTTCAAGTTCATAAATAACCATTATATGCTTAATCTTTTTGTTATTATTTTTCTAAACTGTTATTTATGATTAAGGGATGGTGGAAGCCAATAGGAGCGTGGGGAAAAAAATGTACAAGTCCTAGCATTAGTGATATGTCTTACATAGGGGTAAGAAATATTCCATGTTCAACATAGGGTATAAAATTGTCTAAGTTCAGTGTCAGTTACAAAGTCCCTACATGTAAAAGAAATACTTAAAAAAGTACGTGTAAGCTATATCTGAATAATAAAAAGGTAATACAAATTTTTTTAAAATAAGTCTGTGATACTACAAAAGAAATACATTATATGTCAAACGCAATAATAAAAAAAATCTCAAAATAAGTCTGGAATAGTAAAAAAAAAAAAAGATATATATGCTAAAAATAAATAATAAAAATACTGGAAATGAGTCTGTGATAGTGAAAAAAAAAATTTTAAGTCAATAAATACCGAATAATAAAAAAGTAATACAAAATAAAGTACTGAAAAATTATATGCAAATTACAATAGAATAATTAACAAAATTCTAAAAATAAGTCTGGGATAGAAAAAAAATTATTCTTCTACTGCAACAAATTGTCCCGACACATCAGAATCCCTATTAGAACTTCTGGCAACTGTTCACAATAATTTTCTACTTAAAAGTATTAGGAGTTACTCTTGCGAAGAAAACGTAAGACTTTGCACGCTTTTGATAGCACATATATTATTCCCTTTTAGGCATTCTGATTCATTTGAAGTTAACCTAATGGGCGACAAATTCGGGAGTTTAATGTTAACCAACAGCACCAGCATTGGCTTGGATAAAGGGTGCAAAACTCTAAGGGGAAAACGATTTTTTTTTTGCAGTTACATTGGGAAGAAATCCACAACCTGCCGAAAGCGAGAAAAACTACCGCATCGTAAACGACACTTGGCACTTTTACCAAACGGGGAAGTTCCATGCGTTTCTGTGTAGGGGTTGTACAATTCCGTTGGAATTAACTGCTCGTGCGAACTTTAGGTGTGGGCGAAATGAAAACCTCCCAGCGTAGGCGCCCAACAGAGTACTTTTTTTTTTATATATATATAGAAATGTCTCGCCTTGTAGCGTTTCAATTCGGAGGTGTTACTGCTGAGTTAATTGGAAGCGAAATAAGCAATGAATATTTATGACAACGTTTTATTGCCAGTTCTGTACACTCTTTATTTCTATTTTAGAAAAGTCATGTATTTCCTATTAATAATTATAATTGGTACGGCCCATAACCTATTTTTAAAATGCTATATACCTCCAAGCTGAAAAACTGTGCCTTTTAAGTTCGATTTCTTACAAATTAATTGCACTGAGTTAAAAAAATGTACCTTACGATTCGGCGTGTTCCAATAACACAAGTCTGTCAAATTAATGTGATTTAAGAAACAACAATTATTTGGAGGGTTTCTAAAAACAAGAGAACGACGTATCCATAAATTTTATTTTGAAGTAGAATATTTTTTCCTTCAAATTGTGTTATTTTACGTCACGACGAATATGCGTAGATACGCTGTCTCAGAAAAAATAAATCAAATATTGGTTGAATTTAGCAAAGTTTATAAACAAGATGTTTTCGTATTGCATAGCACTAGTCACTTACACTATAATATAATGCTGTACATTCAAACTAATCAATTTTTTAATTTCGAAAGCACGGACTAAAACTAGTACAAATTACAGGTAATCATAGTCACATAAGTCTATGTTCCAAAACAGAAACGAATGTTTCCAGTTCCATGAATGAGGAACTATACTAATCCGTATGTTCATAAAGGTTAGTAAATACAATGTAAAGATGAATTCGTATACCAAGCTTACATCGTCTCTGACTATTCAACATCACTGTGTAGAGAACATACCGATTTTCTAGGTCAAGCAACAACATATACCGAAATCGTTATTGCCTCATTTTTTTTTTGCATCACGAGCAGTATACGAATATAACAGGGAAAGTGACAGATAGTTCGAAATATAAGTGAATGTTTCATATATATTATTTTTCTTTCTCCGTTTCAAGAGATGATTTAGGTATATGTTTGTGGTCATAAAAATGTCGCATGTCGATATCCACTCAGAGCCGGACAGCGGACAAATAACGAGCTCTTCAGAATTGTATAAACTCTTGTATAGTACATTGCTCTTACTTTTAATTCGGATCATTTTCTGAAGAAAAAGTTTTTATTTTTTATTTTTACTTATTTTCCGGTATTTCTGATTTATTTCCCTGTAACGATAGACACAGGAAACAATATATATATATATTATATATATATATATATATATATATTATATATATATATATATATATGTTTAATTATTTTTAACTAAAATGAAGCTTCTGTTACTTTAACTAAGATTTCGCGGTAGACTACACTGGCGAGTAACGTGGGCCGTACTCTACAAACATAACTAGAGTAAGCAATCTAATTTTCCTTTCCTTGGAAATATAGTATTCTGAGGTGTGTTTTTGAATTGCATTTGGTTTGTAAACTGGATATTTTATATTTACTATGTATGAAGCATGAGTTTTTTGTTATGTTCTTAGGTGTTTTTAATTAGGTAAATAGAACGGCTGTAGGTTATGGCAGAATAAATCGTATAATATAATGTTAACATTGCAGTGATATTATATTTCCTGTCCTTCTGTTACGGAGTACTAGCAGACCTGTTGTTCGTCCCGAATTATTTAATAAAGCGATTCAGGATTATTAAAGAAACCTACTATTCCTTACTTAAAGTCCAATAACACTGCCACCACACAATTAGAAATGTCCCAACAATTTTTAAGATTCCAGAAAACTGAAGGAATTCAGTAACCTGACAAGAAACTATTCCAATAGTATTATTTCATATTCTGGCACAATCCTGAAATGGTTAAATATCACCACCAATTCTCCAAAAATAATTTCTCAACATTAATAGCTATTACAAAATATTTCTGAACATATCTTATTTTGTTTTAATATATATCATTAATGCTATATGGTTGCCATACTGAAAGTATTAACTTACACGCCAGAAAAATTTAATTTGAAAAAATCATACCATCATAAATAATTATATTAACTTTTTCGGTTTCAACCCAGGTAAAATTAAAATCCTAATTAGGGATTTTTTTTTTAAACATATTTTTATTTTTATTGATTTTATTTCTTGATACAAATACGTCTTTTAGCTACATTGAGTGTACATTTTCGGCGTAGACCTTAGCACGGCATCAACCAACAGGCCTCACCCTAGATAATCATAGAGCTAGGTGGCTCATCGCTAACACGCTGAAGTCGCATTCTAGAGAACCTACATTTGATTCCCAATCTGACCATTCTGAATTCGGTTAAGTGCGGTTTGCCGAAGTCACTCCACGATAATTCAGCAATTATTTATTGCTAAGAAATAATCTATTTATTCTGCAATCCTGATTATCCGAGGACACAGTTTTATTTATATTGCTCGCACTATCAACAATTTATAATGTTATAAATACAAATAAGGAGGCACGGTTATAAATAATGACGCTAGCTTTCTCTACACGGGCTCCAAAATTTTGATGAAGCTCTTAAAAGCATAGATTGAATGCCCACCTTGACATCTTGTTGACATAGGTGGTCATTATTTTAGATGGCAATAGAAATGTATGCAATAATATCGGGACAATTACATGCAGACACGTGCCTTAACCGTGACTAGAAACCTGGACCCATAGTACAGTAAATTGGCACGTAGCTAACTGTATTACGGACATGGCATTATGAACATAAATTCCTCTTATAATTGATCTAATATTTATGTTGCCATGGTTAACTAATCTAAAATATTTACAGTCCAGTCATTTTGAAAATCAGGTATGGGAGTAACATAGTTCAGGCTATATTTACATGGCCCACTATAGAAATACGCGTGTGCCAAATTTGGTGAGAATCAGCTGATTGGTACCCGAGATAAGGCATACATTCCTCATTTTCTCACATAGTACTTTCTTCATAAATGGCGGACAAATAATGTTGAAGTTGGTCATAGGTAACACCAGCATATAAATTTAGTTTGAAATAATTTCTAACATATGTCATACTAAAATAAGGCAAGTAACATATAAATGAGAAAATTAATATATGTATACAACACCGGAAAATTCCAAGAGGGAACAGAGTAGAAAAGCATACATAGTATATTAGTTTTCCTCAGTAAGCTTGTGTACTACTTTATATTTTACTAGATTGCTTCATGAAATTTTCTGACTTTGTGCATATATATATATATATATATATATATTTGACTACAGCATACCTGGCTTACATTCTGTCGCTTCTTGTAAAACTGCCGTGTTTTACTGCGGTTTTTTTGTTGTGTTGTCCCATTTTGTTCCTACTTATTTTGTCAGTGTTCTCCTAACTTTTCGAATAAGATTTCTAGTCTGTGTTGTTTTCTGTGTCATCGGTTGATCGTGTATATACATATAAATATTGTAATTAGTTGCGGTTCTGTTTTTAACTCTATCCCTCTTGGAACTTTCCAGTGTTGTAGCCTATATATAATTTTTTTCTCATCTATAAGTTACTTGTCTTATTCAGTATTTTTTTTCGTTCTCTGTCGAGTTTTTCCATATAATATCTACAGCGCAATTGCGAATGTCCAAAAATCTCCATCAAATCATTTACCCCCATTGCCCTATTCATTCAAAAATCACATATGTTATACACGGTGAGTCCTTTAAAAGAGGCCCCGTGTTCTGTATTTCCTCATTCCCTCGCTCCGTTACACACACGTACCACGTGGCCTCCTTTAAAGGACTCACCCTGTACTAACATAAATATTAACATTGCTGTTTCGTTGAAGATATGTGACTTCCCTGAGTCATAGAAATTTATATAGACTACAAATGTTAAACCTGGTTGCCTGAAATTGGTGGGCATCGATTGATTTGCTCCCCACATGTAATATAAAAATTATATTTTTTAATTGGCACTATTTTATAAAAATTGTGGTGAAAACAAGGTCTGCATACACACGCGATTTTTGTAATATATTTTCTTCGAGCATACCAAATTAATTTGAAATTTATCTCCACGACTTCGTAGATAGGTGATAATAAGATAAAAGATTTATCTGACAGCCATTAAAAAAATAAGAATGAGACACACTTAAAATATATAACTATTCATGGCCACCCGTAGAACTACTTGGTATGCCGAATGTGATCGGAATTGGTATATTGCTTCCTGAGATATGATAAAAAACATTTTTCAATTGGTGTTATCTTACAAATAAGCGGACAAAGGAGACTTTGCATAGACGCATATTATTCTTGTTATAGATAATGCTAGCATATAATATTAGGTTGGAATTGGCGTTATAAGCTAAAAATTTTAACGTAACCGCCATTTTGAAAAAAAGTGTCTGACTTCTTTATACATAACTGTTTACATGGTCTGCCGTAGAACTAGTTTTCAGCCAAATTGTATGGCTGTGTAAATGTGCCTTTTTACCATACGAAACGAAACGAAAAATATGGTATGAACTTTCGTGAAACAGAAGTGAAAATGAAAAATAATTTCATAAGAGCTCAGACTTAACGAAAGTTTACCGAATTTCTTAACATCACAGCAAGGTAATCGTTATGATAAATTCGTTGCAAACCCAAACCGAAAACTGGAGTTAAT
Organism: Dryococelus australis; assembly: GCA_029891345.1. Taxonomy (NCBI): domain Eukaryota; kingdom Metazoa; phylum Arthropoda; class Insecta; order Phasmatodea; family Phasmatidae; genus Dryococelus; species Dryococelus australis. The sequence goes on along the minus strand of CM056994.1, from coordinate 172,686,495 downwards.
GGAGTACGTACCACAGGAGTTATATATTTCATTTAAATTTCCAGTTTGTGTTTTTAAGTTTTAACGTAATAAAAACATAGAAAATTAATTGCTGGCAAACCTTTCCTTTGCTGGTGGACTAGATAAACATTAATTAAACACTGGATTATGAATAAAAATCGAGGATTTTCGTTTTGTAAAAAATTTGGCAACCCAATTTCTTACCGAAACGAAAATCAATTACTTTTTTTTTTTTTTTTTTTCCGTTTACGTTACGGTATACAGAAATTCTTACAACCCTGAATTTGGTAGTCATCGACTGATTTGTTCTCAAGATATTATAGAAAATCTTCATTTTTTAACGTGCTGCTATCTTACAAAATATGAGGCAAAATAAGTAAATGTATTTGCTTGGTACACCGTGTTGAGGATAAAGAGTTAAAGGATCTGAATATGGATAACAGACGTTTAGAATTTCCTACAGCGAAACGATAAGTTGTGTCAAATTTTGTATGTTTATTCAGTACTTATATATAAAATATTTAATATGGAAATAAATACAAGTTTTTATTATTTTTGGTAATGCGCACTTATAAGTGACATGTCACATGATACCCGTGAAAACTATAGGTGAGGGACAAATTGACAAAAATAGTTTTTATATGATTTTTCGGTAATATTTATTTTCCGTAACTCACTATTAGGAAATGACACGGAATTTTTGAATTTATGCGCGAAAGGACACGAGGTTTGCATTTTGCATTCCTTAGTATCCGTAGATTGGTAGCAGCTACTATCGTCGCTTTTCCAACGATGGATAACCCAGACTTGCCGGCTCGCACGTGCAATGTGATTACGGGGAGACATGGCACCAACCTCTATTTCTGAGACTTAACACTAATCGCAGAAGCCACTTATCAGAGACGTCGTAGATAAAGAAAGAACGCAATGGATTACCTGCGAGAAGACAGTAAAAGAGACGTATATAGTTTACTGCTGGCCTTCTCTGCTTTCTTGCTTGATACATTACCTCATACATTTGTGTTCGTGTTCCATCTGAAATGCATTTCTACCAAACCTGTTACGTAACATATCTTATCGTAGATCGGTTCTTTTTGAAGCTAACAAATAAATACAATTTCATTTATATTGTCATTTAATGTCCTTATTATATATTTGTGAAACAGGAAACTAACATAAACAGTTGAAAAAAATACAAAATTTGGTACCTACGCCTATGTCTGACTTTCAAAAAATGTCAAGAAGACCGACAACTTCAGGCAAAGAAAATGGTCTTACGTAGATTATTGATATACAAAAAAAATTCGTAGATATTTCCGATAAAATGCACTCATAGACTCAACACTTCTGCATATGTTTTTTTTATTCCAGGGTTCATTTTAAATGCCAAAATGCGCTGTTCTGCTGGGTATGAGAAAACATATAACGTTGTATCACTACTGGTACCTTACGTAATATTTCATTGAAATATTTTCCTTTGGTTCTACTGTGACCTATGGCTAGTTACATACATCTCGTATCACTTAAAGAGATAGGTTCTTAGACCCTTCTACATATAATAACACTAGAGGAAAAACATTACACTATTAAATTTCCCACTTACTTGTTGCTTATACAGGCGAACGACACCTTAAAAGTAGTGATATGGAAAATGCGAGAATCCTCTATATTATCTAAGTATTAGTAGTTTAAATTAAAGTTAGCAGTTTCTCAAAAGGAATGCATTTGCAGCATCGGCTCGGTGTTCATATACAGTATAAAAAAAACTGATTTTCTCAACCTCCTCGCAAGCAAATTCTCGATGGCCTCGATCAAGATTTTATATTAATAAAACTAACCCATTACTTATTATTACGACCTACTGCTTACGTTTCCATTACGTTCTACGATTTCCTTTTTACACATGTACAGTTCCTTAGAGTTCCAGCTTCTGTATTGCTTTCTTATTCGTTCCGAAACCACCCGCACGAACCCGGCCATTGCGTTTATCAACAGTACTTGAGTAGCTGAGGCCCTGAAAAAGCAATCTCATGGAAATTTAAGACGTTGCTTTTAATAGTTAGTAGTAATTTAGTTTTATTTATACCATATCTTGAACAGTGACTCAGGGATCAAGGCCATCAAGCCATTGTTATACAACGTGTTACTATAAATCTCTGGGATGTGATTCCTGCCATAATATACTAGAAATATCATTATACGACCTATAGCTTAATGCCTTTGCTTCAGAGCGCACACGCTTTTAAATTAAAGGCAAACCCTAAGTTTATTGCAAATGAAATATTCATTATTTAGCTTAATCTCACAGTTTCTCTAGAATGTGCTATTATACAAAGACGCCAACACCATACAAAAGAAAATAAGGGTTGGTACACCATTTGTGCATGAAAAAATTTGAACCTCCATAATATGTGAGGAATGATATTCTGACGTAATCAGTATGGTTAATTTAGCAAAAAATTAATATTTGCCGTGGATTAATACTCTACACCCCACCATTTTCGACAAATATATGTTTAATGTTCTAAACAGAGAATGTGTTATGCCTGCGACATAGAAACACACCACACATGATGCTATGCACAGGTAACTATGGAAATACACATTAATGGATAGGACTTAGAAATTAACACACGTTACAATAATTGCAAGATTATGGGAACTGTTTGAACGCCATACCACCGGTTGAATTACAGTGTAGGTAATGCATCTCCGAGACACTGACTGGCCACATTTCTGAACATACAATTAATCGCTCGAATGTGTTTTGTAACACCGATTATTATATGAACGCGATAATCTTCTAATTTTACATGTGTTGCATACACACACAATTGAATGTGGTCCCACATGAAAAATCCAATGGCTTCAGATCCGGGGGTTGATAGGAAGGCTATGTCACAGGACCTCCGCGGTCAATCCAGTAATCACCATATTTTGTTCTCAAGTACTTGCGCACAATGACGGCAAAGTGTCCCGGCGCGCCATCATGTTGTATCGACATATGTTGGCGAATGTCGAGCGGGATATCTTCAAGCAATTCAGGTAATATTTCTTGCAGTGATGTCAGGTACGTGTCTCATGTCAGCAATTGTGTAAGAAAGTGTGATCCAAGTAACGCATTGCCAACAATACTACATCACATATTAACAGAAAATCGTTCCTGGTAACAGGACGCGTGGGTGGCATGCGGATTGCCACCGGGCCACACATGCATGTTTCGTACGTTGTGCATTTCGCCACGCGCGAAAATCTCTTCATCAGTGTACTGGAGATGCAATGCAATTCGTGGCTTACTAATCTGGTTTCCCTTACCTGTGATACACATCCAGTGGTTAAAATGTTGTGCACAACATGCAACACATCCATCACAACACACAATACCCTATCCTTATCTGTAAAGTTCCCAGTTCTGGGAGTCTTCTCGTAATGTACTCATTTGTGGTGTAGTTTGGTACATTCTTGCCTGGATATCGTTCCGAGTACAGACGCTGGGCCGCTTGTCCATTCCTTTCACATCGCCCACGCACTAACCGTATGTCGGTCAACTCTGGCAATGTGTACCTACCGCTCCATGACCAAACGTATAGCCGTATGAAACTTACACACACACGTGGCTGCATGACGTCATGGCAGATAGTGATACGTGTTATTTTGAAGAGTATTATTTGTCAATTGTCCCTTTGTTAGAGATGTTCAAGGTCACAAATTTACTCGCTCGTTTCAGTGGTACTAAACGGGACTCGCTCATTTACATGAGCCTAAGTCTGCGTTTATAGTGGAGCGGTGAGCAGAGAGGAGAGCGGCCCGGTGAGCAAAGAGGTGAAGCGTGACGGAATCAAACCAATGTAAAGTAATGGATGCGCGTATAGTGTAGGGACGAGAGCGGCGAGGAAGGAGGTGTATAATTGGTTTGACTCCGCCACACCTCACCTCATTGCTAACCGCGCCGCTCTCCTCACCACTCGCCGCTCCACTAAAAATGCACCCTAACTCGTGCGCAACGTCGGCCCGAACATCCGAGGCTCCTGGTTGTCCACGGCACACTTGCACAGAGTGAAGCTCGGTATGTTTGAACTCGCTCGTTCGCCAGGCGAACATTGTCCCGCCTGCTGGCGCGACGTTACAACTACACGCACACTCACGAATACACGCGACGCTCGCGAAACTACGTTTCTATACGTACAGTGACACTAAGGACCTTATTCATAGTCATTTAAAACCCGGACTAAGGAAAGACCATCCTAACGCCAAATGTTTCCCTATTCAGAGAGCCTTATTATTGCTAGCCCGGGGAACAACTTCCCTTAGTACGGAATAAAATTTAGTCCAGACTTAACGGTATTGAAATAAAAAATAAACATGGCGTACATAAAATTAGATGAGTTTGATAATATTGCATGCACGTGAAAACTAAATAAATATAACGAAAGACGAAAAATACAGTTTAGGCCGATTCTGTCAATCTGTTGAAGCAAAAATACGCTGATTTGTGGTCAGAAATATTATGTGAATAATATTTCAAAGGAAATATAATCATAAATCATTAGCCATAACATACATCAATGCCTTTCCAATTTCTGTTTCAATGAAATGCCTTCTCTGAAAACAGAATCTTACCAGATATAATATTAATACTTTTAAAAAGAATTTTTTAAACAAATCCTATTTTGACAACATATATAATAAAGTATCCCTTGCGGTAAGTGTATCGGCAGCTCAGTGGTAACATATTTTATTGGTCTGCACAATGATACAAGTTCGAATCACGCTAGCGTAAAAGTTTTTGTTAACTGTTTTCTAATGTATTTAGAACTAAAATACAAATTTATCAATATTATGGAGGCAGTATTGGCGTCAAAAATTAAACCAATCCATACTACCAGTGCATATAATTGTGCTACGGACATTAATACACAAATCAACCTTTGACGATAATAGAGGTATAAAAAAGATTAAAGAATTCGTTTGCAGCTAGGGAGAAAATAGTAAAGGAAATAATTAATTTCGTTAACATGTACTTGCAATCGAGTGAAATAGTCATATAAAAAATTTCGATCGAAACACGTGAAATTCGAATTTGCAGAAAACATTTTCAAAGCAAGAATGTTATTCATTGCTCTACACACTCATAGAAGTTTTTCGAAATAACAAACGAAACTATTGGTAACCATTAAATTATAGATGAAATAATGAGTGAAGAGTGAAGTGATCTGGGCTGCTTTTAACAGTAAGGTCTTGAGATTTACATAGGTGAAATATTGAATAAGAATTTACATTAAATTTGGTCATTAGATAAACGAATAATCTCTATTTTAAATTATTAAAGGTACTTTTAATGAGGGTGTAGTCTCAAATTTGACATTCCTTTCGTAGTAAAGCTTCCCTTTGAGACGAGTATCTTCAATGCGCTCGCGCTGTACATCTGGCAGCATTGTACTTTCGTAGTAAAGCTTCCCTTTGAGACGAGTATCTACAATGCGTTCGCGCTGTACATCTGGCAACATTGTACTTTCGTAGTAAAGCTTCCCTTTGAGACGAGTATCTACAATGCGTTCGAGCTGTACATCTGGCAACATTGTACTTCGATGATCCCTCGACTAAAGATTACCCCGCTATAGTCAGGGTTTATGACTACGATATAGTTAGTCCATGCTTAGTCAGAACTGATTTCAGACTAATTCCGTGGAAGATGATCTCTGGATCATTCTTGGATCAATATCTGACTACGGATAAGGCCCAAAAGGACTAACAGATCTTGTATATCACTATTTATAGGTCATATAAATGCAACTTTGTTAGATGATAACAGTGAAAATAAAACTCAGTTAATAAGTTAAATAATATATCCTACATTATTGATCCATTGAGGGAAACGGAACTATGGAACAATATAGATATAAATCACAGAGTTCGCACTGTTATACCTGGAGTTGCTTAATGACTGTTACATTGAAAACTCTATATCTCGCAACACGTGTATATTGCCATGGATGGAAACAAATCGTCCACACGCTCAGGCAATACGCGGCACCGTATGTCGGTAATCATATGTCCAGCATTTATAAAAACACGTTCGCTTGATGCACTGGTAGCAGGTATGCAAAGAACTATGTGTGCCAGCTGAGACAGGTGGGGAAATGTAGTCTCTCATTCTTGCCACCAAGTCATAATGGTGTCAACACTTCCGACATTGCTCTGCTCGAGATATCTACCTCAGCATCTGACGCGCAAGGAACCTCATTGCCTCTCGGTAAACATACTTGTCCATTTAGGCGGTGAAGGTAGCACGTTGAGCACCTCTGGTCTTCCTTGGTTGCCGCCCTGCCGAGATATATAGGCATATGGGCTGCGTACGGTGTTGCAGATTTGAGATATGTGGTCTCCAGGAATCGCCGATAAGCATTGGAAAGAGGGCAACAAGAACGTTGCAATGAGATGTAACGACTGTACCTCCCACTTCATAACCAAATACATATGTGGTATTTTTCAGTGCTTTGATTTCCTGAAATTAAATATATGCTTTTATAGTACAAATAGGCAGTATTTATATTTGCATACTAAAGACAGCTTAAATAAGTACGAAACCAATAACACTAGCATGGCTTGTGAGATCGAGCTTGAATGTGGAAATATATCGGCCCTCCTGCTACGTAACGAATATAAATTTGTGTGTTACATCAATGTCACTGGTAAGAGGAGTGTAATGGGATTTTACTTTTCAAAACAACAGCCACACCAGCTGAAGGGTTGGTTCCTTTTCTGTTTTCAGGGTTTCTGTAGCTTCTTTGAACAACCCGAGGAAGGACGGCAACTAAGCAACCACTTCATCAGTATTTTTTTCGAGTTGGTCTGAAGCACTTACACCACACCGCACAGAATCTGATATACATTGTCTATCTGCGAGTGTACTGACACAAACTTTACGTACTTGCTTTTCCACGTCTTGAAGAACAGTCCGGGCTTACTTGTTTATACATGTCCAGATCTTTTGAGATACGCGACAATATTCTTGACTTCATTTATAGATGACAGCACGGAATGGCTGTTAGCTTGCTGTGACTAGTCATCCAGTGTATGCCGCAATACTGAGTTATGAAGTGAGTAACATACGGTAACTCGCATAGACTTCCAGCGCCTTTTTTGTGTTTGGTCCTTGGTCGGTTACATACGTCATGTTATGTAACACTTATGCAGCGATTCCAAGTACTGTCAGTGGTTTTGAAGTTCCGCACGGATTTTGTCTCTACTCTCCCGAACATCTGGGAACATTGTGATCACCAGTTGCTATTATTTATCAATGTAATGGACAGTAACTGTCAAGTAATGCATTTGTTTTAAATCGTTAATCCACAAGTCCATTGTATTTTCAGAAGCCCTCGGTTCAGCAGCAGATTGTGCATTGGGAATAATCTCACCTGTTAAGCGCCTTGCTATGTCCCCAATATGATGTGCGACAGCGCTGCGATGGGGCAACACGTCTGCTACGTAAACGTGTCAGTAAGATGCCCCTACACTAATAGCTTCGTGTGCAAGTTATACAAAACCGTCACCTTCAACAAATGAAAATGGCCGTAGGTCTTTCCACACATCGTGACACAGTTATCCGTTACGCTGCATTTCACAGAAACCGGTACATGAGCAGAGACATCACCTGCTGCGTTTTGTTCACAGCATAAGTGAGGTTTAAAACGTGTTGTGCCAGAACCCGCTTTGAATCGACGCAAACCCATACAGTTGCGACACTCAACGAAACCAACAAGGTATTTCAGCGTAGCATTTCTAATTAATCCAAATTTATTTCACACGTCCTGTCGTCCCCTTTTCCTGGTCACGTCTCCTTCATATGTCCCTCCCGTTAGCTTACATGAAACGTCTTCATTATTCTCGGAAGCCATTGCGTACGATCCCGTAAACACTTAAGAACTTATCAACTTACGACTGCAGTGAATACACAATGCACACGTGCTTTACTGTGTAATTACTGTTTCGAAGCTGTACGGTAACACCGCCGCACTCAAAGGGAGAGTGAGAGCGGGTGAACTGCACAGCCCGCTCGTTCACTGCTCGTTGTATTTAGGGCGGTCCGCGTTTTCGAGAACTCGAATGACCAAATGCGGTTTGAGTAACCAAAGTGCATTTTGTAAGTGAGTTTTACCATACCAATTGTTGAACGCTCGAACTCACTTAGTGTTACTGCCCACCGTGAAGTATAGCGTAATAATACAGAGCAATTTTTTTTTACTTTATTGACCGTACTATTTACGCCAGCACATAAATCCTCATATGTTCTGGAGGGTCACATTTAATCATGCAGAAACGGTCTGCCAACCCTTATGTTCTCATGGACAGGGTTGTGTGTGTCAACCAGTTTATTTTGGGTTGCAAATCGTTGTTTGATGGCACATTATACAGAAACTCTTTGATTAAGCTCAGATACGGCATGTTTGATCTGCAGTAAACATGGGTTTTACCACTAATATTAAGGGTGTACACACTCTTAAGGAAAGGTCTTAAGCTAGGTAGTAAATTCCTCCAATTTTTTTGGATTTATCACCTCCTGAAATTTGTCAGTGATTTGTAGTAACACTTCATATAGCCATACAAATCGTATCACTCATTTTGAATTCAATCTTATATCAACGAGTGTTATAAATATAGCCCAGGCAAACTAGACCAAAAAAATTGAAATGGACGATCTAAAACGTGTAGTTACAAATGTTTCAGGAATGTGTCTGTGTAGGTCCCCTGAACGACGTAAAATAGAAATCCCAACGATTTTCGTTTCCACAAGAGGCGGGGCGGGGGGGAATTAAGGTCCCTTTTTTTTCAGGTTTTTCGCTTACAGCTCGAAAATGTGTGCAAAAGAAAACTGTAAGTGGAATAAATTCCCTACAAAAAGATATGTAAAAGTTTGTTCCTGTCGGTTATGGTTTCCGAGATATTCGCCGGCCAAAATGGATAATCTTTGAAAAAAGTTGTTTTTCCTTACGCTTTTCGTCAAATTTGCCCTTCTAGATCTTCACTATTTCGTTTTACAGAAATATCGTTACGGAGAAAGTCGTAGAGCATTAATTCTTTCTTATATATATATATATATATATATATATATATATATATATATATATATATATATGCATACCCATTTATCATCAACTTGTCGAAAGTTAGAGCGATTTTAATTTTTAAGGAATATTTTGAGATTCTGCTAGAAAGCTGCTCATTCCCGTTTTTCATGTTTGAGGGCTATAACTCTCTATATAACCTTGTATATGGTTTATTTCTCTGAATGACCTTTTATGTTGTGTATTCATTATTTTCTTTTAAATTTTTTTTCAATTAAAAATATAATTTTTAATTACTTTATAATATATTTAACCTAAGTATTTATAAGTAAATGTATAGGTATATAATATATTTGTATGAAGCATGTACATAGTATGTACTATGCAAACAGGTAATTGGGGACACCTGTTTAAAGAGACAAATTGGCTAACGGTGACATATCGGTTAGTTCCGAACAGACGTATATATCATGTTTTTTGTTCGATTCAGCGGGTTTATAAAGTGCGTAATATGAAAATGAAGGGTACCGCCTGATGTGTCCCGAATAAGCAATGTTCACTGTACATACATGTAGGTACCTACATAATGATCCAAAAATACGTCTCGTCAATATAAGGAAAATTTACCTTCAAAAAATCGCTAATATACGAGGTAGGAATAAAGTAACGAAACGGAAATTAGGACAAAATCGTTTTATTGACAAAAAAAGGTAGAAAATATTAAGTAAGTAATTTATTTTCAAAATATCTTCAAAATCCATCAAATATTCATCTTCTTCCATACGTTCCTTTCATATCTGTGCGCAGTTCATAAAGGCTCCATCGCATCCACAGATACATGAGCAGTGGACACCTGCCTTCAAGCATCCACATCTGCCACCACAGTCAGTAGCACAACGGCAAAAAAATTTAAATCAGGATGCTGTCAGGAACTATTGGATACTTTGTTTTGACGGGATTGAGGACTCTGCCGTCGTCTCGTACCCAACCCCAACGTGCTGGATTGAGAGAGTCATTGTCAAGCCATTGTTGTGTCTGTAAATACACTCTGAAAGAGTGTTTCTTGGCTGCACCTTAGGTCGGTGGCAGTGAAGCAAGGTTGGTTTTTACCTGGGTGGAGGAGTTCACGAAGGAGTTGTATCGGTGATTATTCAAATCGCGTTCACTTGGTGGAGCCTGGTACATGGTGAAAAACAACTCTCCAGCTTGGGCTACTGCATCAGGTGTTGATATGGGGTCGTAGAAGATGTGAGCTATGGATTTAGTCTTATTTGGCATTTTTTAGGAAACACTTCAGGGTAGAATATCGCACATTTTGTCATAACCTGTGAAACTGTCGATGAACAGGATATATCCACTAAAGGATAGCTCCTGCAATTGTCTGGTGTTTTTTTTTTACCTTGTCCTCGATGTTACCTCGTCCAGGCTTCATGAAATATACATTTCTATCTAGTGGTGTGAGAGCTGTTAGTAGGACGAGCAGGTCAACATCTTCTCCAATAACAACCACAGACTCATAGGAAGTAACCTTGTTTAAGCCACATCTTACGATACTACCATCAGTGTCTCTTGTAGCGGTACTCGCCTCTATCCCTCTTGCAGTCAACATCTCCACTAACAACTCAATCAGCTTGGTCTTGTTCTTTTCATTGGCAAGAATGTTCTCCTGCTTAAGAGTGGCCAGCATATTTTCATAAAAGTTAATAACCACTGATGTTTTAGATGTTCCTCTCCGGTTCTGTTTGACATTTATTGCTCGCAGATGGAAGAGAACTTGGTACCAACATTCCTCTTAACTATATGAAGGAGGATGCCGCCATCCACTACAGTGTAACTTTCGACCAGTTGAACTTTGAAATGTGTGTGTGTGCGTGTGTATATGTATATATATATAAATATATATATATATATATATATATATATATATATATATATATATATATATATAAATATATATATGAAGAAAATTTAATGAACTACAACTTTCTTCCCAATGATGTTTCTGTAGAATGAAATAGTGAAGAGCTAGAAGGGCAAATTTGACGAAAAGCGTGTGGCAAATCAACATTTTTTCAAAAACTATCAATTTTTGCCAGCGGATATCTCGGAAACTATAAAATATAGGAACAAACTTTTATACACTATTTTGAAGTCAATTTACTCGTCTTTCATTTTCCTCCATATTAAATTTCTATGCGACGCACCGTTTTCAAATTATAAGTGGAAAAATTAAAAGAGGGACCTTTACCCCCGTCCCCCTTCTCGCGGATCCGAAAATCGATGGCACTTTATTTTATGTTGTTAGGGGACCTACCCCAACACATTCCTGAAATTTTTGGAACTACATGTTTTAGTTTGTCTAGTTTTCCTATTTTGCCTGGACTAATATTCGCGAAGACCATGTAGATTTACAAAGCAATATAGACCTGAAATAGTTGTTGTGATGCAGTATAATTTATCTATTAATAAATATTTATTTATCTAAACATATTCATGTGTGACTAAAAACTGTTAGTAATTAAAGTACCTACGTACCTAATATTTTCGATTTCAAGAGCTTATTTTTGGTGACTCTTCGGAGCATTGCTATAATTATTTCCAAAGTTTGTATATTCGTCCTTAAATAAATTATTTGTTGATTATCGTGTTGCTGTATTAAACACCAATTTGATATTTAAAATAGGTTTTACAAATTACTGCATGCAATTGTGTACGTAATTAATTATATGATCACAGGAATTTTGCGTGACAGGTTTTTCCTCTTCGTAAAAATTTTTAGGAATTAATATTTTAATTTCGACTTCTTTTAGCATTCAGTTGTGATTATATTTATCCTTGCAAAACATACCTTTCTAGCTCCATCTAGTGCCTCACTGCTAAACAAAAATTGCTTTCAGCAAGAACAACCTTTTTAAAAAAATGGTAGTACTCATGTTTGTTTGGAATACAGTTGATTACGTTCTTCATATATCTACTGCAGTTCCCTCAGAGAGCATTTCATTGTTGATGGATAAGCCCGTTATAAAATAAACAACGCATGGATGATCAAAGAATAAAGCAATAATACAGGTTCCAATCATGTAGGATTGGACTATTTCACGTGACATTGGGTAATAAAAATACTAAAAGAGAGACCTTGGAGCTAGACATTTAAATAAATCTACAAAATGTCGAGTTGGACAAACCATAATTCAGTCTTCTGGGCTTCTGACTACGATCCACGGAGAAGAATGTGAGGTAAAACCAGTCGAACGTAAATGTTATTTTGAATTTTCCATCCTTCTTCTGCCAACCTTTTAAATTTATTGGACCGAAATTTTCTTATGCTTTACTGAAAGCTATAATTGCAAATCTTATATAGTAATTATTCAAAATATATTCCCATTGTTATTTTTTATTATATTTTATTCTGGTTATGCTTATATGGTAATAAATAAGCTAATAAACAAAGTAGACAGATTAGACCTTTTTATTGTTTTTCACTGAATATATTAATAATTATTCTTTCATCAGAAGGACGGTATAAAACCAATAAACTCCACAAGCTGATGCGGGGTGCTATAGTATTACTTTAATATCCAGGCTAATCACTTAGATTCACCACTGTTAAACCGCACTGACTCGGGTCGGTCAGGCCCACGCCGCAGGGAAGGCCAATTTGAAGTCTGCGACGTTCGTCTCTCTCCTGTACGACAACGTCTCTGCAGCGTCGCTCGTAGTATGCGGGCAGCACTAGCGAACCCCGGAAATTTTTTTCTACTGTAACTTAATTCTAATTGTAAGGTGGAAGCTTGAAGTTAAGACGGGAGCTAATTGCTTCTCAGGGCGAACCCCTTCAGCATACACGGGAAGGGAACCATGCAAGAAGACAAGTATCGCAGCAGAGAGGAATTAGGCAGCCATGACGAGCGATTGGGGCCATGATTACCTCCCTATGTGTACCTATAGCTAAGCTGTAACTAAGAAGAGACTGAAAAACCGTCATAGACATCGTAAAAACCCAGTCGACAGGAAAGAAATTGAAAATATCTCATGTATTAAAATATAAATGTTACGGGAGTCAAAATGTTGGAAAAACATTCTTTATTAGAAGGGATGAAATACTAGTAGAGAGTGATGGGAGCTTTATTTGATGATAGATACTGGACTGACCAGTGTGTCTCTTGCGCTTCACCTTGGTGAGGAAGTGGAGCTATTGGGCCTCTTCCCCCCCCCCCCTCACAAATTTGGTGACCCTTGGCCTTGCTCGGCCCGTTCTTATATAGTCTGGCCGCGCTCCAGTTTGTTTCCCTCCTGCCTTGGGTTGGGCTGCCCGCTCAGCCGCTCGGAATTTTGGCATTATTGACCATCATTATTTGACCAACAACATTCATTATCTTTAATTTTTATTTTCCTTTGCTATTGCCGTTTTTAAAACTTGAGTTATACGTCGCACAGATGCGCGTAGACGTTAAGCATAACAGTACCTCCTCTTTCCAGTGAGCTCTGTAATAACTGTTAGCTACTTGGTGCTCATGCATTTTTCAGTAGTACCAGTTATTAGGCATAAACTGTTGCCTGTGGGGTTTCCCGTTGATTTTGTTAGAATATACAGTGTTAAACATGCTTGGTTTCAAAGTTACATGTTATTGCACTATTTAAGGAATTTGTAGATCATAAAAAAATCCATTTTGTAAACATTATTATTGTTCCCTACAAACCATTAACAAACGTGAACTAAAACTAACACCTGTGTTATAAAAATAATCTCTTAAAACAGCTGACAACATAAAGTAGATTTTTTTGTGTAGTCCGCTGATCGTGAAAGTCGTCAAAAGCTTACTGTCCGAACTTGGTTTAAGCAGGATTAAAGTGGTTTTCCCAAAAGCTTTTAAAATATATTACGCAAGATATTCTTATCCTAACAATTTCACCAAAATAGATGTAGACGTAAATATTTAATGAAATAATTTGTTTATTTATTTACTCTGTCATTCATTTCATTAATTCATAAATACTTCTAAGGTTATAAATTGTTTTCTTAATATCCGAAATGGTGTAGACTTTCTTGAAGTAGTACCACAGCTTGAAAATAGATTCCTAGTTAGTTTATGGACACTTTCCGCTTCATGGCTCACATTCTGGCGTTCCTGACCAAATTTATACCACCCTTCAAATTCGACAACATGCATTGATTCTTCAGGATTAACCAGCTCTTTATCGTGTAATGTGATTATGTATTTCCCAAATATTTCACTGACATCTGGAACTACTTGGACGAGCTGTAACGGCTTCTGGAGGAACAATTCCACGCCAGACTCGGACCATACGGGAGGCATTCGGCCGCTGCACATTGGGTGAGTAGGATGACATGTAACTCAAGACAGGGGGCCTGATCCTGGCTGAGTGAATTAAATCTTCAGGCATCTGTGCATGCTAACTGCATATCGGAGGAGTCGCGAGGGCGTAGTGGCTAGGACGCTTGTTTCGCACCAAGGCAAACCGGTTAGATTTCCTGCGCAATAACTCCCGAATTATCAAACGTGGGAATCGATCTGGACAATGCCGCTGATTGGCGTGTTTTCTCGGAGATCTCCCGTTTCCCCCGCCTTTGCATTACATCGCCACTCCATACACACATTGCTTCACTGTTACCGGCTCTCAAGACATCGTTATTTAGAGCCACTAAAATCTCTCCACTCGACTACAGATTGGACAGCGCACGATTTATCAGCACTCAAGGTTTCGCTTTCGATGCCATGTTGAAAATTTTGTGTGTTGTACTGGAATTCATACGGATTTGAACTTGTGCATCTTCGTGAAGTAAGGGATCCGTGGTGATGTCACACAGAGCGCCAAGTATCACATGTTGACGAACATCATAAAAACACCTGCGACATTCTATGCAATCATGCCAACCACGTACCTGCAGATACTCGATACCATCAATGAACATCAACAGCTGCAACCCAGCATTGCCGCTCCTCTTCGCAACCACGTGTGGGTGGACACCAGTTCCTGCCCGTGAGCCAGTGTTCATTGCTTTCTAAACCCCCTAATCTACTGACAAAACTAAAGGACAAGAAACACTACGTCCTACGCTATCGCAACATGAAGAAAACTCTGGAAAATTTCTTCAACTCCATCAAAATACACCTTGTGGCAACAAAAACAACATTGGAAAAATGCAAAAATTGCTCAAAAGGGTTTCGAGAAAGGATTCTTCAAATTGTAAATAATATTACTTTTGGCAAGCTCATGGAGAACAAAGAAACTAACGAAAAACTGGATCATGTGTACAGCTAGATAAGAACGGAAAAACTAGTTTCCAAGTTAACGTTCTTGGTCCAAGCCATTTGTAATAAAAAATCTGTCCCTGTCCATTTTCGCTCACAATCCAATACATTTAGACAAACCAATAATATTATATGCAGGGTTTGAGGTACTCGACCTGTTTAAGGTTCTGATGTATAGGTTACACTATGTTATAAAAGCCCGCCAGGATAAAGATATCGAGCTCCTGTATGCGGACAGCACGGACTCGTTCTTGTACGAGATTCGTATCCGGGACTACTGCGATGCCATACTCGCGAACGCAGAGATCTTTACCAACAGCTACCTCGCATCCTACAATTACTCCTCGTCCGCCAACAAGACAGTGATTAACAAGTCCAAGTGCGAGTAAACGGAAAGACCACGAATGGATATGTAGAACTATCTCAAAATGTACTTGAATTTACGCGACGTCAATGAAATGACATTCAGAAGTGTGTAGTACTGCATAAAATCGAATTGGCCGATTATGTAGCTGCACTAAAAGAAATCGTATGACCGCGTGTGGCCATGAACACAATAAGATAACGCCATAATGTTCTCTTCACAGGCAGTGTGTAAAAATTACATTTTTGATGTTCTGATAACATGCGAATCATATCGTCTACATACTAACAACGTTTTTATTTTCTTAAAATGAAAAGCCGTGTGCATGGCCCAAACACGAGCATTTTAATGTGTAAAATACCTAAGTCGTTTTACCTGGGGCACAATATTCTGTAAAGATGGATGGTGGAGAGGGAAATATCTTATAGACAATTTGGCACCCTTGGTGGCGCAAAAATTGACCACCACAAAAGTTTTTTTCGGAAGTCAATTATGGATTTATTAATTTTTTTACATACACACGCCAGTCACTCCCTACTCACATATTTTTGTAACAAAATACTTATATAAATATTACTGTTTTATTATATTACTGATTTTTGGTTTTATACGCTATTCGTGGTCAAATGAGCTCTTACGGGCGACCTTCTAAAGTTTAAATTTCCTCCTAATTTTGTATCCTTCCGCCATAACTAAAATGTACACTATCGCTTGCTTGATCGCATTACCAATGCGTCAGTAAAGTGAAAACGTAAAAATTTTACGAGCCTAAATGTTTTAACTAATACGTATTTTTACTGCAATGTATATAAATCGATTTGTCATAGTACTGAACATGACACTCACAACACAACGTACGTCAAGTAGAGTTTTTTTTACTTCGCTACCAACCTTACTAGGAGCTGGCAAACCATGGTACACAGTATTATGTAAGCAGTTCACGGGAAGTAATTTTCTCCAGAATACTTAAGATTTTTTTTAATTTACTCACTTTAGCGTTAAAAGCCTACACTAACAATACACAAAGCTTGAATTTTAATCTATATCGTTTTCTTGTTGCGCACCCCTCCTCGTGAAGTAGTTAGTTGTCCTTAGTGGGACAATGAGGGGAGCACATAACCTTCCTCGATTTGGAAGAACTTCCTCTCTCCTTACAGAACATACTGAGTTTGTATCAAAGTTTGCCATTTGATGCGACGCAAATTAATACAAGTCCTGCTACTTAACCGCCAGGTACGTGACAGTGTTGACATTGCAACGAGGTTTGTGGTTTTGACTGCAGTGTATGGAAGTACGAGGAGAGTGATGTGTGAATAATGTTTGTCGAGTAGCATTTTGCTGCGGTAACTGTTCTAGGTAGTAAGCTTGCAGTGATTACGTGATTAGATGTATCGAGATCTGCAATTATATGGTTCCTTCATCTAACGAGAAATGTACTTAATGTAATATAGCCGACTCTGGGTCAAAGGCATCGGGCATCGAAGCCGGAGTCGGGGTATCCACCATATTGTTATGTCACCCGGCCGCCATTTTGGATGTCATTGAACTTTCACCCCTAACCCAAGAGACATTTCACTTTGACCTTGAACCCGAGGACCTTTGACCCCAAAAACCAACTAAAAATTCTTTAAAATTTCCAAAAGTACTCAAAAATTCCAAAAAAAAACTGAAAAAAAAATCCGAAAAAATTTATAATTAAAAATTATTTAAAGAGTTATTTAAAAATCACTTAAATGATCCTCAGAAATAACCCATTTTTTCAGAAATGCTGACAGGGATCAGTGAGCCAGGGTTCAGGAGAGCAGTACCTATGACCTTTGACCTTGACTTTGACCTTTAACCATGAAAATAAAAATAAATTTAAAAATTGGAAAATTGAGAAATAGTTTATAAAACCATTAAAAAAGGTATAAATAAATTGTTTTAAAATGTTATTTTAAAAATAGTTTTAAAATAAAAAATAGTTTAAAAAGTGGTTTTTATAAAATGTAATTTTAAAAAATTCTTATTTAAACAGCCTTCAAAACCCGGCTGCTGTTTTTCACTTTCCACTCGAATTTTACCTTTTTCCTTAAAAAATTCCCTTAAAAATTTTTTTCTTTTTAATATTGTAAAATTTTTTTATTAAAAAACACATTTCCAGTGGTCTCCCCACGCACCAGCAATTACTCGCCTGTGTTAGAATCCAGCAGATAATTGATTCCCTCACCTCAACTCCCCTCACATATACGCATTCCGCCATCTTGATTTTTCATTCGTCATTTTTTTACATGCTTCTGGAGGCAGACATCTTTGTCTATATGTTTCTGGATGCCGCCATATTTGTTTTTCGTTCGTCATTTGTTTATGCTGTAAGTCATCATATTGGTAGGCCACCACCATCTTGGTAGGCAACACCCATTCGCCATATTGGATGTAGACTACCTTTACCTTGACTCCATGACCTTGACTGACCTTGAAAACAAAAACTCGTAAAAATGCTTAAAATGCAGCAAGTACATTACATCACAGACTATCACCATCACATTGGATGCAGACTACATTTACCTTGGCCCCGTGACCCTGAATGACCTTGAAAACAAAAGCTCGAGAATAAATTTGTAAAAGAAACCATGCTGGAATCCAAGCGAGCTGTCGGGCTTATATTTATGGGCATAAACAGTCTGGGAAATATCCACCCTATTTAAAACAGATGTTTCTAATTAGCAGTATGCTTATAAGCATAATGCGATACTTTGATAACACATAATTTATTAAAAATATATTTTGGACTTAAAATATAAAGTTATTTGATTACAAAAACTTTTTTAATTATATAATTATACATATAGTACATTGCTTTTTCATAAAATTTATTTCTTTAACTTTTTAATTTTAATTTATATTCCGACAAAGACGGAAAACATGAAATAAAACACAATTTTATTCACAGGAATTGCATTAATCAATTAAACATTTACAGTCGTTAACACCCTCAAAATATTCACATTATCATTGAATATGTCTGAGTAACCTGTCGCTACATCTGATTCGCTTACTTCACCTGTCATACAAATATCACATGCAACAGAGATTTTTAGTAGAATTAGAGCGCTCATGCCACCGATCATTGCTGCTGCTCGTGAAGGTCTTTTCACAGAAGCGACACTAATAATGTCGGAATGGTTCAGCAGATACGGTTGACCATAGAGATGCTGCTGAAACAGAGGCCAGTGGTCTATTTGGCGATGCCAATGGAGCTGCCGTAGGTAGCCGGCTCATAGAAGTCTATGGTAATGTCGACGTCATACCTGGAGATGTCGATGGCTGAACTGCTGTAGGTGATCCACCCGAAGAAGTCGACAGTACTGTCAGCACCATGCCTGAAGAAAACGATTTTACTGCACTGGTGGAAGTAGATGTTGCTAGTGATGTAGCCATCGCAGCTGAATAAGGCTGTGGTGAGAAACCATCGGTGGGCAATATCCACTCAACTTTAACGTAACTAGTCACGGATGACCTGGCCTATAAGCTAGCAGAGAAGATTCACCTTTCACGACAGCCGCTGTCAAACTGTACCTCTCAGTTGACCTCCCTTCTGCTTATATACGAGTATGCAAGCCCTATGGCGTCATATTGACTTTGAGCCAATCATATTACACCATTAATACATTATACAGACACCGACCAGCCAATCACCCAGTTACCACATGTTTGCAACTAACCAATCACATGCGAGCATTGAGACATCACACACACGCAGGTAGGCAGGCTTTAGATGCCAGTTCCTTGATCACATTACCATGCAGTTGTATCATAAACAGTTTCTTCCAGACAAGTTCTTCGCTCACCTATAAATCACGGTTACACTTATACTAGACAACTGACTCCTGTTGTCGGACCGAGCCCCTCACAAGTCTCAACCCATGACCCCATGACCCACTGACCCCATCGACCCCATCGACCCCATTGACCCCATTGACACCATAGACTCCATTGATCCATTGAACCCTTGTGACCCCTGATCATGGTGCTGACCTCTCATGACCCCTAAATGACCCCTAATGATCCCTGATTGCGGCGGCGGCGGCGGTGGTGATGATTACTAAAGATTGATCGAAGGATTGGGATTGAGGTTGGGATTGGTGTGGGTTGTGAGGTTGATGGAAAGATTGCGATTTAGACTGATGAAAACACTGACTCCAACAGACTGAACGCACGAAAAGAACTCTTTGTACAAACTGCCATCTCATGCCAGGGTGCATTTCTTGAACATAGGTGAAAACCGGATCTCTGAATCGTCATTGGTGACAACCAGTTAGCGATGATGCAGGTTCACGGCTCCATGTTCGTCGAGGTCAAAAGGCAGCCTTTCATATTGCGCAATTCATCTTCTCGGTATGGCAGCACTCAGAGGATACCCGCAAGGGGATAGGGTATAAGATTAATGATTCGACCACCATTTTGCATGACGTCACAGGCGTTGATCACTCTCGACGGTCTGGGGTGGCTATCTAACAAACAAAATCTTCCATTTTACACCAAAATTATTTAAGAAATGGCTATCTTTACTTCAAATTCTTTCTTCTCTCATAAAAAATCCCCAAAAAATCGCGAAAATATTCTCATTGATTATTTATATGTTAGTTATATAACGCTCGAGTCCTCGGTAAACAATGTGGAATCTATGTTAGTCGAGTAAAAGTAAAATAATCCTTAAAGTGGCAAAGCGGGCAAAATGCCCCGAGTCGAGCCCAGAGATCAGGAGGGACAGTGACCATGTTTGTTTACTTTGCTAACCCCAAACGCTGTGTTGAATGAAGTGACCTTGTCCTAAGTGACAATGAATTCGAAACATCGAGAAAATACTGCAGAAACGGAAGAAAATCCAAACAAAATTTGGCAGAAATTACAAGACAAATTACAAAAAAAAATAATTATAATAACCCTTCAAAGTCGGGTAAAAATATCTTATCGAATATATCTGCCATGTTTGATTTCTATAAATAGCCCGGGTGACTTTAAACCCCAAAATAAACATTTAAATATCGCAATAAATCTTAACAGAATGTAAAAATCAGGAGAAAAGATGGAAACGAAACATTTTTTAACGATTTAAGAAATGCAATACTTAATAAATATTTTATAATGTTAAAAACTCTTTTTTAAAAAATTAAATTACTACAAATTTTCGTTAAAATATTTACTATTTCAGGGTTTATTTCTTGTAAATATAATGGAAAATACCCACTCCCTGGTAGGCAACTAGTATATAACAGACTTGTGTCAATTTATCATCGGCTATATAGACTCTCAATCTGCCAGCACACTCGATAAATCGGTTAGGTGGGAGGAGGTCCCACCTAACCGATTTATTTGCTTTATGACACTCATTACCTCCTCCCCTTCGTCAGACCACCATTCGATCTACCTAGGTACTCTTCGCCTTTCAACCTCTCACCTTCCATCCATGCGTGTAACCTATCACCATACTCCCAAACCTCTTATTACACTCTCTCAACCCGAACCACCATCGTCCCTCCCATATTCCAACTAGATGCATCCACTCCATGTAAGCATTAGAGTACGTCTGATTGATCAGTTTCTCTCCACCCCCTCAATTTATTACGTTCGTACAACGAAAATACTTCATAGTCTTTTCGCTTACTTACAAGCCATGGCCAAATTGGCAGATATCCCAAGCACACAAACATCCCAACACACATGCAGGTTACCAAGCAACAAGACCAGCCGGCCATACATGCAGATATCAAGGCCTCCTAACTAACTAACAAATAAGACTGATCATACCAAATATCAATAATGACCAGACGAACCAACCAACAATATCGACAATACTAACCAACAGAACAACCAGGCAAAACATTTCTCAAAGCATTCTCAGAACAAACTTCAGAGCAACTAATGATACATACATGTTCTATAAAAAGCCACTAGTTCGCTCAGGTTGGAGGTGATGGTAAGTAGGGTGAGGGAGCCGGAATGATCAGTCAACTGTACATAAAAAGTTATAGATTGGTTAAGTCAGTCGTCTGCTGGTTTCGGTACCATATTTACAAGAATCGAACCCTGACATTAAAGAATAGTTTTTATTGTTTAAAAAAACATTCAATTTTTCGAAAGGTCTGCCTTCTTTAAATTTTTATGCAATATCGCATTCCATCAATTTTTAATTATTTTAAATTTCACTTTCTTTTTTTTCTTTCTATTTTTGCGATTTTTCTTTTGTATTTAATTCACCGGGTGTCGAGGTAAAGTATGCAAAAATCTGACATGGTAATAGGGGCCAATGATGTATTTTTGCCCTAATCTTTACAATTAATAGTTTTTAAAAATATTTTTGCATTTTTTCTTAATGTTTGGGTTAAAATTTATCCAGATTCAAGGTCAGAATAGCAGAAATTCGACGTGGAGGTCGGAGTCAATTACATATTTTTCTCCAGTATTTATACAAGATTTTTTATAATTTTATTTGCTATTTTTCTGTATTTTTTGAGTTCAAAGTCACCAATATCAGGGTCAAGTCAACCATATCCAGCATGGCGGTCGGAGTCAATAATAATACATATTATTTGCTATTATTTATTGTTAGTTTCTTGCGATTTTTCTCTATTATTCTAAGTCAATGAGGTCAAGATTACCTACATCCAACGTGAAGGTCGGGGTTAATAATGTAAACAAACATTACTGATCTGTTGGGCTTGATTAAGGGTGTTTACTTCACTTTGCTGTTTTGAGAAGTATATGGCTAATACATTGAGGAGTCCTTGTTTCCACCTTTCCGTTTTAAGGACCTTTTGTATCAGGCATCGATAAGCGTGAAAACCTCGTTGTTCATTTGAATACTCGAGCGGGAAAAACAAATGTAAAAACGATTTGATCAAAATATTTTTTTATGTGTGTGTGGAAAGGCATTTTGGAGCTAAATCAGTATTATTTGTAGTTATTGTGGGGTGAAACGGTACATTTTGTCGGTAACATGGCCACCACAGGCTGTCGAGCACGATCTCCGGATGTGACGTCATCCACGATGGTGGAAGAATTGCGAATTTTACCCCAAACACTTGCGCCGAATTGGACTATACCTTATCACTCTACTATTTTTTTAAAATTTTCTGTGCTATTAGCTATTGCTCTTCTGATAAATCTGTCAATGATGGATGGTGAACATGCTATGTCATGAAAATGATTGAAAAATCATGGCCTAAGTACCCATGTAGCAGGCCAAAGTCGGTCGAGTGTGGTTTTACTACTGGCACTGCTGGATGACTGCTGGCACTGAATAATTATGGGTTTACACAACTGACCATAAATGGCCATTGCTGCAATACAGTTAGTAAGCCTGTAGTGAAAACATCGGGGCCGCGGGGACTGATCGTTTAAGACTGCTCGCCTCCCACCAAGGCGAAACGGGTTCATTCCATGGCCGGGTCACCATCGGATTTTCGCAAGTGGGAATCGTGCCGGACGATGGTCGGTGGGTTTTCTAGACCTATTCTCCAAAATATATAGGGCAAGCCGTATGTCAAAACTATAGGGCTGCCGAGCACTCCCGAATTAACCAGAAGTACGTGACTCACTGACCCACCTTGCCGCATTTAAAATACGTTCGACCAGAATACCAACCGTTTACTAAACCAGTCCTCCAGAATTTTCATGTGAAATGAGCTAAAGTTCACGTAATTTTTTAATGAAGAGATAGAGAAATGGTTTCGGATCTCTTATGAACACAATTTCGCTAATCTTCAATCATGACCGTAGTTTGTACTGTCCTTATACTGCTATGATGAAGCCACTAAAACTATTGGCATGTTTATATTTAACATCTAAACATTTCATAACGAATTGGGCTGTGGGCGTAGAAAGAAAAATACACTCATCTTTTAACGAGAGTATACAAAAGAATATGTAAAAGTGATATTTGGCGATTAGAGAAAAGGTGCCGTGGTCGGTAATAATTGTACCGCTAATGAACTGAAAGACGTTTATTGCAATTATTCAATTTGCTCTATTTACCAATATTTTACTTAAAGAAGTGCAAATTCCCTTTCATTTCAAAACGTCGAAGGACTGCCTTTAAGAAATGCCAATGATTAATATCTGCAGAGCATTTTATGATTCTAATCATATCATTCGCAATACGTTTCGACACTGATACTTAATTCCATACCGAGTTTAATAACAATATTAATTTACACATTTTACAATGGAGTAAAAATGGCTATTAAATTTATTCAGTACATTTTTTAATTGTTAAACAACTTTTAGTTTAAAAAAATAGACAATTTAATGCTATATTCACTCAGATGTATTAACAGTCAAAATGAATATGATGTAAAATTCATTGAATATTTATTCTTATCTGACCTGTTGTAACCCGTTAATAACAATTTCGAAGTTTTAAAATAAAACTTTTCAAATTCACAGTTTCTACACAAAAAAAAAAGTCTAATAATGGGACAGCAGTAATAATGTTACTACAGAGGTAATTTTTTGTTATTTGTGAGCCGGCAGTATCTAACGTTACTGTTAGATTAATATACAGTTAAGCTATTAATTTTAATTTAAAAACATTATCGCCTTGCTGTTCTGCCAACACTAAGTTGCGCAAAACCAATTTTGTGTTGAATTGATTTTAATTTTTTTGTTATAATTTTTTTGTAGTATATTTGCTTTGAAAAACCATATCGATGAAAATTAATTAAGTATAATGGTCTTATCAGAAAACGAAATACTACAAACAAAAAAAATTGCTACAGAGAGAGGAATTGAACCTCTTGACGTTCTCCACTTAACGGAATTTTAAACTCTACCAAATATTTTTAAAGTTGACATTTATTGACATATTGACTGATACATTTGCCGTTGGACCAAGCGTGTGTGACGGTTGACAGAGTGTGTTTGTAACTTGATCAGAATCTCACAGTTTACACGTGCGCGACATGCGAACTGAAAATCTGCCGCGGAGGAACCAAGGCGTGAACTCCCGAAACTCCGACAACTCTGCCACTCTTTTCCTGAGATATAAGGGCAGAGCTACCAACTGCTGTGGCTTAAGATTTACAAATGCATTTCATATTGGTGGTTATCAATGCAACATAACGACAAACTGCAGTATTACTTCGTTACGTGAAAATACTTAATGCTGTGTAAATATAAGCACAATTGCCACACGTAAACTACTTTTCAAGCATTCAAAGTTCGTCTAAGCTACTTTCAGTTCTCATACTATGATTTCAAATTTAAGTAGAGTGATTCCACTTTACGAAGTTATCGCTGTTCACTATTATCTGCCATTTTAAAACGACACGTCAGGGAAAACTTGTGTTCGTTCGACATTTCCTTAATGTCGCAGTAACGCAAAATATTTTATTCTTCCTTTCTTTTTAGCGTAATACAACTTTTGGTTGCGACGATATTACTTAGGGGCTTAATTTATATCAACACTTCAAGAGTGTATTTCCATTACAAAAATATATCACTCTGTAAATGGTTCACATTATTAACTTTGTCACAACGTAACAAATTTTACTACAACAGAAACGTTTAAAGAAATGTCTCAATAGTACTTTTATGTTGCAATACCATTTTACTTTTTTTCCTGTGTGTTTTAGTTTCAAATTTAGTTTCGTGTGCTCCTGGATCGAACAAAGAGGTCGAATTTTCGATTTCTGAAATGAACTATCTAGTGAGAAATCCAATTTTTAGTAACGTATATCACCTAATGCACTGATGGGGAAAATTACTGAAATTTTTCATGCGTAAGCATCAGAGTAATAGTAAATTTTTTTAAGTAAAACTATATTTACTGGTTATAATACAATAATTGTGATTACATTGTGTATACTTTTAGAGGAAATTATTTAAATTCATTTTATATAAGAATATGAAACTTAAATGAAGGGTTTTATTTTTCACATGGCTATGCAAATTGGGATGTTTATATTTCTAAAAATTTGTCGTATTACAGACATTAAAATAGAAAATAACCATGTTTATTTCTTTCCAGCAATATTCCTTTAATCGTTGCACAATGACCACTTCTACCTTGCCAACGTTTCAGAAGGTGCTTATTTCTAGAAGGAGAATAGGCCAACTGAACTTTTAGGACGGACGAGGCAAAGCGGTGGTTCGTCTTACTGGAAACGTTTGCAAGGATACAAAGAAATATTCTCTTAATAGTTCGGAGTTTTTTCATTCGCTTAACCCTAATAGTGACAAATGGAGTAATGATAAAATGTAGAGAGTAAAATATACTTAACATATTCTACTGAACTGTTGCAATCATACCTCGATTCCGGTTATTTTTTTATGGTAGTGTTGAGCTTATTTGTTTTATACCACTTCAATTTTCGTTCTTAATCCAATAATTTGTCAGCTAGCGAGTTACCTGAAATTTAAAATTAAATATTCGATTTAAAAAGGAACATACTTATATCTCAGTAATTAAGTTTAGCTCAACATTTACTTGTTTTTTTTTTTATGTACGCACTGTTAATTAAAAAATTACGTAAATTTGCGGACATTTTTTTGGAAATGTATATTGAATATACGGTAACGAAGTCCGTAATGAAAAAAACCGCAGCATAACTACCTAACTATAAAACATGGAAAGCCTTCTCTATTTTTCGTACAACTTTCGGTTTCTGGTATGGAACGAACACTGCCGAAACTTTCTTCGTCACTATAACAAGAATAGTGTAATTTCTGTGGCAGTAAGTAGGATATCCACGCCACCTAGATCTATCTATTCCTCCAAACATCAAAAAGTAGCATAAGGCATCTGTAACATTTTCAGAAACTTAAAATATACAAATTGTAACAGAAACTGGATAATTTAGTTATCTGAAAACACTATAAATGAAAAAAGAAATTGTATTATAAGATTTTAAAAAGTCCCTGTAGTCTGTTAAAATTTTATCTAGCGTTCAAATCTTGCTAAGGTATACAGAAATTTAGCCTTTTAAAATTTATTTTTATGTACAACAGAACACCCAGATTAGGACGTTAAGGATTTTTTTCGTTTTCTTTTCCCCAGCCCGAGTAAGTGTGCAGTGTTCCTCATCTAGTTGCGCGGACTGGCCGACGATAGATCATGTCTACACCACTTCGTACTTCGGGGCTTCAGCATGCTAGACGCGTTTTCGTGTAATATGAGTAATACTCAAGTTAAGTATTGCGATGAACGTTGTTGTTGTTATGCTGGGGGTACAGTTTCCCTTTAAGTAGTGTTTTTTTTTTTTAGCATTTTTTGTGTATATGGAGTTTCGTAAGGAAGTGTTTCTTTACTATTTTGATTGTGTGAATTTTCAATATGGTATTTTATGGGAATGCTTGTAAGATGTGGATTCCTTCTTTTTTTGGCGTGCTGTAGGAATGGTCTCCTGGACTACGATTTGCCAAAAGAATTTTACTACCAAGGAGTTTAGTGGATATTTTATGGCATGCTTTTGTGTTCATGGTTAAGTGTAATGAGGGTTTTTGCTCCTTTCCAAAGGTATTCTTGAAATCATTATTCCATGTTGTACTTTCTTGAGTGAATCATCAGGTGTACTTTACTATTAAAGTTCCGGTGGTGCTTGCTTTACTCAGGGAGTCATTTCACCTTTTTTTAATGAGATTTAATAAGTGTTTATTAAGGTTGGGTGATTTCTCAGGATATATTAAAATTGTTGTTTTTTTATTTGTTCCATTGCGAGTATGTTCGATCCTTCCCCTAGTTCACCGATTGGTAGCAAGCAACATAAATTTACAGATGGAATTTATATTTTTCAAATCAAATTTCAAAGTTGTTGTTCTTGGTGATAATGTATAGATGGACTTCAATATATTTGTATTGATTTTGGAATTTTTTTCCCATGCTTTTTTCATTGTTTTAATGGTGTGCGTCCTTCTCCTTGCCTTCCCTTAGCCATGCTACGCCCTAAAGAGGCGTAACAATGCTAACAAATTTAAACCGATTTTTTTCTATAATTCGGAAATCTACATATAGTATAGAGTATACGTGTTTTGAGGGCTGAAATTTAAAACAACCAGAACAGAGTTAATCTCTTTAACTGTAAAAATAATATGAGAACAAACGAAAAATAGAATATTGAAAGTGATAGTACATTCGAGCTTAAAATTTGATTCGGAAAATGTGACTACTGAAAGCTTACTGAAATCTAAATTTAAAAGGAGAAATATGTTAATTATTTATATATGATGGAGTGGTGCCAGAACTACGGAACATTCCATCGCATGTAATATAACAACACTCAAAAAGCCAGTTTTAAAACGGAGACGGTAGGCTCTCTTACTCAAACAGATGTCATAGATGAATTCATCTGCATGGGGGCAGGCGCTACGTGGAAGAAGCTCTTCCCTATATGGTAATCCTGGCTGTTAAATTTGATGGCACGGAAACAATACAGACTCGCCGGAACACGAGGGGCACCCACCCTACACCACCCCTTCCCATCCCCTTGCCTCATCAGTTAATGTTATATCTTCTTTAATTTCGTGCGGCGGGGGGGGGGGGGGTGGGGGGCTGGTTTCCTGGTCTGAGGTTCTGCGACTCGCAGCGAAGGAAGACACTCGCGGCAGATGCGACATTACCCGCCTTCGGACGAAGTCAATTCCGAGGGGCGAGGGACGAATAAGAAGGCATAGTTGGTGCGGCAGGAAAAGTGGCAGTAAAGTGAACGCAAACCCCGCAATGAAACCCGCCTGCTAGAGACTGGCCGCAGTTTCGCCCTCTCTACCATTACAACATTTGCTACACTAAATATCCTAGCTATAGTCATTAAAGTAAATTTACAGAAATTGAAAACGTTAATGTGCAATGAACACTAAAATTTTTCCTTTTTATTCACGTAGGACACATTCTATATAATAAGTGGACGGTATCTGTCTACCCATCTTTAATACCTGTAAGTCCCGTGAAACTCAACAGAAATTCTTCAAAGTTGGCAGAGCGAATCCTCAGGGTAAAATACAGGTCAAGTTCGAATTTTAGCAATATCACATTACGCATTCATTAACTTTTGCCCTAAAAAATAATTTTTTAATTACCTTTTTCCTATGAAAAATGTTGTATTAATGCATAGAGAATATTGCATAGAGATATAAAGCTACTGGAATATCATTATTGTTTACTTTAAATGTCTTGCTTCAATTTTGAGTCAATTTCAAAGTGGGGCCTTAGTGGCACAGTGGATATAGAGATTCCAAGTGTGGCCACAGTGGCTTAGGGGATAAAACTACACAAAGTGGGGTCACAGTGACCAAGTGGATAAATATACATCAAATCGGCTGGTAGTAGCTCAGTGGATAGAGCGATTCCAATTTGGACCTTAGTGGCTCTGTTGATAGAACTATGTTAATTGGGGCCACAGTGGCTTAGTGTATAGAACTATATCAAGTGGGGCCGCAGTGGCCAAGTGGACAGATATATAACAAATGGGGCCTTAGTAGCTCATTTAATAAAGATATTCCAAGCGGGGCTGTAGTGGCTCAGTGGATAGAGCGATTCCAAGTGGGGTTTAGTAGCTCAGTGAATAGAGAGATTCCAAGTGGGGCCGCAGTGGCTCAGTGGATGGAACTATATCAAGTGGGGCCTTAATGGCTCAGTGGATAGAGAAATATTAAATGGGACCGCAGTCGCTTCAATGCTGAGTTAATTTCACATCATTCCATTATTGCCTACACATAGCTATGTAGTTATTTTTTCAGTCTTTGTATGATAACCAAATTTTTTAAATGCTAGCTGTTCTAGCCCCGTGACAATAAAAAAAAAAGTCACGGACTGGGTCCCCTAGTAGATAATATAAATGTCTCTTTTATTTGTCCACTCCTTTTACTGCGCCGACTGCTAGAGTTTCTGGACCCTGAGGGCGGGACGAAAACATGGCCGCATTACGAACATTGGCTAGTTATGTCACATTCAAAGCTTATCGACATGTTTGGGAACAGTTCATCCTCAACCATTTTTATTCACCCCGAACACTTTTATTCACTTCTCGCCATACTGTCCGGCACATACGGTATCAAATTTTGTTTCTCTATGATTTGCTATTAAGTCAGCGGTCATGGTATAGTTTACTAACCAACGTTGTTCATTGGACTTAAGAAAAAGAATGCTAGGTTCGAGCCCCGGTCAGGTACGTGAGAGTAAATTTCGGATTGGCTCAGTCATTAAAAATATTTATTTATATATTACTTAATTTAAAAACGGAACTATGTGGTTAAGTGATACTAATCACAACATTCTATATCGCCTAAAAATTTATGGACAGTCTGACTTATTATATTAGATATTTAGTTATAGTTTATTCTGAATGTTTAAACGCCATTTCGTCTCAGATATTTGGCCAATAAGGAATATTTAGCTCTCAAGCCTCTGAATCATATGTGGCCACAAGAAACGGGAGAAATTTTTGAAGTGAAGACAGCAGAAACAGAAAATAAACCACGCCATACGAGTGAAGTATTCAAGTGAGAAGTCCCCCCTGATGTGATTTCTTCGGCAGTTAATAGAGCAATTTCTGTGAACCCTGTTAATCTCCTTCTTATGCCCATCGTATATATTTCCACCATGTGTGAAAATAAACATTGCGAGCGACGTACTGAAGTTTTCGTGCAATGGTTACGTAATTGTTTCAAACATATTTATGTTATCTTAACGTTTGAATAATACTCTTATAAGTTATACTTAAAACAACACAGAATTTTTTTACGCTATCTTGAATATTTTACGTTTAATATATCGCTAAGATATATAAATACTTGTAATTCTTTTCCGTCTGTTTTTGGAAAAAATTAATGAAACCAAATATTAAAACCAAAATATAATTAGTCGGAACAACGGATAATATTCCAAACGTTTTATTTTATAAGTGTTGTAGTTTACGTAAGAGGCAAACATAAAGGGAAATATTGGTATTGGTAAATGAGAGCTCGGGGAATGTGTGACCTTTCCAAGTGTCAGCGAGTGTAAGTATCGATATACCTGTGAAAGACAAGTGGGCACTCTGCCCTCAGTTTATTGCAGCAAGTTACAGAGACTTTCCTTAACTAGAAAGGGCTTAATATGTTTTTAACAGTGAGATCGTGAGAGACAGAGTGCGTTGCTCAGAGAAGCAGGAACGGAGGTGAAGTCGGCTACTGTCTGCAGTAAGCAAGCATCCCAGCATTCGCCTGGAGAATTTTGGGAAAACATTCTTTCCTTAGGGACATCACATAACTGTAAAGCGGTTACAAATAAATTTTATATTTTCTACGCTGCCAAAGGACATACAGATCCGTTTGCTCCCCTCAAATATTCACCCCAACAGTGAATACATAGTAACATTCTAATGTTTTTCGTTTTTATAAAAATTTTGCATAAGCGCAAGTAACCAATTAGAAAAGTCTAATTTTTTTTTGGTTTTCGCATAGCCGAATGTTTTTTAATTGTAGAAGGAATTTTTATGTAAGCACTTAGCACAATGATATACCTTTTTTCCAAGATAACAATAAGTTAACTTACTGATATATTTAATGTGCCTACTTTTCTCTACACGTGTGCAAAATTTCTAATAAGCTATTACAAATGAAACCCGATGTATATGTAAGAGTACCGAGATATATACAAATACACACTTGCCTTACCCGGAACTCTAACACAGTAAACCTCGTCTAAATAAGCTAGATTGCAATCAACTGCATCACGGGGGGAGGATTCGAAGCATAAACTTCGGATTTAACCTGTCTAAATTTCTGAATGGTATGGTTCACTACCATGGAATATTTAAATAACGATAATTTAGAAAATGAGTGTCTGAACAATTTAAAACACAAAAGTTTTCATGGGCAACCGTAGTGCAACTTCTGTGAAGCATATGCGGAAGATAAGTTGATCGGTCCTCGAGATACGTGATATAATCATTATTTTAAACAGTGTTATGTTAAAGATCGGCTTTAATAAACGTTCTCTATACGATTCATACATTAGGTACTGCGAGAATAAGAATTTCATTGAATTTACAAAAGTTGTCAAATAGATATGACAGACTTATCAAAATATTCTTATGGCCGCCATATGGATAGTCATTATCTGACCCCACTTAGATCATGTAACTCTACATAGGCTTCTGTAGCCCTAACTGTATGCAAACTTTGGTGGAATTTAATTCATTCGTTCCGGAAAAATGGCAAAATGTTAAATTTTCACACCTGGCACTATTTTGCAATAAGGCACGAAGAAGAGTATATCTATATAAATAACTGATGCCTCTATTTAATGCCATTAGCATATAAAATTTTGTTGAATTATGTTGAATTATTTTACAGATGTACCATATTAATCTCAATTATTTTATTAACTCCATTGAAAATAGGCCTTACACATTAAAAACCTGTTATTGTCCATTTCATATAAGTGGCGTAAAATCTCACAGATTATGTGACCAACCTACACACTATGTAAACAGTAAATGCTATCGTTCGTACAGTATTGTATCAGCTGATGAACTACTTCGGGATCCGTGTTGTTAAGTTGGGTGTTTATATTATGGTTTTGGAAGAAAGGATTAATAGTTGAAATTTAAAATTTTAATTATACTTACAACATTTATGGCTTAAATTATTTTGTAATAGCAATATTACATTTTCTTGGCTATTAGTGACTGGACAATAATCATGTTTAGCATTTACGACAGAGTACGTCAAAACGTACGGACAGTATACATTTCCACCCAATGGCTAGCCATGTTCATGTTTCCAGTTTCCAGCCCGGTGAACGGCCGTTGTGCGTGTACTTTTTTCACATCGTGTTTATCATACCAATAGCTTGTTGGCGTAGTCAGAATATTTAATCGGTAGTTAATATTTATTATTTTGTTTTTTTTTTTCAAGCATAGTTGGTTGTAGGTAGCGTTGTGCGTTTTCTTGAGACAAATGTAACATTATCGGCACATATTTACCGCATCCCTTTCGCCATTTTCCTCACCTCCTTCCACAATGAAGTGCCACGAATATAATTTACGTATCTAAGTTACAGTTTGTTTGTATCAGGAAAAGTGCGCAGTGCTGATTTTTCTGAATGTTTCTGCAAATAAATTATTTAATGCTAATGATGAACAAACGCAATTTTAGTGAAGTATACTTGGCAAGAATTGCCATAAAAAAACACGTGTTCAAGAGGTAGCAAATTTTACGAACAGTAAGTTTGCGTGTTTTTAAAATGCAGTCTATTTGTAAATTGTTAACGCAATTATGGAAATGCACGTGGCCGGAAAAAGCCGCATATCTGTCGTGAGTGAATAATATCTGTTTCTTTGTCTACGTCGTAAATTCAACGAGTGTAATGTTAACTTCAGTCAAAGTGTGTGCGTGTATATATTGCTGCATATGTACGAATACGAACAGTGACGCATGTAACGCGTTGTTTTTTTTTTTTTTTTTTTTTCATTAAAGTTAAAATTTTAGAATTTAAATATTTACATGCCATTTCAATACGAGCAAAATTTTTCATTCCTACATCAAAACAATATGCAACTCAAAATGCCTCATACTCGTAAGAACATCAATGTAATGCCGTCTCACGATAGACGTAAAACTAAAGCCACCCCCTCCCGCTTTTTTCTAATTGTTTCCTTTTCCCTCAAAATAAATAAAGAGAAGCCTAACGAATTTCAAACAGTATTACAAAAATAAAACAAGCTGGAATGCCAACCTAGCTATAATATCCTAAATTAATTACTGGATGGAAGTTACCTACCGTCAGATTTTCACTGCCTGCCATTACATGGAACACGAGGGAGGAAGAAAATACAAGTGTGCATTGGACTCAAAACGATTTTTTACAAACGTCATTTTCTTCAGTGACAAAATCGCTGCGGTGGAAGGATACAGTATACATTGTGGCAGTGCTACTTTTCTAGAACTGTAAAAATTACCCACTTGCATGAAATGGACAGTAGTTTGCATACCCTAATGTAGCGCGGGAAATTCGGTGGGATTCGGTTGATTAGTCCTTAAGATAGGGCATTAAACCTTAATTTTTTCAATTGGCGATCTTCATTAATCGAGGAGCAAAACGTTGTGTATTATTTTATTCAATAATTCTCATAGATACTGAGAGTATGGAATGTTAAGTTAAAATCGGTGACTTAATTTCGTAGATATAGCTCATTTAGCATAATTTGTTTTGTTCGACATTTTCAAAATAAAGTGATTGTACACTTAAAACATATAAACTAATATAGTATACCACATTACAAATTCTTCGCTAAATTTGGAAGAGATAGGTTGTTGTTTCCCAAGATAAAACACAAAAATTTAAATCATGTTGGGCTATCTTATGAAATGGCGGAGAAATAAATCTCTAATTAGACCAATTTAATGCACATAAGAAATACTGCCAGAATACGAATTACAGTTAGATTTTTTGTATTTTCGTATATATAACATACTGAGCTAAAATAGTTATATGGCCACCATTTTGACAAACAAATTACACCATTCAAAACTTATTATTTTACATTGTATGACGTAGTGATATTTGTTTGCCAAATGTGGTAGAAATCTCATGGTTTTCTTGAGACATCAATTAGAAAATTATGATTTGTCAAGTAATGCTTTGTTACATAATTGCGAACAAAAGAGATTTCGTGAGGACACATTTGATGGTTGTAATATGTACTGCCAGCGTATAATTTGCATAGGAATTATACATAATTTCGACGATATGTAATACAAAACCGAAATAACTATATGGCCCCCTTTTTTAAAATAAGGGACTGACAAACTTAAAACACAGGTACTTGTTTACATCCCCAGACGCAGTACTAATTATTTAGAAAATTTTGTAAAAATCTATCTTTTATTAATTCATGTGGAGCTATCACACAAAATGGCGCACAAAAGTGTTTTGTCCTCGTTATATGCTTGTAATAAATGCTACTAGCATACAAAATTTTATCGAAATTTGTAGAAGAATATGGTAGTTGTGAAGAATAAACCTAAAATATTTGTGTGGCCACCATTAAAAAAAATTAAATGTTTTATAAGTTTAAATCACACACTTTTATATGGCATACCATAGTATTATTTAAGTGCAAAATTTGTCGCTAATTAGTTGAGTAATTTTCGAGATATAATGCAAAAGGTTAGTAGAAGGACATATCCGGTTCGGAGCCAACGTATTCAGGACTCGGAGCCGGAGTTGGCCGGCTGCCATCTTAGAATTTCAATTTCTTCTCAAAAGTTTACTTTTTTCCCTCAAAATCCACTAAATTTCCATAAAATTTCTTCTTTTCCCCAAAAATGTCCCTTTTTTTCCTTAAAATCTCCTTTTATCCCTAAAAAAAATCATGTTTTTTTCCCAGAGCAGAAGAACAGGATTTGTGACTCCGAGCCAGGAAAGTAGGACTCAGGACGTTTGGAAATTAAAAAACATTATTAAAAAATTAGTAAAATTTATTAAAAATTATAAAAATTTATTCAAATATTTATATTAAAAATTTTATTTCCGGGAGGTTACCCTTTACCCATACTCATTCCACCATCACGGTAGTCTGTCTCATTCGTACGACCACCATCTTATTAGGTGCTATTGGTCGCATGCTGTAACAACACCTGTGCACTTTCTTGAAAGACTGTGCCCATGACCTTTGGCCTTGACCTTAGTTCTTGACATTTACATTTGTCCTTGAAATTGGTATTTGACCTTGACTTTGAACCGGGTATTTCACCTTGATATTTGAACCTGTGCTTTGACCTCGAAATTTGACATTGCTCTTATGACCTTGAAAACAAACACACTAGAATACATTCATAAAAGTCAACAAGCATATTATGGTACTGACTGCTACCACCATATTAAATGCAGGTAACTGTGAATTTTACTAATGACCTTGAATACTAAAACTCGGGAAAAATTGCATTTAAGTCAGCAGGCATATTATGTTACCGACAACCACAATTTTGGGTGAAGGTGACCTTGACCTTGACTCCATGACCTTGACTGACCTTTAAAACAAAAATTCCAGAGTAAATTCATAAAAGCCATCATGCTGGAGGCCAAGTGATCTGTCGGCAATTATATATTACATAAAAAATATAAAGTGTATAATTTTTAAAAGTCTCCTTCATTAATTGTATTATTGTACATATAGTTAATTGGTACTTTATACAATAATTTTAATTAAATCTATTTAAGTATTTAACGTTTGAGGTATTTATTATTATCTGAAAAATAATGTGAAAATAAAATAAAACACAATTGTAAGTTATTCACAGGTATTTTTTATTAAATTAATTTATTACAGTCGTTCACACCTCCGAAAAAAAATTACAATTTTTCTAAAATAGATATAGATCTCAAAATATGCAAATTTATAGTAGGTACAGTCTTTTATGCATCTAACTATTCATACTCGTGTTGCCCTTGTGCACATATATCGTGGCATTTATTACATCGACATACTGTGCAGAACAGGTTATGAAGTAACTACACTTTTTAGGACATGTACGGAAGTCACAACAGAGCTGCTTGTAGCAAACCAGGTACCGAGATACTGATGAGAAATGCACTTTACCTTTACAGGTATTTGCACGTATAAATAAACTTCTCTATGGCTGAAAAGCTTACCCCATCTATCACAGAAATACTGTATGAAACAGGGATTTTGGCACAATTAAAACGCTCATGTCGCCGTACATAGTAGCCGAGAGCAAATGTCTTATCACAAAACCGACACTTTATTACGACGTACGACGTAGTGGTTCAAGCAAAGACTCGGACAGATCTGTTTGGAAATGTAGCTACTGGAGGTAAAGAAGCTGGTTGCACTGGCAATTGTGTTCTAGATACCTCAGCCGAAATAATCGATGGATCTATTGAAGATTTTGTAGGCGTAACAGCAGAAGAAGTCGATGGCATTGCCGGAACCACTCTTGAAGAAGTCGATGGCATTGCCGGAACCACTCTTGAAGAAGTCGATGGCACTGCCGGAACCACTCTTGAAGAAGTCGATGACACTGCCGTAGCTACCATTAGCTCTGGGATTTTCGAAGTCATCGCAGATGCAGAATAAGACTTTAATGTGAAGCTGCAGAAGCCAGCCGAGACTATGTATCTTTTATGCCACCTTTTGTCAAACTTAGCCTCTCAACTGACCTCCCTACTGTTTATAATATGCAAGCACCGGATGCATTGAGGAGTATTATTGTGCAGGGCGCCTTAATATTAGGATGCCTTGCTAAACTTTGGGACTGTACACGGCGTCCAACTCAAATTTTGCAAATTCATAACTATTCAACAGATAGCCCAATTTTCATGATTCAAACACTATTATGTCGCAAATTCATGGCACATTGTACATATTACATGTATTACTTAAATATTAATTTAACATAAAAAAGATAGCCATGAATTAGGTAATTATGATATTATAAAAATATATATTATATCATCACGGTATATACTTGGATCACTCTTGTACCATGCTGGTGCACAGGGAATGGCAAGAGTATAGTGTTAATTCCCCCTGTTAACTCATACGAAACATTTTGTGTACATATGTATGTGTGTGTGTTTGAGTATGCTTATGTATGTGCTTGTGAAGTATGCTAGACATATCCTCTAATGATGCTCATTCTCATTCGTTATAATTTGTATAAGGAAATTTGCGGGTATAGTCCATTCCCGCTTTCTTCAGCCTTTTGGGATCGAACCTTTGAAAAATCACTCTAGGCGTAACGTGTCAACCTAGTTTTTTCAATCACTTGTATTCCACAAATACGTAACATTGTGATTAACTCTAAAGTACAGTATTCTTGAATAAGTGAAACTTTTCTTAATATCTTCTATAACTTGTAATGTTTCAATGTTTATTTCGTATTATATACGAATTAAAAACAGCAAGATCAGCGGTGTATTGACAACGGTTAGTATGAAATAGTTCTCAGTTCAAATATTCTTTCAAAATAGTTTGTAAATTAAATATTGCTATTGAAATATTTCAATATTTAGGTAGCCCCGATAGAAACATATTCCATTGTCACAGTTAAAAATAACAGCGCAAAATAACGTACGTAGGACGTAGTGACGTAGAGTTTGTTTTTTAGGCCGACGAAACTGTTGACTGGGCGGAACTTATCGCTCTCGCTCTCTCTCTCTCTCTCTCTCTCTCTCCCCCTCCCACTCTGCCACTCTCTCTCGGGAAATTTCCCATCGCTAGTAAACAAATAAATTATACATTTTTTAAATTGTAGTATATTTCGTAATTATTACAGCAAAATAATGATTTTTGAATTTGGAATTAAAACTGAAAGGAGATTTTATTTTTAAAATGCCTATTTTATTTAAATGCAATGGCGCGACGCGCGACGCTTACAAATCCAACAGATTGGCAGAAGTGGTGTTGAAGGAAGAATCTAGAACTTCACCTTCCACGTGCTTGTCCCAATATGGCGGCCAATTATATCCAGTTTTTATATAGCGTTACGACTGACAGTGATGTGGCGACATGTCACTAATACGGCATGTTTTTAAACATAATTTTACGTAATCGTGTTTTTAAACATCCTAGGCAAGTTACAATGTTGGATAAATATGTTTTTCCATGGCAGAGGAAATTTGTTGCGATCGTTGCGTATGAAAGGGCGTGGTGGCTGCGTTGTAATCGTTACGCAGGCCAGGTGTGTGTGTTGATATCAAATGTTTATAAAATTTAAATGTTTAACAATGAACTGATTTTATGACTAAGTTAATTATTTACATTCACGTCTGTTTATCACAACGTTGTACCTTTGCGCTAGGTGTTAGAAAAACAGTTGTGTAACTAGCTTACGTTTCTGTGGTTTGAATGGCTGCCACAATCCCAACGAAATGCTAAGCCTACTCAGATAAAATTAAATAAATATTAAAATAAACCTACAAACCAGTAATTACCAATGCATGTAAATATTAGCGGAATAAATGTTGCGGTAGGCCCTTGTGTTTGCATGTTCACCACTATCTTTTACGTTTGTCAATGTACAATAAAT
The DNA here is from genome assembly GCA_029891345.1 of Dryococelus australis. Classification (NCBI taxonomy): domain Eukaryota; kingdom Metazoa; phylum Arthropoda; class Insecta; order Phasmatodea; family Phasmatidae; genus Dryococelus; species Dryococelus australis. Next base: position 172,647,778 of record CM056994.1, on the reverse strand, counting down.
AAGCGACACGAGTTTGCGTGCTTGAATTTACTCCGTCGTTTCGTTTGACTGGTTGTCGCTTCGTTTTAATTTTTATTCCAAACACATACTAATAAGATCAAATTAAATACTATTGTTGTTTCCACCATAGTTGTAACAAACACCATCGTCGCAAAATATTAATATGTATTATGTGTAATGTGCTGTATTGTGAACAATATATAGTTATTAAGATACCTAAATATTTATATAGGCCTAAATTGTGAACATTCGTAGGAAATGGTTTCTGCAGTAAGACATAATTATTTGAACAGCTGTAAAAAGCAACCAACGCATTTGAAAGTTATAAAAGAAGTAGTCACATAGCAGTGTTTATGTTTACGTGTAGCGGAAGTATACGTAATTAGTAACCAAAAGTATAAATATAGTAGTGCTTCAGAAAAGGCCGAAGTTATCGTGAATCAAATATAACACTACATTAACAGTATATTTTTTTTTATTTTTAGAAAAATATTTTTAAGCAATTAGTGGACGTCATGTTAAATTAAATTAATTACACACACACACACACACACACACACAATATATATATATATATATATAATATATATATATATATATATATATATATATATATATAATATATATATATAATAATAATAATAATACAAATACCTCAAATAAGGATAAAGATGATTTATTATGGATAAAAAAACAACTTTTACATGATCTAGAATATGCATATTACCAGTAGTACGAACTTACTCCCGATAAAGCCAAATTTTATCACCAATCTGAAACTTAATCGTCTCATGAAAATAAAGAACGGGGGAATATACATTTATTACAGCAGTATTTTTCACAATATTTTTTTATATACTAAAAAGTCTCCCAACAAATTATATCACGAGGATAAATATCTCCCAAATCCTGAGGCTTTGCATCTTTGACATTACAAGATTTCCTGATGGAAAAAAAAAAAACTCTTAAGGGCCACTAGCACGCGATAATAAAAGTTTTCTCAAAATGAATATCGTGAGTAATAATTTAAAAAGTGGATTTAAATAACTAATAAAAAATCTAATATATGTAATTTAAAACATTAACTGGAAATATATATCGTTACTTTTCAACGGTCTGAAATATTAAGATAGCAGCATAAATGGAATGGTTTCAGCTTGCGAAACCTATTAAGTTAATGACGTTAGAAATTGATATTGGTTTGAATAAGTATACGCACATTTAAAACACTTTTGTATTCAAAGGGTACCCAAAGCTTATTATTCAGCGATCGTAAAATATCATTCATTCTTTCGGCTACGAAAATTTTAATCAAAATCAGGTTCATACAACTTTCAAACATCGTCAATGATAATTACTTTTCATTACAACCGCATTATTGTTCGTTTCTTACTGTACACGTCATACAATTGTGTTGGAACTAACTGTGATATTTGTGATTAAATATTTTGGTAATTTCCCAGTTGCTTTTACACGTCCAAAAAAAATTGCATGTAATTATTTAAGAGAGTATTTGACGATAATATCTTGTAAAATTTTTAAATCTTTGGAAACTTCAATTTAAACTATTTTTATTGTAAATAAAATTTTGCAAACTATTTCCATGCATTAATAATAATTCTTTTAGCAAATCTAATTTATACAACATGAAACGTGTAATAGAGAGTAAATGACTACGTGTAGTATACATAATTCCTTGACTGAAATTTGCTGTTATCTTTATATTTGCAGGGCAAAAAATTTCTCAGAGTAATTTCTTCTGGATGTTCTTTCATTCCAAGAAAATATTTAAAAATCAATTAAATGATCGGTTAAAATATATTCGTTGCAGTATGCAGACAAAAATATTTATCTTCTGGGGCGCATAAAATATGTTAAAATATGGGATCCTTAATGACATTTAATGGACTCGTGGACTTTACTTATATAATTTGTGTTGTTTACCGAGTCAGTTTTATATTTTATTTCATGCGTTGTGGCAAATAGCTACTTAGTATAACTTTTGTCAGTATTCACTGAGAGATTACACTCATTAAATAAAAAAATCTTATCTCAAATACCTGTCTTCCCATCTGACGTCAAGCGAGATACCATTATTAAATTAAGGCTATACAATTTTTTCTACCACTATACTGTAAAGCACAAAGCGCTGGTATAAAAATAGCTGTATACAATATCCGATACGTATTTAGCAAAAATAATTGCGCGTTACTAGACACATGTAAAAAATTCATATTTGACCACCATAACCGGTGGTGAGTTTCAGGAATGCAACATTTTTTACAGCTTTATTCTCGTCGAATTCACAAACGTCGTTACTATAAAAAAATCACTCAAGAATTTCAAATTATAATTATTTTAAACTACTCTAAAAAAAATTAATTAATTTGCAAAATAAATGCCTGAATCATACAGATAGAGAATATATTTCAAGTAAAAAAATTGAACAATTTATTTAAGTAGTAAACAAACAAATATAGCGTAACACAATGAACTCTTCTTCACTGCATATACATGTTTGGAAGTTCTACGCTGCTGAAGACGAAATTTATAATTCTGCGCTGCACATTAACGGTTATTCTGGAATTTCACCTCAGAACGACTTCACCTTTAGGTGAGACACTGGACTCTATGGAACTCTGTGTGTGTATTACTTTGTTTTACTAACGTTGGTAAACCAAGATATTAAGTAAAGGTTTGGAAACACATTTTATAATGAAAATAATACTACCTTTTGTATTTTTTTTATAAAACGAAGGTTCTTCATAATTTGAGATAATTCTCTTTAAAATATGGCCAGTTGGTTACATGTTGGTGTCAATGGGAAAACAATGGCTGGCAATTGGTACTAATTTTTAGTTGGGCTAATATTGTGTAACCAACATTATGCCAGCAATGGTACTTGCCATATTTCTGGAGAAATAACTCGTAATTTTGAATGGCCAGTTAAGAGGTCTTTAACACACAAACCATGTTTTAATTTAAACTTACATCGTTGGTAATGTATTCGTTAATTGTTGGAAAACATGTATTTTGTATCAGGTATGTAACATTTGTTCGCCCAACATAGAGTAACCAACATTATTCTATCAATTTTTATTACTATATAAGTAGTATGCAAAAGCCTACCTTAGCGCAGCGCCTAAATAAATAGGGCTATTTTATCCAAAAATTGTAAGATATAACAGTTTCCTGCCGATAGGGTTATTTTTCAAGAAAATTTCAAGAAACAGTAAATATTATTAATCTAAAATTCGATGAAAGACAGCCAAAATAAAGCAAATATAAGCCTAAAATAATGCGAATTTAAACAAAACCATGTGAATTTAAGCTTAAAACCAACAAATTTAAACTAAAATCAAGTAAAATATTATGCATTATTCAATACAGTTTATATTCCATACTCTACTACCTTTTTAAACAATTCTTCTATTTGCTCAAGATTGACACCTATTTCTCGAAACTCTTTCTCGCCGTGAATGTTTTCTAATAGCAATAACCGTAATTTGTGCAAATTTATGTGAAATTTGAAAACAATTTTTTTTGTGATTGTCAGACATGGTTTCTAAATTGTAGAAATTGTAAGTGAAACATCGCCCCCTTTTAAAATGTTAGTCAAGCTGCAAGGTAAGATAGGTGACTTCATAATTAATAAAAATTAATTTATTAAGAGACAAAAAAATTCGAACATACAAAAATGAAAATTAAAGTGATTCACTAAAAAATTACACCAATAAAATTGATACTAGAGAGAGAAATATCAGTAAGACTTTCTTTCAAATAAACATGAGTTATATTCCGTTGGTCAATTAGAACACCATTACAAATTGTCTTTGCTTCATTAGCTTTATTAAAATCAACACTAATATTTGTATTTTTAATATTTTGGGGAATAAAATATTATTATGTAATTTTTTATGTCAAATGCAACTTCCTTTAACAATCCTGAAACACGTTCAACATTATGTTCAACATACATTTTTACATCCATAAAACATATTTTTACGTTCATGAAACATGATTTAAATAGGTCGATCATTTAGCTCGCATATTTGCATAAGTGTTTTTAAAAATAATAAAGTTTTTAATTTTATTTCTGTCTTACATTCTTTCATTTTTCTACTTAACTCTTATGTTATAAAACCATATTATTTATTCCAATAGATTCCACAAATCTCTAAATTTTTCATAATGTATGTCTCCATCAACAAAATCATTAAAAATATGCTTTAATTTAGTATCATATTGTTTAAATATACATAGAAAATTTGTACTATGTGTTACCAATTATTTAGGAATTTTTGAAAAAGTTTGAAATAAATAAAACACATCTATATTTTGTCGTTCACTAGTGAAATATTCTGAAATTATATCTCGGTTGTCTAATATAATATAGTCAAATAAAACAAGATAATTATTTTCACATGGATATAAAATAATCATTTCGTTATTATTATTTTTATAACTTTGTCACTTTTTCTTTAAACTGTTTGGATAACTCACCAAAATAATTTTGTAACTATATATATGTTTGGGTTGATTTAAACTGTTTGAGCAAACATAAAATTTATTATAATTTAACCATCCTTTCTTATAAATAAATTTTATAATCGAATTAGTTTTCCACTTTTTTGGACCCACTATAATTGTCCTCATATTGTCAGGTAAAAATTCCCCCTTTTCTTTATTTTTATAATTTTCTTTGTAAATTAAAACACCAACACCCAAATATATTTTTCTCATTTAATAAAATATTATATTATTAGATATATTATAAAGTATTTATGTTAACAAATGATAGTCATATAATAGAGAAGAAAATTCATTATGAGATCATTCATAATGATAAAAAGATTGCTTTAATTAGATTTCATATAAAATACGTAATGCCAAATATACACAATAATAATATAACATTGTTTGATAATACTGAGGTTATGAATATACCTAGAGGGAAATACAATATTGAATCAGCAAAATACTATAAACTCATTGGAACTATTTTCAACTATTAATATCAGACTATGCAAAAAATTTAATAACGATTAAATATAAGTTTAATATTAAATTTGATGATCGATTATGTGATATTCTGGGTTTTGAAAGAAATATGACAATTGAAAACGAGAGAAAGTCTTATATGTACAAAATTACCTAATTTTATCACATATAAAATTTAAATGTTCATTGTAATGTAGCATATGGAATGTTTATAAAATAAAATATGATAACTCTATAATCATAGAGAAACTAATATAAAGGCCAGTTTTAAACTGAATACAATGTTTGGTTTTAGAGATTATATAATTTATTAACCTACATACCCAATTTTTAATTATATTAATAATGAACGGTTTAACCATTTTATTTTGTAAATTTGAGATGAAAATGGAAATCTAATTGATTTTGATGGTTCTGATGCTAACATTATAAATCTAAAGACAATATTAAAAATTTTTGAAACTATGAAATATATACAGAATATAATAATATATAATATAAGAATACAGAATATAATAATAAATAATATAGAATACAATAAGATATTAGAAAAGAATTTAAATTACAGGTTTCGATATCCATATGGCAATGTATTTATTATATTTTCTAATATCTTTTGTCATCAATTACTTTATTATATCTTATTAAATTCCTCCCTTTTATATATATATATATATATATATAATGTTTTTCATTTCTTATTAAATTCATTGTTCTATATTGTATTTTATCTTTAAACAATCAATTTTTATAGTCATCAAATGTTATTATCTTATTAACTAAAAATTGTTTTTCACCTTTCAATAGTTTTTTTTTTTTTTTCGCCAACCTTGTAAGTATACATTTTGAATATGAACCAACAAATTCATACATTATTTTGCCATTACATTCATATTTTATCTTTCCGAACTCTTCTTTATTTATTTGAGGCATATTATAGATATTATATTTGGGTTAATTACTCGTATCAAAATCTTCTCTCAATGACTTCATATCTTGGTAAAAATCTTCTGTTTGTATATCATAAATGCAGAAATTGGTATCCTGATAACATAATTTAATTTTATCTTCATATTTTGGTTTCATCACAATATAATTAAAATCGTACAATAATGTTTTTTATATGTCCAAAATAGACATACCTCCATAAATTGGCATATTAAATACTAAGATTGATTTGTTCAATTGAATTGCTACAAGATTTTCATTAAATATAGTTCTACTTTTAAAGTTTGGTTTTGGTAATAATTTATTACAAACATTTTCATTTGAAACAAGTTTTATATCTATCCTGTTCCTTATATTTTCCATTGTTTTACCAAAAACAGAATTATTGATCAGTTTATAAAAACCCTCTTTAAAGTAATTAGTAGCTTTAGTTCTCATCACTGTATTTAAATCCGTATACTTTTTTAACCAATCAGACTGATTAAAGTTCAATATTCTATGTATTTTATTAAGTTTAATTCCATTAATTTAAACAAGGTTTCAAACTGTGATAGTGTATTACAGACTATTGTCTGTTATGTAAAGTTTTTAACAATAGAAGTTGTTTTGTTTCTGAAACTGTTATATTTTATTTGCAAAATGGTAGATCTTTATGTAAATTATGTAGTTCTTGTGGATATTCCAAATTGACTTCCAATAAATATAAATGTTGTGAATCGTCTTTCAATTATATATATATATATATATATATATATATATATATATATATATATATATATATATATATATCTGCCAAAAATCTAAGTACCAAAACATAGAGATCATTTGCATTGTGATAAGCTGCATAATTAAATCCTTAATTTGAATGAAAATCTTCTAAATTTTTATTTTTTGCTTTACCATATAGTTTACAATATTGTAGTATTCTACCTCTAATTCCTTTTTCTATAGTTAAAATCATACCATAATCTTGTAAAGCTAATAATGATTAATGTACCTTGTGTTGTATAATACCATGCTGGATCTAAATCATATACATTTATACATGTATTTCTTAAAATTTCATATATATCTGCAACAATAAAACCTCACTTTTTAAATATAAGATGTGATGTTCACCAAGATTCTTAATACTAAATTGATTCCAAACAACTTTTGTATGCTCATAATCATCATCAGTTATATCAGATTCATTTGGTGTATTGTAAAATTAACTCTTTGGTGGAAGCTCACTTTTGTCAATTTTTTTCATTAGGTGATAATTTATCTAAACTACTGGCCATAAATTTAAAAGTGTCTGTAAACATAATTTTTAAATGTTCTTTTTTTCTCAAAAGTAATAAACTTATCTTCATTAATTGCAATTAAATCTATGTGCTTACTATCATATCCTAGTTATTTAATAAATGAATGGGCATCATATCCAGCTAAAACGCGAAAGTAAATTGGTACAAATTTTGGCAGTTGTAAAGCTGGGTTGCAACCTTTACATACTGGACCAATGAATTTTCCTATTAAATGCTCGTGGTGGCATACTTTTTTGTACTATTTTCTGCAATTTTACCTCTGCAAACAGTATAACCAAAACCTCTTTGACGAAGCGTTGGTTGAAATAGACAAAATGGTGGAATTATGTCGGGTAAACCTTTCAAGAGTTTTGGATTACTGCTACCAACTAAAATAACGAACTCGGATGGGACCATTGCTGAATACTCAAGAGAGACATCTTATAACCAATCAAGACTGTTACAAGTTGTCACTCAAGATGAACATGGCATGAACATCGATCAGAAAAATGTATATGATGCGTTAATGCCATCTATAAATACCAACGAACGAAAGATATTATTTCTCTATGCTCCAGGAGGCACGGGCAAAACATTTTTAAACTATTTGCTGCTTGCCAAAGTAAGATCTACTGGTAAAATTGCTTAAGCCATCTTATCATCTGGTATTGCAGCTACATGTTTTGCAAGAGGCCGAACCGCACACGCGAAATTAAAACTTCCGCCAAATATTGACAATGCTGATGCCACCAGTGTATGAAGCATTTCCAAACAAAGTAATACTGCGAAATTGATTCCATGCCGAACAAGACTTCCATTGAAGTATTATACAACAATGTGCGATTTGCGCAACACGAACTCGCCTGTTGGTGGTTGAACATTTTTGAACTCGGGTGACTTTCTTACTAGTTGCAACGAGAGTGACACACCCGATGACCTTAATGCTTCTTTAAAAACATCTGGCATACGACCATACATGATTAAATCTGAACTTAAAATCAAAAAGAGTGTTCTGTTGTCTACAGAAGAAAATACACTTTTTGTAGATATGTTGCTCAAAATAGGCTATGGACAGCTACCGCAGGACAATGGTAGAATTAATCTCGAAAATGATGACCTCTGCATTTTGGTAAACAACCTTCAATAATTGATCGATAAAGTTTATCCCTAAATTAACAATATAAGTACTAAGTCACTACACTGGTTCAACGAGAGAGCAATTTTGTCACCGACCGAAGATCAAGTACGCAAAGTCAATTATTTCATTCCCTCGAAGATCGATGTGCCAACGCAAGCCTACTACTATGTGGACACAGTGCTCGATCCCGACGAAGCGGTGCATTATCAAACAGAATTTCTAAATTATTTGCAACCTTCTGGAATTACCCCGCACAAGCTGGTGTTAAAAGTAGGGTTTCTTATTATAAATCTTAACCCTTCTAAACTATGCAATGGCACACGAATGCAAATAAAATCGTTAAATACCTATTTTATATAGTGCACAATTTTAACCAGCTGTGGAACTAGAGAAACCGTTTTGATTCCGCAGATCCCATTAATACCAACATTTCAATTTAAAGGACTCCAATTTCCAAAAAGACTGCCTTTTTCAATGACTATAAATAAAGCGAAAGGTCAAATATTGAATGTAGTAGGAATAGTCTAAGCGTAGAGTGTTTTTCGCATGGACCCTTTCACGTGTGACGTCTAGAGAAAATCTATTTATGTTGTCTCTTATAAGAAAAGTACTCAACATTGTCTACAAAGAAATTTTATAGGCATGGAGAGTATGCGTTGGAATAGAATTTTTAAAAAAGACTAAACATTTAGGTAATAACTGAAAACCTAAACAACGCCATATTTGTAAATCGCACCCGAGCAAATCCGGGGCGGGTCGCCAGTTACAATTAAAATAATAATGATAGAATGTCAGGAATAATTTTGTTTTTATTTAAAGGTAACGAGCAAGCTACACAAATCATAAACAAAAATTATAGAATGTTCTTAAGATGTATTATTATTTTCATAAATTCTTCTTCCTTTAAGAATGTGTTGAATGACAACTCACATTCACAACATACGAGTCACGATGTGAGACATTTATTGCATTGAAGTGAGAATTTGAAGTGTAATGGTCTGTGACCAGCCCACGGCACTGTAAGCCCCAAAGTTTCGAATTTTGGTTTTGTTGCTGATTGAATACTGGGGCTAACTTTGGTGCGTGTGGTTCTAACTGTGGTGGATGCGGCGCTAAACGTGGTGCTTGCGGTGCTAACTGCGATATGTACAGTGCTAACTGTGGTGTGTGCGGTGCTTACTGTGATGCGAACGGTGCTTCAAAACATATTTTAATACTGATGCGAACACGTAAGTGGGTTTGTCTCAGAATGCTCCCCATTTGATACATTAAAATATGTGGGAGAAGGTCTTCAGTGGGTACATGAACGAACATTAAGTCATGAACTGCATCATCGCTGCCTGATTGTTGTCGGTGTTGACTCTGCAATCGAGTTTTAATCTTCACTCAAAATGCTCGGCGACATGGAAGAACAACCTGTACGAAGAGTGCTTTTCTCATGAGGAAACATTATGACAATGACAGCACGAGTTTATGCAAGGCGATACATTGAACAACCACATCAAGAATAGCAAGGATTATTTTTTTGAGAGCCAGTAAGTGTTACCTCCTGTACCCCTTGTTACATCGATTGGTACTGATTCCATAGGCGATTATAGTGTGAGAGTTAATGCTAAAGATACAATGAGTGATATACGTCGTTTAGTAGAGTCGGTACGCGCGAAATGAACACTTTCATAACTTTCCCGTACATTTCCTGTTACAATTAAAAGTAAATTTATTATAGAATACGAGTTAGGGAGTGAAGATGACCATGAAGACAGCGTTGATGAAAACGAAAAAGAAGACATTAATGATTCTGGAGATGATGACCAATTTAGTGACGCTCCGACACATCGCTTTATCACATTTGCTGCAACGAGCGACATCCAGAAGGCACAAGACGGTGAGAACACTGACTATATATTTTCGGAAGACCGGAATAAACTGTTGATAGAATCAGACATTTGATTGTTTGCAACGAGGTTGAGATTTCTTGTATGTGAACGAGATATCTTCAATAATTAGTAAACTAAAGGTTAGGGATTACACCACATGATGTAGTAAACTGCTTTATTCTGATATTATAATGTGTAAAATAAGCATAATAATATAGCCGACCTCCCGGTGGCGCAGTCGGTATGTGCGCCGCCGGTCTGGGTTGCGGGAGGTTTCAATCTGAACCCCAGGTAAGGCAGTGGGGTTAGTTAAAGTTAGGTCATAAGTTAGTTCGTAAGTCGTTCCCTGATAAACCGTCAGGCATATCAGCGGGGGATGTTAATAAGCCATACAAAATGCAATAAAAACTTTAAATTTTAAAAATACAATAACTGTGTTTTAGTTTCGTGATGTGTATAATTTAATCCCTCAAATCTTTAGTGCTGCTATGAACACTCGACTGTTAAAGTAAAGTTGCGTATACAGAATGTTAATGAAGAATTAATTGTAACAAGAAGTTACTTATACAACTAATGAAGGTACATTCCTTTAGATGGATGCAAATCAAATTAATGGATATATTGAAATTTTTACTGGTAGGTGGTTGTGGACGTCTCAATGATAGTGATATCATAAGAGATGCAACAAGATACAAGCAATACTAGTGAGAGAATTAGAAATAGAATCGTTCCTTATACCTGGGACTAGAACACAGAACGTTTCGTAACGTAAGCTGGTTTACAACCAACCACATCACGGAGGTAAGAGATTCGGAACATCATCTGCGATAGTATTTAGTCTAGAGTTTAGTAGACTAAGTTTATCAACTTCGAATACTTACAGGGTCATTATTTTCAAAACAAGTGCGTGAGTCACTTAAATCTTTAAGTTTTCATGGCCTACATACCGCAAACACTTCGTGTGTGACGAATTGGTTTGAAATAACTTCACGGGTTCCCGAGATATGGAATAAAAGCTTTAGTTACTCATTTCCCACTATCATAGAAAACATCCCGATATAGGCTCTGTCTAAGCATATTTCGTACTTCTAATGTCAAATATTCAATAAATGTGATAAATGTATCCAAATAATTTATAATGCACAATTTCGAAAAAAAAAAAAAAAATTTGGCCAACTTGAATTGTGAATGTTTACAGGCCCACTGCAGTAATACTTGTGTGAAAAATTTGTTTTGAATTATATTACTTATTCTGGAGGTAAGGCATAGATGATGCATTTTACTATCTGGCACTTCCTTACAGAAAGGCGGCAAAAGACAATATATATTAGCATATTTGATGCTTCTAATGGATACTCTCAGACACAAAGTTTAAATGAAATTGTAAGATTGTTTAATAGAAATTATACAAACTTTCAAATTATTTATATTGCAACTATAATTTAAATAAAGCCATTCACACATTAAAATAAGTCCACTGTAGTACTACTAGTGTGAAAAGTTTGGGGCGAATCGTTTGATTGGTCCCGGACATATGACCAATAAGGTAAATTTTCTCATGTGATGGATTATGAATTACTGGAGAACAAAACAGATATTTACTGTCACATTAAAGCTTTGCAATATATACTGTTACATGTTAAGTCAGCTAAACATGTTTGTAACATGTGACACATTGACATCATATGTGTACATTGCTCTGATTTTGAAAATATGTGACTGCCTCCGTAAGTCATGGAAGTTTTGCTGCATAGTCCATTCACTGTTTCTTCGGATCTTTTGATACGAACATTTTAAAAATCACCCTAGGCGTAACATGTCAACCTGTTCTTTCAATAACATGTATTCTATAATTATATAACACGGTGATTATTTTTTAAAGTGCCGTATCCTTGAATAAATGAAATATTAAACTAATGTCTTTTATAACTTGTAATATATTTTCGTATTAAATACGAGTTAAAAACGGCGAGAGCTGTGGTGTGTTAGCAACGGCTAGTCAAAAATTGTTCACAGTTAAAATAATGTTTTAACATAATTTTTGGTATGCTATTTTTAAAATAAATGCTGACTATTGAAATGTTTAATTATTAAAGTAACCCCGATGGAAACTAATTTTAATGTTACAGTTTAAAATATTGTGCGCAAGCCCTTGTGAAATGTTGTTTCTTTTTTTCGACCAAGGAATAAACTGTCGGCTGAGCGTAGTTTCTCTCTCTCTCTCTCTCTCTCTCTCTCTCTCTCTCCCCCTCGGGAAGTTTCGCATCGCTAATAGAAGTAAGATAATTATATATGTTTTCAATTTGAGCATATTTCATACTCATTAGAGCAGAATAATAATTTTCTAATTTGTCGTTTGCAACTGAAAAGAGATTTTAATGTTTTAATATTTATTTCAATATTGTTATGTGCTGTAACTTTAGCCATAAGACCCTCCCCTCTTCCGGGAATAACACGCTCATTGACTCCCCCCCCCCTTTTTTTCCAGGGGAAGCCCAATAATGATGGCAAGCAACGAGACTAGCTGACGTCACAATCCACCCTCTCCCTTGCTGGAGATTCCGACAGATGTAACGACGATGCAAGAATATTCTGGTGATATTGGCCAGTATCACAGGCCTTCCTCCTACCCCCTCTCCCCGGCTGAAGAAGCAGACGCCTGTAGGAGGTGTAAGAATATTCCAGGAATTAGGATGCTCGGCGAAGCGCGTGATTCAGAGAAAATTCTGGGTGACGGCCTACTACACTATATATATTGCCATGATCCAGAGGTCAGCAGTCTTTAGGCGAAGGCCATCTAACTGAGCGCAGGCACGTAGTGAAGAGTGAGACGACTACAGATGAGTTTTTCTTGGTGTGAATTGACAAGAGGGCATGGAACCCGGTGAGTGAAGCCTACTGTGCATGAGGACGCTCGAAGGAATCTAGAACATTGTGGACTGGTGGGACATGGACGAACTGTGGTGGGACTGAATGGGCATGTAATACGTATTTTATTGTAACTATTCGAACTATCAAATATGGACTCATAATTGAAAAATAATTGAATAGTGATACACTGTCTAATGGGTCTGATATTTTATTATTTCATTTCGTTGATTTATTTGTGATAATTTTATATTGAATTAATTGGCGTCATTAATTGTAACAGTATATGATAATTTATTTTGAGACTTTAAGTCGAGAGAATTTGGTTCGTTGGTAATGTAAATACAATCAGAAATTTATAACTAGTTATTTTATGTAATTAAGACCTCCATCCTTTAACAAACATGGTTTTGCCCACTTAATTTCTAGAGAGAAATTGTAACACTGATGTCAGAAGTGGGGGAGAGGCCTTTTTAAAAAATTAAAAAACAAAAATAAAGTAATAAAATTATTTTTAATTAGTATTTAAAATTTTACAATATTTGTAGCAATAGGCCGAGACATTCTTTTGATTTTTTTATATTAACTAGAAAAATATTTCCAGGCATGAGAGCACTCCGCTCGTTAATAGAATATTTGAGTAGTGAAATAAACATCTTAATAGATAATGTTAACAGCCAAATCAAAAGTGTAAACGAAAATGTAAATATTAAAATAGGTAGTGTTAGTGGATCTGTTGATAGAGTTAGCGAATCTTTTAATAGCGTAAGTGAACTTGAAGATAAGAAAATAGACAGTGTAAACGTAAATGTAGATTGAAATACAGATATTGTAAAAGGAGCTGTAGATAGAAAAATTTACAGAATGAAGGAAAATTTAGACCTTAAGATAGAAGGTATAAGCGAATTAGTGAACAATAAAATATATTGTGTGGACAAGAAAATTGACAGTATCAAGGAGATCGTGAATGACAGGATGGACAGTGTTGAGCAGGAAATGAAACACGAAGTGAGCGCCCTCAAGAAGGAATGACAAGAATTCTTACAGCAACAGGGAAGACAACATAGAGGAGTGGAAGAGAAACCGAGACTGGCCACTACCGAACTGACGAGTGCGGGCAGCAAGAAGAAGTTAGAGGTCGCCGCCGCTGCAGCAATCGCAGGGAAGATTCAGCAGCTCTGCGGTGAGGGTACGCCTCATTCAGGGATGGGTAAAGGTGATGCCACAATAAAGCCTGCCCCCTACGATGGACAGACACCTTGGCGCGAATACCAGCACCAATTCGAGATCGTTGCCGCCCTAAATGTCTGGACTGAAGAGCAGTGGGCGTACTACCTGGAGGCTGTACTGAGGAGACCTGCCTTTAGCACACTGCAGTAGCTGCCAGAACGACATCGGCTAGAATACTCCACATTGGTGTCGGCTTTGGAGATGTGATTCTGTGACCGATACCTGCGACACACCCACCATGCCCAACTGCGAAGTAGCAACCAGGAACCAGGGGAACAACTGCAGGAGCTGTGGCAGGATATCGTGATGTTTTCGCACCTGTCTCTGGAGGGTTGCTCTTAAGAGGCACAATATGTCATCGCCTTTGGCTTCTTCGTCTATGCTATCGCTGACACCGAAGTACGGCAAGCTGTGCGGTTGGCTGCTTACACCATGCAGGATGACTTGGCCTGAGCACTGGAGGCAGAGTTAGCATGGCAGGCATAAGTGCCCCGATGTCCAGTGCAGGCAGTGATGGTAAATGAAGAGAGGAGAACAACAGAGTCAAGAGGATGCTGAAGGACTTGCAGATGACAATGAGGCGCCTGCAGGGTGCGCTCTACGGAGACTCGCCTTCACCCACCCAAACGGCCATAATGTTGTTGTTATGGACAGACGGGGCACTTGATGGCCAACTGTCCTCAGCAGCAGCAACAGCAGCAGCCGCAGCCAGGGAGCTGGCACCAAGGGACAGGTGAGAGTGCAACATCTTCGGGAAACTCGTTAACACTGGTCTTGAGGGGCAAAGTTCGGTGATTGCTGGTGGGAAGACCCCAATCTTTTTGCAGGTTTGTTTAATGAAACAGGAATTGGATGACATATTGGTGGAGGGGAGCCTAGATGATGTTTCTTGTCAGATGGTCGTTGACACAGGGGCGACTATATCAATGGTAAGACCGGGCATTCTCGGGCCTTCCTCCCAGCGAACATCCGATAAAGGCATTGGTCTCAACTATTTAAGTACAGTAACGGATGAGACCACACCAATCAAAGGCAAATTAAGGATACTCTTACAGCTTGGTAACCTTAACATAGAGCATGATATATACATATTATAAATAAAAGACGACTGAATTTTGGGTTTTTATATACATATATATTACGTAAGCTGGGATGCTGTATCGATACTCGACTGGGGTGTTACGGGCAGGTAATACCAAGTTGGCAGTGTTAACAGGACGAGATTTATCTTCAACAACGAGCTGCCCAGTACTGTGTAATCCGTCATCTGTGCTCCGTGCTTCTAGCAAAGTTGTTATTCCATGCAGATGCCAGGGAAAATTTGTCAGTTTGTTGTGTATAATCGAACCAGCCCAGAAGGTGGCATTGTACCATATGGTGTCATTGTAGCAAGAACTCTAATATCTTCAAAATTGGATGGTTTGCTTGTTAGGATGATGAAAAAAATATATCTGACATTGCTATCAGTTTTTAGGAGGGGGCCACAACAGGGGCTTACAAGTGGGTCTCACTGGTAATTACAAATGTTCAAGAAGCTTCACTGCTACAACATACTGAATGTCATCTCCCCGATGCTCTGGGGGAACTGCTGACAAGAAAAATAGAGAACCTTAACTAGCGACTAGAGAGGGCAGTTTCAGAATTGCTACAGAGAAATAGAGTTACTTTCTACTGTGAGCACAATTACATTGGCAGAACTAATTTTGCATGCCACCACATCGGCACAGCCGATGCCAGATGCATAAAGTAGCCACCAAGGCAACCACCGCAAGCTTCATATGATGTGATTGATGGTATTCTGAAAAAGATGAGGGATTTAGATGTGATAGAGCCATCAGTTAGGCAATGGTATTCTGCCACTGTGCTTGTTAAAAATAAATATGGTTCTATTCGATTTTGTTTTTATTACCACCAACTTAATAATGTGACCAAGAAAGATTCTTACCCACTCCCTAGGAGTGCCTGATAGCATGGTTGGAATATTTGATTGGTTCGGCAGCTGGAAGGGCTTGTTCATATGTCTAACTTGCATAGTTAGAAGGGCTGAAATGGTAGTCAATATAGTTGACTGTTATTATTGATCAGTAAGTCTGAGGGATGGCGGTGTATATGGCCTGTATTGTTAATAGCATGAATAAGGCAAGTTAATGTCATGGTGAAAGTTATTATATCCGCTTTGGTACTCTGTACAATTCGATAAGGCTGTTAAGTACAACTGGTAGGAGGGGAGGTGAAGAGGGGTTGCCGATGACTGGAGTATGATGGTTGAATGTCGAGAGAAAAAATATACATTCAGAGTACTTTGGGTTAGCTAAAGTTAGGTTAGGTGAAGTAAGGTAAGGTGAAGTGGATACAGAACTGTTTATGGGATGGTGTGAAATTTACAAAGTTTAACATTACATAGGAGTAGGAAATTTAGGTTTTCCTAAGTTCAACATAGAAGCCCCTACATACTTAATTCTGGGATAGCAATGAAATATTATATGTAAAAATTATAAAATAAAAATGAATACTCAAAATTTTAAACTTGAAAAGAAAAACTTATTGCTGGTCTCTGTAATTCTGGCGATGGTTGGTAGAGTATATGGCATGTATGAGTTACGGTGGGGGGAATATTCAATGTTTAGGTTCCTCCTTGCGAGTATATAACCCGTCTGGTTAATTTTATGCTGTTTGACAGTAGCAGTAGCAAAATCTTTGTTTAGAAGAATATATGGTCAAGGGTCTGTTTAGATGATTACTAGAATGGACTGTCTTGAGCTGTGTATAAGCATTTTAAATTAATTATGTGCGTTTGTAAAGGTACTATGTGAACATCACAGGAAATTTTAGGGATTCTGTTTGTAGTCGGAAGTATTAAATATATAAATAGAAAAATTCTTTAATTCCTTGCTGATGCTGTATCCTGCCTAATATATAGAGAATATTATGGTGCTTGGTTTAGTCACCAAATATAAATTGAATAAAATCCTTGTAGGAAAGCTATACTAGGAAAAACAGTTTTGATAATAAATATTTAACATTGCATAGTTATTAGTCTTGAAGAGAGAAGTCCTGAAATGAAGCTGAGAGAACTTTTTTGCTGTACTCTACATAAAATTTCAGTGCAACTTATAAAAAAATTAATTTTAAAATATGAAAAAATAAATATTTTGTTTGATATGCCCTATGATTATAAAAATAATATGTTTGCACAGGGCTCAAAAAAAATCAAACCTCCTGGGTTAGAAATGGTGCTTCCTTGATTTAATTTCGCAAGACTGCCAGCTTCCTAAGAGTCTGCAAATAATTTTGGATTTCCTAAATGTCTGTATATATATATATATATATATATATATATATATATATATATATATATATTATATATATATACACACACTTGATTATAGCCCGACTTGCTACATAGTTATTTTAAAAAGAATATATAAAAAATTATTACATATGAGCTTAAGAATTCGGACTCCGACTGAATGTTATGAGATGTTAAAATGCCGCACATCGCATGGCTCTGAATAAACTAAAACACCTCTGAAGTATATTATTAATAAGCTATATATATACACACTAGTTGAAAATATATATATAAAATACATTAACAATAGTTCTGTAATTGCACAAGGGAATGTAGAATCTACATTTTAAATTTATATTCAAGTTTTAATCACTTAGCATGAGATTGGTAGATGTATGTTTAGCACGTCGAATTACAAATCGAAGTTTCTGGGTTCGATTCCTAGTCGAGGTGTTGGAATCTTTTCTTTTTTTAAATGTTACCAGCTGTCATGTAAAAGTGTGAAATTTCCTAAATTTAATCTCTATGAAGGAAATAAAACACAGCAAATTATATTTTTAATACAATTTTAGTGTAATTCTCAAAGATTATTATTCGGCTTTATGCAAATGATACATTTAAATGATTCTACTTATTTATTAATGCATCGATTCCGGGATGTTTGACTGGTAGGGCCGATAGTCCAATGCCTCGAGTTCGCAAGCACTTGTTTTATTCCCATGCTACGTCTGTTGACCTCACTGCTCATGCATGCCAACGAGGTCATGGTGGCAGCTCACTACAAGGCTGGGCGACAAATGTAAAAGCGAATTGAATAAAGTAAAATACTAAGACGAAACATTGTTTTTAAAATATAAATTATTGAAAATCTGATAAGTTTTACGAAGTCCTGCCTGGAATGTGCCTTGCAATAATTTTTATATACCTTCTCGTGTATGGAAAATTACATATTTAAATTTGTTAATAAAATACACGCACTGACAATCCGCGCACTATAGTAGACGATAAAGGAACTATGTAGACGATGGAGTCGAACAAGTGTGAGTAATCAGATCAGCGAAGCGACTATTCGAACAAGTGTGAGTAATCATTAGAGCCAATGGGGCAAATCGAACATGTATCAGTTATCAGTGGAGCAAATGTGATTAACCGAATAAGTGTGAGTAATTGGTCGGACGAATGGTGTCGAACGAATGTGAGAGATAATTGCAAACAATTATGTAGAGTGAAAGACAAGATGGAATGAGACAGAATCAAAACAAAGAATGGGAGGACCCCAAGAAAACCTATGGTCTGATAGAGAGAAAGGAAAGGAAATAAGGAAAGCAAGATAAAAAATAATGTAAAAGAGAAAAAATGGGAGCACTTGGCGAAAGCCCTCGGAGAGGAAGAGCATGAAAAAGTGACTTACTAGCTACCAAGATGGCGGTTCAAGATGGCGTGGTACTGGCTACAAATATGGCGGTGTACTGTATACAAAGATAATAGTTTAAGATTGTGGCGTACTGTCTCAGAAGATGGCTGTGAACTGGCTAACAACATGGCGGAATCCAAGATAGTTGATGCATAGCCAGAATGAGAGAGCGGGAAGTTCGAAATCCAACATGGCTGCCAGCTGTCCCGAGAGCCCTAGCCCGCTCCTGGTTCCTGCGCCAGCTCGCTCATTACCCTACTACTAATACGTATGCATATTTTATAAAATAATTGAATATATTGATACATTTTCTATTGCAACCGATCTTTATTTTTTTTATTTCGTGATTTCCTTGTGGTATTTATAAATTGTGTTAATTGGAGTTATTAATTGTAACATTAAGTGATATTAACTTATTGTGAGATGTTGAGTCGAGAGAATTTTGTTTGTAGTTAACGTAAATAAAATTAGAAATTTATAATTCGTTTTTTTATTTAATTAAGACCTCCATCCATTAACGAAATTGGTTTAGCCCATTTCATTTCTAGAGAGAAATTTTAGCCATATATTTAGATGTGATGGCGGGAGGGTTGCAAATCCTTAGTTGGCATAAGTGGCGAGCCATGATTTGGTGTGTTGCTTTTTGCCAATCAAAGCGTTAATATAGTTTGCTTCGAGAAAATTCTTCAAATTACCACATCAAGTTTCTACACGTTGTGTTTATTTAAACTTTCCAAGGTAAGTTACGATGTTTTGATAAATCTGTGTTTGCAATGCAGTAATGTGTGTTGTGATCGCGCATGTGAAAGGGCGTGGCTGCGACTTCCTTATTCTATGGTGGCTACACCGTGGTCGTTACGCAGGACCGGTGTGTGTGTGAATTTAAATGTTGGGCTAAATTCATACGTTTCAACCGTAAAATTTTTTTATGATAAATTTAGTTATTAAATTCTAGTCTGTTTAATTATCACAACGTTGTACCTTTGACCTAGTATTTGAAACACTGTTGTGTAAGGTGCTTAATTTCTTGTGATGCGAATGTTTGCAACAATCCCAATTAATTACTAAGCCCAGCCAGATAAATTAAAATAAATAATAAAATAAACCTAACCGACAGTAAGTAGCAATGCATAGAAATATGAGCGGGATAAAAGTTGCTCACCACTATATTTTTAATTTGTCACTGCTACGTACGAAAAATTTGCTACACGATTTGCGTGCTTGATTTCACTGTATCTGTTTGTTGGAATGGTTGTTCCTGTGATATGATTTTTATTCCAACATGGTTTAACACAATAAAAGCAAAATACTAATGTATATTATGTGGGATGTTCTATGACGTGTACAACAAATATGTTAACAATGTAGGTTAGATAACTATAAGAACCATAGTCAATACTGATATTTTTAAAAAGTCATAAAATTGACCTAAATATGGTTATAGGCCTAAATCTTGAAGATTCGTACGAAATGGTTTGTTTATGAAATATGACAGAATTCTTTGAACAGCTGAGACCATTAAACAATGTATTTTGCAGTAATTTAAGTAGAAGTCACATGACAGTGTTTATGTTTAGGTGCAACGGAAGGATACTTAATCAGTAACTAAAAGTAGAAATTTAGCAGTGCTTCTGTAAAATCCGAAGATGTGGACTTACCAAAATTCTAAAATGGCGGTCGAGCGGATTCGGTTACTGTCCCGGGTCCCGTTGTTCCCTACTTTTCTGTTAATGTCGCTGTGCTAAAATATGAAGATTTATTATATTAGACAGTTACTTTTAAATACATTGAAAAGCTTTTATCCACCATTATACTTGACCATCGGTCAAGTCAGCAACGTTAGTAATTTCATGGTCTATTCCCTCAGTTTTTGTCTTCCCACACCGACTGAAATTTTCTGCTTTGTGCGCATTCGGTTCATTATTTTTCTTCTCACAAATTTCTTTTTCTTTCCTGAATAACTCTTTCTACATATTTATGATACATTTTGGGCGTATTCTCCTCTTTAGCCTACTGTCCGAAGGAAAGGCAGGCTTATGAGATCACATACCTTTCTGCCTGTGTGTGAATGTGTGCGTCCCACTTTAAATTTTCAACGCGTCAACGGTATTTCACCGAACTCTGTAGACATATAGAACTCAGTAAGGACACCTGGATTTTATAGTTTACGACCACGCTGGACACTTACTTTATAAATGGCGGCTATTTCATTATTTAGGGCGATGTCACTTCAAAAACCATTCAATAAATTTAAACCAAATTTTTAATGCTGGGTGAGCATTGTGTAAGCATTAAATTTTGAGAAAGATTTTGTTGGGCCGCCATTTTAGATGAGAGCACCATCTAAATAATCAAATATTTAACATTATATATTAACTACTATTCAAACAATTAATTCTCATCTAGTTTGGCATTTATATAATATTGTGTTCGGACATGTATACGTAAGTGATTAAACTTTATTGGTTACTTATTTTCAAAATTTTGTGTTGTAAGTTGTCAGTAGTACGAACGTAAGGAGCTGGGATTTTTCTTGAATTCGGTTTTGTATATATTGTAACGTGTTGTAAGGTATGTTTCCTCATTATATTATGTGTTTTATTTTATTCGCGTAATTTGAGTATGTGTTAGAATTTAAATGGTTTGCTTTTTCATATTAGGTATTACCATATATCGGAAGCGAAGTCTTTTTCAGGGTATTATCTTTATGAAGGTATTTCGTAATATTTTGCCTGTTAGTTATAATGTTGATAAGGAAGGCAAGTCATGACGCCGTAAAGTTATTGGCAGAGTACAGAGTTATATTTTGTTGTCATTTATGTTTCGGTTCGGACTTCAAATTATTACTGCCAAGGCTGGAAGCGGCCTTTTGGAATTTTCTTTTATTCAGGAAAGCTTACAATGCCAAGAACCCTTTAGCGAAGGATTGAAACGATATTGACCCACGTGATATAATTTGTTGGAAGACTGTTCCTGTACATCAAATTGTTTTTAATCAAACTGCTGTAATAAGCATGTACTCTACCCCTCTATTACTGTACTCTCGTAAGAGGGTTAAGCTGGAGATTGGCGATCAGATTTGGTTGTACCAAAAGTCGGTTGTTACTACTGGTAATATAACCATAAGATACCAACACACGAATAAATCAAGTTTTTATGTCATATTTCGGAAAAAAATTAACCAATTATAACTAAATTTTGAAAAAATTTAGTATTGCGGTAGATTATGTTAAATTGTAGGTTTTAAGTATATAAGACTGTTATTTTTTAAATGGGCACCATATAATTATTTCGGTTTAGAATGTTATATGTTCGAAACCATGTCAAGAATTCCTACAAAACTTTATATGATGGCATTAGATAATACAACTATTAGCTGTTTATACATTTATTTTTAAATGGCGGTTTATAGGCATTTTGTATGGTTTATGATCAAAACAACTTAATCAACTCCAACTTAATTTTGTACGCTGGCAGTAGATACTACAACAATCAAATGCTGTCTACAAGGACTTTTCTCAGCCATTTTCTAAGATATGCTACATTATAAAAATAATTCTTATGTAATATCTCGGTAATCAATTGACAGATTCCTACCAGGTTTGACAAACAAATAGTACAGAAGCAGGTGGTGTAAACTGGTATGTTTAAAATAGGCCAGGCACTTATTTTCAAAATAGCGGCTTTTAAAATATGTTAACTTATTATAAATACTAACGAAACAAACTCCAAATTAACTGTGTATGCTGACAGTTTCTATTGCAACCATCAAATTTTTTCTATACAGAGCGCCACTTTTCTGCAATTTTGGAAGATAGCCTCGCAATTAAAAAACAACGCATTAATACAATACCCCCGGAAGAAATCAACCCATTCTTACCAAATTTAGTGAAGGAGTTGTGTTATGGCATCTCATATTAGCATTTGAGTCGTCCAGTGGCATAAGTAGGTAAATATGTTTTCAGGCAAAAATTATTTCCCGCTTCCATTTTATTCTTTTCATGGTCCTCTCTGGTGTAGTATTTTAAAAACGGTTTAAAACCCTTCTGTCATATGTTAAATTGACACCATAATCTCTGTTCAGAAGCCTAACTGTGTACATCTATCACCCTCACGGAAGCAAAACCGTGTGCACCTATCCCTTTCAGAGTGTTTTCAAAACCAGTTGAATCCAAAGCGAAAATATAGCAGAATCATTACGGTACCAAAACTTAGTAAACTCATACTGAAACAAATGCATTTATGATACATCCGGAAATAATTGCAGAGATTTTCCTTGCGCCTGTTGAGATATTATCAGCAGAATACCGTATTCGTTATCTTCGGTTATATACATAGAGTAAATAAAGCAGTAGAAATTACTGCATGGTCGTGTAAATTTACTCCCGGTAAAACAATCAGCTGTATCTGAATATACTGTTGAACGCTGTGTGCCAGGTCATGTTTTTTCTCTTTAAATGTTAAATAATGGGAAAATATAATATGTTACGTACAGAAGTAGCAGTTATTTATATATATTATATATATAAGAAGAACTTATTGTTAAAATACAAACTTGCTTTCAAAAAGCAAAGGCTAATGCTTTCTATAACATATATCCTAATATTTTTCATTATATTAATATTTTTATTCCTGTTTTGCGTTGCGAAAATATATAGGCCTACTGTGTGAAACAATTGTTACCATGGAAGTTAAATACTTCAGTTTATAAACTGTTTTATGAACAATTGGAAAAATATTTAGTTTAACAGTAGCTGTTCCCGCGACTTCGTTCGCGTGGACTTTAGGATTTGTTTACATATTTTTCAAAAAGAAATATAAAACTGAAATAAGGCGTGAATTATACCAATCGAAATTTATACATAATAATTTCTATAGTCGAAATAAAAATAAATTTCAATGTTTTAAATTTTATTGAAATAAAATTTTAATATGTAATTTTTATGTGTATACGGAAATTAATTCAGTGCCTGCGACCATTTCGCTTTGATTTTAGGATTGGGTTAAATGTTTCTAAAATATAAATTTCGAGTCCCTTAGATTTTATGGAGTTATTAAAATACAGCCCACCATCGCTTCGCTCAGGTTTTATGTTTAAAATAGAAATATCACTTCGTTCAAGTTTTATGGAGTTATTAAAATACAGCCCGCTTTCACCTCTCCCAGGTATCATTATGTTATTGAAATACATACATATAGTTGGTTTGAAACATAGTTACCTTACTATCGGAAATAGTTTTATCGTCACGTTAGTGTTGGTTGTTTTATAATGTGTTATTTTACTAGGTTTTCCAGAAACTAATGCATCTTTTTATATGATGCGTATTATATAAATAATTATTTAAAAAACTGTTGTTTCAAGAATACTTTTTGGCAATAATTTATTTTGCAAAAAAAAATAAAACATAATAAAAATTACTTGAAAAAACTAATTTACTTCATAACCATTTTAGATATCGAGATCAAATAAAGAGCATATTTATATGTATAAATAAACTATACGGTCTTTGAAAGTTTTATAAACATTTATTCAGCCGTTTCGGAGCCTATTATGGACAAACCTCCAAACAGACGAACAAAAATTTTTGAAACAGTTTTTTTATGATTTAACGTCGTTTGATTGGCATAATACGCTTAAATGTTGGTATCAATTTCGAAAAAAAATACAGACACTTCAATTTTATCTATAAGTATAGATAGAGATAATTGATACTGACACCGAAGTTAACTGTATAGAAGTACATTCATATTATAAAAAGAAGGTCACAGCGAGGTGCCTGTGTAAAGAATGCTACCGTAACATACTGTTTTTCACTCTAATTTCTGTTTTGTACTTTATGAAATAGATACTATGTGAAGAAATTCTCCCGTGGATGTTAACAAGACCAGTTTTTAAACAGTGGTTTGGATACTTTACAAATTCAGATATTTGTTTCTATAAATATTCTGCACGTAGGTGACCATAAATATGACAAACATAATTCTTCCAGAACTTGTACGGTATGTGCTGGTTTCGTTGTTTCTTGTAACATACATTTATGGAACTACACATTATAAACTCTTAACATATACCAGATGAAAAACTCGCATTTAACTAACTTCAAATGCCAAACTCGTTAAGTGTAATCTTATTTTCGCAATAATCCCGACAAGACACGCAAAATGTTTCCAAATTTACG
The DNA here is from genome assembly GCA_029891345.1 of Dryococelus australis. Classification (NCBI taxonomy): domain Eukaryota; kingdom Metazoa; phylum Arthropoda; class Insecta; order Phasmatodea; family Phasmatidae; genus Dryococelus; species Dryococelus australis. Next base: position 172,622,545 of record CM056994.1, on the reverse strand, counting down.
TAAAATATTTCTGACAATGAGATAAAGCCACCGCCAAATCACCATAATCTTAAACGTAAACCATCGAGTATCACACGTAATTGCATTCCCTGAATATTTTGTTATTACATACTTACATACCCAGCTTTGCAACTGGACGACTCATATCTATTCTTTAAGCGTAACAAATATTTGTTTTCATAATAACGGCTATAAAAACATTTTATCTTTATGTGCTATATATAGGAAAATATGTCATCTATTTTAACTTAACTTTGTATACTGGCGGTATGCAATCATTAAATGTGCTAATACAAACCTTTACTCCTTCATTTATTAGGATCGTCACAGGAAATTATGAATGCTTTTGCGAAATATCTCGAGGACCAATCAGTTGATTCCCATCAAATGTTACATGAAAGCAGTGCTACATTATGGTATGAAAACGTACATGTTTCAGTTGTAGCAGTCCTATTTTAATGGTGTTTATATAAATTATCTGGGTTAGTAGGTATGGTATATATATGAAAAAATTTAAGAAAATTTAACCAAATTTTGTGCACTAACAATATTCATTAGACTCATCTTTCATGCACACAGGGGTCCAATATTTCCCATATATTTGCAAAATAGTGGCAGTGGAAAAATTTGAATTTATTGCATTAATTTTATAACAGTTCAACTAAATGACACCAAATTGTGCACACCATAAATACTACAGAAGGCCATGTATATTTGCATAACTTCAGTGAATCAGAAAACAATGCACCGAATGGCGGCTTCATTAATAACTTAGATAAGTGTGCCTCATATATTAAGCAAATCACAAAAATTCAATTAAACATTGTTTGTTGACAGTGCATATTAGAAGCATTGTATACAGAGCACTATTTTTTTTTTTTAATTTCGTACGATACATTAATGATCCTAGAAAGCTAGAAAATTAAAACTTTTATGCCATTTCACAAGGTCCAAACAACCGATATCCTCCAAATTCTTTACACGATTAGCTCTACAGTAGGCCGCGTAAACTTTAATGAAGTCACTCAGTCATTCATTTTCAATATGAAGGCACTGTAAATATTTTAGTTTAGTAATCCCTGTCATTCGAAATATTAGACTGATAAAATCTGAAGATGATTCTCCGCATCCAAACTCCGAAATGTAGTGATTGCAGGCTAGCTTATGTACGGTTTTTTGTGTGTTTGAGTCCCAGGTAAGGCACGCACGGCTTTGTAATTGTCTCACTAATGTTGCATATGTTTCTGGTTTCATATCTAATGATATTGTTTTCAACGAGACGTCAACTTCTCCTACTAAATCAGCATTTAAGAACTTAGTTAAAAATTAATTTATCCAATTTCGAGGAAAATAGACTCATTAATTATGCTAGAAATTTCTTGTGAATTTTTTTGGATATTTTAGTATATCATTTTGGCTACGTATATAATATCACTCAAAATTTACCTTGCTCTTTCTTAAAAAGTTTATTACTAAATATCCTTTTCCTTTTGAGTTCCAAAATATTCCAAAGAATAGTCGTTCCTTTTGCTCTGATCACGCCAGAGTGCCTTAACTACTGACAAAAAACGGTGGCACCTGTGATTACGACTTCTACCATACCTGTTCGCACACCAGTTTTACTTATTCTGTCACATAAGTCTTCTTATATATATTAATTGAAGATTTTTTTACCATTCGTTGATGTTACTTTCCTTGTTTTATTGAAAAGGACTGACGTTATTCTCCGAAAAATCAAAGCATATTAATTTCTGACAAATTAACAATATCCAAAGTATGTAGCCCAGTTGCTAGGAGTTGGACAGATTATGATTAATCTTTAGATGTCACAATTTCAATTGAATTAACTCAGTCTAAGTTGCTTAATATTGTTAAAGGTCACGAACGCGTGATTGCTTTGCACGGCTCCTGGATCGTTAACACTGATTTGTTAGAGATATGTCAAGTTATATTTATATCTTGGTATTGGCATTTATTGCTTAAGAAGTAATACTATTTCTTCAACTGGAGTATATGCTGCATATGCTCAGTGGGTTGGAGGTGTCTCGGCTCGATACCAGGGGTTAATTCACATTCGCGCAGAACGTTTGGTAGCGGGCGTTAAGACAGCCTTGAAATTGCTATTTAAGTTATATTATGAGCGTGTAGTGTATTATTCGCAACTGGCGGAAAACATATTAGCACGTCGTTAGATATCGTAGTCTATCTGACCTGTGGCACGCTGATTACCGAGCTACTGCCACGTGCGATTGAATTTTGTAGGCATAATTCTGAAACTAATAAATGTTGTATTATATTACTCTAAATATAAATTCTTTTATTTCTCTTCTTTTTCTGTTTTTTTTTTTTTAAACACTATATATTATATATGAGTACGCTGTCTTCCTTTTAATACTTTAACCACTGAATTTTACTTCCAATGAGATTAAAAATAATACGAACCATTATATCAAAGAACGCTATGATCGCATCATAGAACCACCACTTTCCCTCAATGAATGATTGTTAAACACAAAGAGGTCCCATCATGTTGCACAAATATAGAAGTCTTAGCTTGTGAATCGGTTTAGTCCTCACATCTGCCACTTGATGCTTAGTTCCTACTCTTCCGATGTAATCTCACCTTCAGTAAAAGTTCTCTCGCAAATTAATGTCGAGTCGCTATGTGTTTCGTTCGGCGATAGTGTTCTGGGTTCTGCGCAAATCTGACTGCTGCTTCGTCTATCTGCATGTCTGGAAGTCTCGTCAGTTCCATTATTCCTGAGAAGGGACGCTTCAGCCAAGTCAGCTCTCTTCCGGCTTCACTAGCTGCAACCAAATCTGCTTCAGTCGTTGAGTGTGATACTGATGTTTGCCTTTGACTCAACCAGGAGATAGCTCGACCTGCATGGAAAGAAACAACTCCTGTTTCGGATTTTCCAGTCATCTGATCACCTGCTAGGTTTGCATTACTGTAGCTCTCCAAGGTCCCACTTTTGTAGTATATCTTGTAAGTTATGCAATGCCTCCGATGTATCTCAATATTCTTTTTACCAAAACTATGTCACTACATTTTGGACTTTCCAATGTACTGTTTGCTACTTCAACTGCACAGGCGATGTCAAATCTTGTTTGTGTCAGAAGGAACATCAAGGCACCCACTACTTGCCGGTATGAACATTTACTTTTATCAATACACGTCACGTCGTCTTCGTTTACACTCCCTGACTGCAGATTCTCACTGACTATCGGTGTGGGTACTGGTTTTTCATTGAAACATCCCGAATCTATTAAAAATCTTACGAACGCATCCCTTCTAACTGATCTTAATGAATACATTTTCTTGTTGGATGATTTCGAGTCCTAGAAAGTACGATAGAGACTTTTCTGTGACGTTAAGCTCTCTTTGTAATGTTACTATAAACTCATACATTACATTAAAATACGTAGCAGCCTCAAGTCCATCATCAATATACAGGGCTATAATGATTTTTGTAGAGTTACCATTTCTTGTGAACAAACAGGGATATGCATCGCTAAATTTAAAACCTTGTTCCACTAGATAGAACCAACATTTTTGTTCCAACATCTGGGAGCCTGCTTCAGTCCATATAGGCTTTTGTGAAGTCTGCATGCTCAACCTGAGTCAAAATTTTAACCTTTGGGCAGATCCATACAGATTTCCTCTTCAAGTTCTCCATACAGGAATGCAGTCGAGACATCGAATTGTCTTAAAGACATGCCTTCACACGCAGCTATGCTCAGCAACTACTGGAGAATCCCTGATTTAGCTACTAGGCTAAATGTTTGATCATAATCATAAATTTTACATTGGGAGTAGCCCCTGATGACAAGCCTTGCCTTAAACCTCACCAAAGAACCAATATGATTTGTCTTGATAAGGTAAACAAATTTGCATGGAATAACTTTCTTCCCTTTTGGTAAGATTTCCAGAGTCCAGGTATTGTTTTCTTGTAGTGATTTAATTTCACTTGGCTTAGGTTCTTCCATTATTTCTTACTATTTGTCTCATTTATTTGTCAGTAATTACATGATTCTTACAGTTTTGTCACATCGTAAATTGATGTCATCAAAAAGTCATCAAGTCTCCTGGGATGATGAACTTTTGAATGATCTCGAAGCTCTATCCTTTCGTATGACATTTTAATGCTCACCTTATATTCCTCTGTCCTGTGGTTGTGGTTCAGGGCTTGTTCTTTTGCTTTCTCCATTTATTCAATGTCTATGTCTATTTCACTTTTGTTTTTTCAGTTTCAATAATTTGAAGTGGTATTATTTGCATGTGATAAAGTATTTTCTTTAAAACCAACATCTCCTGATAGAATTAATCTGATGTTTTCTATGCATCATATTCAGTAGCCACAATCGCCTTCATACCCAATTAAATTTCCTTCTCAGCCTTCATGTCAATTTTTCTTCTATTCTGCTTTGGAATATGAGCATTGAAAAATAAAAGCAATAATTATTAGATATTTATTTTCAGGCTTATTTTTTATGTAGAGCTCGTATGGAGATCTGTTATCCACACTTGAAAGTTTAGTCCGGTTTAAAATGAATGCTGCAGTATTTATCATCCCAGCGTCCAGACCTTGAAGTAATTCTGCATAAGCATGCATAATAGAACGGGCAGTATCCATTAGAGTGCGGTTTTCTCTTTCACTACAACCATTCTGTTTAGGGGTGTAGAGTATTGTCAATATTTGCTTAATCCTATGTTATTTTGATATAACTTGTATAAAAATACTGTAAAATTATCCACTGAGAAAATCTTTAATTACATAACCACATACTCGTGCATCCTTAAGAAAATACTTCAACTTTCATGGGACTCCAGACTTACATTTTAGGAAATAAACTACTCTATATGGATTAAAATAATTATTAGAAGCACATGGTATCTAAAACCTGAAATGGAATGTGGAAATGGACAACACACATTTGAGTGAAACGCTTTTCTGGCGTTGCAGTACGTTCACGTAAACAAAACTTTAGACTGTGTACTTTCTCATAAACACATCCTTCACTAACTTCGTAGTCTAATTAGAGCTCTAAACCTAATTATTTAAAAACCCTCTTTTTCGCATATTTCTTGTTTTGTTAAACCAGTCTTTCGTGATAAAGCTGAAGCATATTTTTCTTCAGATACAACAGATTTTGTTTCATGTGTGTGGAAACGTTATAACAAAACAAAAAAAAAAAAGCCGCCATTTATTCCGAGTTACAATCCACTTTATGCTTCCATTGATTCGAAAATAGCACTTTTTAATAGTAGAAATAAACTGACTCTCGGAATTATGTCTCGGGCAACTAAAATTGAAAATAAGTTTTTACTTAACATTGGGACATACCAAACATCATAAAGTTATATTTTCTTGTTGTGTCCATTAACATAAACTTGAATTATAATCGTGTCCTTGCCTACAGCTTCAATATAGATTCCAACAGCAGTTTTGACTACGTTTGGTAGGTCAAAACTTTGAATTTATTTGAACATATCCTTCTGATTCGTAACATGATTAGAAGATCCATTATCTGCATACAAATTATGTTTATCACTGCTACTCGACTGTAGGCATACAGTTGCAATTTTAAGAAACAGAGCTATGCTAACCCTGCCTGAGTCTACATTATTATGTGGTTTAGGTTTAGATGGCATTCCTCTTGCTTTCACTTTGGACTTTTTCGATCCCTGTGTCCAACACCATTAGAGTTATAGAAAATAATATTGGATTTGGTAACTCTTGCTAAATCTACAGATGTTGGTTTATTTGTATTTATCTTCATATTTACAACCAAAGCCTCATGTCATTATTACATGTCTTTAGATCTCTTTCATAAACACAAAGCTGATTAACGACATTGTCAAAAAGTCATTTGTTTTTTTTATTAACATCGAAATTGATTTTAAAGAAAAAAAAATGGCAGAATGTTTAGCATTTTGCAAAACCACTAAGATGCTTGGAAGTTCACATTCACAGACTATATACATAGCCGTTTGCTAGGACAATTAATTCCGCTTTTAATAGATGTGTAGCTATACGATCACTGCCTACTTTCTTAAAACTGAACAATTCTGAGCAGGTGTCATATATTATATCTTCAGTTTTTCCATAAACGGACTGTGAAGTTCAAACCACACTTCAGGAGCTGTTGACATTCTCCAGTATATCTTCAGTTACATGTGTAGTAAGAACTAGTAAAGCAATGCTATCAGTTGGTTTGAATTTCTCTAAGTTAACATTATATTAAATTACCTCCTCTTGTTGAGTATACGGACCTGGGACTTCCGGTCTTGTTAATTTTCCTTCGATGACTTCCATTGCCATTGATGTGCCTCGCACGGGTGCACAAATATTGTACTTCCAAGTTGACCAGTTAGACCGGCCTTTCAAATGTTCGATTCTAAATTTCATGTTTTCCATATTTATAAATTGATAGAACACTCGTTTTCCAATTACTTAATACACAGAATGCAAATCTGGGACCATTGCTTGTTTGGATTAATTCTTAAAATAATAAATGTTAATTATATTTTTTTTTCTTAAACATAATATATTGAAATCTCTCAATCTTCTGTTACAATTTTTCTAACATTATAGAATAAATATGAGTATTCTTTCTTTGAATATTTGAAACACTGAATAAAACTACTGAGCAGATTAAAAAAGAATAAGAAATATGAGGTCAATGAAAGATTTTATCACATCAGAGCGCCAACAGATTTCAAGTCCACCATTTTATGTACATATGTTAGTGTCTATTGCAACAAGTGTTTAGCGTTAATTCCGCTTTACAATTTTTCTTTGAAATAAATTATAAAAGGAAGGCCCAAGTATGTTGTCTTTTAATTGTTGCAAATTGCGAGAAACTACAATTAAACTATACAAAGGTGAATCGAACCCTTTTTTAAAATTAATTTTACTTACGTACACACGTTATACTTAAACGGGTCTACAGATTTCGATGGTGGTCGTGCAGGAATGAGAATAAATAATCCCAATTTCAGGTTTTGTTGCTTCACAAATTTCCCTAGTATTTTTGTATTAGTTCCTAAAGTTTGAAACTGGAAATTAAGATAGTAAAATCAATAGTAGAGAAAGTATTAAACTAGTTTCTACAACTTCCGTATTTTTCTTTACCCATAAATTCTGTGTTAGTAGGTTTTCACATTGCCGATATTAAACCAAGTTGTCATGTAAATTATATGTGTAGTTTACACAATGCATGGATAGTAACTGCTGAACAATTAAGCCTGATGCTGCTGAATTCGTTGGGCTAAAGTTTAACTGCAATATATAAAGAATTTTTAATTGACGATAAATGTGTAAAATCTCTGTACTTTCTATGACACATTCCTCCTCCTCCTCCTCATCCTCCTCCTCAGTTTGCTCCGCAATTGAGGTGCTAATCCTGTGTTGTGGTAGATCCACACCTACCAACTTAAATGTCCTCCTTCTCATCCAACACCTGAGCTGTGTTGTGATTACTTCTGGAATTAATTGGTTTCTTGTTGCGAGATTCTAGGCTCTCTTCTTTACCTGTTATTATATTATTTTTTATATATAATTGTTTGTAGAGTTGATCACCAGGAGCGCTGATGTCTCTTAATGCCGTCATCGGATGGTAGGTAGTGCACAAGTTCTCACATTCCATGCCAGAGTGCACGCAAAACACTCGCGCTCAAATACAGACTCTTGGCAATGCTATAAAATGTTATAATGAATTCTGAGGTCAGCTGGAAGCTTAAGACTATTCTCTTCATCATATGTATATATATATATATATATATATATATATATATATATATATATATATATATATATATATATAATGCATTAGAACCTATTTAAAAAACCTTGCTCTTGGATGGTTTTAAGGTGGGGAACCCCAGGTCCATTGCAAAACGCCTTTGTCATCTAGACCACGAGATCTTAGTTATATTCACGAACTCGTATTTTAAAGGAGATTTAGTTTAGAGACAACAGCCAAATATTCAAAATGTAATTTTTTAAAGAAGAAACATTATCAATTTAAAATGTATTTATTAATTTTTTTTTATGAAAGAATCATAACCCAGTGACATGTCAAAATATTCGTATTCATAAGACATGTAAGTATATACCAATAAAAATGATTATGCAACTATAACCACCGCCATATTGTATTTAAGTACGCATGGAAGCCTTTTTTTGTATTAATAAATTATTTAACCACTCCGAAAATCAAATACAACACATTGTTTACCTTTCAACAGGTCATTTAAGTCCTAAACACTTTCTGACAAGGACAATTTTGAGTTTAAACGTACTATAAACATAGTCATAATTTCCGATCCATTGATGCTATGGTCATCAAATTCATTACATAGTCATAATACCCAACATTTAACATAATGGTAAGGTCAGTAAGGCCCTTAATCCATTCTGGCTAGAGATTTATTTGAGTTAATCCTTTTTATAATTGTACTCATAATTGCCGAACAGTTGATGTTATAAGGCTCAAATTCATAATATAAATACCATATCCGATATGCATCGCGGTGGTAAGGTCATTTAGGCACTAAGCCGTCTCTGATAAGGTCAATTTTGAGTTAAGCCTTTTTTATAATTATAGTCTTAATTACCGAAAATTTGATACTATGTTAATAAAATTCATAACATAGACACCATACCCGACTTACAACAAATGGTTACGTTATTTAGGCCCTAAGGCATTTCTGACAAGGTCAATTTTGTGTTAAGCCCTTTTTATAAATGTACGCATCCTTTCCGAACCATTGATACCATAAATATCAATTTCATAACGTAGACTTTGTACCCGACATACAACATAATGGTAAGTGCACTAAAGCACTAAGGGATTTCTGACAAGGTCAGTTTTAAGCTAAGACTTTTTATAAATGTACCCATAATTTCCGAACCATTAAAGATATAGTAATCAAATTCTTGACATAGGCATCGTATCCGATATATATTACGGTGGTAAAATCATTTAAGCACTAAGGCCTTTCTGACAAAGTCAATCATGTGTTTGAGCCCTTTTGTAATATATAGTCATAATTTCCGAAGCGTTGAAGATAAGTGATCAAAATCATAACATAGGCAGACTATCCTATATCCATCAAGATGCTAAGGTCGTTTATGCCCTAAGGCATTTTTTACAAGGTCAATTATGTGTTTAAGACCTTTTTATAAATATACGTAGTCGTAAACTCACCAAGTACATAATCATAGTGGATATATTTACCAACATAATATTATTTCATTTCCGATTTTAAATAAATTTTTTTTGTTACTTGGCTAGATGCTAGGGGTCATTAATGTAATGTTAATATTGTTTCCGGGGTTCGAATCTCGGTCAGAACCAGTAATATTATTATATTTCCGATTTTGACAAAATATTATTTTTGACTTAGTTATATGCTAGGAGTAATTAATAATGTTAAAATTGTATTTTGGCTGCGAATCTCGGTCAGGGTACGTAATATTAATTCCTTTCCGATTTTAACGAAATGTTATTTATGTGTTGTGTAGGCGCTAGTCTTACTTTATGTAATCTGAATTTCGGATTATCGAGTTCGAATCTCTCTCAGAACACTTAATATTGTTCTATATCCGAATTTAACAAATATTTAGTTTTGTTTTATATTCCTGCTCATAGTAAATTACGTAATGTTATTTTTGGAATACTGAGAACAAATCCCAGGAGACTCGCTTAATAGTAAAAAAAAAAAAAAAAACATTCTTGGAAATGTATTCTTATGCATTCACTTACGATCGCTGTCTATCATATTACCTGATCAATGTATACTGCTCAACCAAAGTGATATATTTTCGATATTAACTCTGTAAGGTCGAGAATAGTGGAGGGTAATGCAGTAATATGATGTAATTGTATAATTAACACAATGGTGGAAATCCATACTTGCATAAAAATGCAATGAATATTTACTAGGTATGCACGTTAACACGTGATTAATTAACATCTAAACATTTGTTACGCCCCTTTAGGATGTGGCAGGGCTCAAGGACTCAAGGAAGGCAAGGAAAAGGACACACGCCATTAAAAAAATCAAGAATGCAATTACACAAATTTCCAAAATCAATGCAAATATATTGAAACCCATATATACATTATCACCAACAACAACAATTTTACAACTTGATTTGAAACATATGAATAGCCTTACTAAATTTTGTTGCTTGCTACCAATCGGTGAACTAGGGGAAGGAGGGAACACACATGCACTGGAACAAACAGAAAAACAACAATATTAATATAACCTGAGAAATCACCCAACTTGAATAAACACTTGTGAAAGCCCATTATAAAAGGTAAAATGACTGCCTAAGTAAAGCAAACACCATTACAACTCTAAAAGTAAAGTACTCCAATGATTCACTAAAAAGTACAACATGAAATACTAATTTCAAGAATACCACTCGGAAGGACCAAAACCCTCATTACACTTAACCATGAGCATAAAAGCATGCCATAAAATATTCACTGTGCTCCTTAACATTAAAATATTTTTGGCAAATCGTAGTCCAGGAGACCATTCCTACAGCACGCCATAAAAAAGGAAGAATCCACCACTTACAAACATTCCCATAAAATAGCACATTGAAAATTCACACAATCAAAACAGTGAAGAAACACTTCCCTACACATTCACTAAAGTAATATATCCTCTCAGTAAAACACCCAAACGTCAACTCTCATATACCTTATTATTTGTTTCAGAATTTGCATTTAGTATTGTGTATTATTGTTATTAGATGTGGAAGGTATTACACTACACTAACATTCATTATGCACACTTATCAAGTATGCACATTATATGTAGAGAGACATATGTCTGCTCCTGAAGAATGGCAGCTCAAGACTAAAACTCTACCGTAAACATAGTGTCCATAGGATATTTTCAAGCGAAAACAATTCCTGCTTTATTCATGTCAGGAAAACGAACCACAACAGGAAAAACTATCGCGTGTGTGATTTCAACATATACCAACAACCAGAGACACAATATTTAAATTATTTACTCTGATAAACCATTTCATCATGTTATAGCAAAACACACACACACACAACTCATTTGCACATACCATAACAGGCAATTTCAGAATCCCATGACAACAAACTTTATAAACCAAATCAAATACTAGAAAACTATATTATTATATAGTTAAACTCAAATATACAAAACATACAAAAACAGTCACGATCTTAATATTGAACCACTTCAAACTATATTACTATCAGCAAAATACCCATTTTCCAAACCACTAACATCAATAATTACAAGCAAAACTAAATACTTGACAAATATATCCACATATCATACAACACAAATGAACAAATCTCCATCATCTGTCGTCCACTAAACATTACCACACATATTTAATCTAAAGTATATTGATATAAAAAAAGGAAAAAAGCCTCACTACGATTCAGTTTTTCTTATTTACTATATATGACATAATTTAAAACCAAATTAAGATCCAAATTTACCACTCATCACACTCAAATCATGCTATGCCATACTACACACAGCAATCAAAACTGGTTTATTCCATAAAACACCTTAATGAAAAATTATGTTAAGATCTGCTCTTTCTAAAACTTGATTCAATCCTTCTAGGATACTTAGCTCTTATATGCATAACAAGTATTTACACAATTAAACGTTTTTTATCACACAAGAAGGTTAAGTGTTGTTTAAATGTAACTATAATTATCTACTTCGAAAAGCGTCAAAATTCAAACATACATACTGATTACGTCGAAACTTCATTCTTATGCCGGCATGGAAAGTTATACTAACATATCCTTTATTCGATTCCCAAAGAGGTGAATACGCACATATGAATTACTGTACGCGATATTTATTTAGACCCACTCTTCTTAAACATTAAATTTAAATAATACTTTAAAATTATCGTTCTTTTTATCTGCCATAAGACATGATAATTTAATATAGTGCAATAACACAAACGCTAAGTACTCATGACGCAACAAACATCAATTTTACATAGTGCAAGTCGATGCATTACCTTACATACCCTATTATAACCAAAATCATTTTTAATATTTTTAATTATTGTAGGAAGACTGTTTCTGAAAGGCACTCGCAAACAACCGAAGAACACCATGTCTCCTGGGAATCGATCTCGGTATTCCAAAAATATTATTACATATATTTATATAAGCAGGAATATAAAAAAAAATTAAATCTTCGTTAAATTCGGATACAAAATAATATTAGTCTCGAACTCGATAATCCGAAATAAGAATTACATTAATTAAGTCTAGCACCTACACAACTGACAAATAAAATTCCTTTATAATCGGAAATGAATTAATATTACATGCCCTGGCAGAGGATCGAACACTAAATCCAATATTAAGATTACATAAACTACCCCTTGCATTTAGCCATGCCACAAATAAAATTTGGAAAATATCGGAAATAAAATAATAATACGTGTCCTGAGCGAGTATCGAACCTAAATACAAAACCTACGTTAAACTAATTACCATATCACCTACCTAACTCATAAATGAAATTTATTTAAAGAGGAAATTAAATAATATTACATTTCCTAACCCTCATATCCAATTATAACATGGCATTAATTACCCCTAGCACCTACGTAACTCAAAAATAAAATTTCTTTATAATCGGAAATGAATATTAATTACATGCCCTGACCAATGATCGAACCCCTAAATCCAATATAAGCATTACATTAAAAATTCCTAGCCTCTAGCAGTCACAAATAAAATTGCTTTAAAATAGGAAATATTTTAATATTACATACTCTGAAAGAGGATCAAACCCCTAAATCCAATATTAACTTTGCATTGACTCCCCTTTGCATCTAGTAAAGTCATAAAATAAAATTTGGTTATAATCGGAAATGAAATAATATTACGTGTCCTGACCAAGTATCAAACCCACAAATCCAATTACGACATTGCATTATTAATCCTATCACCTACACGATCACAAATAAAATTTCTTTAAAATCGGAATTTAAATAATAATACTCGCCCTGAATCAGGATTGAACATAAATCAGAAACTGGCATTAAATTAGTTACCCTAGCACCTACCTAAGACATAAATAAAATTTATTTAAAATCATAAATGAAATAATATTACGTGTTCTGGCCAATGATCGAACCATCAAATCTAATTATAACATTACATTAATTACTCCTAACACCTACATTACGTAATTTACTATGAGCAGGAATATAAAACAAAACTAAATATTTGTTAAATTCGGATATAGAACAATATTAAGTGTTCTGAGAGAGATTCGAACTCGATAATCCGAAATTCAGATTACATAAAGTAAGACTAGCGCCTACACAACACATAAATAAAATTTCGTTAAAATCGGAAAGGAATTAATATTACGTACCCTGACCGAGATTCGCAGCCAAAATACAAGTTTTGTAAAATCATACTGGCGTGCAAATTTACTGAGTTTAGCAACGTAACAGCTGTCAAATAGGTAGCGCAAAATCACTTCATAGTTTTCCTCTCACGAAATTTGAATGGCTGTACTGAACATGACATAACTGCACCAGAATACTGAAATTTCAATAGGCCTACATAGCTTTATAGGTACATTTTCATCTCTTTTTATTTCCAGATTTAGTTTTAAAAAAGGTTTTTATCCTGATTTAGTAGTCTTTACTTCCGCCTTCTAGATTAAGCCAGACTATTGTAGAGTTCCACATTCCTGCTCCTCTTACCAAACAAAAGGCTGGACAGAAAGGCACGGCACTATCACTGAGTGTCAATAACATTCATGAAATGTGACACGTATAGGTTGTTATTAAGAAATTACATGGCTGTTCAATGAAAGCAAGAAACATACAGGTAGGCTACTTGTGTTAACTATAGGCCACTGGACTAACGAAATAAATACATACAGTATGTACAAAAGTCAAAGGACTGCTGCAAAACATCGTCGGTATTAAAAAAACACAACTTATTGAACTTGTTTTGTATATGTGAATATTATAATAGTCAAATTAGGCTTTGTAATATGGAACTGCAATGCACTGAGTTGTTATACATAAGTCATCCGGGAATGAAACAGTGCACTAAAACAGATTTAAAAAAATTGTTTTATAGTGTCAGTGCCATAGAGTAACTTTAATCAAGTTTATGTCTGGGCAGTTTGGCATCATTAACTTCAAATTTTTTTTTGACCTACGGCTAATGATACACACAATTATTAAACACAAACACCACGTCTTCAATTTAAAGTAGGCTTAATGTAAATTATTATAATTCATATATTTTGAGATTCCAGTGGACAGCACATAGTGGTGGAATGTTATGTAGTCAGTCTGTTTACAGACTGCTACTTTAAAACGATCTCTCAAAACTGGAAACTCTAAGCTGAGACAGATTGCATCACTGCATTTATATTCTAGTTATTTTGTAATAATCCTCTATGGCGTAATCAGAGTAGACAAAATGTTTTATCCTCGATATACTTGTGACTCATAGGAGAATGACTTGCTGTTACTTTCTCTATAAATAATTCCCAATAAATTATACGATTATAGACCACATCGCCGACCTCCCGTGCCGCAATCGATTGGTGCGCCGCCGGTCTGTGGTGCGGAAGGTTCTGGGTTCGAATCCCAGGTATGATATTGGCGTTAGTCTAACTTAGGTCATCATTTACTTTGTAAGCCGGCCCCTGATAAGCCTTCAGGCATAACACTGGGGAAGGTTAATATGCCCAATCCAATAGACTACATCATTTTGTTTAAATTATAGTTAATTTTAACACATGTCTCAAAGTGTAGAATTCAAGTAGGCACATCAATAAAGTTTTATTGGTTACATTTTTGTAGTTGCGGTATGTCTTGTTTGGTGTTTGTCGTTTCGGATTTTTTCCCGTTGGATAAAATACATTTGGCTCTTTGCGTGATGTCCGTTTTTAAATAATTATATTCTGATAGCACAACAATAAGTCACGTATGCTACAGTACACATATGTGAGTAGAATACCTAATCTGTCATGTCTTAGTATCAAATATACTGTACTATCAAAATAAATCAAATAGGCGTATGTCCTAAATGTTATGTCATGTGAATTTGAAATACGATAGTCAATATCCGTCCATTGTTTCAGTATTGTTATTATGATAAAATTTATCTTCCAGGATTGAACTGAATGAGAGATTTCACCTATGTATATAAACTAGAAACAGTCTGTCGAAACGAAATATACAGTATAGATGAATGACTAAAAAAGATTTTATACCAAGAAAAAAATGTTGTTGAGAAGACTTTGCCATTTTTTCAATCAATAAATAAATAATTTGCATCACTGTTTTATATAGTACTAAATATCGATAACATTTTGTTTGTTTCTGTTCAGGAATATTATTTATTATATAATGAATAACTTTTGTAATACAGTGCAAACAAAATATGGTAAATTACAAACAGACAAAAATCAAGTTTTTTATCACTTAGAAAAAGTTCATGTAGGCCCTAATTAATATGGATGTATTACCTTGATTTTCTCCAAGATGCCTCTGTCCCACTCACAAACGCCCCACGAATACAGAAAATTCATAACCCTATTCAAATACAAATACGCCATTAAAATGTTTTTCGATTAAACTAAAAATTATATTTACTAAGTTAATATAATATTAAGAGTAATTTTCTATACTAAAAATTTTAAAAATTGGAAAATAAATGTTTATCTGAAATAATTATATATTACGTAACATTTTCCATAGTAAATTAGTATACGTACTTATATATTTCAGAACAAATATCAAAAAATTTGAAATCCGTTTTACACTATTCCTGCTAATTCGTATCTTGAGACCGCCAAACATCAAAACTATCGCAGAAAGCGGGATCCAGGATACGACGTACAGCGTATCTTTCCGGTGAAAATGTCACGTACTTCGGATCAAGTCCCTCTGAGTCTTAACATTCCAGTTACGACTACTTAACAATTTTTCTGAGGTCTTAGTAAAGATTTACTTTCAGTTACTGGTTACATATAACTCCGCTATTTCTAAACAAATAAATAGCTACGTGACTTCTATGTTTCAATTTCCAAATGCTTTGTTTATATTCTTCAGCTATTGAAATAATGCTCCCAAATATTAGAATTGAAAACAAATTAATATTTACGAATTATGATGACATTTATGTCAGCTTCATTACTTTTAATACCGCCTGTATTGAGATAGTCCACACGGCAATGACTTGACAGGTCATTAAAATAGTTGTTTTATTCACGATATAGCATATTACGCAAATTACAGGCAAATATCTTGCAGTGGCTGTGTTTAATCCTGTTAACACGTGGTTTAGAGGGGTTGGAGGAGAATATTGCATTTGGTTATTTCGATTGGAGGACGGAGGGCTTCAAATGGAACAAAAATATTAGACTAACGAGCATTTAATAGAACGAAAGAAGAGGAAACTCCAGTAAACATCCCGTGTCGCTTAACATGCAATTAATGTATACATTTATTATTAAGGTGTCAAACTTAAAAATGGTGACGAATGTTGAAAATGGTCACGTGCATACATGTGCATAAATTTCGATATAGTAGTTGATATTACCCTTATTAATACCTGTTTAAACATTTTTTTAAACCTACTTTTCCAAGTAAAGAAAGGCTTTGAGATGAGATCACTTCCCTGTCTGCATGTGTATGAGTGTGTGTGTGTGTGTGTCTGTGCGTGTGTGTGTCCCACCTTTCAATTTTTGAACACGTGAACCGAATTTAACCAAAGTTGGTTATCATATAATACGTGGTAAGGACACCTGCCTTTTATAGTTTCCGATCACGTCAGCCCCTTGCCGTCAAAATGGCGGCCATTTAAATATTTGGGGTAATATGTCATATCCCAGGTACTATAAAAACCAATTTAAACCAAATTTTGTATGTTGACAGAGCATCAAGAAATCATTAAATATTGATATAAATATTGCTGTTGGAAAGTCATTTTGAAAACAGCATCAAATAAAGAATGGAAAATTTTACAATTTATTTCGATGATTATTAAACTAATACTCTCCCAATATGGCAGGTAAGTAATACTATGATAGGCCATGTAAACGTATGTCATTAAATTTGATATGTTACATATATTCATAATTGCATCCAAAGAGATATTTTAGATTTATTTGGTATATCTACCACACCTTTTAACCTATTTCGACCAAATTTTGTATACCAAAAGTATATATTACAAGAATCATTTATACTAACATGTGACAACTTTTATAGACCATTTTGAAAAATGGCGTCATGCAAACAAATTAAGTTATTTTACCATATCTCCGTAAAAAATTAACATATTCCTACTAAATTTGGCGAACAATTAGTACTGATGCCGATGATACAAAATTGCACGTATTTAGTACGTCAGACAATTATTTTCAAAATGACTGACATTTTTCTAGTTTAACTTTAAATGCTATTTCGTCCAAACCATGCAATCATCTCCAAATTGTCGTTATATGAAGGCGGTAGATCTTATAACAATGAAATGTATCCAAACGGAGCATCTTTTGTTCGCCATTTTGCAAATTTAGCCCCTTGCGAAAAATAAATTTTTATATCATATATCACGAACCGTTTGACCGATTCCTATAAAATTTGGCAAACACGTAGTACTGATGCAACGGATAATAAGTTGTATGTTTTAAGAATTTCATATACTTATTTTCAAATTGGCGGCATTATAGCTATTTTGCTTAGAAAGTTTTATCGTTGAAACTATGTAATAAATAATTTTCATCTTATAATTCGGTTAACAATAAACCAATTCTTATCAAATTGGTAAATATGTTGTACAGTAGTAGGGCATATTAATATATGTATTTTTTAAAGTATGGCACACTTATTTACGAAATGCCGGATATAATTTTTTTGTTGTAACTACAAAACAATTTAATTATTTATTTTAAATTATGATTGTATATTGGCGAGAAACAATAATCGAATATACTGCAACATAAATTTTTAGTCGTCCATTCATGAAGATCACCATATGAAAATTCCGATCCCTACCAATGTTACACTGGAACATTTCTACAATTTGGTACCAAACTGTGAACACCATAAATGCTACAGAAGGCAATGTAAACTTCATGATTCAAATGGGTCACACAGCGATGTTCAAAATAACGGCCGCATAAATAATTTAGATAAGTTTGTCACCTATATTAAACAATTTAATCAAACTTAACCAAAATTTGTATGTAGATAAAATACATTAGAAGCATCGCATAAAAAGCGATTAAGATTATTATTCCATATCTCAGGGACAAAACAAGCGATTTCTACAAAATTCTTCACACCAGTAATGCTATGGGAAGCCATGTAATCTTATATATTTTAAGTGGCTCAGTCACTATTATCAAATGACGACCCTGTAAGCATTTTAAGTTAGTAAACCCTATCATCTGATACGTTCAAATAATTAAATGCGAAGTTGATGCTCCAAATCCGAGCTCCGTCATAAAGTTGACTACACACTATCTCATAGTACGAGGTTTTCAGTGTTAAAGTCCCGTGCCACGTGTGCGTAAGTTTCTGTTTTCATGTCAAATGTTGGTACTATCAGCGATAAGTCCTACCTACCAACTCAGCTTTTAAGAACTTATTTAATAATTAATTCCCTCTATGTAGAGGAAATTAGACGCATTAGTTATATAAGTAATATCTTGTTTTGTCTCTGAGTTTATTTTATAAGCGCGAGAAATTTATCGAGTACGTGGCACCCACTCAGTTCACAGAAACTTCTAAATGTCACAGAATTTTGTTGTAAACAAGTAGGGGAAAACTTACAAATTTGTGGTAAATCTAGGTCGTTACTATAGTTGCAAAGTTAGTTCAAAGTTAAAAACTCATAAAACTACTGTTCCAAGAACTATTTATCACACAGTGGAACAACATAAAGTCTACTGAACTCAGCCAACAGTTCCATTTTACAAGTACCTCACTTAACTTTTCTAATGACTCGGTATAGCTTACCATACATTTATACCTGAAGCAAAAACACACTTTCACGCTTGCCTAAGATGGATAACCAAAAGAAGCGAATATAAAAATTGAGCCTACTTTCCTCTACGTGAGTGAAAATAACTTTTTATTAAGTTCTTAAAAGCTTAGATCGTAGGACAGCAATATCAGCAGAGATAAAAACAAGAAACATATCCAACAGTACCGAGAGAGTTACAAATACACACATGCATTACCTGGTACTCGGACCAAGAAGACATTATTAAAATCAATTCGAGGGCAATAAACTGCATCACGGGGGTAGGGATCGAACCATAAACTTCGGATATAATTATTTTAATGTTCTTAATGATAGGACTCACTAACCTTAATATCTATATGGCCATCATTTTGAAAATTAGTGATTGAGAAACTTAAAACTTTTCAGTTTACCTGGCCTTCTGTTGTGCTACTTACTTGTCAAATTTCGAAAAAATATTTTGATTTTTTCAAAGATTGTTCATAAAAATTTTAATTCGTTATATGATGCTTTATTATGAAAAGGTTTACAAAATGAGCTTTGTGTGGGCACATTTAAAGGTTTAAATATATAATGCCGCCATACAAAGTTACGTTTAAAATAATTACACACTTTCGATGGTAAAACACTCGCTAAAGCAGCCTTATTGGCGACATTTAAAAAATATATCTTACGTACTTAAAACAAAATAGTTAACATAACCTGCTACAGCACTACATGTTTGCCATATTTAGTAGAAAAGGGTTACTTGTTTCCCGAGATACGAAATAAAAATTTTACTTACTTGTTAAGCACTAACTTATAAAATGGCGGACAGAAGATCATTGTAGATATGTTTTACTGTTCTAGGATACACAACCAGCACATAAATTTAGGATGGAACCTATTACATGTTTATGACGATATAGCATATTATTATTTAAAAAATACAGCCGCTTTTTCGACTTCAACCTTACATATTTAAGACTTGATGAACTATAAGGAATGCCACGAATCCGGCCACGCCTGCTGCCATCTTGTGCAGCCTCGCCGCTCCTAGTGGCCACTAGCAGGATTAAAATCGTGGCGCTCTGTAGTGGTGCCAATTTCAAACACACGTATTGAACGTATCATATTAATAGGTATGCTCCTAGTCACTATTCCGACTCAAGGCATTACAACACTTTAAACATTCTATGTACAATTATTTACAGTCTCAAATTCCCCCGCATTAAAATGCACGTTTTATGGTTTATTGAGATGGTAACAGGCACAGCTTGCCCACAGGGTGATTGAGGGCTTCTGGTGAGTCTTCACCTCCGCCACTCTACAACGGAGTCTGTGAATAGAAAAGTCTTCAGTACTCGTCCTAGCTTTCAGCAAAGAGGTGGTAAGTTGTCTTCCTTGACTTGCACAAGTGTTCCAATAGTAAGATTCTCTTGGACACCAAAGCCCTTTGGTTATTCCTGAGATGATGGAGGTATTCTTGATGCCACCACCTACAAAAGGATTTGTGGATTTGTTGGATAAGTTGCCAACGCAACAGTCTATTGGGAGAGGTGTGGCATAAATCTGGCTCGGGCAGCAGACTTGGAGCTCCTAACACAAGAAAGTGGTTTGGAGTCAACGCCATCAGGGGGCTATAGTCGGTGGAAAGACCGCACAGTGGCTGAGAGTTGAGGGTTGCCTCAACCTGTGCCAAAGCAGTATACCATTATTCATACTTGCATGTTTGCAAACCCCACACACTTGATGAGCAGGGATTTGGCCGACTTAACCACAGCCACCAATAATTCTCCAAAAAGAGGGGTTGAAGAGGGGCTAAAATACCATGTCACTTTGTCACTTGGTGTTCTTTCAGGCCCTGTGCCAACACATCCTGTGTGCCATTATCAGTCATGAAAGTCCACAATTCTGCCAAGTATCGATTGTCACCAACAAAGATGGTACCACATTTTTGCGACTATAGATATCGGAACATCGATCATGACGAGAGAGAAAACGATGGAATGCCACCAGATATGCCTTAGAGGCGAGATCAGACTACAATTTAAGATAAATTGCCATGGTGGCAAAACAAATAAATAAGCCCATATATGCCCCAAGGACTCGTGCCTTCCTCTACCATGATAATGTAATTTCGAAGGGTTCTGCTTTCTCAACACCCACCTTGAGAAATAGCTTTGACTGTCGAACACGCTCAGCTGGGAGATAGCAAGTGAGTGACTTCAGGGGTGTAGGACATACCTTGAAGCAAGATATGCATTGTTTAAGTCTATGTCGAATTTGGTTGGAAGCACCAATGATCCAAAATTCTTATTGCATTACTTACTGCAGGATCGTTGGCCCAGAGTGCAACATGTGTTCATGAAGATCATCAATCAAGAGCTTTGTGAGACGATGGTGTTTTGGTAGTAGTAGTATTGGATGCATATGGTCATACTGCAAATAAGACAAATTCAAGCATCCGCCCACCCTAATAATTCCAGAAGGATATACAAGGGGAGACAACTTGGATAGTGGGTTCCTGTATGGCTGCCTTGCCTGCAGTGCCCTTATATCTGCAGCAAAGGCTTCAAATTTTGCGACCTTAATCCCTACCATCAAGGTAGCATTCAGTTCCTCAGGGTAGGGAGGACCAACAATAGGTTTCTTTACACACATAATTCGCACAATTCACAAACAGTATGTGGTGACACATTTTATTTTGCTCAGAGACGAGAACACGTGCTGCAGTGAAGGGTGGAATTCCAATAGCATGGAGTCTGACAACCCATTGTTCTACAAGCGCTTCACTGGTGTGACGCCTTGTTGGGTAATGTTGAAGCTAGTGTTCTGTCGACTCACGCAGCCATGATGGAACGGTCCACCACAATGGATGTGCAGTCAGCTCATTGGGAGATATACCTGGAGAATCGCAGTCAGCAGGGTTGTTTAATGATGGTAAATGATTCCAGTAATTTGATGAAATAAGATCCCAGATTTGGCTGACGTGTTTAGCAAAAAATGTTTTCCAGCCACGTGGTTAGCCATTAATCTAGTAAAAAAGAGTCATCGAATCAGTCCAGACAATGATTCGGGAGATGTTACCATGGGAACTGAGGTTATATTGTATTTTATGCATGGCATGGGCAAGCAGTAGAGCCCCACATATCTCTAGACGAGTTAGAGATACCTGCTTGGTGGGAGCCACCTTCGACTTGCCTATAATTAGATGCAAAGTTAGTGTACCATCCGGCAAGGTGATTAGCTGGTAGACAACAGCTGCATATCCATGTTACGAACTGTTTGAAAACATGTCCAGATGAGGATACATATTCTGCTGGATTATAGGCACCAGTCTAGTAATGGTAATGCTCTCCACGCCTAGAAGCTCCTTCTAAAAGTTTTTGCAAGATGCTAACATGTCTGGTGGGGGTGGGTCATCCCAGTCAATATTGCGGATCCACACATGATGTATGAGATATTTTTCCAGCAGAAAAGTGGGTGGCAACCAGCCTAGAGAATCGAATATCTGGGCCGTGTCTGATAATATACTTCACTTGATCGACACGGTAGAAGTTGGCTGAACCTTGTATGAGAAGGTGTCGACTTCAACCTGTCACTGAATGCCTAATATTTTCACTGCCGGAAGACCGCATTTACTGTCAAGTGATAGTGCCTCATTACCTTGGACCACGTCTGCAGGAAGCCAGGAGAGTAAATATTGGTCATTCGTGACAAACTTCCACAA
The DNA here is from genome assembly GCA_029891345.1 of Dryococelus australis. Taxonomy (NCBI): domain Eukaryota; kingdom Metazoa; phylum Arthropoda; class Insecta; order Phasmatodea; family Phasmatidae; genus Dryococelus; species Dryococelus australis. The sequence goes on along the minus strand of CM056994.1, from coordinate 172,599,771 downwards.
GTGGGATCCACCCACCCTTTAAAGGCCGATTAAGTCCTTCTGTAGTGACAAGGCTGATTGTGTTGTTGGTGCACTTAACACAAGGTCAGCTACATAAAAATGTGTTAATAGCACTGTAGCAGCAAGTGAAAAATGCTCCCTCTCATTTGCAGCCATTTGGTGAAGTGTTTGAATGGCGATAAATTGCGACGATGAAACATTGTAGGTTACAGTATTCAGTCGATAGTCACCAACTGGATCTTTGTTTAATGAGGGTCTCCACAATATACATTGGTAATTCGGAAACTCTTAGTGAACTTGTATCTTATGATGCATGTGCCATATATCGGCTGTGAAGGCAAAAGTATGGCTCTGAAGCAGATGAGAATGTCCATGATGTGCCCTTGTAACCATGGACCAGTTTGAAACGAGTTGTTTAGGGACACTCCAACAGTATCTCTTGCTGAGGCATCAAATACCACCCACAATTTTGAAGTACTGCTATCTGGCTTCAGGATGTCATGGTGTGGTATATAAAATGCAGGTCTCGGAGACATGTGACCCTGCTCTAAGTAATCTATCGTAAATTATGTGTAAGATTCCCTCAGGTTAGGGTCATAATTTAGCTTACATTCAAGGTTATGGAACTAATGCAGGGCTTGCCCTCGTGTTTCTATGGATTGAGGTTGCAGCTCCTTGAAGGGTAGGACCATGTTGTACAGGCCTGTTTATTTACTTTGGCAAGTTGCATCAAAAACTGGCTCGCATCTTAGGTCATTTGAGTTAGGCCTTACAAGCACTGCAACTTCCTCAATTTCCAACAATTGTCAACCTGTTTCGTCTAGTGTAGATGAGAATGCAAGAAGTGAATCACAGTTTATCTATAGTGCAGAGACAGGCGCCCTCCCCATGACTACACATCCAAAGACTGTTGACCGCCACTGATAGATCTCTACCTTGGATTACCACTCTTCAACACATAGGGGAAGAGATATGTACCTTTAAAATCAACTGGCATACATCATGTGGGACAGTAAAATGAAGGTGGGCGAAGTGGGCCCATGGATTTATCTCAATTCGTGCATTTGGCAGTAAACTTGTGATTTATGGCAAGACACATGTATTGAGAGTAAGTCGAGGGCAATCTTGGCCAACTGGAGTTAACAGGCATTCTATTATGGCCTTTGCAGTGTACACTGGCACTTGAGAGACACCGTACACTGGCAATGATGTTCTTCTGCACTTTTCTCCAAGCCTTATCACACAATCCTCAGTAATAAATTTTGACTGACTGGTCGAATCAAGTACAGTACTGATTGTCCGTGAGTTACCATCACCACAGGGAATCTCCATCAGGGCAGTAGACAGGAATACTGTTGATGGGATGTCTCTGTCAGGGCCTTGAGATATTAGGGTGCGAGATCCAGGCACTGTCGATTCCTCACTGTGTGATATCGGAGGTACTGGTACTACAGTCTTTATTTGACCGATATGCCCTGGACTGGTTGGAACCAAGTAGACAGTTAAAACAAAGCTGGACTGACTTAGCTTGCCTATGCCATCATTGGGGAGATGCTTCTAAGAATTGTGGACATTGACAAACTTCATGGTCATCACTGCAAACAACACACTTAACATTTATATTGGACACAGTGTTCACAGCGAATTACTGTAATTGGGAATGGCGAAGTAGGATTTGTGTTGCGGCATAGTTGACCTTGACTAATTGATAGTGACTAATTGCAATTCAGCGGCCCAACTGTGCCCTTCTAGAAATATTAACCATATCTGCCACATTTGGTAGCTCAGCTATCTTGTCATTTATGCAAAGTTCCCATTGATCGAGCAAAAATGGATTTAACTTGACTCCAACGATATGGAGAAGCAATGGGCTCTACTTGTCTACTTCAATATCTAATTCACGCAGTGCAGTAATATGTTCATATAAGACTGACAGTAAGCCATTTATTGATGGTGGAGAATCTGGTTAATACTGAGGGAGTACACATAATTGTATTTATGTGTAAAGATACAATAAGTACTTTGTTTTTATATCGTTTGTTGAATAGTTCCCAGGCCACATTATAATTCCTTTCATTAAAGTGCAATGCTTGGGTTACAGACTATGCACATGGGGACAGGGATGATTTCAGATACGTTAATCGCTCCACATGCACCAATGCACTGAATAGGTTGGAAAAGTTTCTCCAATCAGCGGGATTACCGCTGAAGTGCGGTAGTTGAATGGAGGGGAGGTGAGGTGATGATGTGGATGAGCAACAACAGCGTGCAGTTTTGGTAGTCTCTTTACTGGGTTCTAAAGAATCGCAAATTGCAGTAATTTCATAGAAAACGTTATCAGAAGGATCCAACCTTTCTGAGTGTCTTTCAGCATCGAAGTCCTTCATGTCCTTACTTGTTAGTTCATAGGCCATTTGGTCGTCTTCAAATCCTGAGCGTATCCGGGCTAAATCGTGGCAGGTAGCAGAAAACAGCTTCATTTTGGGTGGATCTGTGGAAACCCTTTTGGCGAGTTCGGCAGCCCACCATAACCTATTTTCTGCACGTTCCAAGTGTCGCTTCAATGCTGCGGCCTTGTCAGCCATGGTGGCCCACAAAACTCTTGAATCACAAAACCTCTTCAACCTACAGCTAAAACAAACCACACAGTGTAGAGAATGCGCCCAAGACCTGATCATCAAGAAATCTGTCACGATTAATATTACCGTCCGCGGTCATTCGGAACACCAGAGTACAGAAGTTTCAACTACTCGAACATCTAGTTTATGATTAATATGTATGGTGCTGCAGAATTTCGATCACACACGTTCGTAACACGGCACGAAATATGTTGCTTGCTCTGTATCGGTGAACAGAGCCGTTGTCGGTGAGTCAAAGAGGTTAGACCAACGTGGCGGTAACAAAACCAATAAGCCACATCAAATCAGAATACTTGCGTAAACACAGAAAATGACGACGGAAGTTACGCGAGTCTTAATCCGACCCCGGAGGGCCAAACATTTCAATTTGAAACTTACACAATAAATGCTTGATGAACAATAATGAACACCACACGTCCGGCCACGCCCGACGGCATCGGGTACTACCCTAGCGCTCCTAGCAGGCACCAGCGGAACTGAAGTCATGGTGTTCTGTTGTGGCGCCAAATTCAAACACATCTGTTGAACGTATCATCTTAAAATCTATGCCCCTAGTCAATATTCGGACTCAAACATTCGCAACACTTTAGACATGCTATTTACAATAACTTACAGTCCCTACCACCACCGTTAAAAAATAAGTGCCTGACACTCTTAAAACATACCGGTTTACATCATCCGCTATAATACTACCTATTTGCCAATTTTCGTAAGAATTGGTCAATAGTTACCCTACATATGACATAAAATCTTTACAAATACCTACATGTGGCACTATCTTACACAATAGAATACAAAATTTCTTATATTTTTGCATATATGATTCTTGTAGTAAAATTTGTTTATTCTATATGTTTATTGTTTGTTCTATATGTGTAACAAGTTTGATGGTATTCGATTCAAACGTTTAAAAATAGAAATATAGAACACATATGCAGACACACACATACACAGTCAGGAAAATGACCTAATAAACATTTCTTTCCTTCAGGAAAATGTTTGAAAACACAACGTAAACAAATATAACTAGGATTTATCTACAGGTTCTCTTCAGTGTAGCACTGGACTCACCACTGCCAAATACATGTATTTAATAACGTGTTTTGTAAAACGAAGCTGGCATTTATATATACGATCACATAAGCACACCAAATCTAATTTGTCAATTATATATTAGAGAAGTAAAAATCAAATGTTAATATTTTACACAAAGGGAAATTAATAGCAGAATGAATATCATAACAAGCTAAATTATAACAAGAAGTTGCTGAAATAAGTAATGAGCCTACTTTCCTCTACTTAGTTGCAAATAATTTTTATGCTCTTAAATGATTAGCTTGTTAATAAGTCCTTAATGTCTCATTGACAGCAGCGCCATTAGGAATAGAACCAAAATCCCTTTGCAAAACTACTGTAGCAATTACAAATACACAAATACCTTACTCGGGTCTTAATACATAGAAAATTATATGCTATAATCTAGAAAATAAACAAATGCATTACGAAAGTGGGATTCCGAGCATTATCTTCGGATGTAATCATTCTAATGTGTAATGTGGCATTTTCCACACGCCTGAAATATGTATATGGCCATAATTTTGAAAATGAATGTCTCAGCCACTAAAAACACGAAAGTTTACATCGCCTACCATAACGCTACTTGTGTGAAAAATTTGCTGCAAATCGGTTGAATCGTACCCGAGAGAATGCATAGAAACATTATTTTCTTTATCGGTGCTATATTACAAAACCATAAAAAAATGTTCTTTATTATATGCATAAAATAGATACTGTTAGCATAAAAAAATTGGTTGAATTTGGATTAATTTTTAAATAAATATGCCATATATATATAGATACCATTATAAAAATTATTGAATAACCCCATTTAAATCACGTTATTTTACATGGCCATCTGTAAGTGTGCAAACTTGGTGGAAATTAGTTGAATTTTTCCCTGAAATATTGTAAATTGTACATTTTACTCCTCTGACACGCATTTGCAAAAAAAAAATGAGGATAAAGAGGAACTCTTTATGCATAATTAATGCTTCTAATAGTAATTTTTAAGTACAAAATTTAGTTGAAATATGTTCAAACATTTAATAGATATACCAAATTAATTTAAATTATTTATACAAACGTTATTAAAATTTGCCTACCTCACATATCACATTTAATTTACATACTCTACTGAACATAAATAATCTGTCTCAAGTAACAGTGAAACCGGGGTGGTTTCACTGCCAAATTGTTATTTAGCATTCACCGAAATGAACCATTTTTATTTTAATAATCATGTTTTCTAATGTTGCTACAAAGCGCAAATAGTTTTATGGAGATAACACTGTAAGTGAAACAAATATGATGCTGCACTGTGAAATGAAAATTTTACGTAATGGGCATGCATTAGTTTCCATATCCTGGTAGGCCCAAAAACCTATGAATCCATATTTTGATTGTCTCGTTGATGGCGTCAGTATATTTCTTAAATTTTTACCTTTCCATTATGATATTTACTTTATTACAAATTAAAAACCCCAATGTGACTTGGTTGCTGAGTGACATGGTGGTATTCAGCGAGGTGGCGCAATAGTAAACCAATGTACTCGCATTTGGGAGGCCCTATTTCGGTTTATGGTCCACTCATACTGATGGTCGTTTTCCATGGCTTTACAAATTAACTCTAGGTGAATGCTGGGACGGTCCCTTGCTACTGGCTCTGGATGTTTTCTCCCCTATTCCCGAATGCCTAGTTTATCTACGAGTACCCTATATCCGTTCGGGGCCACAAAATGTACCAAATAATAAAACATTCGATTGTGAGTGCATTTGCTTCGATGTTCTAAAGTGTTGGCATATATGTTTCAGCAGACAAAAAGCCAGAACTTGAAAGTTAAAGTATAGGTGATTATAAAGTCAGATGCTAAGTCACAGCGGTGCCATTGCCACGTGTCTGAAAGGAAAAATACCAGTCCAGTCGCCCGTGTTATACAGTACGACATCCCAAGTACGACTCAGGCCTGCTGCTTCACGATCAAACAAGCTCGGCAAAGGAATAATAATTAATTGCATTTTCTGTGGGACTTTCGGAAATTAGGTATTGTTGTCTGGGCGAGAAATGTTACAAGTAGACAAGAGGATGGAGGAGTGATTGGGTTGGGGTGGAAACCATTGCGACTCATAGGCCCCGCTGCAAGGCATAGCAAGTACGACTGTGACCCGGCTCCACCCAAAATTAACAGGTAACGGAAGCTATTGAAAAGCTGTAGCGGATCGTGTAAACGAACCGCAATTGGGACAGCTGTCCGTCACCTGCACCATACTGACATGGTTTCCGGTTCCCCTCAGCGGGATGTACATTTCTGGAAGTGGTTTCTCATGGGAGGGTGTTTTGGACATGACCTTAATGTGGGGTTTTCTCGGAGGTATTTTCGTTTCTTCCTCTGTTCTTCATTTCACCCTTCATTTTATTCTTTAAACTAGCCACATTGAATGGTTTTGTATCTGGTGTAGTGCAGCCGGCTCCAATTAACGACAACCACCTGTAACCAATGTTGCTAACCCTTACTGAATGTTGGAACAAGGGTTTTGGATCTACATTTCCAGTAGAGGATAAAAGTATAATTTCAGAAACGTGAGGCTTTTGAACTGTGGACTATCCTCGAGATTAACAGCGCATATATAAATAAGTTATTATCCAATAAGGTGAAATTAATTTGATTTAAGAAGCGCATTTTATGTTGTCACTTACGGATCAGAAATGGGCAAGTACATTCAGAATAATTTTACGCTATCTAAGAATATACTAAATATCACGACAGGTCACAAGGTAACTTGTTGCTTTTCTATCTGATTCAAACTGCGACTTTCACCTTAAACTCGCTAGACAAAACTCGTTTAAAGTTAAAACTTAATGTTAATCCTGTTCTAGTTAAACACATGAAGGGGGATTACGGAAGAGAAGCGATGAGAAGGAATGCTATTTATTTCAGCCAGTTAGAATAAGTCCCTGTTTTAAACCTGAGCGAGACAGAGTAACGTGTAAATTAATTAAATTGCCTAGACAAAGAGGAGGCAATAAAACTCGGCTTTAGGAACGAGCAACGTAGCAATTTCATTAAGATGAAGTACGAAGTAAGAAGTTTCAGACTGGACCAGGAACTTGCTTCCGTCTACTACCAGCAGAAACGCGCCATTGTGTGAAATAAGATTCTATATTCACGTGTCCGTACGGCTGTGGAAATTAAAACCTCTTATTTTAGTGAAGGTAAACACCACGGACGAAATAAAGACATTCTCGCGGGACGTAAAATTTTCTCATTTATTTCGTTCTTCAGATCTTCTTGCAAATAAAACAATTGCTAGAAATTTCAATGGGCGAGGAATTTTATCACATTCACGACAAATTGAAAAATCTGTTGCAATCTAGAATGAACATGAAGAAAATAAATACTGACAATCATAGCCTACAAAAGCTTTAATTTCAGTTCATGTACACATGCTTAATTAAAACTCCACTTTTGAACAGAATTCTGTTGGAAAAAGGAACGATAAGTAAAATACAGTTTGTTGTCATAACAGTTGGTATATTATTTTAATATGCATATAGGCCTGTAAATACATAAATATACACATATATACGTTTTCCCTGAAGTTTTCAGTTGGTATCCGTATTCAAGATGAGGTAGTTAATGTAGTTTTAAGTGATCGTTAGTTTGGTACACCCCTTCAAAGAATAGGCTTCTAATCCCTTACTTAAAAATAAGAGAAACGGTAACAACAAATTCCAATAACGAAATTTATTGAATTAAATAGTTAATTGTGTCAATTACTGGTTGGTCATATTTTACATGTCCATAATAAACATAAATTTCTATCTTTATATTGCACTATTTGTAGTGACCACGAGCTGTAATCACCTTGTTTTGGAATATCAGTTATAATAATTTCCATATTAACAATATTTGCCTCTATCAAGCGTTCCCAAAAAAAAAAAGACTGCTGTTGAAACAGCCCACGCATCTAATAATCATGTGGCATAAGTTCTGGCAGCTATGCAATCTAAGATGCGCAAGAGTAACAGCAATATAGAACACCTTATGGTATTTTTCAAAGGAAGAACTTTATCGGCTATTCACACATTCATGACCATTAAATAAAACACAATATCGGAACTAGTTGATTAATCTCGTGTTGTATGTATAGGTCAAAAATCATTTTGATAATTATAATTTTTTAGAAGTTGCTTCGTTTTAAATAAATATTTACGAATGACTCGTTTATGAAAACGGTAACCATTTGCGAAATGGAATATAAGAACCAATTCGTTAATAACAGTTAGACGTACTACACGATATAAAATGAAAAATATAGTTTTCTATGTATAAAAAATGTTCGGATAACGGCCAGTCGGGAACTGTGATCATCTAGAGCCTTTGAAAAGGAGAGTGGCGTTTGACATTCTTTTTAAGAAACCAAGAGCTTCCTTATGGTCATTAAAGAAAACCTGTCACGCGGCGTTAAACCGCTTTTACCAAAGCGTCGTGTTTGAGGGAGTTTAGCAGTAAGTGCCACAAGGTTCAGAAGTCGTTTAGCGTGTTCGATGCATGCTAGGAAGAGGCGATTTGTTTACGTCACATAGTTATGAAAATAATCGTTGTAACTTCTCGAACAAAGTGGTCTCTAAAAAACGAGAAACAGAACAAGCATAGGCAATGATGTTACGTACCAGGAGTCACACGACGTTTATGGTTAGTAATCACATGCTTGATGATCTGCTGAAATTTAACAAAACTTTATTGAAGATAGGGTACGCTTACGAATCAGTGTGTCAAAGGAAATTTTTTAAAATTTCGTTTTGCATATGATATAAAATGTAAATAAGTGCAATAAAAAAATTATTTTCACATAAACCTTGTTTAAGAGAAGGTAATGTGTACGCCTACCTTGTGTTACGGCGTGCGTGTGTCTAGAGATTAACCACTGAAAACTTAACAATGTGTAATTATAAATTAAGCACATTTCGGATCAATCAATATTACGAAATTCATGAACGTCATTAAAAATTTCATAGAAATATTCATAAACGGCATCTCAAGATATACTTGTATTTATCGATGAGAAACTTGTTATTCAGGCAGACTAGTTAATTGAATCTAGTTAAATAAAATACCATTCTGTTCTCATATTTGACCGATTGTAGTTTCATGGAGCCCAATGGAAGTCTGTTAGTAAACAGCGCTTTTCTAGCAGGAGTCGAGGTGCGTGTGATGCGCCAGGTAATGTGATACTTCACACTCATTTGTTTTCGAATCAAGAAAGAACAAAATAGCTCCTAACTAAAAGCATGAAATGGCAGGAATTGTAATAGACACCAATATTACTGCCAACCTACCTACATCTTTAACGTAATGCATAGTTATGATTTACAATTTCATAATGTCAAATTAGAAAAACAAATATTAGATGGATGGAGCCATGGTGGCACAGCAGATTTTACATTATTTAAAGACAACTTATAACTCGCACAAGGCCAGTATTCAGCTTGGCGCCAGAAACTACAACGATATCCAATGTGCTCGGTTCAATTGTCTCAGTGACATCTCTCAGCGTGTGTGGTTACGCGAATGAAGAATGAACCCAACCCGATAGCGTGTCAGACAGACATGCATTCCCGTCGATCCCATCTGTGATGTGGCGTGCGCGGCCGCAGCCCCATTTCGTCGTCAGTGGAAACGGCGAAGTGACTTGTTCAACCTTGCCCTTCATCACGAGAGCAGACTAGATGCAGAGTCATTCACCGCCGCGCTGTGTTCAAGAGTTTGGCAAAAGGGACAGATGATATTTTGATAAATGAGCTCGGTTTTTATGAAAATTGGAATTATGTTTCGTCTTAATCAATGCCCTTATACTATACACAAAAATTTTATTTCCCACGCTTTAATTACACATATACTATCAGAATGGCCATTACTAAACATTAAAATTAGTAAAATGTGCGGTAGTCACGAAACTATCTTACAGTTAAACCTGTTATTGCCATAGTCCTTGCACTCGCTAGCCACGTCATCACCTGTGGTTTCCCGATCTGTCCACGTCACTTGCCTTCGGCGCTGATGGCCATTTAAGATTCCCCGACAGAGAGGCACGCGTTAACTTTTATATATGAGATCAGTTCTACCAGAAGGTTCTTCGCATTAATTCAATTCAGATTAATTACAAGCACGGAGGAGTGACGTCAGTACGGTAGACGAAAATAAGGGAAGGTGGGGGAACCCCTCCCAGACACTGGGCACCAATGACGTTGAGGAGTGCCAACTGCTGAGTAATAATGGGCAAGGGGTAGAGGTACCGTACTTGTGCGGTGAAGTGGCAACATGTAACATTGCGCCCTCGTCGGTTCTATTCTTCCCTAGCGGTATTTGAAATATCTGTATCTTTGTTAACTACCAGTCGGTCGATATAGACAACATTTGTCTTTGTCTCAAAGCTACGACGACAAATTCGAAATACTGTATAGTTGATCTGCTTCACAAAAATATAGAGGCATCTTTAACAATTCTATAGCCTCGGACAGTATCGTGTTTGCCTTTGTAGGTTGTGTGAAGGTTGAAGTTGGGACGGAATGACGAAATTACCCGATAGGCGCCAGGATCACCTGTTAAGGCGGTACCATGAAGTTCTGGTAGAGCTGACTCTGCTTTTCTCTGTATCATGGGCTGTTTACCCAGGATATTGATGCTTGCCATGCGGTAACCTCTTAAGTCGGGTTACATGCCATGAACACTTTGTGCCATCTCAAATACAACACTACTTTTTACATGCCTTTTTAATTACCACATTGAAAAACTATGTCCGAACAATTTTTTTATGCGACTATATAAATGTTTTAATTATGTCACCATAATTTGTCCCTTGAGTGTGCCTCTATGATTTTTTGTAATATGCGTGTCTATCAATTTTTGATGTCTCATTTTTTGAAAACATAATTTTAAATGTTTTTATCAGTTACTGCCTTACTGAGTACAATCAAAGTCTCTATATTTATTACTTAACTTAATTTTAAATTTCGTTGGTATTAAATTTAATTGCCTATATTGTAAGTTGTTTATCATATGTCTCGTTACTTTTATTATGATGTTAAATAATACTTTTATTCTCATTTTGAACTACATATGAGTTGTCTGATTAGCCAGTAAATTTTATTTCATATATATTAATTTATCTGCATTTTTATTGACGTCACTTAACTAATATATTTTTAACATTGGTTTATCTGGCGATATAAATCGATTGATTTCCTTATCTCAACCTACTTCATATAAGTATTAATATTTTAACATTTAAAGGCTTTTATTTTTAAGTTGCATTCCAATACTGTTCAAGTCGTACTTCCAAAGCTTCGTTTTCAAACGTGTTAGCGGCATCCAAGACCGTATTTTAATCCTTGTTTTCCTTTTTCACCGGACGTGCTGTGATAGGTAGCAAATTCCTTTGTCGCACCGGCCGTAGTCCTCGTCAACGTGCTTTTTTTTTTCTGCCGTAGCTCATTCGGCATTTTCTTTCCGTGATCACGCAGTTAGATCGTGATTTCTTATTTAAAAAAGGCAGTATTATCATGTGCTAACCTCAAATCACGCTCTGCTACCATCTGTGATGTAACACCCTCGTGTAGTAGATTCCAGCACCGATAGGTACTCTCATCACGACACAAGGATGATACATGTGGAAGGGTGGATACAGATGGTAGCAGATGCTAGTGGTTCCTTGTTGTTGATAGGGTTTGTTTTGTGCATGCTTGTTGCATGTGCCTACCTTGGGACTAGGGCATGCATGGTAGTGGTAAGATTTCTGTGAGTGTATTATATAATTAGGTTAAGTGTGTAATCATATTTTCTTGTGTGTCCATTTTTTTAAAGTGTATTTACTCCTTTGTCATAACGTAATTTTGCATTGTGCCTGAACTGTTACTTAAGGATGAATGTGCATACGAGTGCACCATCAGGGGTGCACAAGTATCAGAAAATACGGCAAATGCCTATAAAAATGCATTACGATATACATTAAATAATAATGCCTTCATTTAATTGAACTTTTTAGCTGATATGAATGTTGAAACGAAATACAGAGTTTGCACTACTAAGACAATAGCATTACAAGTGATTTACGATAATCTCACAGAATAAGACTCTCGTTCTTACCCCAGGGTAAAAAAAATAGTTTGGCACATCTCAAAAAACGTGCTAATAACCTTCTAGCTATGTTTGCAGAACAATTGTCTGAGACTCAAGTTGAATCCCTTCATAGCATTGTAGCTCAAACACAGTTACTGTTTGAGGCTGTTACTAGCATGGAGTCACTCTCCATCATAGATCATACAAGTGTAGACCTCCCAACAACCACCTTTACATCAATCACTCAACAACTGGCTAGCATTAATGTCACTTCACCTTCACAAGTGCCTGTCACCACACAACCCATTGCTGTTAACCTAGTTGGTAATCCATCCATTCCCACCATAGCCTCACCCACTTATCCACTCACTACCATTCACAACACAACGCCCATCCAAACCTCCTATTCCTTCCATACCACCACAGTTTCCAGTACACCCATCCAAATTTCCCACTCACAATCATCCACATATTCATCGGTTTTTGGCACAATAACTCACCCCCTTGAAAATATGCTTCGTGATTTCCCAGCTACTGATGGATTGAGTGCACCCAGGTTTTTGGAATTTCTTAATGTCATAGTCAAACTACAACAAAAGAAACACTACTACGACATGAATCTGCATCCACCTTTCCACTTGTATCATCCTTGTGTCGTGATGAGAGAACCTATCGGTTCTGGAATCAACTACACGAGGGTGTTACATCACAATTTGCGAATGACTTTATATTCATATTTGCTGGGTTGGTAACCGGTGGCCTCTCGGCTGACCACAAGCTCTCAATGCTGAATTACACGTCAAACACACAATGACACTAGCAAATAACACAACACTTGAATGGGATCGTAAGGGCCCGTGCCCTGAAAAGCCTGGTGGCTGGAGACACAAAGAAAACGCGCTATACCTCTTGACACGTTTATTTCGTGTATTAATGAACGCATCCTTAGAAAAAAATTTGACATTAGTTGCTGGGCACAGCCCGTCGGCTAAGGCTACGCAGTAAAAATTTGGCGCGAAGTCATAAAATGGTTATGTTGTTCTAATTAAGCTCCCCTGGGCAATGCAAACCGCAGAAGAGGATGGCAGGAGTCTCTGGCGGCAGAAAGATGGAGGAAAGGTTCCGAGATATTACATAACTATTGCAGCTCCATGATCCAGCCCGCAAGCTATACACTGTACGTTATGTATTAAGGGCTGTAGCGAAGAAACGAAACGTTTGAGGACTTATGATCATGAAAAATTTATATCCTCCAGATGCGAGGAACGTTCTCCCGAAGTATTGACATGCAATATTGCAACATAATGTGTGTATATGTAATATATATATATATATATATATATATATATGCTGTTCACGATAAAGTGAGCCCTTTTTAAGGCCCTTATAAATTTTTCCTTTCATCCGATTTCCATCTTCCTGCTGATTTTTAATATAAATATTGTAATGTGACCAATAAACACAGTGTATACATCTCACCACCATCAAAATATAATGCCTGACGCTGCAATAAGACATATTTTAAGGGCCTGTTGGGAGGCCCTTAAAAAAGTGCTCTCTTTATTGTGAACAGCATATATATATATATATATATATATATATATATATATATATATATATATATATATATATATATACATAAGTTAAAAAATATTTGCAGATCACATTAGGTACAAAATATACGAGTCATACGTCATTGTTCTGCTTAAGTATATTTATGCACTACATACACAAACAACTGATATATTTTGCGCATTTCTGCGAGAAATCCTAGTAGTGTCATATCTGGGAAATTTTTTCATTAATAAATTTACTAAGAATAAAATTTATGTGACCAATGTATTATATTCTACTGTATGAATTAATTCTGCTTTTTACTGACATTTTTTCTGAACCGTTACCTTATCAAGAATGGTCATTGTCCTTTAGGAAACGATTATTAAATTATTAATATTGCAGCGCTTGATACCTAATGCAATTTTAACATATCTTCTGAAGCTTAGCTATGGTTTTTATGTTATGCGTCGTTCCTGTATGGGTGTTTATATCAGTTTGAGTGTGCATGTGAATATATGTCCTTCGTATACATTTTTGAACCCAGGAATCGAATTTCACCAAACTTGGTCCACGTATAGTGCTCAGTAAGAAAATTTGACATATATTTTTCTATCACACCAGATGCTTATTTCCAGAAGGGCAGCTTTAAAAAATTGAGGGTTCTATGCCATATCTCGGCAATCGTTTAACTAGCAAAAAAAAATTGGGCCTTTGAAGTTTACAATTTAAATATTGAAATTTTTAATGGATACTGTTATTAGTTCGCCATATTGTAAGTCAGCAATACATGAAAAATAAACTTTTATGTAATGTCTCTAATAATACTAAACTATTACCCAATAAGTTTGCTATGTACCCTAAGTAACACTATGGTAGACCATAATAACATTTTGTATTTGAAAATATGAGGCACATATTTTATTTATGGCAGTTATATAAATATTTAAGGTTATTAGCCTTATACACTACGCAGTGTTAAGTTACAAACATCAAATATTTTGTAAGACACCACCACATTAGAAAATAAGGTTTTTATGTCGTATCTTGTGAACATGTCACCCAGTTACCACCAATTTTGGGTGACAAGCAGTATTACGGCAGGCCATGATAATCAATTTGTTTTAAGTATGTCACACTAATATTTTCAAAATGTCGGCAATATAAAATTTTAATTCGGTGTTGTATATGTACGAAACCATCAAAACCAATTCCAACCTAAATTTATGTATTGACCGTACATATAACAATAATAAAACGTGTCTATAAATAACACATTTTGGCCGCCAATTTGTATGATAGCGTCACCTGAAAAAAATTACATTTTTTTTTCATATCGGGGAATAACTGACCGATTATTGCCAAATTTTACAACCATGTAGTAAGTACAACAGAATCCCATGTAAACGGATACTTTTCAGTGGATCAAACACTTGATTTCAAAATAGCGTCCATATAAGCATTTTAGAATAGTAGGCTATGTTTGATACATGACACCATTAAAAAACCACACATTTAGTTTGTATACTAACAATATATATTACAACCATCAAATCTTTCTGTAGAGAGCTTTTATATTCTCCATTATAGAAAAAAATTGCCACATTATAATAAATAATTTTTTGGTCATGCCTCGATGAACAATTAACCGAATACTACCAATTTTTGAAAACAAGTTGTTCCACGACATGCCATGTGACTTATATGTTATTAGTGTGTCAGACTATATATTTAAAAACGGCGACCATATAAAATTTTTAGCTTAGTGGTCTATATGTACAAAACAACATAATCAGTTTTAGTTTAACTTTGTATGCTGGTGGTATCTATTACAAGAATCGTGTTATCTTCACATACCATTTATGACCGCCATTTTTTAATAAAGTACCACAGGAGATAAAGTTGTATGTCCTATTTTAAAATGCAATATGCCAATTTCTACCAAACTCGGCAATCATGTAATACTATCGTACACCATGTACATATGCGATTATACAGGTGAGATATTTATTTTCCAAATTTCAGCCATATATAATATTGCTTTCGTTTAATATGTTATCTCAACGAACCCTTGTAAGAAGTATCAACTAAAATTGGTATTATGGCATAATGAGACTACAACATTCATATTTGTGTATGTAGATATTCCTTCCTCCATTTATTAAGCTAGTGCCATATGAAGGAATTTAATTATGTCGTATCTCGGGAAACAATCAAGCGTCCCCAACCAATTTCAAGCGACAAATTATACTTTTGTAGTCGATTTAAATTTCTATGACTTAATGGACTACTCACATATTATTGAAATAACAATTTTAGGTTTGTATATCATACGTTCCAAATAATTTCACCCAGTCTCTATATCGTTGCAGTATCAATGACGAACGTCGATATTCGTTGTCTGCCATTTATGAGGATATTAAGTACCACATGAGAATATATGAGTTTTATGCCTTACTACGGGAACCAATCAAAGGAATCTTTCCAAATTTTGAGCAAAGTATTTATACAGATGGCCATGTAAACGTACATGTTTTAAGTAAGTCAAACATCTGATTTTCAAAATGTCATGGCTGTACGTATGAAACGTTAGTAAACCCTGTTTACTATAGTATTAGACTGATTTTAACAGAATTTGATGATTCTGATACTAATCTTACTTCAGTGATGTATTCAGTTGCATGCCAGCTTACAAAATGAGAGGCTCTGAGTTGGAGTCTTGGGTAAGGCACATGTGTATACGTAATTTTCTCTCTAGTATCGCACAGATTTATAATTCCTTCTCTAATTATGTCTCTGGCCTACCTACCATCTAAGCTTTCAAGAACTTCATAAAAACTATTTGCAACTATGTAGTTGAAAGTAGGCTCATTTATTATAACAGTAACTTGTTAATTTTTAAGACCGTGTTTTATTATTGCCGTTTTTGTTATTTTATTTCTTCTTGTGTATGAGCTAGTGGTCAATTATGAAGAGAAAACAGAAATTATTTAAATTTACGGAAAATGTTACAAAAATGAAAATGTGCAGGGAAATGTTATGTTGAGCGCTGCCCTCGTCAATGCTGTCCTTCACCTAGTACTGTTCAGAACACGCCTCTTAGATACTGGAAGGTGGGTTCCAAATTAATGTGAAATACAACGTTCAAATTCCGATACAACTAAGAGAGTAAAAGCAAATAACAAAAAAAAAAAGAACGAAGTCTCTTCTTTGGCTGCTGTTGCTTACAGTCCTCAAATGATTACAAGGCAGACTGCTTCTTGATACAGAATAAGCCATGAAAGCTATTGGAGAATTTTGCAGAGTAATTAATTTCATTCATATCACGTGTCACTGCACCAAGGTATGTATGGACATGTCTTCGAAGCTCGTATTGAATTCTTTCGCTTTGCACTAAATTGGTTTCGAAATAAAAGATAGTAAATTCTTCAGGAATGAAGTTTCGTTCGCAATTAATGGTAACGTGGGTTTGGATAAGAGTCGAGTGGCAATGTGTCGTGCGGTATCATTGACGACTGTATTGTGAGTCCATTTCTTTATCAGATACAAATAATTTTTTCACGATATTCAACCATTTCACCTGGAGGACATTGAATTGGAAACTTGTCTGTCAATGTGGCTACTGTTTGATTATTACCCTACACATACTTTTCACACGTGAGCAGGAATTAACTTTTTTATAAAATTTACTATATAACTTTAAAATTAGTTTATGTTTCTTTTAAAAGCAACATAATCTTCTGAAAGGGAAACACTAATATTCTGAATTATGTTTTTCCTGCGGTTTTGAAATATTTAAAAAATCATTGTCATGCAATGATGTCAAAAAAAAAATAGTAATATCGTAGCAAATATAAAAGAAAACTTCATATAATAATCTTATGATAGTCTCGTACTTCTTACTCTAGTTTCATTCCTCAAGTATACTAAATGCAGACAAATCGGAAGCATGTGTGTAATACGGAAGTTTTCATTTTGTGACACACAGGAAAACGAGAGAACATAGAATAGTTATTTTATCTTCCACAAATCAATGTATTTTTGCTTTGCTGAAATATTAAATAAAATTTTTCAAGGTTTGCTATATTAAGTTCATTCTGGCTGCATACTTCAAAAAAAAATATTAAGGGTAATATTAATTTAAAATTGTAATCTCTTTTTAAAGAGATTTTCCTGAAATAATATCAAGGAGGTGGAAGGAACAAACGAAAATCCCAGGTCGATACCTGAGATATCAACCTCGAGAGCAATGTTGTAGTAATTTGTTATTGTATACATATGCCCGTCTATGCCATAAGGACACATTCCAAAAATGTGTGTAGCAGAAATAGTTTTATGTAAGTTAAATTTTTGCAATTATTTTTTGCAGTTTACTTTACAACTACACGGAAATATTTATTCGCGTACAATGCTTTTACATTATAACTAAAGCCTAGAATAAATTACGAGATAATATTTCAAACTCAGTGAGAAAAAAAATTTAGTTATCGAATTCGTAGTATCTCAACTTGATCTGCATTGGAAAAAGCGGAAATACCTTAGGGCTAGATTGATACGACTGTAAACATTTCAGTGAACAGATTGTGAAAAATGTATAGAATGCTTTAGTTCATAAATATTATAAAACCTAAACTATAAGGAAACTTTCCGCTCATTACGAAAGTAACCAGAAGCTGCCGATATAACTAATGATCCTACTTTCCTCAAAATGGTTGGAATTATTTTCAAAATAAGATCTTATAAGCTGAGTTGGTAGGCATGACTTGACGTCTCGTTGGCAGCAAAATGATAGAGATGAAATAAAAATACATATACAACAGTAGTGATACAATTACAAATACACGCTTGAGATAGCGTGCAGTCAACTTCATTACGGAAGTCGCATTTGTAAAATTAACTTCGCATTAAATCAGTTTAATGATTAAAACGATATTGTTACTAACCTAAAGTTATTACAGGGCCGTCAATTTAAAAATTATTTTTTATTGCATAAGGTACTTAAAACATGTAAGTTTATATGGACTGCCGTAGTGCTACTTACGTGAAGAATTTGGTAGAAACCAGTTGATTGCTCCCTGACATATGGAATAAAAATTTTATTTTCTTATTTTGTGCTATCGTTTACATTGCCAAAAAAAGAGGGCCTGAACATCGTTGAGAGGCACATTTATATCACGTAAGTTTCTATGGCCTTCTGTAGCATTTATGGGGTTCACATCTAGGTGGAAATTAGTTTAACTGCTGCACAAATATAACCAAACATTACATTTTTTCAAATAGCAGTATTTCCCTTATAGATTGGAAAAATAGTATCTCTGTATGCATAATTTATAATTGCAATGAATACTGTTAGCGTAAAAAATGTGGTTGAATTTTTTTTATTGTTTCCTAGGTACAAACATACTAAACTATTTATCAACACCATTAAGAAAAGGACTGCCGCCATGAAACTGTCAGTTCACATATCATAATGAAGTACTACTTGGGGGTAACATTTTCGTAGGATATGGTTCATTAGCCCTAGAAATATGGGATCAAACCTTCATATTATGTATGTGACTATCTTCACAAATGGAGGACAAAAGAGTTCGGTATGAGCACATTCGATTATTGTAAACTGCCTGTATATAAAAATTATGTAAAAATAGATTACATTCTTTCGTAGATAGAGAACACTGGGCTAAAATGATTTCATACACGCCGTTCTGAAAATAAATGTCTCTCACACTTATAAATACTTATATTAATATGGCCTACCACAGTACAAATTCTTCACCAAATTTGGAAAGAATGGTATGATAGTTTACCGATATATGAAGTTAAATAATTTTTTTTTGTGGAGCAGTCTTGCAAAATGGAAGAGAAATGAGTATCTGTATATACAAATGTAATGGTTGTAACATGCACTGCCAGTACACAAAGTTAAATTGGAAATGTCTCGTTAATCAAATAAACTGAGTTTATATCTATACGAAGTTAACCTTTTGAAAATAAGTGCCTGGCCTACTTGAAAAGATACCATTTTACAACGCCTGCTGTAGTGCTATTTGTTTGTCAAATATTGTAAGAATATGTAATTTGTTTCTGGAGATATTAAATAAAAATTAATTTTCATGTGACAAACCTACATAACAAAACTTCGGACAAAATATGATCTGTGTAGATACATTTGATAGTTGTAATATCTACTACGAGCATACAGAGTTAATTTGTTATTTATTATAAGTTTTCGACGATATAGCATTCTAAGACAAAATGGCTTTATGTCCACCATTTTGAAAGTAAATGTCACCCGTACTTAAAAACATACCATTTAACATTATTCGCCGCAGTATTATTGTTTACCCAATTTGGCAAGAGCCTGTCAATTGTTTTCCGAGATTTGACATAAATTTTTGATTAATTACTATTGCACTATTTTACAAAATGGTGGACACCCATGCTCCATATTTATAAAGTTGATAGTTCAAATATATACTGCCACTATACAAAGTTAAGTTGGAATTGATTACATGGTTTCGACGAAGTAACTTTCTAAGGTAAGAAGGCCATGGGGATGCCATTTTGATAATAAGTGTTTGATATACGTAAAACATACCCTTTTACATAATCTGCACCAGTATTACTTATTTTCCAAATTTGGTTAGAATTGGTTAAAATTTCCCGTGGTATGACATAAAAATCTATGTATTTATATGGCGCTACCTTACAACATGGCGTATAACAAACCCTCTGTGTATAGCTACAGTTTATAGTTGTAATTTTTACTACCAGCATACAAAGTTAAGTTGTAATTGATAACTTGTTTTGACGATACATATTTCTAAGCTATAATAGACATAAAGCCGCCGTTTTGAAAATAAGCGTCTAGAATTCATTAAACATACAATTTAACATTGCCTACCACAGTACTAATTGTTTGCATATTTTGTACAAACAAGTTAATCGTTTTCCGTGATATCACATAAAATTTTATAAATTTCTGTGGCACTGTCTAAAAAATGGCTGACGAAATTTGTATTGTAATAGCATATGTGGTGCTTTTAATTTATTCCTTAAGCATACAAAATTAAGTGGAGTGGATAATATACATATTATACTAAATGAAAATAGATATTATACTTGGTCGCCATTTTGAAAATAAGTGCCAAATCATGTTTTAATATATACGTTTAACTGGCCTATAATAGTTTCACTTACGGACCAAATTGCGTGAGAATTAGTTCAATTGTTTTCGAGATATAATGTAAAAGCTTTATTTATAAATGTTGATCTTCTATAATATCCATCCAAAAATTTACTGTATACACAATGCTCTCCCAAAGAAAAAAAATTCGTTTAAATCGATCCAATGTTTCCTGACATGTAATGTTTCCCCAAATATTAAAATTGCCCCATTTTGAAAGTAAGTGTCCGGCGTTGTTGACCCTACTAAAGTCGAGTGTACATTATAAGTACCTACTATGTGTACCATATTTGATAAATTTCGATTTAGGCGTTCAAAAATTGAAATTGGTGGACACACATACACAGACATACACATGCACATATACAGGAAATTGATATTAGGAGACTTTCTTTCCTTCGGATAGTAAGACTAAAAATGAATGTAATTATTTAGTTTATATAGGAAAGAAGATTACTCATAAAACACTACGGACGTATTACAGCATTATTAACTTGGAACCAGTGCCTTTAACGTAATAAGAAAATATCTTATGAGAGACAATTTAATATTCAAGCTATCCATAATTTTGATACATATAATAAAAGAGTTTTGAGAAAAGGGCTCTAAGATAAAATAGGGAACCAACATGCGAAAGTAAAACGAAAAAAATAAATAATTGTATTTAAAAGCTAACAGAGGCCATTAATGTAGGTTCAAGGAAGAAAAATCTTTGATATATCAGATCACACTGTTGATTTCGTTGATAGAATATGATCATTAAATTAATCACTGGCATAATTAGTACTGCTGCGTCTATTCAGTCCAGGAGTCGTACAGCTGATGCATTCTCTCCTGCGATATGTCAGCCCACATTTGTTGTAAATGACCCTCGATATCTGCTAGATGAACATCGGGTTATAGGACACGAGAGTATCTCAACATGTAGCAGGCATTCCATAGACCCATACAGCATGTGTGGGCCAGCATACACAGTTGAAATGTGGTATCAGGATACCATATCATTAAAGGTAACATATGAGAACATAATATATTTCAGACGTGTTACGTGTCATCAGGGTCACCCGAATTACTATCAGAGCTGAACTGAAGTCGTAATGCATTTCTCTCAAAATAATGATGCCATTACACTTAGTGTCCTGCAACTGTTATTGGATGGCAGACGCTAATAAAATGGTATTTAGCACTGTGCGGCGATCCTTCCATGGCGTGATCCGGTTTAGCGGTAGTGTAACTTTATAATATTCCACATGTCTGCAAATTTCACAAAACATCCGGCTGGACTTACGCAGTCCCAATATTTGTCCCCTATCGCAATCCGTCATGTGCTGGTGACTCTGTCAAATGTCTCAATATTTGGTAACTTCTTTAGCTGCCTTCGGTGTCTGAAGTCTCGCAGTCACCTTATAACATTATAACACTATTTCCAATATCTTGGTGGAATACCAATGTACTGCATTGGCAGTTCTAGACGATTCAAATCGTTGTAACTCTTAGCATTCACACACCGAATGATGGTATACCCGTGTACCCAGAAACGCAACTACACACACTTTGATATATTACTTCTGTGGGCACTTCGTTTTTGTCATTTATAATACACTATCTACCAAAGTAATTGGACACCCGTGAAGATTGGTAATTCAGTACGTCAGTTGATTTGTGTTTCACAAACTTCGGTGTAGAACCGCTGGTGTTTGTCCGTGATAGCACGAACACGGAGGCCTATTGTAACATTCTGGCTAATGAAATGTTCCCAACATTGTGGCGTTTTTGCGGAATGGACCCGTGTTACTTACAGGATGACAATACCAGATACCATGTTTCAAGGGCTACTGTACAGTGGTTCGCCAACAACAATGTTTGGCGATTGGACAGGCCCGCCCAGAGCCCCGACCTCAACCCTATAGAACATCTTTGGAACGAATTGGATCGCCGGGTGGGGGCTCACCAGGCGCGGCAAAAATCCATTGCTCAACTCATGGAATGGTTGAAAGATGAATGGCGACCAATCCCCGTGGATGTCCTGGAAACACTCGTAGGGATCATGCCAGACAGGGTGGCTGCTCTTATAGCCGCTAGAGGAGACCCTACGAGATTCTAACGGAGCGACAACCACCGAGCAAACATTCTGGATGGGTACCCAATTACTTTTTGGTATATAGTGTATTTGCTGCCGAAAAATATCAGTAGTAGGGTATGGTATTTATGTATGTTAGTATGGTATGGGGAGGCGCGAGGCTCCAAGGTCATCGGCCGGCATGTTGGTTATTTTCCTATTTTTCCCCAAAAACGCCCATTTTCACAAAAAAATTGTATGTTTTATCCCAAATATGGCTTAAAATTTCGCTTTTTTCCCTACTAATTTCCCGTTTTTCCCTCAAAAATTGCCATGTACCAGAATGTGAAAAAGGTAACCCCGAAAGGAAAAAAGACCCGATTTTAATATGTTCGGGGGCTCGCTTCATACTTCCAGCTTACATCGATAAACTAAAAGAATTTTTTTATAAATTATTTCTCAAATTTAAATTTATTTATTCAATTAAAAATTAAAGGCATAAATATTAAGTGTTATATGTCACCAGACTCGTATTTTAAAGGCGCATAGAATCGAGATGTCAGAATACAATTATTTCAATAAATTTGATATTAGATTTTAATAAATTTGTTAGTTAAAAATTTAAAGACAGAAGTAATAAATGTTACATATCACCGCACTCGTCTTTACAAGGCACATACGATAGTGATGTAGTACCATCATTCTGTCTCGTATAATATTGCTCTATCATTCAATACTCTCTCACTTTCTTTTTCTCTCTGCAATTTCTCTTTCATTTTCTCTTTCGTTCTCTCATAATATCTCCTTATATCTTGCCTCCCTCATTTAATATATTTCTCTCATTCATTCCTTTCTCCCTCCATTTCGTTTCTCTCTCTTTCTCTCATTCCAGCTCTTATCTCTCTTTCTCACATTCGCTTTCTCTCTATCCATCTCTTTCTCTTATTCCTTATATTTCTCTCTTACTTAATATCAATCAATAGGTTTTCTCGGAGTCCTCCCAATGTTTATTTCCTTTCTCTCTTTCTTCCCATATTGTCTTTCACTCTTCATTATTCTCTCCATTTCCCCCAAATTCGTTTGACCATTTACTCACACTTGTTCGATTAGTAACGTTTGCTCCTCCTATTACTCACACTTGTTCGATTAGTCGAATTTGCTCCCTTCCACCATCTACATAGTTCCTTCATCACGTGCTAGAGTGCACGAAACGTCAGTGCGTAAATTTATTTACGAATTTAAAGATGTAATTTTCCATACACGAGTATATTTATTATCACACACGATATACAGAGGCGTTTACCCTTAACCTATTATATACAGTACACATTCAACCCACAATATAAACAATCACAAAATACTCAATAACATATCTACACAATTCTTACATAGGGGCACAAAACGATATGAACATTTGGTGAACTGGTTTTACTGACAAAGTCGAGGAACACATAAAAAATTATGTAACGTGAGGGACGGAGCACGGCGTACACCTCGACACGTGACACTGACTTATAACACTACCACCTATCGACGATTACTACTGGAACATTAAATTGTACACTTGTAAGGGCCGAGGGGTGGGTAGCGCACGACGTACACCCAACCTCGGTAATATACATGTACTTCCTGTAGGCGTGAACGTCAGAATGAAAATAAAAATCTGCCGTACCACTGACGCAATGTGCCACGCCGCGCCTTGTTCCACCTATCTTGATGAAGAAGCTCGACAAAGTCCTGAACTGTCACCGGTGTCGAATGGTCCACCAAAAAACCGATCGCATGAAGTACAAACCCGGCCTCAGCTTTTCGTCGAACTGAGAGGAAGGTGAAAAAATCGCAATGAAGCATGTGCGTGTCGCTGACATCTCCACGTTTATCGCGAATTATTTGTCGTACTCGTACGCGACACCACTGCCAGATGCGAGCTGCATAAACACAGGAAATTACCTTATGAAGGACCGTGTCGGTGTTGTCACACAGCGGGTATGCAGGGTCAGCTGTCAGGTGAATGCTGTATTTACGCTGCTGAGTTGTCATGATATTGTTGTAGAAGCCGAATGCTGCAGATGGAAGATCAGAGGAAAGGTTAGGAACCGCAAGTATTTTCCATGGGCGCTTCCAACGGATGGTTGGGGTGCGATTCACAACAGATGGTATGACAGCCGACGTTTTGGAAGCCCGAATGTACAAATATCTCGCTGATGCGACTGTCCCTTTCGGTAAGTGTTCTACTAGAGTTGCGAGTGCTTTCTTTTCCTGACGGTATTGAAGTGGCATGCGTCTAACTTCAGACCACATCATTTTCTGTAATGCTGCGTAAATGTCCTCTGGGCGCAAAATTGTTGCAATTGCTGAAGACTGATATAAAGCCTCACACTTCAAAACGTGATTAATTAGACTCAGGGCTCCGTCTTGCAAGGAAAGATAAAGTTGCAGCCTAGATAATTTAAATATATAAGATTTCCACAACATGCCGCCAACAATTTGTAGTATTTGTGCACTTTGTTGACGTGGTAGTGGGAATATATGTGACACATACCACAACTTCGCAAGTAAGAATACATTTACTAAAGTAACCCTCTGTATAATATTTGTACGACGATAATTCATTTCTATTTGACGAGCACGGAGTTTATTTATTGCCATGTTCCAATTATAATGAAACATAAGAGTGGCGCCTGCGTGGAAGTCTATGCCCAATGTTTTCACAGTTTCGGCCCTCCGAAAGGGAAAAACGTCAAATGGCTCGCTGGTCGCGCTGAGCTCCAGTACGGCAGTTTTGTTAGCATTCGCTCGTAGATTAGAGACACTGCGAAAAAGGTCCAGGCATTCTGCCGTCTCTGTAATTTCCCGTTCTGAATGAACGACACATGTGATGTCATCAGCATAGGCATTTAATTTAAAGGACAGGTTCGCTACAGGGAATCCTTGCAAGTGGGCACTGAGCATTCTGCACAGAAGTTCAATGGTGATAGTAAATAAAATCATGGATAGCGGGCATCCTTGTCGAACTCAACACTCGATCTTAATTGGTGGGGTAAGGAATCCGTTAACCAACAGCCGTGACCAAATTCCTGTACACACCATCCGCACTCACTGTACTGCAGTGGCTGGAAAATCGAAATGATGCATAACATGAAGTAAAAATTTATGATCGACTCTATCGAATGCCTTATTCATATCAATACTCAAGATGGCCATTTTACTGTGTTGTATTGACGAAAGTAATTGAATGTCCCTTAGGGCAAGCACGCCTTGTAAAATGGAACGTCCTGGAACAGTACATGTTTGGCCGGGACCAATAATATCTGGCAATCCCTTGGTTAATCTGGTTACACAAAACCGAGCAATTATTTTATAATCGGCATATAAAAGTGTAATTGGCCTATAATCCGCGGGTTTAAGTGGACTGGATATTTTGGGTATAAGAACAATTATCCCTTCTTTATGAGACTTGCATAACTCCCCTCTTTCAAGCACATCGCGAACAACTTCGCAGAAGTCGATACCAATAATATCCCAATAAGTTTTGCAAAATTCGTATGGAATACCGTCAAAACCAGGAGATTTTTTGATGGCAATTGCTGTATTATTGTATTAACTTCCGCATCTAAACATGGCGCCTCCATGCTCGTCTTGCTGTCACAGCTAACTCTTTTCACAACCCTGCAAAACCGATGGAATCATAGCATCGTCCGTGCTTGTTTCGAGTATAAATTTGCAAAGTAAGTGCAAAGCGTTTGCACTATTTCCGGCCGGTCCCGAACAATGGCGCCATCACCGTCAGTAAGCTGGTTGATAACCTTGCGTCGTATTTGCTGCTGTTCCTTAATGATACTAAACATGCTAAATTTCTCTTCTCCGAATATACTTTTATCATTTACCATAATATGACGATTTTGAAACTGTTCACTCAATAAATGCATAAGCTTCTGTTTCGTGTCTCTAATACGTGGAGTTACGTGTGCACCATTGTTTGCCTGCAGATGAAGTTCGTGTAGCATACGTTCGTAGAATGCACGTGTTCCCCTACGTTCTTCTGCCAGTAGGTACGCATGCCTTTTAAAAAGCATCATGACGTTCGGTTTTAAACACACATCCCACCACATCGCCACAGAGGGGAACAAGTATTTTTTGCTATGCCAAAGTACCAAATTAGCTAGGAAGTCCTCTTTTACTTCTGAGTTGTCTAATAAAGACGTATTTAGACCCCATGACCCTCTGCCAAACCGTGTTACATTCGCAAACTTTTCATACGTAAATATCACTGCAGAGTGATCGCTGAATGCTACCGGAAGAACGTCATATCGATGCACCTTGTTTATATGCAGTTTTTTCACGTAGAGTCGGTCAATCCTAGACCGACTCTGTGAAGTCACAGAGGTGTAATGAATTCCTTGGAAGTTATGTACAAGATCACACATGTCTAAGCAAGTTATTAAAGTAGATAGGGCAGCATTAGTAGGATAAATGCCACCCTGATGATCATGGGGGTGAACTATGCAGTTGAAATCTCCACCGAGTATGAACTGATTACAGGGTGGATGGAAAAACGGAATCAAATCCACGGAGAAAAACTGATTTCTTTCATATCTCGCTTGGGAGCCGGAGGGAGTATAAACATTGACTAGCGACACATCGTTTATTAGTCCTAACATCACTCGGCCTGACGGGTGGTAGCGCAGTTCTTCTAGTTCCAGCCCCGCACGTGTAATAATCGCTGTCCCCCGTCCCCGATCACCAACGTTTGTATACACATAAAAGATATGAAACCCTATAAAATCTTAAATTGCTACTTCTTGCAAGAATGCAATGTCAACTGCCTGTGTTCGAATCAGTGTTCGAATCAGCGGCCAATCGCGCACTGGCCGAGACTGCACAAATATTTAAAGTTAAAATTGTCAATAACTCTATCATGTGTGCCTAAAAAATGTCGTGATAGTATCAGAGAGAAGGAAATGGAAAGGTGGACAAAAAGGAAAAGTGGACAAAGAAAAATGGGGGCCGGTAATAGGGCATACAGGTGGGGATGCACACATGTGCCGGTCGTATTGTTAGTTAGTTGGGTTATCAGGACGTTCTTGGCTAGAGGCACACATTTTATTTATAACGGCCTTTGATAGTTCCAAAGATTTCTTCCTGTCTTGTAGCTCTGATTGTTCACTCTGCGATAACACCTTCGCTTTGCGAACAGGACTTACTCTTGTGGCCCGGGCGTCGCGTTCGTAAGGTCGCTTTTCTCTTACGGGCATATTTTCATCCGCAGTTGTTACATGCTCCCGTCTTGTGGTTTCATTGTTTACGCTCTCCACGTCCATGCTGTCCACCCATGAAGCAGAGGACAATGGAATGTGTAGCGGCGAGACATTATGTGTGTGTGTGGTGGTAGCCCTGCGCGAGCAGTAATAGTATTTTGAGCCGCCTCCACGTGTATCTGGCGTGGCGCGGTCACTAAGGTGTTGAGGTTGACCGCATGCTCAGAAGATGAGTCACCGACAGGTGTTTGCATTGGACGACCTTGCTGCTCGGGTCTGCGTAGTGGAGGGCAATCCTCTCGGGGAGAGTGCGGGGCAGGGGTGGACAGTATAGGCGTGTCAGCTGCGAGATTTTCCGTTGCCCTA
The DNA here is from genome assembly GCA_029891345.1 of Dryococelus australis. NCBI lineage: Eukaryota > Metazoa > Arthropoda > Insecta > Phasmatodea > Phasmatidae > Dryococelus > Dryococelus australis. The sequence continues at coordinate 172,571,533 of CM056994.1, read as the reverse complement.
TTCATCCCCCAGCGGCGTATTGCACGTGCGTCCTTTTCTTGCAAACTAGGACACGTAATTCGCTCATGAGTAGGAGACTGGCAGTAACTGCACGTTCGTGGTTGCTCGGGATATATCATTACAGCCCGAAAGTCGTCAACTGAAAGGTAAGATGGACTGTCTTTTTTTTATTTCCATCTTTGCCATGCGTACTCCCGCTTTTACTTGGAATTTGTATTTTTGATTCCATACTTCATCTTGCAATGTAACAAGTCGACCTTACTTCACTAACTCCGTCTGAATTTTTTGATTGTCTATTTCTACAGGTAAATGTAGAATTCTTACCAGTTTTAAGTTATCGAAGACTTGTTCGATGGTGACGTTGATCCTTTCCTGGTCTGCGGTGACTAAAGTTGACTGACCGTTGGTGCGACGCAGTATCGCTTCACAAGGTCCAGAGGAAACAAGTTTTAAAAACAAACAGTTCTGGTGCCCATCCAGATGAATAGCTTCAATTTGATCTTCTGTTACAGTTAAAACCATATCAATCCATTCAGGTATTTCCATAGCCGAAGGTCGTTTGGCAAACACGATACGCAAGGTATTCACGCGCACATTAGAGATGTTGGACAAACCTAGCCATGACTGACACTTATATATAACTATTACTACGCTCGTCGGAACAGAGCCCCGTTTAAGAGCGCGGGGGGACAGAACTCCGCACACCGGACGCGATGTTTACTTCGCCGCTGCTAGGCCACGACTACCACTGACCTCATACCTAGTAAAACTGCTTAAAACTTTGTATATAAGTTTCAAACGTAGCAGCTACATTCCCTCGTGCAATTACAGAAATATTGTTAATGTATTTTATATACTTTTTCAACCAGTTTATATATGCCTTATGAATACTATATTTTAGAACAGTTTTAATTTATGCAAAGCCATGCGATATGCTGCACTTTGACGTCTTGTAACTTTCTGTCTAAGTTTGAATTCTTAAGGTTACATGTAATTATTTTTCTTATATATTCTTATTAAAATAATTATGTAGCAAGTCAGGCGGCTATATGCTAATGTATATGTACAGACATTTAGGTAGATAGATATAATTTGCGAACTCTTAGGAGACTGGCAGTCTCACGAAATTAATTATAGAAGCACCTTTTCTATCTCCAGGAATGTATGTTTAAGCCCTATATAACCTTATTATTTTATAGGCATACCGCACGTCAAATTAAAGATTTATACTTTCAAATATTTTAATTTTTTTTTTTAAGTGGCACTGAAATTTTATGTAGAGTACAGAAAAAATGTTCTCCCAGCTTCATTTCAGGACTTCTCTCATTAAGACTAAAAACTATGAGACATTTATTATATATTATTTAAATTATTTTTCTGCAGGCATAAATAATCGACTACGATTTTGATTCAATGTATATGTGATCTAACCAAGAACTGTAATATTCTCTACATATCTGGTTCGATACAACACCAGCAAGAAATTAAACACTCTTTTTATTTATATTTTTATAGGTATAACTTAAGTCTAATAAAAAATATATATTTTAACATATTAAGTTTTTTTTGTGTTGCACTGAACCATTATGTAGAGTACAGTAAAAAAATTCACTCAGCTTCATTTCAGGAATTCTCTCTTCAAGACTGAAAACAATGCAATGTTAATTATTTATTGTGTCAACAATTTTTTTCGCAGGCATAGCTATTTGTCTCAGATTTTGATTCAATGTATACATGACTAAACCAAGCACCGTAATATTCTCTATATATCAGGTGGGATACAATGCCAGCAAGAAATTATAGACCTTTTTTGTATACATATTTATATAAGACTACAAACAGAATTCATAAAATTTTCACATACTATTATACCAGCATGATCACTTTACCTATGCTTATACACAGCTTTAGACAGTCTACACTAGCAAGCGTCCAACCAGAACACTTGCCTATAAAATCTTCTTCACGTCAATGTTTTTCTTTTAAGGCCGCTCAGCCTTTGGGATACTATCAACATTATACAGTGCTTGATTCGCATTCTTGAATGCTCGGCGACTGATGGTTTCATACAAAAGCTGAGGCTATTCGTAGGTACACTGCAACAAAACATTGTGTTTTATGGGACCTTCTTGAACTTCTTCTGTTAATTGGTTGATTTTCCTTTGCTTAATATGGCCCAGGTATGTACATATGCCTTTTGTATCTGCATAATTATTTCCAATCACACAATCCTTTAAAGCACCCTTGAATGCCGAATGTTTCAGGTAGAAACCGTTCGATGTGGTTTCACCAGCAGCTGGTACAGGTCGTTTCTTCTTAGCTGCTGAAACTCGAGTTTTACCGTTCTTCTTGTGTCTCTTCAGCTTATTACCACATTTGAACAGATGTTTGCACTTGCCACATTGTTACATAGCAGGGAAAGGTCCCTTCACAAAAGTAGTTTTTTCATGCTTCCTAGCACCTTGGCTGTACGCAAATATCTTGTCACAGTAGCAACAACGAAGCATTGGCGAAGTCTTCAAGGATAGCACTGCTGTAAGTTATCCATCCGAAGAAGTCGACGACGCTGTAGATGTCACGCCTGAAGAAGTCGATGGCGATGCTGCTTCTGCTGCTAAGCTTCCGAATTGGAACCATGCTACGTATATACTCGGAAGCAGTCACCTTAACATTCAATGTTCCAGCCAGCGTAACTCATGCCGGTCATCTGCTCTACTGACAAATACCATCCCTACAAATACATCAAGCACAATATCCATCATAACTTAACCAACTATATGGCTAAGGCCAGCACATAACATAACATCCATTCTACTTGTTCAACCAAAAAACACAGCTTCTACATATTGACCATAACAACTATGCATCTAGTCTCTCTTATACTAACTAAACAAAAACGAGCTATAAAATTGAACAATTCTCCTCACACCATCGAAGCGACACTTTTGTAATACTGCCAAAAATAACTAAACATGTGATCACGTCATACCAATTAACCATACAAGAAAACTAACTGCACAACCAAGCAATACTTGTATGCATTCCATCCCATGTCAGTGTTTTGAATATATTTTATTTCTCTCGCCTTCCACTTAACCTCCCCAGCAGCACATTTAGTCACTCCAACGTTTTGTTGTATACACTCCACATACTTGTGTAGAATATGGAATATTATTGACTTTGTCATGCCCATTCTACCACAAGTCAGGACTTTTGAAATACATGTTAACCTAACCTAACATATCCAAGGCACCGTACTTAGCACTGCATACACTACGGGGCTCCGAACTTAGCACCACATACTTTACGTGCTCCGCACACTCTGCAAACCTCTACATGCTCCGCAATTAGCACCACATATTCTACATGCTCTGCATGCTTTGCAAGCTCTACATGATCCTCAATTAGCACTGCATTCTCTACGTGATCCACACTTAGCACTGCATACACTATATACTCCGCACTTACCATTGCATACACTACATGCTTGGCACTTAGCACAACATAATCTATGTGTTCCGCACTTAGCACTGTATACAATTCATGCTCCGCACTTTGCACCATATACACTACGTGCTCCGCACTTTGTACCGCACTTAGCACTGCAGGCATTATATTAAGAGTCAATGGGATAAGGGTCAAGTACCAAGGGTCAAACGGTTAAGGGACAAAGGCAAAAGGGTAAAAGGTCAAATGGTCAAAGGACAAAGGGTGAAATAATCTGTCTTGTGAGCAGCAGGTCTTACAGTTGCCAGCTTTATGAGTTCAAGTTGGGCGAAGGTAAAACTAGGACAAAAAATATTTTCACGTTAAAAACAACTTATTTACTGGTAGGGCAATGATTAGTTAGCAGCTATCGTAGACCACTTTAGAAAAAAGTACTATAGCCCTCCTACGACATGCACTCGCATTACTTTTGTATTTAGCCTGAATTAATAAGTGTTTCAGAGAAGCAGATACAAAAATTAGTATGAATTTATATAAAATATTTATTCACATATATTGAATAGATAGATCACCACATTATGTTGCAGAATATATGCTCTACTTATTAACACCAGAATAAATTTACTCATACTTCTTATTAGAATTCAAGCATACCACAGCCCAAACTGGCCTTACCAAAGAAATATCACAAGTCCAGCATGTTTGCAATACCATCAGATGCTAGCCAAATATCATACTAGACATTAACATAAACCAATCTGTCAAACATCCATACCAACAAATAATACTGACTACCACACGTCAGACGTACGAAACAAAATATGAGTTACCTTGCAGACAAGTACTAGCTACTATACCAACCATAACCCCAACATACTTCTGTCATGCCAAGATCACATTTTATATGATACATAACTACTCATTTCATACTACCCCTACGCCATCCATTAACACTACCAACCAAAACATACTAGGTGACAAACCTCCAGCACACCAGAGAGAATATAAATCAATCTGTCATCCAACAAAACAGTTATTTATTCCAGCGATCCATACTATCATCTTCTCTTATGAATCCTACCAGTTATATTGATAACTTAATGGACCTAAGTAATAAATCAGATAATCAATCAATTGTACCACGACATTGGCTTACTTCTGCCATGCAGTGTCGAAAGCCATACAACCCAACATACATACATACATACATACTATACCATCTGAAGATATCAACTAAACACCACAGCAGATAACCATACCAACAAAAAATATACAGCCCAAATCATGTCTTTCACTCTAACTCAAGCATACCTCAATCATGCTATTAACAATACATACCATATCATGTTTGGGTGGAGTGTGCCTACAAAAAGCTTCAGCCTTTTGATGAAGCCATCAGTCGCCCAGCATTCAAGACTGTGAATCATGCACTTTTACAATATCGATAGTATCCCAGGAGCTGTAAAGGCCTTGAAAGACAAACTTTGTCGTGAAGAAATAGAATATATGGGCAAGTGTTCTGGTTGGGCGCTCGTTAGTGTAGACTGCCTTGAGCTGCGTAGAAGAAGACAATTTTAATCATATGAAAAGTGATCATGCTGCTGTAAATATAGTATGTTAATAAAGTGGAAAATTTAAGAATTCTGTTTGTACTCTTAAGTTTTTTAAATAAATGTAAATTATAAAGTATTTAATTTATAGCTGGTGTTGTATCCTACGTGATATATGTACATAATATTACGGTACTTGGTTTATTCACGTTTACATTGAATCAAAATCTGAGTAAAATAGTTATGCCTGCGAAAAAATAGTTGAGATAATATATAATTAACATCCCATAGTTTTTAGTCTTGAAGAGAAGTCCTGAAATGAAGCTGAGAGATCATATTTACTGTACTTAACATAAAATTTCAGTGCCACTTTAAAAAAAATTATTATATGTTTAAATATAAATTTTTAATTTGACGTACGGTTTGCCTTTAAATAATATGTTTATATAGGACTTAAACAAACATTCCTGGAGTTAGAAAAGGTGCTTCCATAATTTAATTTCGTGAGACTGCCAGTCTCCTAAGAGTTCGCAAATTATATTAATCTACCTAAATGTCTGCACACATACTCTTGCTTATCGTCGCCTGACTTGCTACATAATTATTTTAAAAAGAATATATAAGAAAAATAATTACACGTGAGCTTTATAATTCAGACTCCGACTGAAAGGTACGAGAAGTTAAAATACAGCACATCGCATGGCTTTACGTACACTAGTACTGCTCTAAAATATATTATTCGTAAGTCATACATAAACCAGTAAAAAAAAAATACATAACAATATTTTTGTAATGGCACGAGTGAATGTAGCTGCTCTTTTTAAAACTTGTATAAGCACTTTACTTGGTATTAGATGGGTGGTCTAGTGGTTAGCATGCTGAACTTCTTATCCACAGGTTCCGAGTTCGAATAATGTCAGGGCATGAGGACTTTTTTATGTTACCTGCTATTATGCGAAAGTGTGAAATTTAGAAAATTTAAAATGAGAAATGTCAGAGAGAAAAAGAGAGTGTGAAAGAATGGAATGATAGAGCATGAATATACAAGACAGAATAGGGGTATGACAGCACGATCGTATGTGCCTTGAAAAGACGTGTCCGGTGATATACAACATTTATTACTAATACCTTTAATTTTTTTTATAAAAAAATATAGTTCTATTTAAAAAAATGTATAAAAATTATTTTATTATGATATCGGGATCGTATGCGCCTTCAAAAGACGTTTCCGGTGATATATAACACTTAATACTTACTCCTTTACAGTTTTTTACTATATAAATTTATTTAAATTAAAAAATCATTTTAGTTTATCAATGTTAGCTGGAAGTTTAAAGCGACTCCCCCCCCCCCCCTCCAAACATTCTAAAATCGGCTCGTTTTTGCCGTTCGGGCGTTCGCTACTACATATTCTGGCACACGGCATTTTTTGAGGAAAAAACGAAAAATTTTTAGGGCAAAACGGGAAATTTGTAAGGAAAAAAGCGAAATTTTTAAGCATTTTTAGGATTAAACATACGATTTTGTGTGAAAATGGACGATTTAAAAAAAAATGAAAGAAAACAACATGGCGGACAGTGACCTTGGCGCCTCGCACCTCTCCTTGATCCCTTAGGAAATACCATACCCTACTACACATGTCAATTTTTTAAATGCCTACAGGAGAGAAAACGAAAAAGAGTAGCGTTCAAATGAAAACGATATGGCCGTCCCAGGGTTGTCAAAATGGAAACCATACAAAATAAAATTTGTTGTGGAATTCAGAGTGCCTAACAAAATTATGGCCATAGTTTCGAGCTTGACTTAGAGTGCGCGAAACAGAGAAACTTTAACTTGCATGCAATAAAAGAGGCTATTCATTAAATATAAATAAAGTACCTTAAACCACATTATCTTGAGTGGGTGCTAGGATGCGTTTTCTTTCACATTCTTGTTTACCGTTTCGTGAGTTGCGGTTCGCTAAGGTTGCCACTCATGTTTATTTGCTAACTGTTGGTGTGAATAGAGGCAAGAAACCGACATGATATTTTTTGAAAAGGTTGGGGTCTCGGTGGCTAACCGGTTAGACAGCTCGCCTCCTACCAACGCGAACCGAGTTCAATCCCCAGTAGTGTCACCCCCGGATTTTCGCAAATGACAATTGTGCTGGACGAAGGCGCTGGTAGGTAAGTTTTCTCGGCGATCTCCCGTTTCCCCCGCCCTTGCATTCCAGCACTACTCCATTATCATCTCATTACGCACTCATCTTTTCTCAAGACCTTCTTATTAAGCGCCACCCAAAACTCTCAACTCAACGTATACATTAAAGGAGTTGCTAAAATAATCCACACTGTAGTATTAATGTGAGGAAATATCGGTGATTATAAAATTAAGGTTAGCAGAATGTTTCTTATAGTTTGAACTGTACTAAACTAAGTTCACGCATTCATAAAATTTAGCCTATTGTGTAAATAAATTTTTTTTAGATAATCTTAAGTAGGCATTTATTAGGGTATGTATTGAAATATACGATCAAATATAATATAATTACTGTTCTCTTGCGAACAAAATGCATGATAGCGTAGGCTTATGTATATACGACAAAATCTTTCTCTGGAAAAACATATTTTGTTATGCTATTTATTATACGATTTAAATAAATTAATGCAATCGTGGAAATATGAAGGTGCTATTCTGTCGAAATACTTAATAGGCAAACAACTAGCGCAATTGTTTACAACAAAATTAATGTTTTTGATTGGGCACATATGCTTTTACTGTTTCCTACCTTTCATGATGTACAAAAATACTTAATTTTTCTCCGTATGGTAATGTATTTTTCAATAGAGAATGTGCAGGCTACATGTTTTCCTTATTATGCCAGTTTAGTGAGGGGAATTAAAGCAAAATACAAAGTGTTGTAATTTTAAATTTGCAGTAAGGGCACATAAAGATAAAAAAGTGCTACAAGTAAGCTGAAATATAATACGGAATCTAATTAAAATCTTACCTTTAGCTGCACGATTAAAATATGTATAGCAGTGGTACAAAATAAATTGAATCGTAGAAAATTTATAACTTTTCATTTAAATATAATTTAAATTTTGAATTTTGATATTATGGTAAAAGATTATGAAAAAGTAAAATTAAAATTGTAACATTTTTGTATGTTCGGAAGTAACAAACTCGTTAAGAATTGCCGAAATAAAATAAAAGTTGTTTATTATTTACAGATTTCACATAGCAAATATAAGGAAAGAGCGTGCTATGATTTTCTTTTCGTGTAACAGCCGGAAACAGAAGAATAAAATAGGAAAATAGTACAGTTCTTACAATATAATATGAGGTGTGTTAAAAACCGCGTTGATTTTAGGTTCCTCCGACCGCGCTAATCTGCTCGGTGTAGCACGAGAAACCAGGTTAAGGTAGCGGGCCACTAGTTTCTGGCTTGGTAGGTCGATGATACCGCATATACTTAAACAGGCAAGAGATACATTTATGTGTGGCTCGTCCATGCTACGTCTAACTCTGCGTGAACAATAACTACGCACGCAGAACACGATGTACTGGAATCAAAGTGCAATCCAGATTAGAAAGTTAAATGCAAAGTGAGTACAAGTCAAGCAGTGTCCTACACTGCTGAGCTGAAATTAAACAGGTTTAATATCTGTTGCAGTTTTGTCGTGGTGACATGAACGGAAAGTATTTGATTGGGACGTTAGTGAAGAGATTTCACATTAATGAAATTGTTAATCTCGGCCATGTTTGCTTGTACACACTTTTTCTCCGATGTTTCGCTAAACCCTTAATTGCCGATGGCAAAAATTTGTCTTCTGTTAACAATTAAGTTCAGGATGTATACACTGTTTAGACATCGTTAGACAACTATTTTCCTAACTTTTACCAGAAATGTTTCAAAACTAAGCTGTAACATGCACGAAGTAGTTTTTTTATTAATGTTTTCCATTCACTTTCTTTTTCTGGTAAACTTCGTTTCGGAAAATATTCTAAATTCACATAGAATATATGATAAACATAGCACAACAAGCTAAATGTTATTTACATCCGTAATTCTGAAAATAAGCGTATTACACACTTAAATTTTATTATATAATATATCCTGCCACAAAACAACTTCTTCGCCAAATTTTTAAGAAGACATTTGAGTGCTTCCCGAGATATTACAAAAATGTATTTTTCCATATAGGGCTATTCTACAAAATGGTGGAGAAATGAGTTTTGTTTCTACAGACGTGCTAATAATTCTAAAGACCAAAACCAAATGACATTACTGAAATAGATCCAAGATACGTTATCTGTTGGAAGGCATTTCCAGTTAATGAAAGTGTTTCAAGTAGTACAGTAATTATAAGTTAATTTTGTAATCCTGTTATATATTCTCGTAACAAAATTAAATTCAATGTTGGTGACCAAATTAATTTGTATAGGAAGTTAACAGGTACTACAGGAAATATGAAAATATTAGGTTGTGTTGAATTGGTTTATAGTCCTTGAATAATTTTGTACAAATATTAAAGTATACGTAAATGTATTTGGGATTAAATCTACATTAAATTGATATAACATATACAGAATGTGTTATGTAATACCACCTTCAGCACTCAGGCAGATCCCATAGAGCTACGGGTATCTGCCGCGCTAGGCAGCACGACCTTCCTTATATATATATATGTTATCAGTTAACCTCTGAGTGGAAAATTCCATGCATTCGACATCACATCAGATAAAAACTTTAACTTTTTGCACATTATTGCCGGTTATCTTCTGAACTCTGTATTGACATTAATACTTTAATATTCGTATGGCGGTCTCTCACAAAATGGCGGAAAAAAGTGGTAATATTTATACACATTGTATGGTTGTAAATTATAATCCCTGCACACAGAGTTAAGATGGTATCCATTGCATGGTTTTCGACGATAAATTACCAGGGGTCAGGAATGCAGAATCTGCGGACTAAGCCACAATCGATGAGGCAGGTACGTTACAATAACTACCCGAGTTGCTCGCTCGCACATATTGGCGCTCGCTCGGCACTCTCGACCCACTTATATTGCACCTCAATTATGTACCATAAAAGAAAATGTCAAAAATATTTATTTGTAGTACGTTTGGGCTGCCTATAAACACCTCTAGGTGCTCGCTCACACTTATTGGCAGCTTATATTACCACCTAGTGTTCAACATACCAATCTCCAAAACTGTATCTCAAATGGTATGCAAATGGCGGCAGAAAATGTCTTCCCGATGATATTTCTGTTGGTGGCATATACCACCACCTATAGTCCAACATAATCAAATATCTTACCAAGAACCAACAGTTTATCTCAAATGGTTCATAAATTTCGGTAGAAAACATCTTTCCAGTGAAATTTCTGTTTGGCAGCTTAGACTAACGCCTAAGATTTAACATGATATACGAACTTACATACTTCGAAATTCTTGTAGTTAGTTGAGAAATTTATGGTAAGCATTTAAAAGTTGCTGTAAATATATCGCGAAGAGGAGAACCTAGGACGAAATTAATGGGTGTGTTGGAACGGCCGAAGCAAGCACATTTAATTATTGTATACTTTTTAAATTGATCGTACAAATTCCGAAATTACGGTATGCACATGCCATTATTGCTGAACAATAAAAAAGGATATATGAACTTGTGCTATAATTATGGTACATCAGAACTCAACTTTAATAATTGTAAACACGAATCTGAATTGTGGGGGAAAAATACCACCCTCCGCAGAAGTGGGGCGGTTGAGGGGGTCGGCAATCATATCTTGCTCATCTCCTCCCAGGGCACTATCGATCCCCTCCAAGGCCAATTTTCCCTTCTTCAGCGTCTTCACGTAAAAAGTTTATCGGGGAAAACTTTTGTTCTTGATAAGTAAGATAAGTAAGGGGTGTGGAATAACAACAATATATTGCACATTTCTCCCGAGGCACTATCGATACCCTCCTAGGCCTGTTCCCTCCTCCTCGTAGTTTTAGTGTAAGGTGTTTAACAGTGAAAAGTTTTGTTCTTGAATATAGAGTAGACTAGGGGACGAGCCAGCCGAATCCGTGGCCTAAGCCACCATCGGTGAAGCAGATAATTGTACAAAATAGTACATATGGTACAGTGTTGTCTGGGAACTCCAGCACATTCTCGCTCGCGCCTATCAGTGCTGGCACGCACATCCCGACTTGCAGTTGCAATAGGAATAATGTTAAAATTATGGAAAATTTATGGTATATTTAGTAATTATGGATAGCATATTAGACTGAAATGAACCTGCAATAGCTTATTGGAAAGTTAGGGAGGTACACATGCTATTATGGCACGAATTTCGAAATTATTGTATGGAGTACCGAAATTGTGGCACACTCTACCATAATTATGGCATGCTAAATATGTACTTGACTTTGTACCATAATTATGGTCCTTGTATGTTATGGTCCTTGTATGTTACGTCGTGCAGTAGAGGAGATTTACTTGTGTATTATTTCTCTGGATTAAATTTGTCTTCTGGACGTGCTCTGTCATTGCGAGAAGACTTGGTGAAAGATCTCGGCCTCGAGCCCAGTACACTTCGCATGCAAAAGGCGTGAAGTTGGAGGTCCAGTCCGGAAATCCTTGCTTTTCGCGACGTGATAATATTAATCGGATTTCTCCTGAGATTTGCACACGTAATTATTTTTACGTTTTCGGAACAGTTTGTACAATACGCTTTCGTACATTCTTGCCTTGCTTACGTGGACATTACACTTTTGTAGACATTTTAGTTTTTATATTCGCACGTTAATGTGCTCAGCACGTAACAGCCTTCAAACTCATCGTAGAAGCATAGCCATCGAAAAATTGAATTTGCAGAAGGCCTCAATCATCTCGAAAACTTCAGTTTCGGTACCTCCCAATTATGTTCCCCGTACTTGCTCGCATCTTCTGACCTGAATGGAGAAAATTCGGCGATGGTCACTTTTTCGATGTCGCTGTCTTCGATGCCGGAGCTGATGGGACTGTCTGCGAAGCTGGACGAGAATACACTGTATTCCAGGGTCTGGTACGAGTTGACAGATGACTGGTGGTAGCGAGCGGGTTGCCTACTTGTAGTTGGTTCGTGCCAGTCGACGGTATGGACAACGTTGCTCCTCGTGTCAATATCGTGTGGATTAGCTGAAGAACGCTCTCTCCATTGTCTGCTACATTGCTGATAGTTTCTTCTATACTCTAAGACATGTAAACCTTAACAGGCATTTGAAACGATATTATCACCGGGCTCTCCTCTCGAAATAGCGAAGTACCACTCTTCCCAGAGACACTCAACGACGCGTCTTATAAATTAACAGTTTATGGTGGGTGGAGCTCATGTGACTTATTATCGATTGGGGAGCATTGATGGGGGTAAAATTGATTTAACTAATTGGTGGAGCTTTGCCGACTAATTAGTGGAACATAGGTGGTGGAGCTCATGCCAATGGATAGCATTGGCGAGGGTAGACTGGAGGTGACTAATTGATGGAGGCTTGCTGAATAAACAGTAATTAATTAGCCAATAGGAATCATTGGTGGAACGAAGGTTTCCGAATACATCCGAGTAAACGGCCAATGGGAAAATTGGGGTGGGGTGGAACAGAGGCATTTGATTTGACGAACAAATGTTTCCGAAGACACCCGAGTAATCGGCCAAAAGGAATATAGGGGTGGAAGAAATGAGAGGAGGGGGGTACTTGAAATCTTATATATATTGCAAGGAACTGAAAAGAGGTGAGTAATTGATAGAACTAACATTAGGGGAGGGGGTGGAGTGGACGCGACTAATTACAACTGTACATGTAAGTTTTTAAAAATAATTTGTTATAAATTATAAACAAACATTTTTTATAAATTTTTTGTGAGTTTTTATAAAATTTTTCTAAAAACATTTTTCAATCAATTTCAATTCTTTTTAATATGATTTTTTAAATCTTTTTTTTTTTTAATATAAAATATTTTTAACAAATTTTAAACAATTTTTAAACTTTTTTAAATTACTTTCAATATTTTTTAAAGATTTTAATTATCTTTCATAAATTTTCAGAAAAATATTTTATACAAATTATTAAAAAAATAATTTTAAATTTCAATTTTTTTAACTATTTTTTAATAAGAATTTTATTTTAATTTTAAAAATTTTTTTAATTAAAATGTTTTAACGATTTTTATCAATTTTGAATAGTTATATAATAAAAATTTTTGAAATATATTTTCTATAAATTTCTAATAACTTTTAAATAAGAATATTTGAAATAATATTTTAAAAATTTTAAAGAATTTTTTCTCTCATTTTTTTTTTTTGGGGTCAGAGGTGACCAGGGTCTAGGTCAAGGGTCAAAGGTTATGGTCAACGTCATATGAATATAATATGGATGTCGGATGACGTATCAACACGGGGGCCGGCCAGCTCCGGATCCGATCCCGGATCCCTTTATGCTTCAATCGGTTATTTCCTACTTCTGAAGTAATTCGTGTTTAATTTCCTCTCAGCATTTTACATCACTGCATGACTTGTAATCACTTTACATTTAACTTACTAATCAATCTTGATTGCACTTTTATTCCAGTACACTGTGACCTGGGTATGTGGTTCTTGTTCGCGCAGGACTAGACGTAGCATGGACGAGCCGCACATAAATGTAGCTCTTGCCTATCTCAGCAGATGCATTATCGTCGACCGACCAACCCAGGAATTAGAGGCATGTTATATTGCCGTAGTTTCTAGTGCTGCACCGAGCAGATTAGCGTGGTCAGAGGCACCTACAATCAATATGGAACCCTCCCACCCTTTTTCCTTCACGGTTTTTAACATACTTCGTATTATATTGTAACAAAGTGTACTGTTTTCCTATTTTATTATTCTATTTCCGACTGTTATATTAAATTAGAATAATTGGACGGTATTCCCATATATTTGTTACGTGAAATATTTAATATTATAATATAAAATTATAATATTATAATAGTATAAAACTTTTATTTTCTTTTGGCAATTCTTAACGAGTTTGTTCCTTCCGAACATACAAAAATACAGTATTTTTATTTTTCATTTTTTATAATCTTTTAACATAATGATATTAAATAATTCAAAATTCAAATTATATTAAAATGAAAAGTTATAAATGTTCTAAGATTCAATTTATTTTGTACCACTGCTACAAAAATTTTAATCGTGCATTTAAAGATAAGATTTTAATTAGTTCCGTATTATATTTCAGCTTACTTATAGGACTTTTTTTATATTTATGAACCTTTATTACCAATTTAAAATGACAACCATTTGAATTTTGCTTTGATTTACCTCACGAAGTTGACATAACAAGGAAAACACGATAACTACACATTCTCTATTGAAAAATACATTACCATATGGAGAAAAATGAAGTATTATTGTACATCATTAAAGGTTGGAAACAATAAAATCATATGTATAAGGCTCGCAACATCCCCCCTCCCTTATAGTGATGAAAAGAGCTGTCCCCAGCTCTGGAGGGATATAAAAGAAAATCATTAGGTATTGTACAATTGTAGGAGAAAACTTGGGGGATGATTATAAGAGACTGTCAGTTGGTAGAAAATATTCTGAAGTTGTAAATAAGGAGATATAGTAAAGAATACTGATTAACTTGAAGAGTGAGTCCCAAATTTTTGTGTAGTTGTGTGTAGTAGGAAAGTTGAGCCAAGTAGCAGCAAGCCTGTTTGTGTTCCACTTCATGTTCTGTTCGGGTCGGTGAACTAACACACGGGGCTGGTCGTGGAATTTGCTTCACACGGAGGCCGGTCGATGTCCTGGTTGGCGTTGGTGCGAGACAATGGATAGCTGGGGAAGGGAGGGTGCATGTGAGTGGATATTGACCGCTACCAACCGTTGATTTACAAATGTTGAAGTAAGGTAGTTATAAGTGATACCATGCTCTAGCTGTGAAATTACTATCTTGTAGGCTGCATATTCTTGACTTGTCTAAGGGGTATTATATCTACAAAAATGATCAACAGAAATACATAATTATTGTATTAAGTATCACTACTAATCTATTTTCTTCAGCTCATTTGGCATAATAAATTGCTGGTAAGGAGAAACTTGTTAATTCAAAATAACTAAATGTCGCTAACGTCTAGGATTTGTACATACTCTACATGTGTGATCCATGTATCGTAAACAAGTATACAATATTTACAGAGATTGTAATAAATTACCTTATTTTATAACTGAGACTTGCTAATACTTGGAGGAGGTTATTATTGTACTGGTGGTAGATTGTATAGTACAATTATTTGCATGAGTATTGGATTAATATCATAAACAATATCCCTTGATAACTGAAGTATTTACCTATATAAGTGTTTACCTATATATTACAATATAATAATTCGTTTCCAGGTGTCCTAACATGGTATTGTATGCACAGTTCTTCTTAGGGTTTATTTAGAGTTAATAATGTTCTTTAACAATCTTTTTTCTTTAAGAAAAATAGCATCATGCTATATCTTGAAAGTGAATAGACATAACTGCAAAACAAATACTAATATTACTTTTAAGAGATTGGTAGTGCAAACCTTGATTGAATATCAAGGAAAATATTACCTGTTCCACTTACATTATTCCTGTTAGAAACACGAAATCTGGAAGGCTATCGTGTCTAGTAGAACGGTCAGTAGTAAAGTTGCCTTCCTTACATATAATAAGTTATTTTACCTCTTAGCTTGAAGTTATTTGTATGCACTCACTGTTCCGATACTAGTGCAATTGGTTCTTTTTATTACAAAAAAACTATTATTTTAAAATGTGCTTTATGTGTGATCATTGAAAAAATCTGTAGGTGAACGTTCACGTTATTTCATATGGCTGTACTCTATCACTTAGTGATATAACAAGCTTGCGAGGCCGATGTATATATATCTACAATATGACAGAACACTAAGAATCTATAGAAATATACAAAATGAAGTTAAACTGAATTGCAATACACAATAATATACACATCTGTGCATTATGTCTGAGTAATGATTATATATATATAAATATATATATATATATACACATATATGTGTGTGTATAGACCTGTCTGTTTTCAACTTTTATAAATTGTGATATCATTTGGACATATGTATTTAAATAATATCATATATTTTATATTATATATTAATATATAAACATATATAAGTTTAAATATTATCACCATTTATAAAAGTTAGAAACAGACCGGTCCACACACACACACACACATATATATATATATAAATATATATATATATATATATATATATATATATATATATATGAGAATGTTTTTTGGTGCAGCAATATGTGAACTGAAAGGAAAATATGTTGAAAGAACCTAATATGGATATTAAAAGTTATAGAGAAATTTATTTGATTCTATTTTCTGCCGGCAGTATTTGGACTCTTTTAATGTATAACGGACAGGTTGTTGGGAAACGTGTAAGGGAATGTGCAAGTACGGAAATTAATACAATTTGAAATTATTAACTTGAGCTCTTTTATGTAACAACGGAATTCGTTGTTGTACTACGGAATCGTTTCTTACTGAAATGATTTCAGCTGCCGCTCAGGCGGAAGAGCGACGTGTGCTTCAAAGAAGTTGGTACCTTTACTCACCACGCTGTTCATACGTGGTCGTAGAAGTGCCGTGTAGTTTACCGGCATCGGCTTGCTTGCAGGGGGCCGTGCCAAGCGAAAGATCGCATTAGATGTTAAGCCCTGCCGTGGCGTGGACGTGCTGCGGGTCATGAGTGCTTATACGGTTACACCGCGTTGTGAAGCGCTTTGCGGTTGGGAGGGCCGGGTTCAGTCCTCGTCTGGGCGACAGCGGTCGTCATCCATGTGGAAATTTTGGCTGATGCGTGACTGGGACAAATGCGAAGGGGGAAGTTTGGAACGGGCTTTGAGAAATACAGCATTAGTAATTTTTTTTTTAATGAGTGAGTGATATTGGTACTGGTATGTGAGTGTGTCCGTTGTGATATTTGTGCCATATGTAATATACGAACAATAAAATGATGCAGACGACGATGAGCATGTCAGTAAGTGTTGTGCTAAAGTAGGAATATTTCGGGAGTGTTATCATAGGTAACAACATAATTATAATTTTCTGATAATTGTGTCATATGCGTGTGCAAGTGGGTATTAATGCAATTAAAATGGAAATTGTGTGCCAGTCTGTGTGGATTAGTTCCGTTGTATTTGATGTATGTATTCCGGTGTGAATGTATACTTGTTACGGTTGAAAATAAGCACTGTGGAGCCACTGAACAGGACTACCAATAATTATCTGCGTGTACGGGTGCCACAAATGTGTCTGCTGTGAATAAGAATTTCGTGTTGAGTACGGAATTCATAATCACTAGGACGATTTAGTTCTGTTATTCCAATGGACTCATGATGAATATTTGAAACTATGTGTTTTGGTAATCAATATATGCTGATGATGGTACATTCGAGATTAGGAAATTTTTGTGGCGTATTTCTGTGCTTTTTGTAAAGGAGTCCTTTTGGCATTGAAACTTGCATGTAGTCAGGTTCGATGGACTTAGGTTTGCGAAAAATATTTCTCTTAACCATTGAATGATATTTTTGATTGGCTGTGGTCGTGGTATATGTAAAAGTTTGTCTACATGTTCCGTCTTTACATCAAATGCTCAATTTGTTATGATTGATACTCCAGCGGAATAGTTTTCTCAGTGCTACGCAGGTAACATGATCTGTTTCGTAATTGAAATTACGTTGGTGTAATGTGATAGACATATTAATCACAATTTTTATTTAAAAGCGATATCTGACTTCTGATAAGCAATCTTGAAGAGCTGAAACTATATTTTGTGAGTGTGAGTTTGTAATAATTTGTGTGTTGTTGCGGTGAGATTGCTAATTTTAACTGTGTTGTTTGTAATTGCTTGCGCAATTCATTGATATCCTTTAGAAATGTTTAGTGTGGAATAATTTTGAGTAGAAATGTTTTGTTTCATTGTGTAAGATGCGTTAATATTCCCTATTCTTGCAGCACCGTGTTTGAAATGTGAAGGACGATTGAAAGGGTGAGTTGTTGTGTGAATGCTAATAATTCAGCGTGGAGTGATGGTCCTTGTTTACGTACTGCAATGCAATGTTTTTGATGGCTGCTGATATTATGTTCAAGCGGTCATCAAGCCGTGATATTGTGTTCTCTACATTATTTACATTGGATTTTGTAAATTTTTTCAATATTTTGCCAGAGGTTCTACGTTTGAAATGAGCTTATCGATGTATAGGTTTGGCGAAGAGTTTTAGCACTGCACAAAGAACTCTCCAACGAGTTAATGAGTTAAGTTGATTCAATGTAGGCTTGGTATTCTGTGATAAAGGGTTTTTGAATATTGCCAACAGTGTGGGAGATGAACTTAGCGTTAATACATGTGTGTGTTATATTAAGTCGTCACATCCATTCTACCCACATGTGTATGATGAAAATGGTGACGGGCATCTGCATAGGTATGTTGTATATTATTAGGACTGAATCCTCGTACACAACGGTTTTTTTTCTGTTCACTAAATGCCGGCATGGGCGCAGAATGCGGGACGTTGTGCGGGGTTGTCAGGACAAGCATGGCGGATAAATATAAATAAGGAGGATAAAACGCAACACTGAGCTTCACATAGTGGCCACCTGAAAACAACTTAAAAAGTATGTCGTTTTATTGTATTTCAGTTACAGTTTGCTAGCAAGTTTTAAACATAATGCTTAGTGTTGATTGTGTGCAATGTGTGAGGTATGGGGCTGTATGAATGTGGCAGCGGCAGCATTCGATGGCAGTCGTGTGTTCCTTGTGTAGGAATTGGTAGTATGTCTTTCTGTTGAGATGGTGGTGGGGTGGGAGGTGGTAGTTAGAGTTATATTATTCTGTGACTGGCAGCAGCAAATATTTTGTTTTGTAGACTGAGTCCTTGGTTTGTTCCTAAGGTGCGATATCTTTGAGTTCCTGGTGTTTACCACGTCTGTGTAGATCTCACCGCATGTTTTCATTTCCAAGAGAACATTGTTTTTATTCAAGACTTTAATAATATAGAAAGTTCGTGTGTACTTGAAAGCTAATTCCTTTCCGACGATGATGGTTTCTTAACGAGACCCAATCGTTGTCTTTATATGTACTTGGTTTAAGCCGGTGGTAAAAATATTTTGTTTCTCTTGTTTTGTGTAATGTTTGTACCCACTGTGTTGTGGATATGTCAGGTTTTTTAAAGACTACATGTAATGGTTGGGTTGCATTAACGCCATGTATTAGGTAGAATTGGGGGGGGGGGATCCTGTTGAAATGTTAATTTTTGTATTGTAATTAAATATAATATACTCTAGTTATTTGTCTCAGTTTTGAGGATCCGATTCTGCATAAATAGTAAGCTGCTGACCTAGGACTTTATTTAAAGATTCCGTAAGATTGTTGGCTTGTGGGTTATATTCAGTAGTAAATAGTTTCTTAAGCTTTAATTCGGCAAGGAGTTGTGAAGTTATTTTGTTTCGAAAAGAGATACCTCGGTATGAAAGTATGTATTTAGGACAGTCGAATCGTAGTATGACAGATTTGATGAGTTCTGCATTAGTTGCAGCATCTACATATTTAACTGGTGTGACCATGATATATCGTGTAGCGTATTCCATCATTACTCAAATGTATTTGTTTCCAGCAGTAAAATTGGAGAGGGGGGGGCTTTAGCATCTATCGACCACATGGAAAATATTGGCGGGGGGATGGGTTGTAGTTCGCCTTCAGGTTTACTTTGTCCTTTTTTCGCTCATTGACACGTTTCACGTGTTTTTATATACTGTTTAATGTCTGTGTCAATTGAATTCCAAGTATATGCTTGCCTAATTTTGACAATTGTTTTCCGTATGCCAAAATGTCTACCACCTGCTAATTCATCGTGGTGTGCTATAATTATTTCTGGTGCATAGTGTTGTGGCACCACAGTTAAATGGCGTTCCCCTGTTGGTGCATTCATTTTGTAGTAGATTTCCGCATTTGCTGTTATGCCGTATATACGGGCTAGGCGACTAATGGATGGGGGTGTAATATCTGGTTTTGTGAGTGATTGTTTGACATGTTGTAATTAAAATGAAAACAGCTCTTTATCTGATTCTAATGATTCTCCAATGTTTGAGATTAAAGGAATGTTGTGTGTTAGGCTATTTGTAGTACGCATGTATATAAACACACGCAATAGGCCAATCATATTTGCATTTTGTAACTTGTGATTTTGTATTCGTTAGTACACTGATTTCTATCTGGCAATAGCCTGATGCTGCTTGTAATATTATTTCAATAGTTAAATAATGTTGTTCACTAAGGAGTGGGGTTTTTAATTTTTTGAATATTGTCTTGTCTTGCGCGTTAAAGGTAACTTGTATGTTTCCCTGTTTTGAGTAATGTGCTTGAAGATTGTGGTTTAACTTCGTCGGTTTCTCTGTATTAAAGAATATTACTATTGATAATGCATGGTAAATGTTGGCTACATATGGAGTAGTGTCAAGTATTGTATATTGTATTTCATTTTGTTTTTCTGATACGTAAGTTGTGTCTGCATCTGTGGTATACGTGATAAATAATCTTCAATTATATTCTGTTTTCCTTTAACAATTTTGTTTCAAAAGTGAAGTCACTCACCGCTGTAGAAATTTTTTGGATCTGTGAATTATGTTCTGTCATAGATGCTAGATATCTTAGCGATGCATGGTCTGTTTCTACGACGAATGGTCATCCATACAGGTACTGTTGCAAGTAAATGTAAAAATACTTTAGAGTGCCAAGCACAAACACACACACACACACACACTCTCTCTCTCTCTCTGTCGTGGACCAAATTCTCTCATTCTGTGCAAGTGATTTTGATGCGTATGGGATAGTGAATCTTTGGCCTGATGCGTTTTCTTGTAGTAGAGCACCGCCTTTGGCTGTATTAGATGCATCACATGCCAAAATTGTTTTTATTTCTTCTTTGAATTGGGCTAATATAGGGGCTGACGTTATGGGTTGTTTAAGTTTTAGGAATGCTGACTGTTGGTGAATATCCCAATGAAATTTTGTATCCGTTTTTGTTAATAAAGTAAGGAGTTGTGCATTTGAGAATAATTACATATCAATTTTCTTAAATATGATGTGAGGCGGAAAAATAAGCCTAATTGTTTTATGTTAGTAAGGGGGTGTATCAATTAATATTTTAATTTTTTCTGTATCTGGTGTTATACCATTGGGTGTGAGTTTATGGTCTCATATTTTTATTTCTTGGTGTGCAAATGTACATTTCTTAGGGTTTAATTTTACTCCGAATTTTCTCATCCATTCCAATAGTCTTTTTAAATTTCTAATATATTAATCAAAATCTTTCCCTATTACAAAAATGTCTTCCGCGTAGCAGACTACAGAATGCCATTTCATGTCGCCTAATAACACGTCTAAAAATTCTTGGAAACATTTTCCACTACTTTTTAAACCCATTGGTAACCTGCAGTATTGGAAAAAATAAATCTGATCTATTGCAAACACTTATTTGTGTCTGTCTTCTGGTTGGATAGGTATTGCATAGAAGCCAGGGAAACATGTCTAAATGTATTTATTTAGTTTTCTGTAGTATTTGTAAAGTATCCTTGATTCTTGGTAAGGGGTAAGTTTGGTGTGCAATAAAATTGTTAAGGCACCTGAAATCTGTAAAGATTCTTATTGGTCCATCCTATTCTGGCTCTACTAAACATTGTGCTGAATATGGGATAGTGGATTTTTCTATGAATTTGGCGTCTTACATATTTTGAATTTGTTGTTTGAGGGTGCCTCTTCTTACGGCCAATTTTCTGGTTTGCAGTGAATAGGTTTTTCTGTTTTAAAATCAGTTGTAATTTTATACTCTTTTCTATCTGTTAATACAGTTATTTTAAATAAAAATCTATCCTTATGTTTGTAGAAAATTTGTAATATTTTCCTTGCTATCTGGGTGTAAGGTGAGATTGATATTGTAAAAGGGCAGTTTACCTTCTTCTGGTTCTAAATTCTGCATTTGCTGAATTGTATTCAAAAACAAAATACTGTTTCCTCTGTCTTAATAAAAAAATTACACTGTAATAAGTTTGTTGTATCTATGATGTAGTGTAGCTATCTAAGTGTAGAAATCTGGTTTTTGCCTATGTTTTGTAAGAAAATCACAGTCAATTAAAACATCTGCTTTAAGATTTTCAATAACCATGAAGGCATGAGTGTAGGTGTTCTTCAATTTGAAACTTCAGACATATAATGTTGTGAGGGAGGTAATTCGTCTGTGGCTCCTACAATTTTAAGGGGTGGTTGGACTGGTTTTAATTTATTATTCCATGTCATGGTGGCTGCTATACATGAATTGGAGCATCCTGTGTCAATTAATGTTACAAAAGAAGTATCTGACGTGTAGATAATGAATTTTGGGGTGGTTGGGATGTCTTCTGAAATTTTCGATACTTCTACTAATTTTGTTCTTGTTCCCTAGCACCTTTGTTTTGTTTTGCATTGTTGGGTTTGGAACACTCAGTTTTAACACTCTGGTCTTTGTGATGTCAGTATGTTTTGTTATTATCATACAGGTTTCTATTGTTGAATCCGTCTGGTTTGCTAACTGTGTGTTTCTTTGAAAACTTTCAAATCTTTTAGAAATGTTTGTGTGCCATTTAATGTTTTTGTTTAGAAATAAGGAGCAATTATGGAAATGGTGACCCTCATAAAACACAGTGTGCAAATTTTCACAAACTCTTTGTGAGGTTCATATTTTGTTTGTGCCATATTTTGTATTAACTTTGTCTGTTCCCTTTAACTATTTTTTTTTCTGTCTTTGATTGAAATTCTTGCTTAGTGTTCTGTGTCGCAGATTTTTTCTCATTGTCTGTTTTGATTGTTCTAACTGAGCTTTGCTTGTTTTGTCATAGTTTTTCTTGTCTATATTTATTGTTTTGTGTTGACACTGTCCTCGCAAAGTGAATTTTGCTCTGGTTCTGTGTCGATTTTTCTGAATGTGAATATGTTGTAACATGTTTATTTCGTTATTTGAGTGTTGTGGTGGAGTGGTGTGATTGATTAACAGTGTGGGTTTGGTTGACAATGTCTACTCGCCATTTGTGCGTATGTGTAACCTCCAATGCCATCCATGTTAGGTTGTGTAGTATAGAATGGGTTGGGAACATTAACGACCGGACCTGTTCTTTGTTGTGTTTTTATGAAATTAGTATTTTGCGGAGTAGTCTGATGCCTATGAAGGAGGTTATGAGGGAAGTAGTATAGATAAGGTATTGGAGGGTGATGAAATGGAAACGGCGGCACTTGAAAGAAGGGATGATGTGGTCTTCTGGGTATTCTTTATCGGTTAAAATTCCTTTTCTGTGTGCATTCTCTTCTCAATTCTTCTCCCTTTGTTGGGTTTGTGTTACGATCCATTTGATCTTTTTCATTTGTTCATGTATTCTGTGTTTGGAGGGTGAGTTTATTAATTTCTGCTTTCAATTAGTTGATCTCGTTTTCCATGTGAGATGTTTATGGTGATATATGTTTCTATAGGTATTGTTTGTATTTGATAATGCCATTTTCTATATGAAGTTGTGACGGGCAGCGTTACGTCACTGCACGTCTTGGAAAAATTATCAACTTGCAACTAATAAAAACACTCTTAAAATTTTGCGGTGGACCACATAGCACACACCCTCGAACTATTTAAAAAAACACTCTTGAAATGAATGGAGTGAACTACATCGCGCACACCCTCGAATAATTAAAATA
Source organism: Dryococelus australis (assembly GCA_029891345.1). NCBI lineage: Eukaryota > Metazoa > Arthropoda > Insecta > Phasmatodea > Phasmatidae > Dryococelus > Dryococelus australis. The sequence continues at coordinate 172,547,743 of CM056994.1, read as the reverse complement.
ATTATGTACTGGCAGTCGGACCTTGTAGACATTCACCCATTCGAAAAAAAAATCCTACTATGTTTGGTTGCAGTTTGTACGGCGTACTGTTCGATATGCAAAAAACACTTTTACACATTGATTTTGAGATTTAGAAACTTCCGATGTGACTTGAAACTCTAATATAACTCACCTGTAAGGTTCTCACCAGCTTCACATCACTTTTAAAACACTTTGCAAAACCTGGGGTGCCAAGAAAACACTGTTAATGTGCGTGCATATTTTCATGTGCAGCAGCAACCAGGCCTGGCAGAGAAGTGTGTAGCGGACTGGTGTTTCAGTGATTCGTCACCAGAGCGCAGCACCGCGGATGGCAAGCGCTGAGAACTGCCTCCCATGGTGCATGCTACACCCAAAACAGTGACGTCTGGTTACACCGTTTCCGGCAACTTGGTCAAGAGGCCGGAAGTTTGATGACATACTGTAATATTATTGGTGTTTGATAATTCAATTAGTTAGACCCCCTATGGGAAATAGGTGTCCATTGTGTCGGTTCACCATATTTGGTAACATCAATCGCCATTGGTTGTGATTAGCTTGATTCCTCGTAGGAGTAATTGAAAGCCCAACGATTTCTTGGAAATATTGGGTTTTTGAGGGTATATTAACGTTATTAGCATCGCAGGAAGTTGGCCCTGTGTATTTAATGCCAATGCATGCTGTCATCGGGGTCAGTTCAGCGGCGTCGAGGGGGCAAGCTTCTACCAGAGATAAGTAGCATTCTTATTTGATACACACATGTAGGCTCCTCAAGCGAACAAGTGCATCACGTCACTTTCACGTTAGGCGAGGGTCATGCTGGCTGGAACTTTTAAAACATTTTTAAAGTTTTGCGTAATGCAGACTTTTTAGCCAAAAATTCGATAATGTTGGCTTCTGTAAGCAGGGGTTTTTTAAACTTATAAGGATAACGGGGACCATGTTGTAACCAAGTAGTTAGGTGGTTGTACCCACTCGTAACCACTTAAAACCATTTGTAACCGAGACAATTTGTAACCAAAAACAATAATTATGGTCTTATCCTTTTTTAACCCAGTCGGCGATATGCAAGACTCTGTGTATTTATGACTGGTGAATGTGTTAAGAGAAAACATTATTAAGATTAGGGCTTTTGGAAAAATCACATTTACTTGTGGGAGTTAAGGTTGGCATTACATAGCAGTTGCTCCCATTCACTTGGGAACGCTCGTAGATATGCAGTACACAGTGAGATTAAGGATCATTTAGTGATGACCTGGAATGTGTTACCAAAATTGTTAGTTCCGTGTGTAGGAACTAGAAATTATCTAGTTATATTCAGAGTATATGCAGGTGCGACAGAAATAAAGCCGCCATTTACAATTCTTATATTTTATGGTCACTTCACCAATATATTCTGTGAAGGCCTTCTGTTTTTACTCATTAAAATGGTCAGTAAAGGGCATAAATATCACATGTACGAAAAATTTCCTGAATAAGAGCGAATGTGATTGGTACCTGAAGTATCTGGCTGCATTTAATTCTATATTTTGGCAAACGGTGTTTATATGTAAATGTTTTGGTAAAGTTGTTATAAGAAGATTTAAAATACGGGTCCTGGCTCAGCGCATTTTTGGGGCCATTTCTTCTAAAATTACAACAAAAAATAAAGTACATTAAATAGGGTTATTTTGTCTAAAAGTACAGGAAAAAGTTACAAATTCAAAATCTGAAATTCGATGAAAAAATCGTGAAAATCATGTTAAATAAACCAAAAAAAAAAAGGTATTTGAGGGCTAAATTTAATCAGTAAAAGCTTTTTAAAAGGAGCTTCCGAAAATGGGGAATTTTAATCGAAAAAAAAAAAAAAAAACAAGAAAATTTTTTGCAGTTTTCCAAAAATGAGCACACACAATTTCACACAGGTAAAACCAGCCAAATAATGAAAAAAAATAAAAGAAGCAAATTTAAGGCTAAAACAAGCAAACCAGATGAAAAGATACAAACTAATAGAATTCATAAATTTTATTAAACAAAAGTAAAACACCAATAAGATTTTTAAAGTCTAAAAAAAAAAAATCTGAAGCATAGCCATTACTAAATCCATAATCCCAACCATCACAACAATCCAAATCACAAACATCGTCTTTAAAATTAAAAAATTATCTGATATGAGATCATTTTTATTGATTTTGAAAATAAATTTGAAATGAACAGCGTCGAATTCTTTTAAAAGATTCTGTTTTAATAATTTCATATACACTATCCCAAACTCCTAAAAGTTCTATAATTGGATCCACTTATAATATAAAAATTTTATATGTTTTATAAAATTGTTATAATATGAGAAAATTTTAATTAGAATTATTATTTTTGTTTGACCAAATAATTAATCTATATTTCGAAAAATTTGTAAAAATTTTTGTTGCAACCACTCAACTAAGGGTCTTAAAAACTGTATTAAAATGTCGAAAAAAAATTCTTGTTCATGTAAAATCATCTTTCAAACAATCATTAGTTTAATTTCGTTGGCTAATTCAAACAACGTTACAAATTCTACCAGCCTTCACAGCTTTCTTGAAATCAACACTAATTTACAAATTTGTTCTATCTTTAACTACTGTTGTTTTTTTGTATAGGCAGTCAATAAAATTTAATGGTCTTCACCCCAAAATATATAATAATTGATATCGCCATGATAATTTGTAGCTGGCTTATAAAAATGTTCATTATTTCTATATATAGTATCTAATTTTGGTCTTGAATTTCTAAAATCACGAAAAGCCAGAAACATTTAAAGACAAAGATCATTTTCAATAACTAGATTCCAATTTTCTTATGGAAAAATTTAATTTCTACAATTTTTAACAAAAATATTTCTCATATTACAATTATCAAACATTGAAGCATGCAGATATTGCTCAGCGTCATTTTTTCTATTATTTTGTAAACCCACAATTACAAAATCAGGCATGTCAAATTGTACATTATTAAATTGATTTGTTTTATCAAAGTTAAAAACATTTTTCCCAGTAGGAATTTCTTTTCTAAAAATTGCCAATACTTAAAACCAATATGAATTTTAATATATATATATATATATATATATATATATATATATATATATATATATATATATATATATATAATATATATATATATATATATATATATATATATATATATATATATATATATATATATATATATATATATATATATATATATATATATATATATATATATATAATTGCAATTGATGTGTCGGCTTCATATTCAACAATAAGCCACATAAATTCTAGTTTTTCAATAACAATTTTACCTGGATCAGCATATTTTAGCAACTGAACCATATGATTTTTTATTTTCATAAACAAGCATAAAATTTTATCAGATAAATTTCGAAAGAAAAATAAGAAGTGATTTTATAACCATCTTTCCAATAAAATTATTATTGTCGCGAATAAAACCAAACAAATATCATAATGAATACAGTATTTCATTCATTTTATCGCTACGATCAGATTTTACTCAAATTTTACTATTAACAGCAGTAGACTCTAAAGAATTTTGTTCACTTGGTGATCTTAGCAAAATATTTATCATTGTCGAAGTTATTCCTGGATTATCAACAGCCTCAATAAGTTGTCCGTATTTGGAAATTTCTACTCTAGAAAACTGAAATGGAAAAAAAATTATAACAAACTTCAATACTATCTAATTTTTCGTATTTTGCATGATCTCCAACTTTATCTCTTTTTAGTAGGGGATATTCTTCCAAAACATAATCATCGTTTGGAAAAGGAAGGTCATCTCCTATTGGAATGACATATTCTACTCTGTTAGTGTAAATATTAAAATTTTTTCCAGTTGATCAGTTGGGGAAAAGTTTGTCCCTCAAAACTTTCAACGGTTTTATAACTCTCTTATATGTTAAAAAAAATGATATATGAATGAAGGTTTCAGAGGGAGTTCATCGGGTGAAATTGCTCATCGAAAAGTATAGAGATTATAAAAAGAACCATGCGGTAGAATATGGAAAAAAACGAGAAAAATGATCTACCATTAATTCGTGAATCAAAACATTGGCAAAAAAAGTAAAACAAGTAAGTGAAGAACATAACATTTTTATAACAGCTCTAGTACCTGTTGCTGCAAAAATTGTATATTATCCACCAACACCAGAAGAAACATAATTTAAAAAATAATTTTTCGCAGAACAGGGATCTCCTAATTTGGAAGAGCAAATGGGAATTGTACTATTGAACAATTTACCACCTATAGCAGATGTTTCTACTATAAATCTCGGAAAATATATTTCTGAAAATATTAATGTTTGTAATGAAAATTTTGCTTTACGAGGAGTTGGTTAGGATTTTAAAATTGGTGATACAAAATTAAAAAAAGATGGTGATTTTTTATTTGTCAAAGATAAAAATATGAATTGACAGACGTTCTTATTAATTTTATAAAAAACAGAAAGTACCTATGAAGAACTCGAAGGTAATATCAATAATGTTGACCTTAAAAATTACTAACATATAATTTTAGCAAAAAATGCCTTATTTAAAAAATATATTCGTAATAAGAAAAGGAATAATCCAATTCAAGTAGTAATACGAAGTATATTAAGATAATTAGTCCAATTTATGAAGCATATATAAAAAACTCACTGTCAAAATCATTACCGAATTCACCAGAAAGTATGACTTCTCCAAGAACTCCTAAACCTGGAGAATGTATTAAAAAATAATAATAATTTGCCCGAAGAATACGTTTGGATGAATGTTTTTAGAAAATTAATTGATATATTATTAGTTATTCAAAATGAATAAAATGCTGAAAATAATAGTTTTTGCAATGAAAGTGTCAGCATATTGAATATGTTATGCAATAAATTTTCTGAACTTATAAATAATCCAAAAAGTATGTCATATTTTATAAGAGTTTTAAATATTATTACTCATTCATTTTAGAATCCAGAACATCATGGCAAAGGCATTATAAAAGGGGCATTAAAAAACTAAAATTTTCCCGAATTTAATTTGCTGGGTTATAATTACTGTGGTCCATTTACAAAATTAAATGAAAGCCTTGATAAGAGGTGATAAAGGAGTAAATAAATTAGATGAAGCATGCAAATATCATGATATTGCTTTTCGAGTTCATAAAGATTTATAATCTAGACATGAAGCAAAAAAAAAATATTATGAAAAGAAGCAAAAGAAATTATGTTAGCTAAAAGTACTCCAATTCGTGAAAACATTGCTTCTGCTGCTGCTGTTGCCTCAAATATGTTTACAAAAAGAAAACTAGCAAGGGCCGTTAAAATTTATTAAACTATAAACGTTTTTTTTACTTGTAAATGACAATAACAAATATAACCTTTGATATTACTTATGAGGAATTTAAAAAATTGGGTATAGATGTATTTTTACAGATGATAAAATTGCAAAGAAAAAAAAGTAAGAGGGCAAACAGTTCAAATTTACTGAACTATTACCAACAGCTAAAAAAATGGCTAAAGAAAAAACCCGGCAATTGTTTACATCATGGAGGAATTATTTCCATTGTACTCAATGCTTTAGGAGCGGCTGTTGCGATTCATATTCGTGTTAAAAAACGAGTAAAAATTAAAAAGTACTAGAACATCGGAGACATAATTTGGCATTGGAAAACAAGACTGGAAAAGGATTAGTTGCAAAAAGAAGACGACCAAAAAAATTCGAATATACGCCCACTATATAATATTAATATTGAAAAATATGGGAAAATATTAAATATAAAAAATTTCAGAAATGTTTATATGATTGACGAACCATCAAAAATGTGCTCAAAATGAGTGTGCTCTGGAAAGTTTTGATATTTAAAAAACTCCAGTAACTCATTGGGTTTGCTATTTTAAAGAAAATAATTATGTTTTTTATTTTGACTCATTTGGAGGCAATATTCCTACTAATTCCATTAATTATTTCAAAAACAGAAATGCTTGTTATAATGATGACCGAATTCGAAATTTTAATTTAGTTATATGTGAACATCTATTTTTAATTGTATTACAACTTTCTTAGAGAGAATTTAAATTTAACGATATGATTTCTATATTATTAAATGACAGAAAAATTTGGGAAACCATTAATCAAATATTTAATTAAAAACCCTGATATTATTGCTGAAGATTTAATAACATATGTAGATTAAAAATTCAATTCGAGTGTTTCTTCATTTGCAAAGTTAGTTAAGCACATGTTTTGATTTTACGAAATCGTATGTTTCATTTTTTGGTCAAAGCATTGCTAATATAGGTGAACATGTTGATGAAAAAGATGGGGTCAGTAAAGAATTTATATATATATATAATGCATAATCTGCTATATATATAGTAGTTTATGCATTAATAAAAAAAATTTGATTGAAACTATAATACTATTGTAACTTATTATGCTTTAAAAGAAGATATAAATTTGCAATTCAGTATCACTATTGCTGATAATATAAAAAAAAAAAAAACATAAAATTGACATAAAAAAGAGAAGCAGATTCAACATATAAAACTATTGTTGCTCATAATTCATTAGAAAACGATTTAGATTCGAATTATAAAACTATTTTTTCTGACAATGCATTAAAAAGTGATGTTGATTAAAAATATAAAACTATTGTTTCCGACTATGCCTTTGAAAAACGATAGAGATTCGAAATATAATACCAATGTTTATGGCTATGCTTTAGAAATCGATGTTGATTCAAAATATTAAACAATTATTTCTGACCATGCTTTAAAAACTGATGTCGATTCAAAATGCAATACTAGTGTTTCTGATTTAAATTCATATATAGAATCAAAATATAATATAATTGTTTCTGCTTTATAATGTCAAATATGAAAAGTTTTTGTTTACACAACATACTATGTTTCTCTTCATAATCGCATAAATAATATTATAGCTGATCCAGTAGATGAAATTGATGCTGTTAATAAAAGATTTTTGCTAAATTAAATGGCAATAAAGTACAAAATTTAAACTAATCACATTTAAATAATTGGGAGACACTTGTTAACTTAAAATTTAAAAAAATTAGGAAAGATACATTCTCATATATTTTATTTAAGTGCAAAGGGGAATAAAACAAATAATATTTTTCACCTAGAAAATAATTACATTTTCTTTACTTTTTTGGTGAATTGTTATGTTTATAAAATAATTACTGTTAATCGCAATTAATCTGATGATACTGTGACTGTTAATAAGGGATCTCAAAAATAGATTACAGTTACATTTTGATATTAACATAGGCGATATTTTTACTTTAAAATAAAAATCTAATTTATTTAAGTATGATGATGGTATCATGACTACAATAGGAATATTCCTGAAATATAATGATTAAATAATTTTTATACTATGGAATGGATAACACTTGGTGCTTAAAACATAAGGAGGTCAATAAAAATATAAAAAAATTTCATACTTAAAATAGTCGATTTGTTCAAAAATGTAAATGATATATATGTCATTCTAAGAAATCAACATTAAAAAATGCTGTCGACTGCGAGAGAGGGAATAATTAATTAATTATATAAACCTGCGCAAAACATTTTTCAAACAAGTAAAATAATTTTAAATGGAATTTATTATATATGGCAAATTGATCTTGTAGAAATTAATACTGGTAATTTAAAAGCCATATCGCATATAAATAATTGTTACGAATATATTATGACAATTATTGATGTTTTTTTATTTGCATTTAATATACCAACTAAAGATACAACAGCAAAAAATGTATCAAATGGTTTAGAATCTACATTAATTAAAATAAAACCAAATAAAACATAAACTGATTATGGTTCAGAATTTTATAATAAAACATTGAATGAGCTTATGGAAAAAATATAATATTAACCATTAATATTCATTTTCTGAATTAAAATCTAGTGTTGTTGAAAGATTTATTAGAACTTTAGAAAATATTGCATGGAAAAAATTTGCTTTGAATGGTAAATGGGTAAATATATTAGATGATTTGGTGAAAGAAGATAATAATTCAAAACATATAACTATTGGAATGACGCCAACTGAAGTTAATAAAAAAATGAAAAAATAAAAAAATTGCAAACGAATTTTGTGTATACCTAACCCAAATATAAAGTTGGAGGTGTTGTTTGTGTGAGCAAACTGAATTTTTTTTAAGAAGCTTTTACTCCTAATTGGTCGATATATTTATTTACTATTGTTAAAGTTTTAAATGATGATGTACCAACTTACAAATTAATTTATATTAATGGAGAAGAAATAATGGGAAGCTTTTATGAATATGAAATTATTGAAACTAGCTACCCGAATGAATATTTAGTTGAAAAAGTTTTAAAAACTAGAGGTGAAGAATAGTTAGGTTTTGATCATTCACACAACTTGTGGATTAATAGAATATATATTTGTGCAGCCGAGTCTGCTTTAGTTAACGTTTTGTAAAATTTAAATATTTTTATTATAATTTAATTAAAATAAAAAAAGAAAACACATATTTTTTAACATTTGTTTTAACAATGGTTTTAATGTTTGTTTTAATGTCTGTTGTAATGTTCATTTTAAAGTACAACTGGTTTTAAAAACCTTTAATTTTATAGAGTTTTTGATGTTATTTCTGTACTTTCCATTATCAATTTTTCGACTCAAATCTATTGTAATAAATCCATATTCTTTGTCCCAACATTCTGCACAGATACCTTTAAATTTTTCATAAGTCGTATCACCTCCAACAAAGTCGTTATAAATGTGTTTTCCAATTAGTATGATCTTGTCTAGATATATATAAAAGTTTTGTATTATCTCTTATTAAATGTTTTGGTACTTTTGAATAAGTTTCAGCTAACTAAAAGACATCGATATTTTCATATCTGCCCCATGTAAAATATTCGCAAATAATGTCATAATTTTCTCAAATATTATCATCAAATATAACTAGCAATTCATATCTTCAAATTTGTCAAAAGGAGGCATATCGTCAGTATTATTTTAAAAAGTGAGACATTTTTTCCTTAATTTTTAGTTTTTGGCTGATAATAGATATCATTTTGTAACTGAATATTTTTAGGTCGGTTTAATTCTTTTTGAGCGAACGTACTGTTTAATAAAATTTAACCAGCCTGTTTTATAAATAAAATTAATGATCAAATTTGTTTTTCCTCCATTGCTTGGGCAAACAAATATTGCTCGTATTTTATCATGCTATAACTCACCAAGTTTTTTTTAAATTTAATGGCACCACTTCGGAAATTTGAATGCCAACACCCAAGTCAGTTTTCTGCATTCGTATGTAAATTATATATATATATATATATATATCGATAAGAAAGTATTTAAATTGACAAACAATAGTTCTATTTTAAAGGAAAAACTTTTTGATATAATACATTATGAAATATCGATCCCATTAACCAGTTTTCATACAAAATTTTAAATACCAAATATAAATAATAGTACTATAATAACAATTGCAAAAATGAGCCCTGTTGTTGATAAAAATGAAGTCATAACTATTCCAAGTGGTCAATATAATATAGTATCATTAAAAGAAACTATAAATTCAAATTATTCATTTTCAACAAATAGTATTGAATTAATAGCAGATAATATAAAAATAGAATACCTATAAAATCTAAATTAGATATAAAATTTAATGATCCACTATCTGATATTCTTGGTTTTGAAACTAAATTTACTCTTGAAAAAGACAAAATTATTGTATGTATCTAATGACCAAATTTTAATCTTTAAAAATAATAAATAATCGCTGTTATTTAGCATATAATAAAATATGATGTATCTAATAATTTATACACTAATATAATTGCAATTTTCCCACCAAAAACAATGTTTGGTTTAGAGATTATATAATTTAGAGCCCACATATACACATTTTTTTAACATTATGAATGAATGATTTAATCATATTGTTTTGGTAATTAGAGATGAAAATGAAAAACTGATTGATTTTGATGATGTGATATTGATGTAGTCTTAGAACTAAAGAAGTTTAAAATATAATAAAATAATAAATCATTATAAAAATTAATTGAAAAATATTAATTTTGTTATCCAGGTGTTAGTATATATATTTCTTTTTCTAATGTAATTCTTTTTTATCATAAGGACTTCATGCTATTTTATTAGCTTCGACTGTATATATTTCATATTTTTCACTCTTTATCAGATTAATTGATCTATATTGTCTTTTCAACAAACAATTCTTAGAGTAATCAAATGTAATTCGCTTATTAACTACACATTTTTAACACATTTTGATTTTTTTTTTATCGTCAACCTTATAAGAATACATTTTTACCATAAACAAAAAATTATTTCATTATTTCACCATTACATTCATCTTACATTTTCACTAAAACTTTTTTATTTATTTCCAGGCATGTTATAAATATTCTCCTTTGGATAATCATTTGTATAAAAATTTTTATCATCGACTTCATATCTTCATAAAAATCTTCTGTTTTTATGTTATAAATATGTGAATCGGTATCTTGATAACATAATTCTATATTATCACCATATTTTGATTTTATTATGATATAATGAATATCATAAGTTGTTTTGTTAAGTCTTACATTTGTTTTATTCATATGTATAGCTGCAAGACTTTTATTAAATATAGTACTTCTCTTGAAATCTGCTATTGCTACTAATTTTTCACGTTTTTCAACATCTGATTCTAGTTTTACATCAACTCTGTTTCTAATATTTTCCATAGTTTTACCAAACACTGAATTATTCATGAGCTTATAAAAATATTTTTTAAAATCAGTTTTAGCATTAGTTCTTATTTTTGTGTTTAAATCTGTATACTTTTTTTTAACAAATCGGACTGATCAAACTTTTATATTCTGCATATTTTTGTATGTTTTAAAACATGTTTTTTTAAATTACGATAGTGAAATCCATATTTTTCTTTTTTATGTAAAGTTGTTAATAATTTGGACATATTTGTTCCAGGAAATGCCTTATTTTCTGAACAAAATGGCAAATCTTTATGTAAATTATGTAGTTATTTTAGATATTCTAAATCAACATCTAAAATATAACCATACTTAGAATCATTCTGCAAAGCTAATATTTTGTTACTCCTGAACTATAAATTATTTAATATATAAGAAAACCATTCAAAATTACCATATGGTAAACATTGTGACATTGCCCAACCATATAAATTATTAGCATCGAGATATGCTAAATAATTTGATTCTTGATTTGGATTAAAACTTCTATATATTTATTCGCTTTAACATATCGCTTACAACATTGTGATATTCCATAACTAATTCCTGTTTCAATCATTAAAATAATATTGTTGTGTAATAATTCTAATCTTGTTTAGCCATTTTTAACATCGCATCCCGTGATAAACATGGTGCTGTGAAATACCAGATAGATCTGAATCGTATGCATTTATACATGTATTTCAAAAATTTTCAAACATATCTGCTAATAATAATACATTACTTTTTAAATATAAATCATGGTATTTACCACGATTTTTAATATTAAATTGTTACCATACATGTTTTCCGTTCTCAAAATCAGAGTCAGTTATACACGATTCGATAAATTTAGTTTAAATATCTTTCTTTGGTTAGAGTTCTCTTTCTTAAAAAATTTTCCAACTATTCATATAATCATACGGATAGACTGCGTGTTCTTTTGGAAAATGTTTTTGTATGCATTTAATTTGATCTTTACTTAAATTAGGTGATAATTTATCTCACCTACTGGCCATAAATTTAAATGTGTCTATAAAACTCATTTTAAAATTATTCTCTTTATTTCCCAAAACTAATAAAGTTTCCTTCATTATTTGCCATAAATTCTATATTTTATTTTCTCATCCTAGCTCTTTAATAAATAAATGTGCATCATATATAGCTAAATTATGGAAATAAATTGGAACAAAATTTGATCATTTTAATTTTAGATTACAATAATTACATGCTGGACGAATGAATTTTCCACTTACATGATCATGATAATGTACTTTTTTCATTGTCCTTCGTATATTCACTTTCAAATACAGAACATTTTTTTATTTACTATATAATATTTTTACTTCTTTTGTTAATGGATGGATTGGTTCAATTTGTGAATATATTTCACCAATTTCTTTAACTTCTCTCTTATTGATTGTATAATATACTGCTGGAGGCTTATAATCACCTGAATTGGTTACAATATAATAACAAAAACCAGATGCTTTGTGTAGTTGATATTTCATTGTGTATGATTCATCGTTCAAATTTAAATAAATGTTATTTATTTGTTTAAGTATTTAAAAATTTATTTAAGCATTTCCTTATAAAATCCATTATCAATATCATCCTATGTTAAAATTGTATATTTATGAATTAATTCAAATTTTTTAATTTCTCTTCGATTTGGATTATTTGTTGACATTATCTTTCGAATTGATTCAAAATCTGCATATATTGTGAATGACACCTTCATTGTATGTTTATAATTTGTAAATGTTATTTGCTCTCCTTTTGAGGGTGAAGTGATTTTTACAGCTTCATTTTTCGAACAATCTGCTGTAAGTTTATACCATTTTTCTTCAGAATAAAAGAATTGAAGACTCATATCACATATACAAGTTTTACTTTTTTGATTTTTTTTTTTTTTTTGCAGAAAGCAGTTTCAAAAAATATTTTATCCAACAATGTGAATTTTGCACTACTGTGTTTTTTTTTTAGTCATGATTTAATATCTTTTAAATAAAGTAAATTTGTATGCTTTTCATTTTTATTTTTAGTGAGTTTTAGTGAATATACCATATATTTTTTATCTTCAGTAGAGTATACATTTGTAGATGTATTAATTTGATTTTCTATATGTTTGATATATCATCAATTTTAATAGGATATTCATATTTATCTATTACTTCATCAATATTAGGCCCCACATTTTTATATTAAGATGCTCTGTCTGAATTTTTTTCTACTGGAAACAATGTAGATTTTATTGCTCAAAGAAAACATTTTTGATCATCATTCTTCACATTTATGCATGCTTTTTTTAAATCACTTCTGATTGATCAATATATGATGAGTCTCTTAGTGTATTAAACTTATTTATTACTAATTGCATCCCAATTAATCTATCTAAAGCTCATTTAGAACCTCTTTTTCAAAATTCAGATAATTGTGTAAGTAATTCCACTGTTATGATTTCATAAATCTTTGTAAATTCTCCTTCGTTTAGTAATTTATGATTAAATGACTGAAATGAAAATAATTCTACTTGATAATTTTCCTGCTTGCGACAGTTGGTATATAATTAAATGCTGGTTTTCCACCCCTAAATATTTTAAAATTGTGTATTATTTCAAAAACCATATATTTTTACTGTTTTTAAAAAAATTGTTAGGCTATACTATACAAAAGTTATTTTTAATGTTATATGTTGATATTCTACCTTCAAAGCTCTATTAACTAGGTAATTTTTATTACTTCTTCTGCTCTTTTGTTGATAAATAAATAATTATAAAATGGAAATAATTCTGCTAATTCTTTTTTATCTTCACGATATAATTAATTAATATTTGCATTAGTTAAAGGTAAATTTGTAAAATTATTCTTTGTTTTTTCATCTAATTTCTTTTTCTCTGCTTGTCTATAACCAGTGGCAAAAAATGGTATGAGACTTCAGTTTATATAGTTTTTACTTAGTCTAGTAATATATTTTATTTTAAAACATTTAGAAATATGTCTCAACACTCTCACCTCCTCACCATTCAACACAAACACAAATACAAACTCCTTTTTTATAGTTGTATTTATAAGAGAAGAAATTCTTAAATAAAATATAAAAACAGATATGCCGAATAAATTTATAACGTGCTTAAATTAGTAGGAAACCATATTTAACTTCTTGTTATGACAATAATTCTTCATATAATCACTAAAACATTTTTTCGTGTGATTGAATATTTGTCCTTACTATTTTTATTAAGAGAAAATAATTTTATAGATTTATTCTCATTGCTTACTTTACTTGTTCTTATGCTTTCTAAAAGATGTTTTATAAATATGTTTTCCTCATTCGCATGTTACTCTCTATTTTTAAATTCAGAACGATTACTAGCATATTCACTATAACATTTTTTACAGATGTTAAAATGTTTATTTTTTGTATGTTTATGTGGTGCAAAACGTTCTATGTTTGTTACCTGATCACACTGTTACCATTGTTTGTTGTTATTTTACATTCTATTTGTTAAGAAAAATATTTTATAAGAGAAAAAAAGTTTTTTTTTTTTAACTTCAAATTTTTTGCAGTCTTATTAAATTTGTTTCCTTTTAAATAACACAAACAAAAAAATGGAGGCTCTGCGCAACAAGTTGAACAATTCATATTAATTGAATAAATTATATCACCTCGAATTTGATAAATGGTACGAAGCTACAAAATTTTAATTTATGAATCTAAGTTTGGGGAAAAAAAATTTTTTGTATTCTACAAGGTAATTATAAAGTCACTTTACCAGATCGTTATGCAAAGATAATTGATGAAAATAGCTTAAAAATTATGAAAGAGGGGTGAGTTTTTATAGTGTACGAAGGTTGAAAAGTAACGAATAATGGAAAATCTGTACATGATATTGAGTTTAATATTTAAATTCTGTCAATTATATTTTTTAATATTTCATCCCATTTTCTGGTTTTAGGCTTTAATTTGCTTAATTTTTCATAATTTTGCTTGTTTTACCTGTGTCAAATCGTGTGCGCTCATTTGTGAAAAACTGCTAAAATTTTCTGGTTTTTTTTTTTTGCTTTAAAAAGTCCGTTTTTTAGAGCTCCTTTTTAAAAACCTTTTAGAGCTTAAATTTAGCCCTCAAATACCTTGATTTTGGTTTTGTTACATGATTTTCACGATTTTTTAATCGAACTTCAGCTTTTGTGTTTTTTACTTTTCCTGTATTTTACACGAAAAAGCCCTTTTTAGTTTGCTGCGGTTTTTGTTGTAATTTTAGAAGAAATATCCCCAAAAAATGTGCTAAGCTAGGACCCGCATTATACATCTGCTGTTATATATGGGAGCGGAAAATAATGTTCACTTTTCAAAATGTAATGTAAGATTAATAACAAATTGAATTTTTTTTCAGCTGTGAGAACTACGAAAGAATTGAGCAAAAAAACTATAATCAAAATAAAGAGTATTACCACACTTCTCTGTTTCTGTTTCAAATAGTTTATAACTATCATGTACCCTACACTGTACAGAAAAAAATGGTTTTTTCATGGCTTTTGCCATTTGTTGTATTTTGATGGTTTTGCTAGGTCTTATACAAATCCTGCCTTGCCACACCCTTGGTTTAGGACTCAGCAATGTCAGAAAGTTTATTTAATATATTTTCCTGTCGTATGGTATTCCTCATTACAATTAACTTGTCAACTACTGATAGTAATAATGAGTTACAACGAATATACTTTATTTCCTCCTCAGGCATATTTGTTTTGACTTATGTGCCAAGAAAATAATTTCCTGTGCATGGATTGTTGGTGATTCATTTGGCTCTTGTCTTTCGTTATATAGTTGTCTTTTGTATTTTGTAGTGATTTCCTCAGTGCAGAGTATTCTTATTAATTCTTGTGTAATTGTGTTCAATTGTAAGTTTGTCTGGTTCTGTTATAATAATTATATTTTCATACATGCTCTGAGCTGATCCCCCTAAGTGTAATTGTAACCATTTTACTTTTGTGTCATCATTCAATTGACTTATTGTTGCAACTGTTTCAAGCTGTTTGATGTATTCCGTTATATATTCGTTCTAGTTTCCATGAGAATTTTCAATATTTACAAACTCTTGTATGACTATGTTAAATTGTGGTGGTTGTTCAATTTTGGTGTCCCCATGTAGTTGTAATGGGTTATCCACTTATTTCTGTAATGTGTGTGTCTGTAGTGTTGTTAAAGTTGGTTGTAAATTATGGTAACTTCTATGTGTTATATTTTCAATAGGTGTTTCATATTGCTCTAACTCAGTATATGTGCGGTGGATGTATGTTTGTGTTGTTTGTAGGCTTTTTAGCTATTGCCTGGTACACTGTCTATTTGATGGGTATTGATCTACATTTTGTACATGTGTTAAAATGTGTGAGTTATGATATACATTGTGCTCCGTTTCACCTGGTATGCAATTAGCTGTTATTTATCCCAGAACTTCTTTAATGGTGACAGTTTTCTTGGTTTCTCCTTCCAATGTACCTTGCACCATATGTGCGGATGTGGTTGCCGAGGGTAGGTAGGCTATATTTCCTACCAATTACAGACTATGCATTGTGCGTGTCCTCCAATACACGACAAGAACTTTGTAATATTCGCCGACATACCTTTCACAGAGCAATTTAGCACAACAATCGCCGTCAATGTCAAACTAAAACTTATAATCCTAAAGCCATGGTCGGTGACTTGGTATGGATTTCGAAAAAAAACCGGAATTTTCCACAAAGGATGCCGTCAGAACTAGTCTGCAGAGCTGTAAAAGGTCGTGTGTATTCCACATGTGTACGCACACATGTTTTACCTCAGGGACCTATGTGGCAAACCCAACATTGGTGGATTTTAGATTGATGAGGTCTGGCCTACACAGTTTCCAGACGTGTACTTGTTGGAGAAGGTGCTGAAATTACGTAATGGCCACGTTTAGATGTAGTGGCTGGGTCCCTCGAAGCTTGATTATTCCTGGGTCGATAAGGACATTTTGTTGTGACAACCTGCTAAAACTAACATTTCAATGCAAAGCATAATATTTTTACTATAATAAATCTTTGCATGTTTTATTGAATTGTTAGTTCTTTCATTTTTATATCTCCCAATGCCTGCGGATTGTTGTGTGTGTACTCATCTGAACAAACAATGTACTTGTTTAAAGTAAGAAAACTATAAAATTTATATATTTTTCACACCTTGGGATGTGAGCGCATATTTTGGCATACATAAATTTTTCTATCAGTTTATCTCAGTGATGTGCGTAGTTGCCATCAAAATTTGTCTCGCATAGATGTTACATACACACCCACAAACACGCATATATATATATATATATATACACACACACACACACATAGTATTGGTTGCCAGGTTTTAGCGCGAGTTGGAAAGTATTCCTTGTCACAACAATCGTACTTTTCCCATGTATATATAGTGGTGCCTTGGAGGTGCAGGGGAAATGCTATAAATTATGTGCGCTTGTTTTGCCTTCGGCATGTTCCCAGCCAGTATTGTACACGGTGGTTACCGGGTGTTGAACCTGTCCCTCCTGTAAGTTATGTTTCATCATGTAAAGTGACTTATACACATTTTTTTAAAACCTGAGTTTGTTCTTCCGGACGATATACTCGCACGTATTTTGATCTGCCTGTAAAATTGTTTCATATGTGTTGCGACATATATTTTTTCTTCAGTTTGTTATCTCTGTCTTTCCAGTACTGCACCATATATTTATTTCACTTTTGTACTGTGTATTTTTTCTTACTATTACTCTACCGTATTTTCCCTCGTTGTTACTGTACCGTGTTATTTTTCATACAATTTGAAGCGTATATATATTTCCCGTATGTCCCCACAAATGTGATTCTGAGGTTCATCAGTCGTCGAATGTGGTCCTTACTTATTCCCGAATGGGGCGCAGCATATTACATGTTAATTAAATATGCAGTTGCTCTTTGTTGGAACGCTACATACATATTCTAGACATTCATTGTGAAATATTTTGATGCTCTTGTTCTTGGCAGGCGTGAATACAGTTCCTGCCGACGTGCAATTGTCTCTTTGCCTGCTGGCGGTAGGAATTCCGCATCCGCCGAGCTGCAACATGCGCTAAATTGCCAACGACGCGTAAACCTCCAGCCACAACACGTCTACAGACGGCTATCGCAGCGGCTTGGAGCTGCATGCTCTTCCTTAGTTTTAAAATTCAATTACATTCGTAAACGTAGTGTACATATAAATACGTTTGTAGTCTCTCTTTTCCTTTAAATTGTAACTATGCTCATTATACCTTTAGAATGTAACAACTTTTAAACATAAAATGTAGGCGAACCATGGATTTTATTAACAAAACAGATATACAAAATATTTTTTACCAGCAGTGTCTTAAGAAAACTGATAAAAATAACTTAAATTTCCCTAAAGTGTTTTTTATACCGACATAAAAGATATGTTAAAATATTACAAAGCTGATATCTTTGCGACAGTGTTTTTTTTAACTTACGTGAGAAGGACATAACACGAGTTACACATTCTTTTTTCAAACATATTTGGTTACACACACTATTAAAAATAGAAAGATTCTCCTCCACATTTTTACTAAACACGTTTATTTTACACTTTTGGGTACATTCAAACGTAGTATATTTTTAATGTACCGCGGATTCTCTTACGTCCAGAGCCTTAGTGCTTGGGTATTGCACAAACCACATCGTCCATTTTCACACTTGTGAAGCCTTGAGGCGGACGTCTCTACCATATGCCTGAACGGTGGGCATCGGCGATGTCTGTAGAGGTCCACAATTTTCATACCGGTAGGACATACATTGCACATTGCCGACTATTATGGCTTCCTCCAACACTTTGCGAATGTCTCCGTTTGCAATATTTTCATCGACTCACCTAAGTCCGTAGGTGTTAAATCTGTTCAGTGGCGCTGTCGAGGTGCTTCCATTGACATGGTGGAAGAAACATATAAACTTTGGTTTGCTTGCTGTCGTCATTGTACGAGATGGCAATCTACTTGATGTTGTAAGACTGTAACGCGCGTAACCCTTCGATGTTGCAAAACATTTTTTAAAAGATAATAAAAGACATTTCATACTGTGTTATAGGTTTGCTTTCTCGTCGCTGGGCAGTGTTTGCAAGTAGAAAACTTGCACAGGGTCTTCCACGGGGAGGGCAGACGTTGCGAGGGAATCTTCTGCAGGTACAGCTTGTGAGTAGAAACCTTGCCAAGGCTGCTCAGTGGGACTTGCACCAGCCCCTGCGGTGCGGCAAGTCGGGAACAGAAACACTCCTTGCATGGAAGCAGTCTTGTACGTCTGCGGTGCGTACGTCAGCAGGAACTCTTTTGGCAGGAACGGCAAATAGTCCCATTTGTCAAGGGCACTAAGAAAACGCACCCTTCCGAACGCCAAATTGGCTGAAAGGATTTTATTATCGTTTGATCAACATGAGTAGACCATACATTTCTTAGAGCAAAGTAAAAATTTCCAAGACACCCTCAGAGTATTGTCTTATAAAGCCCCAGTCTAAGGGGGGCGCAGCGCATGCGACTAATTGGCCAATGCGACGCATTGGCGGGTGTGTAATGAAGGGTACTATTTCCTGTAGGCTTGCCGACTAATTGGTGGAACGGAGGTGGTCCAGCTCATGCGACTAGTGAGCCAATGGAAAGCATTGGAGGGGGTAGGAGGGAGGTAATAAATTGATCTATGATTGCCGACAAAATGGTCAACGGGAAGCATTGGTGGAATAAAGGTTTCCGAAGACACCCGAGTAATCGGCCAATGGGAAAATTGGGTTTTGGGTCGAGCGCATGCGACTTATTGGCCAATAAGAAACATTGGTGGGGGTGGAAAAGAGGCATTAGATTGGTCGGGTGGAACAGATGTCACTAATTAGCCAATGAGAAACATTGGTGGGGAGAAGGTATCCGAAGACACATGAGTAATAGACCAATGGGAAAATAGTGGGGAACCAATTGTTGAACTTGAACACTTAAATATATTGCAAGGGATAGAAAAAAGGTGAGTAATTGATGGAACGAATGTGGGGTGGAGAGGTGGAGAGAATGGGACTAATAACCCCCGGAAATTTAAGGTTCTAAAATAATTATTTCAATAAATTTTTAGCAATTTTTTATATTTTTAAATATACAATTTTATAATTTTACTTAATAATTTTTATAACATTTGATAAAGGTTTCTATTAAATACCAATAATTTTTTAGTAATTTTTAATAATTATATTTTTCTAAATTTTTTAATGTTTTTTTGACTACAAAATTCTAATATCATTTTTGAATATTTTTTCTCATTTTAAGCGTATTTTTTATTAATTTTTTGCTTTGATAATTTTTTTTACAATTTTTTAAATTTAAATGAACTTTTAGAAAGGAATCTAAAAATAAATTCAATAAAAAAACTTTTTATTTCATTTTTCCAACATTTTTTAAATAAATTATGAAACAAATGTTTTTATATCAAATTGTTTTAAAAGATTTTTTTATAAATTTTTTAACTATTTTTATTAAAATTAGTATATGGGTACCTTGAGGACAATCTAATTTAGGTCGTAAATATTATCATTTAACAATGTGTTTCTTTAGTTTACTATATTTTTTTCAATAATATCTTACTTTTTTTCCTCGAATTTGGAGTCGAAAACAGCCTCAAAACTGCCTCAAAAATGACTAAAAACCTCCAAAAATGGGGGGAAAAACCTCCAAAGACATAGTTTTTTCGAGTCTAATCTTTTCATTGCCACACAAATAGTGAACACAATAAGCCTCGCAAAAATTTAACAAAATAAGTCGTTTACGCAGCAAATAAAACAAATTTAGACCAAAGAACGAAAACCAGCTATTAAACTTGAGCTACTAAGTCCTCAATATTTATATATTGAGGACTTAGTAGAATATTGCGTAGTTACATAAATGCAACGGAATATCATTTTTGTTTACTTTAAATGTCTTGCTTCAATGTTGAGTTAATTAAGTAAGACCGCTCAATTGATAGAGCGATTTCAAGTGGGGCCTTAGTGGCTCAGTGGATAGAACTATGTTAAGTGGGGCTGCAGTGGCTAAGTATATTTATATATTGAGGACTTAGTAGCTCACTGGATAGAGAAATTCCAAGTGGGGCCGCAGTGGCTCAGTGGATAAAACTATATAAAATATAATTCTTTATCATTTATCTAAATGATAAAGAAAAATCAAACGTCCCTTCGTAATATAGTTCCAGGCTAAAAATTTAGAAAATATCCAAAATTATGCAAATTATTCTAAAATCAAATGAAATATTATGTTTTTTTTTTCTTTTTCATAGATTATATTCGATGCTCAACTAACTTTTTTAAAACTTCTTCTATATGTTCAAATTCGTTACCAATTTCTCTAAGTTCATCTTCATCGCAAACACTATCTAAAATCATTAACTGTAACTTTTGTACATTTCAACAGCATTTGAAAACTGTATTTCGGAGTTCGGAAGACTTGATATTTATGGTATACGCTTGGAAAGTTGATTTCGAATCTCCTTTTAAATGTTAGTCAAACTGCATGGTAAACCAAACGGAGCCAATTTTATTTATAAACAAACAAATTATTTAGTATTATGTAAAGGATTTCTTAATTCAATTCAGCAACTAAACTATACATATAAAATTTTTTATTAATATGTCAAAACATTTGGTTATTTCCTTAAAATCGTTTACATCTTCCATGTATTCATTAAAAAAATATTATCGTTAATAATTATTTCATTCAAATAATCATAAGTTAGATTTCTATGTCTAGTTAGAATAACATTACAAATTGTTCCTGCTTCAATAGCTTTATCAAAATTCTCACTAATTTATATGTTTGTTTTTCCTTTAACTACCGTTTGTTTTTCTATATAAACAATCAATAACAAATAATTGTCTTCGCCCAACACATGAATAATAATTTATATTAACTTGAGGGTTTACATTTGGTTTATAATAAAGTTCATTATTTCTGTAAAGAATATCTACTTTAGATTTTGAATTTCTAAAATCATTATAAGCAGAAAAAATTTAATCGCAAAGGCCATTTTCAATATCTAGATGCCAATTTTCTTTTGGAAAAATTTCATTTCTTCCATTTTTAACATTAATATTTCTTACATTACAGTGATCATACTTAGAAGCGTGAACATAATTTTCAGCACGATTATTTCTATTAGTTTTAACACCTGCAATTGCAAAACCAGGCATATAAAATTGTAAATTGTTAAACAGATCTTTATATCAAAGTTAAAAACAGTTGATCCAAACGGAAATTCTTTTTCTAAAGATTGCCAATACTTAAAACTAATATGCATTTTAGTATGAATTTTTTTCGTTAATTGCAATTGATGTGTTTGATTCATATTGAACAACAGGAAATAACATTACTAGTTTTTAATAACAACTTTACCTGGATCTGCATAAATTTCCTGAACTGCACCATCTGCGTTTATAGTTTCATAAACATATAAACAATTGTTATGAGATGAATTTAGAATAAAATTGATTTTATAACTACCTGTACAATAAATTGCATTGTTATCACGAATAAAGCCAAACAGATATCTCGAAGGAAAGGTTATTTCATTTGTTTTATCACTATGAAAATATTTTAATCGATATTTTTATCAACACCAGAAAT
Source organism: Dryococelus australis (assembly GCA_029891345.1). NCBI lineage: Eukaryota > Metazoa > Arthropoda > Insecta > Phasmatodea > Phasmatidae > Dryococelus > Dryococelus australis. The sequence goes on along the minus strand of CM056994.1, from coordinate 172,525,294 downwards.
TTCTGAACATTTTTGTTCACTTGGGGATCTTAACAAATTATTAATAATTGTTGTAGTTATGCCTGGATTATCAAAAGCCTCATTAATATGCCCACGTTTTGAGATTTGTACAGTAGAAAACTGGAAAGGAAGAAAGGTAGCACAAACATCAGTATTATCTAATGTTGCATATTTCGACTCATCTCCTTCTTAATCACTATTTAGTAACATACATTTCTCAATAACAAAAGCTTAATTTGGGAAAATAAATTGTCCCCTATAGGAATATCAAATTCAATTCTATTAATGTAAACATTAAAAATCCCCTAGGTTGATCAGTTGGAGGAAAAGTTTGCCTTTCAAAACTCTCGATACTCTTTCAACTCATTTATTAGTAAAAAAATTAATATATAAAAGTAAGATTAATTACTCATTGAGAAATACAAAAAATATATAAATAATTTAGATTATGAAATAAATAATAACAAAGGACTACCATCTATTCACGAATTACGAAATATTGGCTTAAAAAAAAAGTAGATCAAGTAAGTGAAGAAAATAAATTATTTTAAAACAACACTAGTTCCAGTTACAGCAAAAAATATGTGTTATCCACCAACTCCAGAAGAAACAGCATTTGAAAGAGAATTATTTTCTGAGCATAAATGAGCATAAGTCTCCTAATTTGGAAGAGCTAATGGGAACTGTACCCATAAAAAATTTGAGGCGTGGCGACATTGCGGACAGAAAAGTAATGATTCATGGTTATAAACTATTTGTTAAGAATGAAGAAAGTAATAAATTAATGGAATACGAATTAGCAGAAAGACTTTCTAATTTGTTAACAAAAAACAAACAAACAGATCTTGAAGATGAATACACAGATAATGACTTAAAAAATTACACAGATAATATTTTACTATGCTGCAGTCCAAGAATATAATCTAAACTTGAATGTAAACTCGAATAAAAGTTGGAAGTACATAAATATTATTAAACCACTTTATGATCAGTATATTGAACCACATTCAATATGAGAACGATTTGTACAAGAACTCCTAGATCTGAAGAAGGCATAAAAAATACAATAGTTACCAAAAGAATAAGTTTGGATGGGTGATGATAGAAAATTGATCGATTTATTGTTAGTTATACATGGTGAAGAAAATATAGGAAATAACAATTATTATTACACTGAAAAAGTAAGCATTATGAACATGTTGAAGAATAACTTTTCTAAATTTGTTAATAATAATCGAAAAGGAATGCCATATCTAATAAGAGTTTTAAATTCCACATACATTTTGGAATTCTGAACATCATGGGAAAGGTATAATAAATTTGGCATTAAACAATTGAAAATTTTCTCAAATGCATTTGCCTGGTTATAATTACTGTGTTCCTTTTACAAAATTATATGAGAGATTAGAAAGAGGTGACACAGGAATAAATAAAATAGATGAAGCATGCGAACATCATGACAATGTATACATATATCATAAATATTTAGAATCTAGACATGAAGCTAACAACATTTTACAAAAAGAAGCAAAATAAATCATGTTAGATATAAATACTCAGATTAGTGAGAAAATTTCTTCTGCAGCTGTTGCTTCAGCTATGTTTACAAAAAGAAAATTAGGATAGGGTATTAAATTTTTAAATAAATTACATTTTTTTTACTTACAAATGAACATAACTAATATAACTTTTCATATACCCATTGATCAATTAAGAGATTTGGGTATACATAAACTTTTAACAAAACAAAAACTTGGGAGAAAAAATAAAAAATTTAAATCCTGTTAACTTTGCCAATACCAATACTCAAAAAAAGACAAATCTGGAAATGGTTTACATCATGGAGAATTTTTACCAACTTTATTTGCAGCTTAAGGCGCACTTGAGCTTTAGCTGGAGGTGCTATTGCAATATAAAATAAAAAGAGTTTAAAGAACAACAGAGACATTATATAGCAATGGGAATGAAATCAGAAAGTGGTTTAGTTATAAAAAGAGTACGACCAAAAAATAATTTGAATACATCACAATTATCTAATAACAATATTGCAAAATATGTAAAAATACTAAATATAAATAAATTCAGAAATGTTTATATGATTGAAGAATTACCAAAAAGTATGTACAGAAATACTGTGGTAAATTTTGACATTCCATCAAATCTAGGTACTCATTGGGTTTGTTATTTTAAAGAAAATAATTAAATTTACTATTTTGCATCATTTGGAGTTAATATTCGCACTAATTTAACTAATTACTTCAAAAAGATAAATATTTAGTACAATGATAATAGAATTCATAATTTTAATTCAGTTATATTTCGATATTTATGTTTAATTGTATTACACTTTTTTTCGAGAATTTTTAAGTTTAATTATTAAATTTCTGTTATTAAATAACGGATATATTTGCGAAACCATTACTAATATTTTAAAATAAAAACTCTGATATTAATGTTAGTGAATTAAAAACATATGTAGTTTCAAAATACAATATTATTGATTGTGCTTTACGAAAACAACCAAGTAAAGTGTTTGTTTATGCAATAGATTATGTTTTTCTTCATAATCGTAGAATTAACAATATGGCTGATTCTATAGAAGGAAAAGATGCAGTCACTAAAAATTTTTGGAAAACGAAATAGGTGATAAATTACAAAGTTTAAACCAGTCAGTTTTGAATTATTGCGATTCACTTATAACTCAAAAGGTGAAAAATGGAAGGAAGAATAGTCTCATATATTTAATTTACCTGCAAAGTGGAATAAAATTAATATTATTTCTCACTTAGAATATAATCAAATTTTCTTTACTTTTTTGATGGATTGTAATTTTTATAAAATAATTACTGTTAATCTCATTTTACCTGATGATACTGTGACCTCTTTATGATTATAAAATAATGTATTGTATTTACCATTTCGATTCAAACATAGGTGATATTTAATCTTTAAAATAAAAAAAAAATAACATATTTAGTTATGATGATGGATTGAGGACCACAATAGAAATATTCGTGAAATATAAACAATATTTTTTTTTACTACTATAATAGAGTATACTTGGTGCTTGAAGCGAAAGAAGGCTACTAAAAATAATGATGTAAAAATTGAAAATGCTGAAAATGGACAACCAGTTCAGAAAAGTAAATGTTCAATATATAATTCTAATAAATCAACATTTAAAAAAAGTTCAAAGTAAGAGAAGGAATAACTAATGAAGAAGAAGAACAAAGAAGCAAGAAGAAATGAATTCACCTATGGAATTTATGATGGACAGTATATTTATCTTGTTGATTTGGATACCGGTAATTTAAAAGGCATAATTGACTTTTTTTTTAATACATTTGCGACACCTCAAAAAGATAAAACAGCTAAAAATTTAGCAAATGCTTTAGAATGCATATTGATAAAAAGAAAATCACTTAATATTTAAAACAATGCTGGCTTAGAAAATTATAATAAAACATTTAAGAACTTATGCAAAAATATAACATCAATTATTATTCTATATTGAACTTAAAGCTAGTGTTGTAGAGAGATATAATTGTACAATGAACAATAAAATGTGGAAAAAATTGGCTTTAAATGGCAATTATAAATGGGTAAATATATTAGATGAATTAATAAAAAATACAGCAATACAATGCAAAACCTAGAACTATTGGTATAAAACATATTGAAATTTATAACAAACATTAAATAATTTAAAACAAGTTTTGCGAAGATGTCTACTAAACCGAAATATAAATTTGGCAATGTAGTTGATTTTAGAAAAATAAATGAACTTTTGAAAAAGGTAATAAACCTAATTGAATAATAAAATTACTTACTATTCTTGAGGTTTTAAATTATGATGTGCCAACTTACAAACTGAAATATGCCAATGGAGAATAAATAAAATGATTCTATGAATAAAAAATTCTAAAAATATCAATCTAAACGAATATTTTGTTGAAAAAGTCTTAAAAACCAAATGTGATAAAATTTATGTAAAATGGTTAGTTTTGGTAATTCACATAACTCTTGGATTAATAAAACATGTTTTGTGAAATTAAATATTTTAGTTAAATATTTTATTTAGATGGTTAAATTTTCCAAATAATTAAACATAACTTTCATTTTATTTATAATTAGTTATATGATTCACACTTGATACCTAACAAGGAAATGTAATTTTTCTCAACTCTAGTCATTTTCTTTGTAAATTAATTATTTTTACTGAAAGTTTCATTATCAAAGAAATACAGTAATCAATTTGTATATCTAAAAGTCGACTACCATATGTGGTAAATGAGAAAATTTCTCACTAGTTAGACCATTCTCTTTTATCTGGAAACATCATTCGTCTATTTCAGCATAATATATCTTTTCATAGAAGATAATAATTTTTCCTTAATATGTATTAAAACGGCATTTATTTTATATTCTTTACTTATGCCAAAGGAAGAAAATCCTTTTGGATATCCTTTAATAAGTTTTTAACAGGGATAATCAACAATATAAATTTTGTCGTCAACAAACCGAACTAACTCACCAGAAGGGGTTTGGTATATTAATAAAATATTTAAATCACTTGGTAAAATCTTAAACAGTTCAGGTATCAAAATATGATTATTGTTTATTTTATGGCCATTCAAACTTTTTATACAAGCTTTTTTACTACAACAATATAGAAATCACTGTCAATAATTTAAAATGTTTTGTATAGTTGCTTTTGTATAAATCAATTGGTTCATTATCATCATAGTTATTTTGTGGGGTTATCCCATAACGGTTTTTAATGTTTTGAATGTCATCTGGCCGCAAATCAAACAAATCATTATTAAGAAATGGATACATGACTGAATTTTTATCATTTGTATGTTGAAGGGCTAATGCATTACTATTTTCATCGATCAAAACTTCCACTAAATTGATTTTATTTCAGGAGTGTTTTTCCTGTCATTTTACTAATATTCCTGCTTATTGATATGTATTTCAACAAGAAAATTTGGCTAATTTGGAAAAAATTCATGTGCTAGTGCACTACCTTATGGAAATAATTTAGTCTAAAAAAGCTGTGATGACCCCTGATATTTATGCTGACCTTGAATTCTAAGATATTAAACTATCTGGTAATTTCATATAATATATAAATTTCTAATTGCTATGCTTTTGCCAAATGATAAAAGCCTCTTCAGCTAACTTTGTAATTGTATTATTTGCAAATGCAAAATGGAATTTTAAAATGTGTTTGTTCCATTTGTTGGTAGTTGAATATCTACCAAAATATATAATCCTTAATGCCGCATCTTAGTTTATTAATTAAATTGAGCATTCCTTCATCAAGTTTACCTTCGATTGAAGTAAGGTTATGATATTAGTGGAATGTATGTAAAAATTTACAAACTTTTTTTTATTAATATGTGAAAGGGAATTTGGGTTTTCTTCTAAATTGCTATATTTATTTTAAAAATTGATAACACAGTCTGTTCGATTCTCTTTTATGGACAGCGATGGATTAATTTTTATGATAATAAGAATGAATAAATAAATCATCATTTATATACAAAAAATTTAACAGGCTGTAATAAGGTTATTTATTTCAAACATAATAATGTTTAACATACATAACTCACCTTCAATGTCTGTTCATTGATCAATGTACATTTCACTTATGGTAAGCTTTATTTAAAAAAATTACAAAAAGTTTACGACTTTTACATTTCACCAGGGACCTGTTTTTTATTTGGTTTTCAGGTATGTTTTAACATTGCCGACCTTACGTTTTATTTTTTCGGTCTTATTTATCACCTCCGAAACTCCATTGGAGAAAACCCTCACCTTTCCACTCGCCCGTCCTATTTCTTTTATGAATGAGGTAAGTTTTTTAAATTATTTAATTTAATTTTTTTATTTCTGGTACCCCCCTCTCATATGGTGTTTGCACTTTACACCATATGAGATATCCCAGCTATACATATGCTATATTACATTTGAATTACAGAGAGTATTTATTACTTGAGCTTCTGCGGTATCAATTAAATTGCATATACTGCATGTATTTTTTTAAATATAATTATGAGCAAGGTTTTTTTAGCTCAAATTTGGAACATTTTGGGTGATAATTTAATAGTGTGGGCACCTTCACACCAGTAAATAGTCCTCATGAATCGGGATTCGAACCCACGACACACAAGTTTTAAGTCGGGCATATTGGCACTTAGGTAAAGTGTCAAGACGAGTGCAGAATTGAATAGAGAACACCTCTTGTTGTGAGTCACTCTCCAAGTGTGTCGCAACTGCTGTGACGAGCTCGCCCAAGGTCGGTGAGTGAAGTCATTCGCAGCTAGACAGCAGCTCTCTACATCAAAGCCGAAGAGAGAGGATATGAGTTTTATTTTCTCTTTGCATACAGTCGGCTTTTTCCTGTTGCAAGTAGATGTCAGCACAGTATGAAATCTTTCTTCTGTGACGACTAGATTGCCGCATGTTTGCCAAAGCAGACAGAAGAATGCTCACAAAATAGTGTGACTGAAATTAGGACTTCTTTTTGAGACAAGGTTAATTTATGAAATCTTTAATTTTTTCTGTACTTCCTATTATTTATTTTCTATTCAAATATAATATTAAAAAACCATTTCTGTATTCCAACAGTTTGAACAAACTCTTTACATTTTTCGTAAGTCATGTCTTTACCAACAGAATATTTATATGTGTCTTGAGTTAGTATCATCTTGACTAAATATAAACAGAAAAATCGTATTATCTCTTACAAGTTGTTTAGGCACTTTCGAATAAGTTTGTGCTAAATAATATTTACAGATATTTTTGTCTCCCCATGATAAAATACTCGCGAACAACATTTTTGTTGTCTAAAGTTACACGGTCAAAGATAACCAGACAATCATTTTCATATTAGTGTAGAGGAATTATTTAATAATTTCTATACAGAAGTGTATGAATTTTTCTTTAACTCTTTTGATAAACATTTCAAAATAATTTTGTAACTGAATACATTTCAGTTGATTGTAATTTTTTTAGTAAAAAAAATTTTAATTAACCAACCGGTCTAATAAATATAATTTATCATAAAATTAGTCTTTCCACAGTTGCTCTGGCCTACAATTAAGGCTCTTATTTATCAGGTAATAATTCACTATTATTCTTATTTTTACAATTTTCTTTGGAAAAAATCACTCCAATTGACTTCTTTCATTAAATTAGATAATTTTTAGTAACTATAGAGAATAAAGTAGTAAAGTTAACAAATTACAGTTCTGTCCTAAAGAAAAAACTTCACTATGATATCATACACAAAGATAAATGTATAGCATTGATTAGTTTTCATGCAAAATTTGTAGCTCCAAATGTAAACAATATACTATAACATTTATTTATAACCCAAAAGTTATAAATTTTCATAGAGGCCAATACAATATCCAATCATTAAAATAAACGATAAATTCAGTTAAACCATTTTTAACAAATAACATTGAGTTAACATAAGACTATGTGAAAAATTTACTATCTATTATATCTAATTATATATTAAATTTGATGATCGATTCTCAAATATTCTTGGTTTTTAAGAGAACTAACTATTGAAAAATAAAAAAAAATTCACGGCACTACATTACCTGATTTTGATCCATTAAAAATAATAAAATTTCATTGTAATTTGGAATATGGCATGTTTATATAATATTATGAAACTAATCATATATAAACTGATATAATTTCCAGTTTTCACCAAAAGCCATGTTCGGAATTTGAGATTCTATTAGTTATGAACCTCTAAATACATTTTTTTTTAAATTAATAATTAATGGTTTAATTGTATTATTTCAGAAATTACAGATTAAAATGGTAAACTAATTGATTTTGACGATGCTGATATTGGCATTGCTTAAGAAACTAAAAATGTTTAAAATATTACAAATTTCATGAATCTGTAAAATGTATATATAATACACAATCATATATAATAATTAGAATTTATCTGATTCTGTCTGTCAGTCTTTAATAGATGTAAGTCCCTTGAAACTCAACAGGAGTTCTTCAACTTTTGCAGAGCAAATCCTAAGGATAAAATACAGGTCAAGTTCGAACTTAAGCAAGATCAGATTATGCAATCATTAACATTTACTCTAAAAGCTAATTTTTAATAACTTTTCCCTTTTAAAAGTTTTATATTTATGCATAGAGAATATTGCATAGTTACATAAATACAACGTAATATCATTTTTGTTTACTTTAAATGTCTTGCTTCAATGTTGAGTTAATTAAGTAAGACCGCTCAATTGATAGAGCGATTTCAAGTGGGGCCTTAGTGGCTCAGTGGATAGAACTATGTTAAGTGGGGCTGCAGTATATTTATATATTGAGGACTTAGTAGCTCACTGGATAGAGAGATTCCAAGTGGGGCCGCAGTGGCTCAGTGGATATAACTATATAAAGTGGGGCCGCCGTGGCTCCTCAGTGGATATAACTATATCAAGTGGGGCTTTAGTGGCCCAGTGGATAGAGCGATATGAAGTGGGTCCTTAGTGACTCAATGGATAGAGAGATTGAAAGTGGGACCACAGTGGCTCAGTGGATAGAATAATTCCAAGTGGGGTCGCAGTGGCTCAGTGGATACAACTATGTTAAGTGGGGTCGCAGTGGCTAAGTGGATAGAACTGTATCAAGTGGGGCCGCACTGGCTAAGTGGATATATATATATCAAATGGGGCCTTCATAGCTCATTGGATAGATATATTCCAAGTGGGGCCACAGTGGCACAGTGGATAGAGAGATTCCAAGTGGGGCTGCAGTAGCTTAGTGGATAGAGATATTCCTAGTAGGGTGCAGTAGTTCAATGGATAGAAGCATATCATGTGGGGCCTTAGTAGCTCAGTGGATAGAACGATTCCAAGTGGGGCCTTAGTGGCTCAGTGGATAGAACTGTGTTAAGTGGGGCTGCAGTGGCCAAGTGGATGGAGAACTATTACATGGGACCGAAGATGCTTTAATGATGAACTAATTTTACATTATTAAATTGCTACGCACACACACACACATATATATATATATATATATATATATATATATATATATATATATATATATATATATATTATATATATATATTATATATATATATATATATATATATATATATATATATATATATATATATATATATATATATATATAATCTTATGTCTTTGTATGATAACCAAATTTTTGAACATTGAAAGTATTGTAGCCCCATGACAATACAAAAAAAAGGTCACAGGCTGGGTCCCCTAGTACAATAATACAGAATATAAAATATATTAATTAATTGTTTAATAACCCCACAGTAATGTATCTATAATAATGTCTTTTTCATTCAAAATTATACTTTTGTCATAGTAAAAATTAATTTCCTTGGCCATAAACCTATTCACATTTTTTTTTGTCTTCCTAAGTATATATATCATGCGGGAGCTGGACCATGCTATATTTTCATCCATAAATCAAGTTTTTTAACCCAAAATTCAAGCAATTTTTGTAGATTTTAAGCCACTTTCTCTTGTTTATAGAAGCTCCATTCTCATAAGTTCTAATTAAAAACAAGTAATTTTCATCAAAGAACCACGTATTTTAACCAAAACTCAAGTAATTTCATTATTGTCAATATACTTTTCTATCTTCTAGCAATCTCATTAATTTTCAACTATTGAAAATAAGCAAATTTAAGCCAAAATTAAGTAAATTTTCTAATATTTCACAAAATTGCCATGCAGGACTTTATATACAATAAAAACAAGCAATATTCATCGAAAATAAAGTAATTATACTATAATATCGTGCAAATTTACCATCTTTCCAAAATAGGCATTCGGATTTTTCATTCTCAAAAACAAGCAAATTTAGGAAAAATCAAAATAAGTTAAAAATCGGATGAAATATTAAAAAGTTTCAAATTAATAGAAATGATATATTTTGAAGATAATTCAATATCATGTACAGATTTTCCATTTTTCAAATCTTTTAAACCTTTTTACATATTAAAAACATTCTCACTTATTAATTTTAAGCCATCTTCATCAGATATATTTAAATAGCGACCAGGCAAAGTAAATTTATACCTATTATCTGGAATAATATAAATTTTTTTTTACCAAATTTAGATTCACGAATTTTAAAAACTGTAACAGAATACTATTTATTTTTTCTACATTTTGTAGTTTAGTCAATTTGAATGAATTGTTCAAATTGTTGAACACAGATTTCATTTTTGTTTTGTGTTTTTATAAAGAAACCCATTTAATAAGAAAAATTAAAAATAATTTAAAATCAAAAGAAATATAAATAAAAATTATTTTATCATATCATTTTTTCGTAAATAAAAATAATTTCATCTCTCTTAAATAATGGAAAATGACATATGTAAGCATTGTAAAAAGTCTAGAAAATAGTTATTCGTAGAAACTTTTTCATCGAATAAACATGCAAAAGATAATCAGTATATCTGTAAAAAATGTGATATTGAATATGACAGTATTTGTAATGAGTTAAAAAAATAGAGAGTAGTGTGTGAATTTTGAAAATATGTTTATAATGCATGTCTTAAAAACATAAAATTTATTATTCACACAAGATGGTAGTAGATGTTCTTAAGTAAATTCAACACAATAGATATCCAACAAAAACATGTAAACTATGCAATGAAAATAATTCTATGAATTAATTTTCTCCTCATAAAAATACTAAAGACAAGCATATATCAGTATGTAAAATGCTATTATGAGAAGAAACATTATAAGAACTTAAATAGTTAAAAACCATATCTATATTATCAATAATTTTTATACTTTCATCTATTTTATTCCTTTATGTTAGTATATTTATTTTTTCATTTCCTTTGTAAATTTTCCCTTGTAAATAAATTTAAAATGCCAGCTATTAATCTACCAGTTGAGTTGAGAAATAAGAGAGTGAGGGAAATAAGAATTATAAGAAGAGATTAAAAAATTAAATATTTGTAGTATCTAAGAAAAGCAGATTTAATTTCATTTATTGTTCCGAGAATATTAAATGAACAAATAAAAAGGAATTTTAGAAATCTGTTCTTTTAAAGTTATAATATATAATGAAAAATTTAATAAAACAAAAAAAAAATATTTCCTTTCTGTAATAATCTATTTTCACAACGTATAAATAAAAGTAAGCAGGTAACAGAATGGATAACAAAGAATAATTTTAGAAATTTACATTTATCTGATGTTAATCAGTGAATTATATAAACTAGACAAAAACAAGTTAAAAGAAATATTTCCTTATTCTACTAATGTTTTCGTTAGCAAAATAAATATAAGAACTAATAAAAAATACCTAGTAAATGAAGTTTTTAAAAGTTGATTATCGCCATATAACATTAAAAGTTCCTTATTTTGGTACATACTTTTAATTATTTAACTTCAGAATAAATAAGATATTTGAGATGGTACACAATAATCTTAGAACAATTAGTGTGTTCAGAAACAGTATTATATAATATACCAATTGTTGTAACCATGAGAATTATCACTTAGAATTAATTACATTTCAATCACCCAATTATACTATATTGAATGAAGGAGATATAAAATGGATTTATAAGTTCATAAAACAAGAAATAATTACAATTTCAAAGAAGAAGTTATGGATGGACTTTAGAATGAATAATTGGAATACGTATATCAATAAATAAGTATAATCCATTAAATGGATCATCATATATTGAACTACCAGAATTTATTAAGAATAAAAATGTGTGTGTAAATGTTATAAATGAAGATCAAAAATGTTTTCTCTGGGCAATAAAATTTGCATTATTTCCAGCAGACTATTATGCAGATAGACTATCAAAATTTTCAAAATATTGGCATTAATATTGATGAAGTAATTGATAAATATTAATATCCTATTAAAATTGATGATATACCAATTATAGAAAATCAAATTGAATGATCTATAGATACATACTCAAATGATGATATAATCAACAGCATATCAGCTTAAACTAACCAAAAATTAAAAGCACAAGCACATAAATTTACTTTATTTTAAAAATGATAGAAATTCCCATTATTGTTGGATAAAATATTTATCGAAACTGGTTTCTGCACAAAAAAATTTATAAAAGTAAATTTAATATATGAGATATGTGCCTTCAAATTTTTTACTCTTAAGGGAAATTAAATAAAGATACAGAAGACTGCTCTAAAAATGAATAAGTAAGAATCGCTTTACCTTCGAAAGGAGAGCAAATATCTTAAAAAAATTAAATACTACTATGAAGGTTCCTTTCACAATATATGGCGATTTTAAGCCAAACCCAAAAAAATTAAAAAAATTTCACTTAATCAAAAAATAGCCAGTTTTAACAGAGGGCGGTAATGATAATAGCTTTTATAAGGAGATACTTAAATAAAGATATAATATTTCTAATGAACAAGTACATTCCATTCATTTAAAAATGAATGACGAATCATACACAATGAAATATCATATATATGAAGCTTCTAATTTTTGCTATAATATTGTATCTGCTTATGGCTATAATATGCCTCCAAATAATTATAGAGGTCCAACTGCACATAAGATGTTTATACAATCAATAGAAAGGGAAGTAGAAGATATTAGAGAAATATATTCTCAAATAGAACTAATACATCCACTAGCAAGAGATGAAAAAATATTGCATAGTAAATCAAAAAAATGTACTGTATGCCAAAGTGAATATGCGAAGGAAAACGAAAAAGTACATCTTCATGATCTTATAACTGGGTAAAAATAATTAATCCAGTATGTATTATTCATAATCTACTATTTAAATCGCCCAATTTCGTTCCAATTTAATATCATAATTCTGCAGGATATGATGCAAATTAATTAATTAAAGATCTTGGATATAATAACAATAATATAGATTAAATTGCGATAATGAAGAAAAGTTTATACTTTTGGGAAAGCAAAAGAAAACTTCCAGATTATGTTTACAGACATTTAAATTTATGGTCAGTAGTTTAAATAAATTATCATCTAATTTAAGTAAAGATCAATGAAACACACCCAAAAGAATTTTCCGAAAGACCAGGTTCATTTAGTAATTAGAAAGGGTGTTTATCCATATGTTTATATGGATAGTTGGAAGAAATAGGAAGAAACTGAACTTCCACTAAAGAGCGAATTTGAAAATAAATATAATGAATCTGACATAACTGATGTCGATTTTGAACATGCAAAACTTATACGGAAACAACTTAATATTTAAAAATTGGCGAATGTCATGATTTATACTTAAAAAGTGATGTATTATTATCAGCAGATTTATTCGAATATTTTATAAATATATGCTGTTATGCATATGAATTAGATCCTGTACGGTATTTTGCTGCATCAGGATTGTTGTGGAAAGCAATGTTAAAAATGAATAAACAACCACTTGATTTATTACATAACAGTTATATGATTTTAATGATTGAAAAAGGAATTCAAGTTGGAATGTAACAATATTACAAGGGATTTCTTAAAACCAACAACAAATATTTAGAAGATAAAGCCAAATCAAGAGTCCAACTATTTAATATATTTCGATGCTAATAATTTATATGGTTGGGCAATTTCACGTTATTTACCATATGGAGGCTTCGAATGGGTTAATTATCCAGAATATTGATGAGAATTTTGGCATTATTATATATTGAATCTTAAGAATTTTTCTGATCATGGTTACATTTTATAAGTGGATTTAGAGTATCCACAAGATGTACATCAACTACATTAATATCTTCAATTTTGTCCAGAAAATATGGTAGTTTCAGGAACAAGTCAGTTTAAATTATTAACAACTTTACTTAATAAACAAAAGAATGTTAAACACTATCATAATTTAAAAGTGTGTCAAAATAATGGATTACAACTTACTAAAATACATGATATTTAAGTTTAATCAGTCTCGTTCATTGAAAATGAATATAAATTTAAATACACCAATGAGAACTAATGCTAAAAATGACTTAAAAATATTTTTATAAACAGATGAATAATTCTGTGTTTCATAAAACTACGGAAAATATTTGGAAAAGTTTGTGAAAAATTAGTAGCATAATCAAATTTCAAAAGAAGTACCATATTTAATGAAAATCCTTTGGGCTATACATATGAATACAAAAAGTGTAAATTTTAATAAGCCTATTTATATGGGTATGTCAATTTTGGACATATCGAAAAATATAATGTATGATTTTCATTATAAAGTGATGAAACCAAAATATGGAGATAACATTGAATTAAGCTACCAAGATACCAATTCCTACACTATTGCATAAAAACAGAAGATTTTACGAAGATGTGAAATCGATAATGGAAAAATTTAACACACGTGATTATTCTAATGCCAACTTCTATAACATGCCACCCACAAATAAATAAGAAAGTTATAAGTAAGTTAAAAGACGACTATAATGAGAAAATAATTAAAGAATTTGTTGGTTTATAAGCAAAAATGTATGCATATAGAGTTGGCGATAAAGAAAATAAAAGATGAAAAGTTGTAAAGAAATGCATTTTTAAGAAGAGAATTACATTTGAGCACTATAAGATTTATTTGTTCATAGAGAAAATAGAATATTGAACAAACAATTTAAAAAGGATTGAAAAGCATGAAATATATACAGAAGAAGTTAGTAAAATTGTACAGAGTCCTTATGATTACAAATGTATTATACTAGAAAATAAAATAGATACATTACCATATGGGTATCAAATTTTTTATATTATTATATATTTATATTATATTTTAAACAACTTTAATTTCCAAAACAATATCGATATCAGAACATTTCAAATGAATTAATCCCTATTTTTTTAAACAATGTGATTAAACTGCTCATTATTTATTCTATAAAAAATTGCATATGGTAGTTCATAACTAACACAATCTATGAAGCCGTACATAGTTTTTGGTGGGAAACTAGAAGTTATATCAGTCTCTAAATGATTAGATTCATAATATTTTATAAACATTCCATATGCTAAATGACAATGAACATTTATTGTTTTTAAAATTAGGTAGCCTAGTACCTACAATCACTTTGTCTTTTCAATGAGCATGTTTCTCTCAAAACCAAGCATATTAGATAATCGATCGTCATGTTTAATATCAAAATTAGATTTAACCACAACTCTATTTTTCACATTATCTGATGTCAGTTTAATATAATTTGTTGAAAATGGGTCAATTGCATTTATAATTTTCTTAAAGATTCAATATCACATTGGCCTCTAGGAATGGCTATAGCTTCGTTTTTATAAATGACAGAACTCAATTATGTAATTGTTGTTATAGTATTAATATTTATATCTGGAGTCAAGAGTTTTGTATGAAAACTGATCAATGCAATAGATTTGTCTTGATGAAATGTATCATAGTGAAAATTATACCTTAGAATGGAACTATTATTTGTTAACATATAAACTTTATTATCCATTTATTCCAAAAATTATCATATTTAAAAAAAAGTTAATTTGGTTGGTGAATTATAACCTGATAACATAAGAGGCTTAATGTAGGGCATAGTAATTCTCAAAAACCAACTTGATGATTAATTTTATTTATAATCCAGTATGGCCAAATTTTAATTAATTATATATTTTCTGAAAAATATTAAACCAACATAAATATATTGACTTTCAAAAAGACTTTGAACAATATCCAAAGAATTTAATGAAAAGATTGCATATTTTTTAAATAGCAATGATTAAATGTTTCCACTAGATCAGTATGAAAATGAGTCACTTGAAATATTTGAGTATACCAATTTATAAAACCAGGATGTCATCCATTAATATTTTACCATGGGAAGATATAAAAATATTGATGTATTGATTTGGCACAAACATATTCGAGGCTGTCAAACCAAATGGTGAGAGACAATACAAATTTTCTATATATATTTTAACAAGATTACACAAATTTAAGGCACATATATAGCAATTTTGTTGGTGGCAGTACATCATATCGGAAATTTAAAGAGATTTGTAGAAACTGTTGGAATAAAGCCTATGGTTTTATCACAATTAACTTGAGCAGAAAAATGAACAGTGGTAAATATAGAGACCAAATCCAACCTTTTATATTTTAACTGTGCCTAGTTTCTCTTGTACATAAGAATTGTTTTTCTACTTCCTGAAGAGGCACTTCAGCATACTGTTGCCACCACAGGAATAAGTTTATCATGATGGTGCTGTTATCTAGTTGCGGTGTGGGGAACAGGTGTGGTGTAGAGGACAGTTGCAGTGTAGAGAACTGTTGTAGTGTAAAGAACAGTTGCAGTGTAGCGAACAGTCGTGGTGCAACTCGCAATAATAAGCTAGCTTCTTGTGGTGAGAAGAAACTCAACACATGAAGTCTTTCATCACCTCGCTTGTCTTGTTGCGGTGGCTCAGCGACAAGGGTGTTTGATTTCAAATGCGAAAGTCGTGAGTTCGATCACCGGTCTGTGAATATGAGGTGCCAATATTTTCACTATTTGATCACAAAAATCATTCAATATTTGAACCAAAAAAAAACACGCTCTTCCTCATATGTTCATTTATAGAAGTATTGAAGAAATAAATTGTAATTCTTTATATAGACCCAAAAATACTCTCTATGTTATAGTGTAGCATATCAGATGTATAGGTTGTAGTGTTTCATGTTGAGAAAAGTGCTCCACTATATGAATCGAGAGTACCATAAATGAAAAAGAAAATAGAAAAAATTATAAGAACTCCCAACTTCACCACTGAAAAAATAAAAAAAATAGGCTGGCTGTTGGTGAAGTTGGGAGTTCTCGAAATTAAGCTTTTGTGGTTCTAAATAAGGTGGGAAAATATATATAACAGATCACTAGTGTAGTGTTACAACCCCTAAAAAATTAAGCTCACCATACGTGAAATATGCTTTGAACAAATGAACATTGAACAAACAATGAATGTATGTTATAAACATTAAATGAACAATTAAAAGTTATTTTACATTGCATTAAAAAAAATTAATTACATAAAAATATATTCTTTCCCAAAATATTATAATTCACAAAACATCAGTTTTCTTAATGCAAGACTTTTATGAGTTATTAAAACACAACCATTTTACATAAATTCTACCATCTTTAGTTTTTAAGACTTTTTAAACCAAATATTCATCAGCATAGTAAGTTTTCATAATTTTGTATTCATCAAAACTGCCTTTTATTTCTTTGTCATTTTAGTTTGTAAGTTGGCACATAATTTAAAACCTCAAAAATAGTACACAATTATGTTGTCCAATTAGCTTTATAACCCTTTCAAAAATTGTTTTAAATTTACTCATGCTGACAACATCTCCAACTTTATATTTTGGTATATTAAACATATTTGCAAAATCTTGCTGGCCCCTATTATTTCTATTTATTTATTAACTTCTCTTGGCTTCATAACAATAATTCCATGCTTTGTATTGTTGTATTCTTTAACTAAGTCATCTTATATATTTACCCATTTGTAATTGTCATTTAAAGCCAATTTCTTTCAAATTTTGTTCTTCATTGTACAAACATATTTTTCTACAACACTAGCTTTAAGTTCACTGAATGTAGAATAGTGATTGATGTAATATCTTGGCATAAATTCTTTAAATATTTTATTATAAAATTCGGACCCATATTGCTTTGAATATAATATTGTTTTTCTTGAATAAATAATATTCTAAACAATTTACAATACGTTTTTGCTGATTTTATCTTTATTTGGCATAGCAATTCCATATTTTGAGAAAACCAATAATTGTCATGATATATTTATAACCATTATTTATATGTGATATACCTGTTATATTTCTAGTATCCATCTCAACAAGATCGATTTGCCATAAATCATCAATACTATACGAAATCACTTTTCTTTTGGAAAATTTTTCCTGCTGGTTAATATAATTCATTGATTATTTCTTCTTTTACATTGGACAATTTTTTATGTTGATTTATTACAATTACAAACTGTACATTTACTTTTCTAAACTAATAATCCATTTTAAGTATTTTAAATTTTTTTATTATTCTCATATTTTGTGACATTTTTACACTTCAAGCATTAAGTATTCTCCATTTAATATGAACAAAAATAATTAATTCTTATATTATATCGATATTCCTACTGTAGTCATCAAACCATCATCATATTCAGATTATTTATTTATTTTATTTTAAAAGTTAAAATTTCACCTATGCTAACATCAAAGGACTTACTGTAATCTATTTTTTTGAGATTCTTTAAAAACAGTCACAGTATCGGTAGTTAAATTGGGATTAACAGTAATTATTTTATTAACATTACAATCCATATTTTTAGCTAAGGGAAAATTATTATTACTTTTATTCCACTTTTCAGGTAAATAAAATATATGTGATACTTATTCCTTACATTTGCTGTTTTCGATTTAACAAGTGTATCACAATAATTCTAAACCAATTTGTTTCAATTTTACAACATAGACAGCTATTTCTTTACCAAGATATCTTTTATTTATTGCATCTTTTCCATCTACAGGATCAGCCATATTATTAATTCTATGATTTTTAAAAGAAACATAATATTTTGTGTAAACAATACCTTTACTAATTTGATCTTGTAAAGCAGAAACAAAAATATTTTATTTTGAATCTACATCTTTTTTTAAATGCATAATCTAATACATTTTCATCAAAAAATATTTTATTGAGTGCATCATATCCATCTATAGGATCAGCCATACCAGTAATTCTACGATATTGAAAGAAATATAAATGTTTGTATAAGTAAATGGTTTACTTAGTTGATTTTGTAATTTGCCAACAATTTGTTTATCAAAAAATATTTTATTGACTGTGTCTTTATCGACTCTAGGATCATCAAATTAATAAGTCTATACCCTAAAAAGAAGTATAAGATTTTGTATAATAAAAGCAAGTTCTTAGTTTACTTTGTTTAAACAGAAACACATGAATTGCATTGTGAATCAACATAAGATTTTCAAACGTAATCAGAAACAATATTTTTGTTTTTTAAATTAACATATTTTTTAAAGCATAAGCACAAGTGTCAAAATTATTATTTAAATATTTGATTAATTGTTTTCCAAATATATCTGCGATTTAATAACAAAGAAATTATATTGTTAAACTTAAAATCTTAAAAAAAACATGTAATATGATTAAACATAGATATCCAAAATAACTTAATTAAAATACTGAATTATATCATTATTTTAAAAATATTTATATTTGTGAAACAATAATTAAATTCGAAGCAATATTCTTCCAAATGAATCAAAATAGTAAATATTATCATTTTCTTTAAAATAGCAAACCAAATGAGTTTCAGGATTTGAGGAAATGTCGAAATTAACCACAGCACATTCATTTTGTTCATACTTTCTTGCAAAGTTAATAAGCAACCATCTCCTTCTTTTAATTTTTTCCAAGTGGATCTTTTGTTAAAAAATTATCTATAACCAAATCTCTTAATTTTATCGATGGGTATATCTAAAGTCAAGATTTTAATCTTCACATATACGTAAATAATTAAATAAATAAATAAATATATAAAATTAATAAAACATTTTGATTGCCCATCCTAATTTTCTTTTTGTAAATATAGTTGATGCAACTCCAGCAAAAGCAGTTTTATTCTCCAATTGACGCATCTTTATTTAACATAATTTCTTTTGCTTCCTTTCATAAAATTTTATCAGTAATTTGTCTAGATTATGATCATTATGATCTCTATAACGAATATCGTGATATTTACTTGCTTCATTTAATTGATTTATTCCCTTGTCTCCGCTTTAAAATCTTTCATTAATTTTTTTAAAATTGTCCTCAATAATTATAACCTGGTAAATGCATTTAGGGTAAATTTAAATTTTTTGATGCACAATATATTATTCCTCTGCCGTGATGTTCAGAATTCCAAAATTATTGTGGAATTAAATTAAAAACTCTTATTATATGTGGTATTTTTGAATTATAATAACATCCAGACATATTATTCTGGTAAATGATTGTATTTTTTATAATCTTGGAGTTCTTGGAGAAATCATTATTTCTGGTGTGTTAGGTGTTGTTCTCGAATGTGATTCTTTGAATAGTTATTATAAATTGGTTTAATAATTTTTTTGTATTTCCAGCTTCTATTAGAGTTTATTTTCTTTCTTGGATTATATTCTTAAAATGCAGAATTGAAACCTAAAACAATTTTCTTTTAGTTTTCATAGTTATTAACAGCGAAGTTGTCCTCAAGATCTTCTTATTTTTATTTGTTAATAAGTTAGACAGTCCTACCATTAATTTATATTCCTCCATTTTAACATATATTTTATCATCGTCTATCTTTACTTGTGTATTAGTTATGTATTTTTTTTTTGTCATTCTGCATGTAAACCATATTGAGTGTCAATAACATTTATTATTTTGAAATTTATTTACAGTTTTATAGCAGAATAAGATACTACATGTGGTAAATTTCCAATGGCAGAGTTCCCAATTGTTTTTCAAGTTAGGAGATTTTGAGATTAATTCCCTTTCAAACAATGTTTCTTCTGGTGTTTGTGGATAATCTAAATTTTTTCACTGCTACTCGAACTAATGTTGTTATATAATTATTGTTTCTTCACTTACTTTTTCCATTTTTACCAATGTTTCGTAGTTTGTCGATAAATGGTTGGTCTTTCTTCTTACTTTTTTCATATTCTTTTCCATGATGCTTTTTATATTTTATACCATTCGATGAGTAATTTAACTCGAGAAATTTCTTTGATTCCATCATTAGTATATAATTTTTTTTCTTATAAATAAGTTCTCTAAGTATTGAGTGTTTCGAAATACAAACTTTTCCCCGAACTGATAAAAGTAGGGCGAAATTAAATTTTTGCAGTAATTTAATTTGATTTGATTTTCCTGTACGCTTTGGGTTTCCTTTCCAAATGAAGCTTATGTTTATGAGAAATTTAGTTTACTAAAGAGTGATAAGGTTGGATATGAAGCAAAATACAAAAAATGAGATAATGTTGACGTTTATTTGAACTATATTCCTTTTCAGTTTTCCAGAGTAGAAATTTCCAAACTTGGAAATATTATTGAAGCTGTTGACAATCCAGGTATAACATTAACAACGATGAATGCATTATTAATATCACTAAGTGAACAATATTATTTAGATTTTACTGGTGGTGATAATCTATATCGAGATAAATCTGTTTCTAGTAATTTAAAAATGAAGATAAAACAGTTTTTTGTGATAAAACAAATTAAATAATGTATCCGCCGTGATATTTGTTTGGTTTTATTCGTGATAACAATGAGATTTATTTGAAAGGTTGTTATAAAATTATTTTTTCCATATTTCATCTCATAAAAACTGTTTTATTTCTTTATGAGACTTTAGATAAAGATGATAAAGTAATGAAACATCGTCCTGATCCTGGTAAATTGGTTATTAAAAAATTAGACATTATGTGGCCTGTTGTTGAATATGAGTCTAACACAGCCATTGCAATTAAAGAATAAATATACATGGATCCAAAAATTCCTATTAGTTTTGATTATTGGTAGGTTTTAGAAAAACAAGTTCCTGCTGGTTCAACTTTTTTTTTAACATTGATATAAAGTTCAGTTTAATAATTTAAAATTTGATATGCCTGATTTTGTTATTGTAGGTTTGAACTTAATTGAAGAAATCATGCTGAACAGCATAAACATGCTACTATGTTTGATCATTTTATTGCAAGAAATATTTAAGATAAAAATGGTAAAAATGAAATTTTTCTTAAGAAAAAATGGAATGAAAACATAGAAAACGATGTTCGTCTTAAACTATATCTTGCTTATTATGATTTTAGAAATTCAAAAAACCAAACTAGATACAACTATAGAAATAATAAATGTTATTATAAAACACTTGTAAACTTTAATGGTGATATAAATTATTATTCATTTTGGGGGCGATGGCCATTAAATGTTATAAATTGTTTACATAGAAAAACTACTGTATTTAAAGAAAAAATTAATGTAAGAATTTGTGTTATTTTAATAGAGCTGTTGAAGTAGGTACCGTTTCTAATTATGTTATAATTAGTAAAAGAAATCTAACTTATGATTATTTGAAAGAAAGCATTACTGAAGATATACAATATTTTAATATTGTTAAATGGAAGAATGAACAAAATGTTTCGATATTTTAATACAGTATTTAAAACTTGGTGGTAATTTTGAAAAGTTTTATGAATTTTTAGAAATATTGATGAATTATTTGATAAAATAAAATATCATTTGCATGATTATAAATCAGTTTTTTCTGTCTATTCATTAATTTATTTTCTTTGTAAATAAAATAAAAATGCCTTTGTTTCCATGCAATTTGACTAACATTTTAAAAGGTGGCGATGCTTCATGACCACCTTCCTATATATTAGATAATATGCCTGAAGATCTTAAAAATATAGTGCACAAACTTTATTAAAATATACAAAACTTACAATTATCACTCTTAGAAATCATTGACGATAAATATGAACTTCAAGATATTTTTGGTGATAATCTAGAGCAAATAGAAGAAAGTTTAAAAAAATTAGTAGAGCTTCGAATAAAATCTGTAAATAATAATAAGACAGTAATTTACTAGATTTTAGCTTAAAGTTGCTTGCTTTGGACAGTTGAAAATTGTGACCAAATTAGGTCTCTAGAAGTTAGAAAAAGTAGCTTGAAAACGATATTACTTGATTTTTGGGTAAAAATATATGGTTTTTTGATAAAAATTACTTGTTTTTGTTGAAAATGGATTATAATGGACATTCTCAAAACAGGAAGAGTGGCTCAAAATCTATAAAACTGCTTGAATTTTGGTTTAAAAGATTTGATTTTTGGATGAAAAAACGGGGTTGTCCCTCTCCCGCATTATATGTCTAATTTCTTATCTCTTTTAATCATATTGTTTTTTATAATCACATTTGCCTTAGTTTTTGTACAAATGCGCTCATAGATTTATTATTTAATTGTAAATCATTTTCGTGATTTAGAGCGAGTTCTTTACTTTTTGTAACTTGTTTTCCCAAAAAAAGTTTTATAACCATACCTTTTTGGACCAGTACTTGTCCAATTTATTCCATAAATGGTTTTTCACCAATTCGTCTGTCCACTGGCCAAGCTACACACAGTTTTAACAGTATTTATACCATCGTTAATGTAATCTATGCTATCTGTATCATAATATAATACTTTATCACCTAAATGGTTTAATATTTCATATAAACACAATCTAGCATTTGAAGTAGTAAAAGTAGCTACAAATATATTCCTTGCAGTGCTATTTTCGACGTAATTATTATTGTATTTATATTAATCTGAAATTATATTGTCATTAATTTAAACATCATTATTTACTTATATTATTTCATCCAATAACAATTTGCACCAATGTGTTGTTTCAGTAATACATTCGGTTTGTGTCAAATGTTGTCTTTTTCCAAATTTTCCAAAGTGAATTTAAGGATTTTTTTCAATTTTCTTTCAATGTCTAAAGTGATATCTTGTACTAGTGTAATAACTCGAAGATATTATTCTTTTGATTTATAATCGTCTTTCCAAGGATAAGTTTCTTATTTAATTTCCATAAATGTTTTAATATAATTGCTGAACATGTTATTGCTTCTTTGGTTTAAATGGCAAACTTGATGAATTTTAAGTAGCTTTATTTAATTCAAATGTAGTCCATGATCCATTTATTGCTCTTTCTTCATCACTATAATTACATTCCCCTTTTTTCTCTACAACACATTTTAAACATAAGGTAAACAATAGTTTTTTCTTGCTTAACAGGTAGTACTCGATGATATAAATTTTGTGGTGGTAAAACTTTACATTTGATCAAGCCAAACCAATTTTTGTCGTAATTTTTGGGGTTAAATATTTTAATAGGAGGACCAACAGGAAAATAATCATTAAAAAATCACGGTTGAATACAAACTACATATATCCAGATATCTTAATTTTTTTTCTGAACTTTTAATTTTGAAGCATTTGTTCTACCTCCAAAAAATACATTTTTGATTTGTAATCCTTCTATTACAATTTCATATTTTTCTAATTTATTTCTGTAGAAAATCGATTTTTTTCCATTTGCAAGCCGACATTTTCCTTACTTTGTAACCATTTTGTCTTAAAATTGTTGTTTGATTGTTTGTTTTAGTAAGAAAATTGTCCATACTTTTATTAGTGAATTTACTTATTGTGTACAGTGAATAACAATCAGCAATGTCATGTCAAAAACAACCATGGCATTGATATATTGTTTTAGTTTTTCCTCATAACCATCAACTTATTATCCACAAGTAGTATATATATTCTCTTTACATTTTACTTTTAATACTTCACCACATTTTTACATTCCATACATATGGTATTATTTTCCATTTTATAAGTGAGCATATATACAGTTTTTGTTTATTTATAAGAACATTAATTTAATAAGAAAAAATAAACAAATCGTATTGAATAATCATTAATTATTATAATTATAATTATTTGTTCCTAAAAAAAAAATAAAAATAAATATATCTTATCTATTCTTTTTTTTTTAATTATTTCCTTAAAATTAAATCAGAAATTGAATCTCTGCTAAACAAGTTAAACAATTCGTATGAATTGACTAAACTACAATATCTCAAAAAAAATTATGCTTCTACAGATTTTCAAATTTATGAATCTAATTATGGAAAATATATTAGCTGTATTCTAGATAATAAATAAAAATTACTTTACCTGATCACTATTTAAATACATTTAATGAAAATAATATATTATTAATTCTATTAAAAATATATTAAGTCTATTAATTTGAATCTAACAATTATACTTTTAATATTTCATTTCATTTTACCCTAATCCGTATAATTTTGGATAATATTTTCTTAATTTTTTTGCTTTGATTTCGCTTTAATTTTTTGGTCAAAATTTGTTTGATTTGCAGTGTAAGCGACTGATTTTGCTTGATTTTTAGCGAGGCTTTTTCTATTCACTATTTGTGTGGCAATGAAAAAATTGGACTTGAAAAACTATGTATTTGGAGGGTTTTTAATTATTTTTTATGGTTTTTTTTAGGCTGTTTTGAGACTGTTTTGGCTTGAAATTCGAGGAAAAAATCTTGAAATTAGTTAAAAAAAGATAGTAAATTAATGAAAAAACAATGTAAAATCATGGTATTTAGGACCTTAATTCGATTGTTCTCAAGGTACCGATATACTTGTCATAAAATTCTTTGTAATACATTTTTTTAAACGATTTAAGTAACATTTTTCATAACAATTTTTTAATTATTACTTTCTTTTTTTGTTTCTGGGGTCAGAGGTCACGCGTGTCAAGGTCAAGGGTCAAAGGTCAGTGTCATATGAGTCAAATATCTCGAATCCCGTTATGCCTCAATCGGTTATTTCCTTCTACTAACTTTTGTTGTAGTTTGTCGTGGGGACGTCAGCGAAAAGTATTAGATCGGAACGTTAGTTAATATATGCTACATAAATTAAATTGTTAACCTTGGTCTTGTTTGCTTATACATTCTTTTTTCTATGTTGTTTCAATAAACCCTTAATTGCGGATGGCGAAAATACGTCTCTGTTATACCTTTCACAAACTTTTACCAGAAAAGTTTCAAAACTGAGCTATAACATGCTCGAGTAGCTTTTATCAATATTTTTCTTTCACTTTCTTTCTATAGTAAACATAATTTCGAAAAATATTTCAAATTCACATAGAAGTCAGATGGTACCCTGCAAAAAAACCGTTTCTTGTCCAGGGTTAATGGTTAGTGGACAGATAATGTTTTGCTTCTGTGTGTTTCTCGTATTACCAATTTTGTCTAATATTTTATGTGCAACCTTTGAGATTTAAGTGTTCACCACTATAAATATTTTCTAGTAAACTTCATAAATTGAAATCGAAGTTTATAATCTACAGATTCTATAGAAGTACTACCTTATAACAGGCTGCAAATATAGGAATGTTTAGCACCGCTAATATATATAATTGATAACTTCCTTATGCATTTGTCTATACATTTGTCGATGGATGCATGGGAAAAAAAATTACCTCCCACTCTTTCTCACTATACGCATATACTGGTGTGCTGTATACTTGAGAACAATTTCTTATAGTATCGAACTCCGCGCAGCTCGACAGTACAAACACCTTTCGAGATATGTAATATCATTAATATTGTGTCTTTGTGTACATTTTAGTACCTAAAAAAGCTATTTCATTGGTTTCGTCTTTGTGTTAGCAGTAGGAAGAACTGTATAGGTCTCGTAGTTGTACTGCAGTTAATACACAGTATACCTACAGTAAAACTTAAAACGGAAACACGTACTTTATTTTCCAACTCAAGATTTATTTTGTTGAGCAGGTAAGGCATTGAAAATGTTCATTTACAGTAAACAGTATAATATGTTGAAACCTGTAAGACGTCAAGATATTAAATTTTCATTCGCAGTGCCATGGTGACGTTTACTTTTTATTATTATTCCTTGTATAATAGAGATAGTAGTTTTGTGATGAAATTTGAAACTGGGATTAATACTACTTAAAATAAACAGGTTGAAGAGATTTTAACGAAGTTCTATTACCCTATGATCATTTAATCGTCTTAGTTAAAGGTTATTTTTTTCATTGCAAACAATTCGTACAATTCCCCTTAAAAGAACTATGAATAATATCCAAGCACTTAGAAACTAAGTTCTAGTTTTCAATTTCGTGAAACTATCTGAAAAGACTGTAGGGCCTACACGAAAGAATTTCATGCCTCAGAAACTCCGGAAATTGTAAAGAGCCAAGGAAGGCGTAATGTTTTGCTGCGAAGAAAATTTTCAATTGAAGAGTTCTTTGCAGGAAAAGTTGGAGTTCTTTTTTCTTGCATGATGTTAATTACGTAATACTTTTTCTAATATGAACGCGAAGTTTCCAGAAAGAAATTTGCCCTAACTTCACTTTTTCATATTTAAATTTAATTTTGTATACTGTTTGCGTTCGTTACAAAAATGAGTTAAATTTTCAAATAATTTAAACATAATTATTTAAATTATTATAACTATTAAAGAAAGTAGTTATTTCTAAGTTACAAAATTTACGAAACTATTTCAATATCATCAAAGGCTTTTTATTAAGGTGACGCAATCAATGCACATATAATTTGTAGATAGAATCTTGAGTAACCATCAAGTGACATGGTGATGGGAAAGATGCGTATAGTCTTTTATAGTAAACGTTTACGAAACTTAATTCTTTTAATAAGTAATATAATAATTTCAATATCATCGCAGTTTGTTAAAAGTAACGCATTAATTAAACGTGCACGTACATCTTTAACGGCCAATTGTAAATTATGTCATTTGGTTCTTATTTAATACCCTTCCTAAACACAAACTAAATTAACCTACCTATTTAATTATAGCTCCCAAAACACAATGAGAATTACAAATATTATATATACATGTAATGTATGTGAATTTTTGGTGGAACATGTACGACTTCAGTAATTCGAGGACAAACAATATTATAAGAAAAAGCGAAATGAAGTATTTAATAAAATACTTGAAGTAGCCAAATCCGAAATCTAGCAACTCATTGGCAAAGGCGCTATCCCCTCGAAGATATTCTGATTAACATCCCATTTTAATAACTACTTTACGTTGGTTAGTACCGTCTCTGTGGTTTATAAATTATTATATCATGTGAACATAATAAGATATATTATGTTGGTATACCGTACGGTGAAACATATGTTATTGTCCTTCCGTCACGAATGTCGTTCTTGATATATTTGGATATATGATAATATGTTAGAAATCAAATTCGTTTGTATAAATGCGTCTTTTACAAATAATTTATTCAGGTTTTATTTATCTGCAAAGAAATACAACCTACTGCGATGAAATTTTAAATGTCTTCAACTTTATTTTTCCTATTATAATCGCAGTATTACGCAACTGATTTTCCATTGCGTGCTTTGTGAAGAACATAATCGTATTGTCAAGCTAAATTATATTCAACTCACGCTTAAATGTGAGCCTCTATATTTAGATTTTACTGGCAGGAATATTCACAGTATTTTCTTGAGACGTTGCCAACATATGTTGACGGCTGAAGAAAAAATTCTCCCAGAAATTTATATTTATTATATACACTGTTTAATATGTATGCTATATTAATTACAGCATGTAAAATGAGAATTCTCAATGTTTTTAATAAAATAAAAAATTGCGAATTATTCTGTTTTGGAAACCGGACAATTAAAAATAATGCAATAAAGTAGGCTGATATGTATTCCAGTCAATACAAATTTTATATGCAGAGCCCTATTTATTTTACATAATATATTTAATAATAACAGATTAATTTGTGGAAATATTAAATACAAGAATTGAAAATTAAACATTGCGGAGTAATTAAACAACTCTTTAGTAAACTCATAAAATATTTATTTATACTTAGTACGCTATATTTGCAACAGAGTTAGATTTTATTAACTGTTTGCAAAACCTAATCATTGATTTTTTTTTTGTCATTTGATCATGCGAAAACTTTGTAAATGGATATTTTATTTTCCAGAATCAATGTATTTTATAGTCGTAACATAAATAAAGGGAGGTAAAGTTTTCTACGGCTCTATTTAAATGACGATTTGATCACCATTATCGTTTGGAAACAGTTTCCCTCTCAAGTGATAAAAATACGTTTAGATAATGGGAAGTCGCTAGTAAGAAATTTGCTAAGACACGTTGATCTGAAGAAGAACGCTGAATTTGTGTCCGTAAAAAATAATGTGATATTTGTCGTCATCTCAAATATTATTTTAATTTCTCTGACTATACTGCAAGACGGAAAGTTACCTGACTATGTGCTGAGATCAGTCATACCCGACTTTTCACATTAAACTGCCAACTTAGTACGGAGAGAAACTTTCGTCATGCATCTTCAGATTTCAGTGTTGAAACTTCCATTTCCAGCATAATTAATCGCGAAAAGTTCACAGCGTAACAATAACGGACGCAGAAGTTTACACGAAGTAACCACATCAGCGACAGACTGCCGGAATCGCAACTGACTGGGTGTTCCCAGACAACGTAAATAAAAGTACGAAGGAAAACTGGTATCGTATGTAACTTGGAGCGTGTTTCCGTTATCGAGGCAACCGTATCAGAGAATGTTAATAATTGGTAAATACAATAATTATATTTCAGCATGCATACACGCAACCAGTTTGCCTCTGAGACTTGTCTTATTTAATCCTCACAAGCGACGAAGAATTTAGGATGACGGTGACTTAAGAAAATATAAAACATCATCTGTTCTTTATGAATGTCAATAGAAAGGCTTGCTTGAAGTTGTGACTTACACATGTTTTACACCGTAAAAAATATTTTAGGTAAAATTGCGTTACGTGTAAGGGGAGCTTATTACCTCTAAATTTAAGGTAAAATTACCTATAAAATGTAGAGTAAAATTACATGACAAGTAAAGTACTTTCCCTAATCGTACGGAAAAAGTATATGACAAAAGTGGTGGAATAATCTCATACTTGTAAGGGAAAATTAACTATTTTGTATAATAAAATAGAATTAAAATATGTCCCAGATTATTTGCACTGTTAACCCTTTTATTACCCATATCCTCCGTCAAATAGAACCGAGACCTCAACACTAAAATCCTGGATACTTACGAACCATTGTCCCATTTCACGTAAGGCCGATGCATTATCAATCACACCACGACTACGACGTGACAGCGTCATTGAGTATTAGTGTATTAGAGGATTGTTTTTCTGCCCATCTTCCCACTTAGCTGTTGAGAATGTTGAAGAGATACCCGCATCGTAAGGTATTTTTCCCATCCATAAATGGAATTTTCCATTACCATGTACGTAAATTTTACTCCAAAGGTGGTAATTTCACCTTACCTATAAGGAAAACTATGTTTTCCCCACAAGTTTGCGAATATAACGTTACATTTGTCATGTAATTTCTCCATTATTTTTTACAGTGTTATTTAAAGCACATCCTACGGCGTACTAGATATATTTTCGTTAGTATTTCCTGTGAAATGAAATCATTCTCATCTAGTTTCCAAGTTTAATATTAAAAATCTCAAACCAATATCGATACATAGAAAGAGCTGGTAAAGTATATTCCGGTTTTATTCACACATTTTGAATCGAAATTTTGGAAAATATCCACATGTATGTCATATTTGTTTGTTTCTTCAAAATGTCGTGTATTACAAACGTTTTACATTGCTGTAAACAAAAGTATCTTAATACACTGTTAATTTGAACTTTTTACTATAAAATATTTGGTCTTTTACTTATAATATTTAATTGAAAATGAATAATATTTAAAACAGTGATAAAATAGGTGTGTTGATAATATCTAGTAAGAATTTGTTCTTAGTGGAAAATAGTTTTACAGAGTGCGTACAAATGTAGTGCATTCATTCTCAAGTGTAGGTTTCTAGACTTTGTTAAGCTTTGTTAGCATGAGGCGGAGAAATATCCTGAAAGTAGATATTAATCACGATTTCAGAAAATTTTGAAGTAACTGTGAACGGACTTTGTCTGCGGTCACCTAGCTGATGGATCGTAATTTAAAATCTACTTCTATTTGCATTTAAGCCTCATCGCCTTACCATTTCACACTCCCCTACGCTCATAACCTTCCTCCCCTTTCCCAACTAATCTCTCATCCACTTACTACCTTTTACAGTCCAGAAATTAAACATTATAATTCAAAACATAGGGACTATTGTAGAAACTATAATAGAGTTAGTATGTTTAAAAAAAAAATTAGGAATATTCAAATAATTGTTTGACACGGAAGCTGTGTGAAAGAATGATCAGCAGAAGCGCAGCTGATCTAAACACAAAATCTTGTAAAAATTGTATCGTGCACTTATAAATAAAATACAAGTTTAAAGAACTCGTTTCGACTCGACTCGAAGAAAAGTGAAAGTGCAAATTTTTATTTTCTGAAACACGAGAGTAGTTTTTAGACATGCATTAAGCGTGTATCCTTTTAGCGTACTATAACAATATAGCGTTGCCCCTTGCCACCTGCCTGCCAGGTTCTTGAGCTGCGTGGCAGAGTGTTTCTAATACCACTTCTTTTTACACAAAAATATTGAACGTGCGTTCAATGTGCTGTTCCACGAATATAAAATACAACAGATGACGGCTATTAAGTACTTTCAAACTGTCACGCAAGTTAGAAACACGATATCAGAATACTAGAAAACTGCTAAAAAACTGTTTTCCCAAAGCGCTGTAGGTAATCATAAACGCATCAGATACATAAAAAATACTACTTAAGTGCTCTGCTCTGAACCTACGTATAGACTTTCCGCTAATAAAATAATGGTATCACCGCTTAATGTCCCTTAGACGTACTGCGACGAGAACACTTCACGCCAGTTATGAGCCTTGCACTAGAGGCGATGTCGCACTTGAAGCGCGTGACAATGTCGACATTATCGCTTCCGCGCTTCTCGGGGCTCTAACGCGGGAGAAAGATCAAGGCACGCGGAAGTCTTACAAACACGTTCAGGCGAGTCGTCGACGGAAAAACTGAACGCCAGTTGAGCGCGTTGCGCGTAGAGGCGATGAAGCAAGAGGTGAATGAGCAATAGTAGGCCTTAGAGCTCGCATGTTTCGAGGCATCGCACGCGCTAAATATCTGCTGCAGGCAAGCGGAATACCTAACAAACCCACTGTAATCCACACGGCTGTGTTTTTCTTGTCCCAGTCTACGAAGCTATGGTGCACCTCGAGGGTTTTTTTTGTGTTCTAAACGTAAGTAATCCTTTCGCAAGATCTAAGTATCGCGTTTGGCTAGATTCACATTCTCAACATCACCTTTACTAAATTCTCAAACATAATTTTTTTCTTACTACGCCGTACGCAACTGACTAATAATTATCTTTTCATTGAACCCTTACTTGTAACCACTTGGTCTCCAGCTACACTTCTCTCTTCTCAGTCAACTGATTTTTATTGTGAGATCTATACATTTGAAGACGTCTAGAACACTTTTTATGATAAACTTCCCAACTTCGTTTGCTACTGTTTCTGTCACCCTTTGATATTCTCGTGCGCAACTGATTCGTTACACCATTACTAATAGTTACGCTAAATGATACAATGAAATGTTATTTTCGTCTGGCGTTATACCATATTTGTGATCGGGAAACTTTCTTCGTGGTATGTTGGCGCTGGCATTATTATTAATATAGTTAATTTACGTGTATGGAATTTACCACATATATCTTTATTTTCAAAAAACGCGCCAACACTTTATGTTTTCGTACACAGAAGAGAAATACAAATAATTTACAGAAATAATTTTTCTCTATTCTCCATTTCATCCTAATAGAAAACACATGTTAATAATAAAATTAAATTAAAACATTTAAATTTATAATACATGTCATAATGTTTATTCACATATTTATCATTTATTAAAAAGTCTGAATCTTTTAACAAACATACAATTTGTCTTCACATAGTTAACAAAAACAATTTTAAAACAGGATATATATATATTATTATATATATATATATATATATATATATATATATATATATATATATATATATATATATATATATATATATATATATACATACATACATACATACATACATATAAGCCACTTTCAACTCTTAAGTAAATAGACTGAAAAGTTTGGCTCTTGGATATCTGTCAGCAAGTTAAATAATATTTAATCATTTACTGTAGGGTAAGAGTCTCAAAACAAGCTTTAAATTTTTAACCGCTTTATGTAGCACTGTTCACCACAACTGAAGAATCCCTTTTCTGTGGAATTTTTATGTTGATAACAACGAAAAACTAATTTGCCGACATATTCAATCTTTAATTGTTACAGGTAGCTTCTATAGTATTAATTTGGCACGAAGAGCAACAAACATTTTGATACTGAGGCAAGCCAATGCAAATTTGATGAATTCACTGTTTATAAAGGATTTGCTCTTTAGGATTGTTTTGCAAATTGGGAAGTGTTGTATAGTGGTATCATTCATACAAGCACTGTCGAATTCATAGAGTGAAAACAGCTAATTAATATAACAAGGAAGAAGGTGAAAAGACAATTTTTTTATGCGGGTAGTTATTACGAAAGGTGTAAAATTGTAATTCTATGACGTTTAAAGTGCAATACTTGCGCATAATTGTTGTTTTCGATGTCTATTTCTCTAAGATCATACATTTTTATAATGTATTACATCCTGTCAACGGCGGTCTACAAATTAATAGATTGTAGCATCCAAAGAATTTTCTTAAGAGATCAGAGCCAGCAAACTCTTGGGTAAATATTTTACGAAATATTATATAACTATTAATATTAACAAATTTCCCTGACATCTTAACTGCATGAGCACATTCCTCCACATTAAACAATATCCTTCTCTCAAACTACGATTTATGTTAAGAATACAAGGTGGCCTGAACCAAATCCAGATACATCCTGCATGAAAGTCGTAGCAATGCTGCAGTTTTCGAAATGTGTATGCATATTATAAATTCAATTTCTTTGGACTGTTACTTTATTTTTTCCATTGCTATTAATGTAATTTGAATCTTATTCCGCTTCCTGCCTAACACCATTATTTTTTATTAAATTCTTCACATACATAATTTGATTACAAAGTACAACATAATTGGTGACGAATGTACTGTACTTGTATGTAGGATATGATAGCATGAGTCTGTCTGGAATAAACCATTGTGTAAGTTGTTCAATATAGATTTCAAGCGAAGAAATGACTGAGTTTGTGCTGAAAAATGGAAACATATATTGGGAAAAGTGTGTGTTACAATACTTACAGATATTTCAATACGCTTTGAACAATAATGCCTTGTGTTGTAATATATCGCAGAAGTCAGCTCGTCAGTGTACGGTGCACAAAGGTGCAGTTTGCGATTCTTGGCAGTGGTAGTCATTGTGCAGCATCCAAAATACGGCATAACAATAACACTCCCCCCAACCCCCTCCGCTTCAAGAAATTTTTTTTGCACACACGCTAATTACGCTTTCGATGCATTGAACTTAGGCTAGGAGATCTTTGGCCTAGATACTGTGAGCGCTTGTATATGCCTGTAACCGTCCCGAAAAGGATGCATATGTGTATGAATGATCCACTCCGATCGGTACCTGTCATTATTTCCTACAGTTCTGTACATCCATTTACAGTTATCCTGTTCATACTGTAAGATACAATTCAACAGGTGTTGAATTGTTGTCGGGAGTGTGCAAATAGTTATTGGTTATGATTATTTTTCGCAAAACGAAAAGTACAGGACCAGTTTAGAGAAGTCAAAATGCCAACTATATTCGTACAATACAAGCTGTAATGGACTACAAACATACAAGTTTCCTGTTGTGTTTGGTGAATGGCAAAACATATATAGTTCATTGCCAAGTCAAAATGTACGCTTTTTGCGCTTATAAATAACAAGTGCTTGTCAAATACGACCATTATCAGTCTGCAACGACGTACCTTCATGCGCGTAACACTGATACCTATTCCAGCATCAATATTGTAAAGGTAAACCACAGCTGGCCCAGAATAATTATGTGAACGACGGAAAAATAACACATACATATATCAAACCAGTAGTTAAGCGCCCATTAAAGTAGTCACGTGTTACTTGTCCTTTGCTTTTCTTCTATTATCTTACAAAATAAAACAAAATATAAATTCTTTGAAACCAAAACTGATATATTAGTCGAAATTCTTCGACGTTAAAATCGTTTTGCAGATATGACAGAACGTCACAGCCATACTTTAAACTTGTTCGAATACAGCTAGTAAACCTGTACTAAATTAAAGTGAATTCAGATTTGGTCTGGATTTACAACACTCTAATCTGGAAGCATACAACGACCGCATTCGGCGTACTTGTGGCGTTTACATTTTTAATCTACGGCATATGTCAGATACTCGTAGTTCACAAATGATGCATTTTGAATGGTAACTGCAGTATGGCGCTACTAACAATTGAAGAGTGGTTACAAATTTGCGACCTATTTTACTTGTCCTCTTTGATTTTCCATGCGTTATGAAAGTGAGATAAAGTAATTTTTCCTTTAAGAGGTGGCAGCAAATCACGTTATGGGTATTGTGACGCATTGCTTTCGAAAATTCTGGGAAGTAATATTTCTTCTACTCTGGAGATTTCTGAGGAAATAACAGAACAATTTACATGGAGATCAGATATGGCAATGGAGAAAGAAATAATTAATTGATGGTCGCACAAATAGTATTCTGTGAGAGGAGAATGCAGGAAAATGTATTAGTTGCTGGTAATCGTTATGTTAAAGTAATTATCAAATAAGTCTTTTACCACAAATTAATTTTTCAGTCAATGGTATACATTTTTATTTCCTATGAGAAAATAATATTTTGTGATCGCAAATGATTATCTACGATTTATTCAAAATTAAATGATTCTTACGAATTTACTTCCCAAGTGAACGCAGGCCATGAAGGAAGAACTAGGGAAGCGTGAGGGGTCGAATAAAACATTTTACTTTTAAAATGCCTGATATTCTATATCCCATAACAAGAATCAACTCTAACTACATCTATATATCACATGAAGACAACGCGGCCCATACAGTTTTCCATAACTGAATATTTCGGGCTCCTTCAACTCGATGAACAGACATTGCTCTTTCCGAAAATATGTTTTTCGACTTTGCTCGAAGCTTAAAGATAATCTTTATTTATAAATTTGAAGGTTATTAGTTTAGTTTTAAATGAAATACTTCATATAGTCGCACTCGTGGCGTCCTTAACTTGTTTATAAGAAACGTGATCATCAAAACCTGCTTGTTCCCGATTATTTATGTACTACTTTGGCGTCTTTAAGAGTAGCGTAATTACTACGAGATGGCCATTGTTTCAACAAAGGTGTCAATTAACAATGAAACTAAGAATAGCATCCTCTAAAATAATCCCCTCAAACAATATTTTAGTTTATAGAGCGAATAGCGAGGTAGAATAAATGGGTGACTATGCGCATTATTTCTTGTCATTTTTGTTCTTCACTCCTGAGGATAGTCTCTTTCTATCACATATGAAAACTATTAAGTTGATCTTTTACGACGTATATTTGTGAAGGATGTTCACCAATCGTGAAATATACCAGAATAATAATATCATTTTTATCTCTTTGACTTAATTAAAATGATGGAGTTATAGCTTATTTTGAAATATTTTAACATATTTTTATGTTGAATTAACGTTACTGCTAACAAATTCTATATACACAATTTCTCCCGTTCGTGATGCAATATCTTCAGTGCTTTTGTTTTTCTCTTTACTTTTAGAATGATTAATATTTTCATTTTGGTCACACGTGAAAAAAAATTACATTTATGTGTGCAAGGAAAATTTTAGGATTTAAGAAACGCTGTGCAGCAAATAATTTTTTTCATGTATGTGCGTATTACGATGTCGTATTTAGTGCCATATACGCTTAGGTGTGACGTATTTTTGTAGATGAATTGGGGGAATCAAATTGTGTCTGGCTGCCTTGTGTAGCTGTGTGTCATAACGTTCCAGTGATGTATATTATCCGGTGACCTTGCGAATTAAATGGTTGCTATAAATTCCGCTTTCCAGAATTGATTAATGTCCACTGTCATTTTTGTATATTATAATGTATCCGAGCTTATGAATTATGAGGTGCCACTGAGTTACCATTCAAAAAGATTTAGTGGTTTGGTTTTGCCTATGTGATTACTTTTCGACAAGACCATTAAATAACATCCCAAATGGCATTTTCTCATTAATTGCCATTTCCGAAAACCATATTAGTTGTATAAAATAGAGAAATTGGCCAGAAGAACAGAGATGAGGGAGGCGCCGAGCATTGGAGCTGTTCATGATCTGTCATTTCAATCCCCCGACTGCCATCTTGTTTGCCATATTTGATGTCTGTGACCTTAACCTCCGACCATGATCCCGGTGATATTTGGCCTTGAAAATGAAAAAAAATATCCCAAAAATGATAAGATTTTAATAAAATATTTTTAAAAGTTATTAAAAATATATTATTTATAATAATTACACAAATGCTTAAATATTGTGTAAGAAATTTCTTATTAAATATATTACTATGAAAAATTATTAATACACATTTAAAAAACGTATATTTTCGGAGGTCCCTCCACCAACACCCTTGCAAATTTTTCTATTAGTTATTTATTCGGTCAATTAATCATGTTCGCTCATTAGTTGGCAGGCCTTCACAAAACTCTCTCATACTTATTCCACCGTGTGCAGCCATGGCTTTTTGTTTGTCAATTGTTTTAATTTTTCTACACCTAGGATGCGCTTTTTTCACAATTTATTTACCAGGTGTGCTGCCTATTTAACCAACAGGCGGCAGTCATATTTGCTTATGTTCTGTCGGCATACTACATAATGGATTCCTTTTTCAACAGATAGGGGAGATTAATTTCTCGATTTCACCGCCAGGTGAACTGTAGGCACCCGCCCACTCTCACGGTTCAGCCGCCGCGCAAGCTCTCGACACTATTTATAGACGTAAGAAATTCTGTAATTTTTCATCCTACCAAAAAAAAAAAAAATCCAATCAGCGGTATACCTACAAGAATAATCTATTACATTGATAAATCGACTGTATGCAAAATTTCAATTAAGGCCGATCAAAATATTTTTAGTTTTAATGCTAATTACAGTACCATTGAAATTGAGTATTTGTTGTTACCCCTCACCGCACCACTTAAGTCCGACCAATTATTCACCATTGCTTTGCCCTATAACACTAAATCTCTTTTATTCAGTATTAACCGCCAGAGCGTGCTAGTATGGGGAAAATATCTAATGCGAACAATGTCAACCCTCGGCACAGCTTCTCGTCTGATGCCAGACGTGACACATCGTTCTCTAGCCCCTTTTGCTTTCTGACTGCTAAGTTCAGATATTTAATTACATCAAGTCGTGGGGCATTCGTAAGAAACGCGATCTGTAGTGATCGCTGATGGAAAAAAAACGTTTTAGTACACGAGGCTAGCATCGTAAGACGCATCGTTTCAGCTGCTGCAGCGATGGCAACAGCAGGTATGGGTTGGTATCAGGTGCAGTATTCACGAGTTGGCCACCATGAGTTGTACTTTCCTCTTCCTGCTGAACACGCAGGTGGCCGG
Source organism: Dryococelus australis (assembly GCA_029891345.1). NCBI lineage: Eukaryota > Metazoa > Arthropoda > Insecta > Phasmatodea > Phasmatidae > Dryococelus > Dryococelus australis. Next base: position 172,487,012 of record CM056994.1, on the reverse strand, counting down.
CGGCTCGCTCCCAGCTATCTACAGCATGCTTTCCGTCCAGCGGTGGCTTTACGCTAGCAAACACGACTTGGAATATTTCCCACTTGAAACATACATATTTACTGTGTTAATCATGCATATATGCAGACACATCGAATGTAAAACATCTGGTTTAAAAAATTGAAATAATTTAATCCATAAGGTCTACACCAAAGTCAATTTTGTAACAATCTACGGGAAAAAGAAAAACTCCAAAACAAGTTGCGCCGGGTGAAAAATTGCTTTAATTTGTTAACAATGTACAGTATGGTTAGCCCCGGGAAGGACCCAACCAGACGATTGGAACAACTTGTGACCGACTAATATCCGCTAACTTATCATCGCTGCATTGCCCGGGAATATAATATTTTTATGCGAAAATATATTTCGTCCTCATGCTTTTTTCGCTCAGCTTTAACTTATGGACGCACTTATCGCAGACAACTGACTACTGATAGACCAACCCCTCGCAAGACTGACCTCTAAATGATCCATAATAACCCTTATTGACTCATAAATGATCCATAAATAACCCGTAGTGACCCCTGATGACTCATAATTACCCATAAAACCCCATAATTATCCATAAATATTCGGTTATAAGGCCTAAATGACCCATAATAACCCATAAATGACCCTCAATTGTGGTGTGTGCAGTGCGAAGTGCTGTGCTAAGTGAGACACATGCGGTGATGTGATGCTAAGTGAAATACATGGAAAATTGTTTTCACTTGCAACTCACACACACTGCGCTTACCACTGCACACAGCACCACAATAACAACACGCACCACAGTTAGTAACTAGCACAATAGTTTGATTCGCAGTTAGCTCCGCAGTTAGCTCTACATGATCTGCAATCAGCTCCACCTGCTCCGCAATCAGCTCCACGTGCTCTGCAGTTAGCTACACATGTTTCGCAGTTAGCTCTGCATGCTCCGCAGTTAGCTCCATGTGATCTGCCGTTAACTCCGCATGCTCCAACTGCTCTCCTTGATGTACCTGCTCCACTTACTCCCCCTGCTCCACCAGCCCCTCCTGCTTCACCTGCGCCACTTGTTACACCTGCTCCACTTACTCTAGCAGCTCTACCTTACGTGTTCGACTGGTCGGTGTCTCCACAATGTATTAATTCTGTATACGATTGGTACAAAGTCAGTATGATGCCACAGGGCTTTCATACTAGTACGTTATAAGCAGTAGGGAGGTAAGCTGAGAGGTGTTTGATAGCAGTTGACATGAAAGGAGGATCATATCGGCTAGCTTCTGCTTATTAGCATATCATTTTTCCGAGTTTTTGCTTTCAAGGTCATTCGTGGTCATGGGGTAAAGGCTAAGGTAGTCTGCATCAAATATGGTGGTAGTAGTCTGTAATGTCATATGCTTGTTGACTTTTATGTATTTTTCTCGAGTTTTTGTTTTCAATGTCATTCAAGGTCAAAGGGGTCCAGGTAGAGGTTACTTGCATCCAATATGGCGGTAGTAGTCTGTTGTGTATTATGCTTGCTTACCTATGTAGATTTTCTCAGGTTTTTAATTTCAAGATCATTCAAGTTCATGGGTTCAAGGTCAATGTAGCCTGCATCTAATATGGCGATGGTAGACCTTTATCTATTATCCTTGCTTACTTGTGTGGATTCTTTCTTGAGTTTTCATTTCCATTGCCATTCAATGTCATTGGGTGAATGTCGAGGTAGTGTGCATCTAATATGGCGGTAGCTGTCTGGTATGTATTATGTTTGCTTATTTTTAAGTATTTTTCTCTAGTTTTTGATTTCAAGGTCTTTCAAAGTCACTGGGTCAATGTCGCGGTAGTTTGCATCTAATATGGCCGTAGTATTCTGTTATGCATTATGCTTGCTGACTTCTAGGTACTTTTTTCAAATTTTTTGTTTTCATGATCATTCAAGTTCATCGGGTCAAGTTCATGGTCATTGAGTTCCTATATGGTGGATGGGTGATGTTTACCAAGATGGTGGTTGTTTACCAAGATAGTCGTCTCCTATAAAGATGGCGGTCACCTAACAAAGAAGGTTGCCTCCAGTAATGTATAAACAAATGGCGAACGAAAAAATCTAGTTGGCGGAATGAGTGAGGAACAGATTTGGACAGCTCTTAGCAGTGAGTTCATGAGAGCCAATGTTGTTTATTGAAGACAATATGGAGTGGCGCCGGAGTGAAGATGGGGGGAAACGGGGGATCCCCGGCATCGTCCGGCCCGATTCCCACTTGCGAAAATCCTGTGACCTGGCCAAGGATTGAATGCGGTTCACCTTGGTGGGAGGCAAGCATGCTAATCGCTCAGCTACCATGGTCCCTTAGCAGAATAAGTATCTATGAGGTGAGTGGGGGTTTGTGTGTCAGTCGTCTGCTGGGTGTGGTTCTGGGAGACCTTCGGAAAAGTAAATTTTTTCAAATAATAGATAAATTATAAAAATTTGTTTATAATTAATTTTTTAGTAATTCTTAATAATTAATTTTTAAAAATAAATTTCTTTTTTTTTTATTTTTGAATTTATTTCGACATTTGCATTTTCAAGGTAAATGTAAAATTCAAAGGTCATCGACACTGCTCTTCTGGCTCGTAGTCACTTATTCTAGTCACCTGACCCTACAGTCACTTGAGTGACAGTCCCCCATGCCTGCTCCAGGAAAATAATGGTATTTTCTGAAGATCGTTTTATTATTTTTTAGATAATTTTTTACTAATTTGTAATAATGAGGTTTTCAGAGTGTCTTTTAAATTTGTTGGAATTTTTTTTAGGATTATTAAAGGATTTTTTGGAATTTCTTAAGTTTTTTCTTTTTTGGAGGTCAAAGGTCAAGGTCACGTTCAATGAAATTCAATGATAGGGGACAAGTGACATAACAACATGGCTATCCTCGACTCCTCCGCTCCTATCCCAAATCTCGTTGGCCTCAACTCATATGTTTCCTACTACTGCAAGGATACTCGACAAGAGCAACTATGCATTGAAATAATTGACCAAACTTCACAGACTGTTGTATGTGAGCATTATATATTGCATCCTGGCAATAGAGCCCAAAACGAGGATTACCGCTCACTTGTTCTCCTTGCGGTCAGCGATTTTTAATTGTCAACATTTGGCCGCAATATGTCCTACCTTATTACAAAAATTACATATGGGCCTCTTGCGTGTCAGGCTGTCATAAGGCGGTACTTCTTTGGACATAGTTTGTTTGGAATCCTGGTTATCGTCAGGTTGACTTTTATCGTCTGATGGGCTTGTACAGAATGTGCGTTAGTTCTGTCGTGTCGATGTTTGCGATATTTGTGTGTCCCAAAATATCGAGAAGGCATTTCACGCCTATGGTAAACATAATGGATGTTAAGAAAGTGTATACACATTTGATCTAAACAGAAAAATTAAAAATTATCTGGCTTCTCAAGAAACGCTGATATAAAGTCACTATGGTTCATCAGAATTTTGTAATCTTTTATACGGTTTTAAACCAATTTTGTTAAAAGGCGAGAGGGAACTAAGAAATACAAAATTTCTTAATGATAGTGATCAAAGGTCATCGACTACGCTGTGTCAGGTTAAGTTCTCTCAGTTAGTGGCCTCTGAGTAGATGGAGTAATGACCTCTAACAAGCGAGGTTCAGAAATAGTATTACTCTGGAGCAGACTGAAAAACATTTTCAAAAATTCAAGAAATTTTGTGGAATTTAAACTATCAGTAATGGGGAACTCTTTTAGAATACACTCTAGACGATGTGGAATTTTCCCAAAGACAGGGGAAGGGACACAGTACGCACTAGAGTGCACAGTAGTTGACATTTATACCTGGGGCGCAAATAGAGAATTTAGCTTAGGACCAAACATCTGTGCAGTGGAAAAAACTGTTCCTCCAAGACCAGCAATGGTAGTAGTGAAAGTACATAATGTACGGGATGTAGGGTAACTAACGAGGTTAGGAAAGTTAGGTACAGGATGTTGAATACCTGCAGTGGATGGTCCAGGAAATGTAAGATGAGAGACTTTTTCTACTAGACGTGACGAGACAGTTTCATACTCTGTGGTAGTGATCCGCCGTATATAACTTTAAACTTTACTAAAAATGTCAGACAGAACTTTTATTTGTTCGAGAACATATTCTAGAGTGGCAACTTGAGTGTCAGAAAAGTACTTACGAAAGACACTCTATAGGTTAGTATCACGTCATTTAAAGTGTGTCAATATTTGTCTTACACGAGGAAGAGAGACATTACTATATTAATCCCTCAAGTTATCCCGAGTTCGATCAAAATAAACCACTCTGATGCACAATACTCATATTCCACATTAACGCCGACATTAATTAAATTTGCACGAGCACAGTGATTTGCGCAGTTCAGCCATAGTACCTTCAGCGGGCTGTACTCCGCACAACAACAGCTCATAAATTAATTCTTCCTTCAAGAAAAATTCTGGCATAATAGTAGCCGGCGTGATTAAAAGATAACCCAACAAACTGTGAAGAAATATAAATAACACAACTTAAACTAGGACACAAAAACCAAATTATAATGAAAAAATCTTACACTTAATTTATTTTGACCATCTAGGGTGTCTGGAATAAGAGGAGAAGAAAAACATGAAAAGGTCCACACAGGCAAAAAAAACCGCGTCAATTGTTACCAAAATATTGAGCCAACCTCTCGTCACAGATTTGGAGCGCGAATCATAAGCCACAGAAAGGAGAAAAAATAGAAGAGTTTTCAAATCCGCCCGTAGAGGTTGCCCCAAAAAAGGAAACCCGGACATCAATTCCCGCAACCAGTGTTGACCTATTTAGAAATATAGTCAGAGAAAAGGGTCGAGCCCCTAAGATGATTTTCCTACACAAAATTTTAATTACTAGCATAATATTTAAAATTATCACTCTGTTTCACATGCTATAACCATTGGCTGGTAAACACTTACTGTGTAAAGATATATATATATATTTAAAGACTGAACACTGAATTTCGGGTAGTAAATATATAAATATTTATTTCAATATATAACAAATAATGAGTATTATCACATGTGATTTCTTTTGAAATTACCACCTATAAAAATGTATTTTATTAATAATACAAAATGTAGAATAAAATTAATGTGGATATTCAATGAAATGATTTTTTTTGTATTCCATGATTGAAACAAACATAAATTTTGTGGGAAGAGTGGTGCAGCACAAGTATTTTTTTTTAGGAATAAGCATTACAGAGTGCATTTCATTTCCCCATTAATTGTTTCGCCAGGTTTTTGTGCCTAAAGCATTTACTCTAAAATCGTGTTACCTAATCTAGTTTTGCCTAACTTAATTTTGCCTGAATTCATTTTGCCTAATTGCAATGCCCCTAACATCTTTCATTTTCTGCCATAACTCACAATAACTGCATTTCAGCTAACTTTGTTTGGCCTTAATTCGTTTACCATAATTTTATTTTGCCTAATGTAATATTCCCTAAAAAATTTAGACTTCCGTTTTGCCTAACTTCGTTTAGCCTGAATATTCTTTTCACCTTATTTAATTTCGCTTAACATAGTTTTACCTAAATTCGTTTTCCCTGATTTCGTTTTGCCTAATTTCATTATACCTAACTTAGTCTTGCCTAGTTTCATATTTCTTAATTTCGTTTCCCCTAATGCGTTTTCGCCTAACTTCGTTTGGTCTAAGTGCGATAATCCAAATTTCGTTTTGCCTAACTGCATTTTCCCTAAAATAATTTTGTGCAATATGTTTTTCTGTCTTCATAACAAATTTCTGTGGTGTCCTGAATTTGTATGGCATGAAATCTTAATTAAAAGGTGCTGATAACTTGCTAAGTTATGACTTTCTGTTCTGTAGCATATAATTCCAAAATTGGTAGTTTCCATTTTTTATAGTTTATACTTCCACAGTCTTTCAAGAAAGACCGCGGCAGTTGATATTTGAGTGAAACATTTTTTTTTTACGTTAGGAATTATTACCACTTTGAGGAATATTTTTTTTTGTATATTTTTTTATATACACCAAATTGAGGTATTATTTAAAATCAGATAATTTCTATACAGACTCGTATGCAGAATATAATTAGCAATAAGTGATTGGTATATAAAAAAAGTTTTATGATGTCAAAAATGTTATCATCATGATTTATTTAAAAGTACCGAAGCGAATAAGTATAGTATTTGTGCGCTTTATTTGTTATAAATTGTATTTTTAATCTTTTTTGATTATTTGTCTATATAAGAGCCCTCTGGAAAACCGTGACATAAAGCAAAGTTTTTTAATTATCGAATATGTTCGATGTAAGTGTCGTTGTTACAATTCAAAACTATTTTTCGTTATCAATTTTTAAAGTTGTTCGTAAGGATATTTTAAACTTATCTGGACAGTAAAGTAAAACAGTGTACATAGCGATTTTTAAACTTTTACATACAACCTCTGGTAGTACAGAGTGATCAATTATTCGTAGCTACATACATTATTTTTAGATTGAACCATTGTGTAAATTTGAAGCATAATGTAGATTATAGAGGAATGTGATAAACCATGAAACGAAAGATTTTTGGTTAATTTTGTATTTACTATTATTATTCTAAACCTCGAAGCGAAAGAATTTGCCTGGTATTTTGTGTCCAAGTTACCTGGTGATGAAAATAAATACGAAATATAAATATAGGTGTAAAATTATTTTAAATATTTTGTTGACATCTTGTTGAAAATGATGTATTTTCCCTTTAAATTCAGCTGTTAACAAACAAACGTGACTTTGTTGTTGACTGCCAATTTTTTTTATAAAAAATTATGTGTAACTAATTTGCGAATTTAGGGTATTTAGCCAATTCAGACCCAGAAATGTAGGACGTACTTCTGGGAATGGTAACAAAGTTTATAATAAATATTGCTTTATAGCAATATTTGATATTTCCACCTTGAATTTATAATGCAAGGTAGTTCATTATAATAAATTACAAAACAAAGTTTCGTTGTTCTATTCTCAAGCATACACAGTAAAACACAGACATTTCAGAATAGACCACGGTCTTTAATACAACTGGTCAGGGATTTTGCCTTTTTTCCCAGCATGGGAAAAAACAACTTCATTGGCAAATTTTTGTTCGTGAATACCCGCGCACCACGTGTTTAATTTTTTTTTTTTGTGAATACTTATTGTTAATTCATGAACGGTATCTTACCAACTATTATATTTTGTAAACAGCAATTTTATATCTGAAAATATATGATGATAATAACTGACGAATCCCGTCATTCGTTTTCAACCACTATACTATACATACATAAAAAGTTATTTATTACTTTTACTTTGATGCCACTTTGCGGTAGTAGATATTTAATTGTATTATAGTAATATATTGAACAATATACGTATATTTGTGTTAACATATACTTTTCAAACACATCTAAATGTTTCTGTTTTTCTAAACCCACTGCGATTAGCACCGCTAATGTTATACGCCGTTTAAAATGGGTCAAATATATTTGTGATCTAAAATTATTTGCTGAACGCAAATAGTTAGAAGGAGGGCGAGACTTTAACATAGCTCAATTTATATTGGTAATGACTGTTACAATTATTGCTTTGTTTTCAACAACATGTAACAGAGAAATAAGCAATTTAGAGATAATTTTACAGACCAATTTTTGAAAGATACAAACCAAGATGTAAGTTATTTTTTCAGTCAATACTTTCAAACCTGTTCAGTCCCTATACTAAAGGAAGTGCCCAACTGAATGGCTCAAATTATTATCACTGCACAGCCCGAACCTGTGGACAAAGAAACATGACATTTAAGGGACTGCATGCATCTCTTTACGTTAAAGGCTCTCATTAAGATGGACTTTTCGGAATAATTAAAATATTAAATGGGAGAAAATGGGTAAAATATGTTTGGATATAATAGACATATTTGATAAATCCGTAGTGATATCGTAGTACTTTTTCATTTAAAAAAATTGCAAAAATGTTTAATAATTAATTCATTTATTTTTTTGAAATTCAATCTCAATGAAGAGGAAAATGGATTAAATATATTCCCGAGACCTCATCAAGAGCTGATAAACCTTTCGAAACATTAAAAATATCTTCGATTCAAAATGCTACCTATAAAAATGCAAAGAAAAATCGATTGCATGACTTTTCGAAATTCAACTGCCACGAGGGTGAAATGGGACAAAACGTATTTTAGTGTACCAAAAACTTATTTTTACGACACACATACTAATATAGAAATTAGACTAATTGAATTTTAAACAGACACAATAGAAAAACACGTAATGAAATGGCAGCAAGAGCTCCACGACAACATATCCTTCCACCTCGGAGGTCCCTTGATGAATGAGTGTATCGTATGAGGTGTGCCTGCTTATATAGGTGTACCGTGGCCGGTGTCTTAAAGGCAACTGAGTTGAAATTTACTACTGATAGAACATATTTCCCTACTACTAACAATTTGATTCGTCCTACAAGTACGTGACTGTATAAAAGTGAATTATTAAAAAAATAACGTAAGCAGTACAATTTTTTTCCATAAAGTCTGGTAAATAGAGCGCACATGTTAACACAAATGCGAGTTGAAAATCACACAAAGTCTCGTCTATCAAACACAGAAATGGGGTTTACATGATATATGCAGTATCACACGAAACATAGTATTTTTTCCCAATAAATTATTTAAAATGTTACCCGATGTAATATTTTTATATTAAAACATATATATTATAAAATGTTAATAGTGTCTACCACAGTCTGAATCCCGATGAAGTCGAGAGATCCAATGTTGCGTCTATGCGTTGTGAGGATTGGCGACGTACTATGATTGCGGAAGCCCTCGAGAAAGCTACATGTCGCTCTGCCCAAGGCCAACTGTCCAGACCTCCCTACACCGCCACCTCCACTCCTCGCCAGAGCGATGTGTCCTGGGGTTACTCACCCCTCTTCCCCCGATTGTCAATTCTTCGGCACTGAGGCAAGATGGCGACGACTGGCAAGAGAGCTTCACATCGCCTTCGCTCGGCTGTGGACATACCCTATCCTCCACTCATTGTCCAGAGGGATGTGGCCCGAGGTCAAGACTCCCAAACCCCCTCCCTTCAGTCTGAGCACAGAACACGTTTTTCGGATATCTCGAGAACTGCTCAGTCTCCCTCCATGTCGATCCAAGGTCACGCAAGAGCCTGGCATGTTCCCAGCAAAATAAAATTTCTCAAGTCCCATCATCAAAATTTATATCCCTGAAACAAAATATTACAAGAAATCTTAATCCCCAGATAAAATTCAAACAAATTTGATATCCTAATCCAAGAAATGAATTTTAATCATATAATCATATACCAATTCCAGCAAACTTATTAAAGTATTTCCAGGGAACTAACTTTATTTTCGTACAAGATATATTGTCAATCGCTAAAATTTTTCTTTTCAAACATTGAAAGATTACAGTTTTTCTACCAGAAAATGTGTACATACTCGAACTTATTGACAAATAGATTTCCCTTGAAAAAATGTTTTACGTAATATTAAAGAAATATCACGAATGAAGGTTGAAATGACTTCTATTGGAGTTAGAATGATTCAATTTCCACGATATTTCAATATATTTAAGCAAAATTTAAAGTAATATGGTAGCCATTTTGTAATCATATAACCCATCTTTTAGGATAATACATTCCGACTATCAACAAATTATTTACATCGTAAAGAGTTATCGGAGACAAATAACTTTATTCAATACAACTTAGAAATCGTTATAACGAATTATCAGACAAAAGTTAGTGGGAAAAATGAAATTCGTATTACATACGCATATTTAAAACAGAAGACCTTTAAAACTATCACAGCTCAAAATGGTTTACTCAACAGACTAAACTCCTACTAACTCAACAAATTCCATGAAGAAGGCAGAAGGTGTCAACAACGCTAGTTACATATTTCCCGAAGACCCAAATAAACTTGTTAATAAACTTAGTTATTAATTGGAGTTTGAAAAACACAATGAATATTATGGAATAAAAGTGATGGTTTTCATTATAACAACACTCAAGGAACGAGGTTACATCGAATGAAGTAAGATCTGGAAACACCCGAGAAGTATGATAACACATTTTAGTTAACCCTTACTTAACCGAAAAAGTAATTATTTGAAGTAAACATTGTGTGATAGGAATATGTTTCAATTTTAAATATTATGTCTTCCTCAAACCAATTAAGTCGTTTGAATTTACTGGGAGTGTTATTTAGGTTTGTGGAATAAACAGTCTTATTTGAGGAATAAAAAGGCCTTATTTGTGTACTAAACAGAATTATTTGAGGAATAAAGTATGGTTTGTGGAATAGACAGTCTTATTTGAGAAATAAAAATGCCTTATTTGAGTACTAAACAAACTTATTTGAGGAATAAAGTATGTTTCGAGGAATGATTTTAAGTAATAAGGAACTGACAAGCACCCTATAACATATAACCAGTATTAAAATTTTTGGCGTGAAGTGTCCTATACTTACTGGTGCTATGATTTTTGTAACCTCCTTTACTTGGTTGTTTTAAAATGTTCTACATAAATTTTTGGATCATCCTGTATTTGTGTGTGTGATATATATATATATATATATATATATAATATATATATATTATATATACTATATATATATATATTGAAACAATTGTGAAATATGATCTACGTTTGGTAACATTGTGTAGTTTCCTAATTTTGTAAATAAATTCATTTTTTTAAATTATTTTTTACATTTATTTAACCTATTCGTCATTAAAAGTGAACTTGTTTTGTCTAAGAAAAATATTTTCTCGACAGAGAGAGAGAGAGTGTGAGAGGAAATAAAATAAAATGTTGTAACAGAGAGAGATTCTTACATTTTGTATTAAAAGTATGTTGCAACTAGTTAAAAGTCTATGAGTTCTATCGAAAGTAAACTATGTTCTTACTAACACGAAATACTGTTATACTAAAAAATGCCAGAGGAATAGTTCTGGGAGCGAGCACTCTAACTGCATTTCCATAACTAACAATATAATATACCATCCTGGTTAAGACTTGATTGATATAAAGTGGGTTCGAGTCTGGGTTAGGTCATGAACGAATGTAATCTAGTTTCTGGCTTTCAGTGTTGGGTAGCTATGATTGTAATACATAGATTCTGGGTTCAAGTCTCGTGTTAGGTACGAATGTAATCTCGTTTACCTTCAAATGGTTCAAACGTAATATATAATATATAATAGACATTACAATGTGTTATGATACATTATGTTAGTATGTTACAATATGTTACATTGGTATGTTACGTTGATATGTTACAATATGTTAGGTTGGTGCATTACGTTAGTACGTTATGGTACATTTCTGTGGTATGTTATGATACGTTATGGTGGTACGTCATAATACGTTACTTTAGTACGATACGTTACATTAGTACGTCACGAAATTTTACAATACGTATTACTATAACATTCTTTCATGGAATAATGAAGGAAACACGTAATAAATAAAATGTACAATACCTTGATATTTCGCGAAAATACTTCCTAACATGTATTTCGAAACACTTTACCTTAGATGCACTTTACTGTTCGGATGATATTCATTGCTACGTGTTTTGGGTGTCTTCCCACTGTTCACTAACATACCGTATCGGAGTAACCTGATACCGATTGGCCTAATTATATAAGTGACGTTTTCACATCAATGCAAGCGACGAATACCAAAGGAAAACCGAAGGTGCGCAGGCAAGATGTCGACATGCCGATATGCGCGGAATTCTCCTTGTAAAAATCGGGTGTCTCTCTACATGTACACATATGCAAACATAAACATACACACATAGAGAAGAGAGAATGTGTGCAAGGGCGTGACATCCAGGTAATCAGGGTTGTCATGCCGTCGTAAATGTATGTACAGGTTAATTCCTAACCTTGGCCACGTAATACGCTGATACTCAACACTAATGCTTTTTAATAAACACTTAAAGACAATGGGATATTTTATTTGGATGTACGTATACGTATGAAACACATGGACTCGAAATGACCAAATACACAATTCCATTACAACCACGAGGTTTTCTTAATGCCAGATTATGAAACTTGTAAACATTAAGTGGTTAGTTAACTAATTTACAGGATAGTGAAACCTCGCTTCTACAGACCTCCCTAATAGAATATTCTCAATGATACAAATACGTTTCATGTCCTCCTGGAGTTTGATAACAATAATGAAATATTACTTTCCTTAGTAAAATATATTTATTGTATGGTATTCCAATAAAATGTAAAGTCCAATGGTAAAAATAAGTCAAGTTTTTAATAATGATGTCTTATTTTCTATTAAACTGAATCTATATTTCAAACTTTTATGAATGTTTATAGTCATCAGAAATACCTGTTAATACAAACCTCATTAGTAAATATTTAAAAAAAGAAAAAATGTTCGAGGTTTATATTGGAGACATTGCATTGTAATACATTGGCGATTCACATAGAGCTTATTTGGAACAATGCAACATTTATGTTTTAATATAAGTCATATCATTTTTTAGAGGCTAAGGTAAGATGAAAATATTATGGGGTGGTTATGGTATTGACAATGTTACGCATAAACACACAACCTTTTATGTGGTAATTTTAACAACGTCATCTTGTTAAGGCAATGGTGATTAAGGAAGAAGTAAAGCCTATGCCTTTGGAGCACTGCACCCGACTATACAATGGGAAGAACTCATAACTAAAGTTGTACAGACACCATAAAAATGGTCAGAAATGTGTGTTTTATGCTGTATATGCAAGAAGAATGTATATATTTTGCAACGTTATAAAATATTTTTCTAAAATACTATTTAAATATAAAAAAAATTATTGATTTTAATAGTCTGTATGTTTAACATAATTTAAGCACATTTCCATTCTGGGTACTTCAGAAAGCAGAATTTGTAAGAAAATCTTCGTCATGGAATATCGTAAAAATGTTTACTATGAATATGTGTAAGAAAATTGTAATAATAATAACGTAGGAAATAATTTTTGTAATTATTTTTATGTGCGTCAATTTGTCACAAACATTTATAGCTGAAACTGCCGTAAATTAAGTTAGTTATAAAATTGATATGATTGATTATTACAAGAAGATTTTCTCGCAAATTCTGCTTTCCGGAGCATCCAGAATGGAAATGCGCTTAAATTTTGTTAAAAATACAGATTAATTTAATCGATTATTTTTTAACATTTAATAAATATATTTTATTTTAAATGTTTTATAATGTTGCGATATATATATATATATATATAAATATAAATATATATATATATATATATATATATATATATATATATATATATATATACACACACACACACATTCCTCTGTCATGTACAACGTAAATCGCACTTTTCTGACAATTGTCATGGTGTCTGTACTACTTTTTTCTGAGTTCTTCATGCTGAAACTAAATTTCAGTTGCAATTGTTTATAAATTGGTACATATTATGTTTTGAAGCTACACATTTCTCATATACGTAGCAAAACACACTATTAATATTATCTTTCAAACAATGTGGTGTATTTATCGAGTCATCATTAAGAAACCCTAAAACATGTACACAATCTATGAACAATTTTTGGTCTTAACAAATAGCTACACAAGCCTTGGAGTTTTCAGCATATTAGGTTATATATGATTTTTAACGGCATAAAATAATAAATATGAAGTTCCATAACTAGAAGTTTAATGTAACAAACTAAAGAAAACAATACGAAACTATTTGAACTCCGTGTTTTGTAGAAGTTGGTTGCTGCCTCTGGCAAAAATTTTTCATTCTTTCTGTTTATTAAAGCTTTCAATTTTACCATTCAATCACTAAAGGAGGGAATATTCTTGTATCTGAATTTTTACTGACACATTAGTAACACCCCACTTACTATTAAATATACCACCACATCAGTTAAAAAACTCGTTCACATAATTGAATTTTTTTTTTTAGAAAACATACATATATTTTGTTTGATCTTGTGTACCGTTAAAGCAGGTTTGTAATTTAAAAAGAAAAGCTTTTTATTATTTGTTTTGCTGGATGTTTACCAAATATTTGTAAATTGATTACAAGTATTAATGTGAAAAGTTATTTGGAAAATGTAGTAAAATCATTTCCGGAGGCAAGTACACTTTATTCGCCAAAGTAGTAAAATAAATAGTTTTATCTCGTGAAATATGTATCCTGCCAAATGATTTTTTTTGTTGTGTTTTCCTTTACTTATATGGTTTCGGCTTCTCATTAAACGATACTGTAATAAAATGTTATTAGAATTTTCATAAACAATTATTATAAATATTCTGATTGGAAAGCACACTTCGTCGATCTTGATAAGTGTTTCATTGGTCGATGTTTAGTATCTGACATACCTGAGGTTAATAATATTTTGTATTATCCTGTATATCCCTTAATGACTTTCACACATTTCGATGTTACCACAAAATGTAAATTTGTAAACTGTTTCATCTGTTCAAGTCACAGCAACATGGTGGATTCGGTATGCTGTGGAAAAGTAAGAACAATATAATACAACGAGAGCTAGTGTTATTAATAAGAATACTTGACTCCTCAAAACTGCCTATGTTTTTTAAAAGTAAGCTAATTAATTAATTAAATATATTACCTACAGCTGTGTTTCTGTAAAACACTTTTTAATATATATAAAGTTACAATTTTTTTCATGTAGTTAGTTCAGAAATATTATAACAAGCTTTTTTTTGTATAAGAATACTCCAACATATATTTGGCTACTCAGAATTTTTCAATTATTTTTGTAGTTAACCCTACCGGTATTTAAATATATTTCACACAAACGTAACAATGACGGAAAGTAGTATCAATTATGGCTGAGGATTAGATGTCATGTCTAAGAAACAGTTATAAGTTCCAATAGTTATTTTTCTTAAATAAAACTCTTCTCGTTTTAAAGTAAATTTGACCGCATTGTTGATTCTTCAGATGACAGGTACAGCAACTGAGATACAGAAATTCAGTCGAAAATATCTTGTAAGAGCCAGTTTTTTAGAATAGTACACACAGATTAATACCAAGACAAACCGAAGGAAATAAAATCTAATTATCTTCCTTTACCCGGAATGTGACCAAGCTATGAAGCGAAGATGAAAGGGATTTGCGAAGAGAACATGCGAAATCACTTTATTGCGTCACACTGTCCTCGAGACACGTCATATTGTCGCGGTAGTGACCTGACTTCCAAACCTCAAAAGTAAAAGACGTAACCTGCGTTCACTTCCGTTGTGTAATAAGAAATAATTTTCTTCGAATCGTAGCTTTGAATGAGCTTTAAAAGCTATATGGTGCAATTAACTTAAAATACGCCTCCCTGCATTTGCAGATCAGTGCCTACGAAAGAACTTTGAACGTGAAACATTCTAAGGAGCTCTTACAGGCTAGAATAATTGCAACATTATTGCCACAACGAAGCGAGAAAGTTACTGTCCCTAAAGAGATTATAACTACTTCACACCTGTAGTGAATTATAAGCAAATAAATACTTATTTTAGAACTAATAAAAAATATTTTTTTTTATAAAATGATTTCCGAAAGGGAAACTTATCAATTGATGATTATAGAAACTAAGCAACGAAAAGCATCTTGAAAATTTCTTTTCAAAAAGTGACTACATCAAATCTTTTGTAATAATCTTTTTCTTTGAAGAGCGTTATTTATACACGTAGCTAATTAAGGTAATGTGCGTGCACAAGATAACTACAAATCAAAGCACCAGACGTATTGGCATAAATTGGGATGTCCACAGCAGTACGAATTATATCATCTCGCGGTCAGGAACGAATTATTGTGATACCTTATGTTAGGAATTTCCATACCGAAAACCAGCTGAACAAGTTGTACATTACACATTATATTTGAATGCTGATCATATTTTCATATTAAATAAACCCAGAAATTATTATATGTACCCTATAGTTAGTAATTTTTTTACTTATCTAAATTGTGGAGAAGAATTACATGTGTAAATGAACGATGCGATATAAAATTGTATGATTAATAAGCTGCAGTTTTCAAAGTACATCAAAAATTGTTCACCATAAAGTAAATACTGACATTTTGTAAGTATAAACTTGAGTTGCGATACGTTTTAGATTCGTTTATTTTACGATTCATCGATCAAATTTCCTTCGTCTGTTTAGTGAACTATATCATTACAATGTTGGTTTTAATTTCAGTTTACAAACTGGGGTTTTGATGGTATTTTTATTTTGAGTTATTTTATTAAATCAACAGGTTAACAGCAACAAGAGTTTGTTATTTAATTAATTAGAAATAGTAATAAATTGTTTACAGGAACAGTCATAAGGAGGAGTCCATTTTGATATTTGAGATCAATAAACACACACACACGCATATATATATATATATATATATATGTATGTTGTGTGTGTGTGTGTGTGTGTGTGTGTGTGTGTGGTGTGTGTGTGTGTGTGTGTGTGTGTATTTTGGATATTTTAATATGAGATAAATGTTTACATGTGTTAAAAAATTAAGGACAGAAAAAAAAAAGTAAAAGATATTTTGGGGCAAGTTATCAGAAAAGCTCAGTCGCATTGATTCCTCACAGAAAAAATTTAACAAAAGTAAATGCTAGAGATGGATTCTCTAAATTATAAATTGAGTGTGAAATCCATATATGCATTTGTGATTTGTATAGATAATTTGATATTAATTTACAAGTTACGTACCCAGAATAATATAATAACAGCATCACTCGCAACTGGAAAGGATACTAATTTAACAGTAAAAGATACGTTAATGTATGGATACAAGAGTAGGAAACCTGAAGTCAATACGCTAGATAAGACATTGATAAGTTTATACGTCTTCAACTATTGCTTACACCAAGAGAAGAATTCTTGTTTAAAGTGTGCACATTACGAAATATTCCATGTTCAGTTATATAACAGCCAACGGCTTTCCTTTTATGTAGTCTTATAACCCAAACGAACGAACAATAACTATAATATTTTCAACGTATTTGATTAACATTTATGTTAAAATCCTGGAACTTTTCAGATTATTTGCTTCTAAAACCACATATTTATAACTCCAAATATAAAACTAAACATAATTATCTCTAAAAGTGGTTACTAATATAATGTGAAAATATACATAATTTAAAACATTTGAAAACCATATAATTATTGTGCACGTTTTATCAAAGTATCACAGTACACCTACTACTAGGAAATAATGCAATAATGATGTTCACCTTCGGAAAAGGTTGGGGGAAGTTATAATGGAATGTCCTGTTTTACCGAATCGAAAAGTAATAATCAAATTTCCGGACAAAATCATTTCTGAATTATCGTGGTAATTGGAGCTCAGACTAAATATGTCGCTTACTGTATAACTAAGTAACTAGTTATAATTGACTATAACAAACACTCGTTCATATTACCGAAGCCATAAAACATTTACTAGCTTCGCTACACTTGGGCGAGTGTAGAGGCAGGAATGTCATCCCGCTTCCATTATATTTTACTTCGACACGCAGACTCCATGACGGATCTGTCCACATAGTACTCATTTTTATCGTACTTCAGTATCAAAACAAGTTATATTTACCGAAAAGAAAATATATGATTTTAACTTCTTGTAATTGTGTCGCACGATAATCTGAAATTTTTTTAAAAGTTTGTTCATGTCATAATTTTATACGTATTTACATTTAATTTGCGTGTTCGTCTGTGAAAGTAGGTCCTCCAACTGTTCAGCAGAAATATAAAATATTGAAGTACACTATTTCGTATACACACCTCAGGAACATCCGCTTAAAAGTAGAAACTCAGGCATACTGAGTTAAAAGACATTCATTCCAAGTTTATGAATAAAAATAAGAGCACTGAACATACCACAAAACTATCTCTGTGCAGCCGAATAAACTATCCAGCTAAAAAGATAATGTAAAATCCCGCACCAATTGCAAAAATTTTGCTAAATCATTATTAAACATATACTTTATTTGTCGGACACAAATGTGAAATTAAGTATTTGAATCTCATATAGCTCACTATGCAGAATATGGGCTTGTATTTTGCAGCCTTATTTATAAATATGTATATATACTTTTTTTAATTCAATTGATCAAGATGTTATATCATGATAAAGTGATGGTAATGTGTGACAGTTTTAATTGCAGGTTTTGTAGCAGTTTCTTAGGCGAACAATAAAAGTAGCGGCCACAGAAGTATGCTTCGGGAGGTACTGAAGGGTTATGCAGATAGTGATACAGATAAGTATTATTCATAAACAGAAAACAGAACAGCAGCACAAATACATGTGGACCTGTGGTACGCCATCCAGTCACCTTCAATTGTGCATTGCACCCTTTGATACTGCGATACACGCTGCAGCACGGTCTGGCATGGAGTCCAGCAGACGCCGGATGTTGTCCTGATGCAGACGGGCCCACAACTGTTGGACGGTGTGTTATAAAATCCGGGTACTGTGGCACGGCGGCAGCTGGCATTTTTACTGGTCCCACACATGCTGTAATGGAGACCTGTTAAAAGAGAGTGGGCAAGCCATGACGGAGGTAGTCCTTGGCGATCCGTGCCGTGTGCGGTCGGGAGTTATTCTGCTGGAACATCGCACACCTGGAATCACGGCCAAAAAAGAAACAGATATGGACGTAGGATCTCATCCAAATACCGCTCAGCTAACAATGTTCCACATAACATGACGAGAGCTAATCATATATCTCTGGCTGTGGCATCTAAGGACCATAACACCTCCTGTGGGGGAAGTGTGTCACTGGTTGGGATTGTGGCCCTCACCGGGGGCCTTTAACACCAGGACCCGCTGGTCATCAGTCCCCATAATGAAGTGGCATTCATCAACAAACACAACACATCGCCAGTGTGTGATGTTTTACATTACTCTCGCCTAGCACCACTGCAAATGGAGGGGCTGCTCCTGCAGAGTGAATGGCAGTAAATGTAATGGCGCTAGGATCGCAGATTCACCTCCGCAATGCATCGGTACATGGTTCGCGGGCACACAGGAGCCCCGACACTGGCCAGTATTGTGGACGGGGTCGCCATGGGATCTCTTCACGGCCGGCGCATGACTCGTCGATACCCTCATCTGGTTGTCAACCTCGTCCGTCTTGAGCTGGTCCTCTGTATGTGGGTGCCTTCACATATCCTCTGCTCCCAAAAGCATAGGAATTATGAGTCGAATGATCCACATAGTGGATAAAACGGCTATATGACTACTCTGCAAATGTCAATCCTTTTATGAATCCTTTCTTGACGTCTGTCAATTGCGTAAAGCGACGTTTCAGGTGTCTTACCAGTATAATCCTTCACTATGTATGCTTCCTTGTTGTCCACGTAATGTTTCTCGCGTTAATATGGCTTCAACTACATGCCACTCTATATTATGGCTGTTTGGTGGTTTCAGCACTACTGCCGTGTGTGCGGTCGAATGCAATTGCACCAACATCGGATCATGTTCTAGCGTCATATGGCGGCGCTACAGCACTTCGATTCGTGCGTGATATAGCTGTGGCCAGGAGCTGTGTTGTCACAATCTTGCCCTACTTGGCCCAGCTATAAAAGTGATCCAGCACGATGCTGCCGCCCTCCCCACCCCCAACCAGACGGCACCGCGATGTGAAGCTTTTTGAGTGAGATTGCAGGCTGAAGAGGAAGCAGGCGTCTTAGGCCCAGTGAGCTCTGAGGCCTACCAGAACTTCAGATATATAGAGTAAGCATAAACGTGTTTTCGGTAGGGAGCCAGTCATGTTACAAGCCATTGTCCCCATTCCCCTTGTAAAGTAATTGCGGCAAGGTTAGGACATAGCTGCGAATATTGAGAATCCAGTTGATCATTGATTGATTATAATTGATAATGTAACTGTAAACTCATAGTTGAGCTATATTGTAACTCTAAGCACTTGTGGCATAACGTAATTGTATCCTTACTGTCAGTAACATAATACGTAATTCCATTGTTGTCCTGTAACGTAAATATATTGTATCTTGTCATCCAGAATTGTTGTTATGGTAAAGATATAAATTTTCTTAAATTATATTACTAATTTAGCCACCATCTCGACTACCCCCTATGTATACCCCTTGCCTCCTATTGCAGCATACCAGAGTTAACGTTGGGTCGAATATAGAGAACTTGGAGTCCAGAGAGATTAACCGTAATTAGTATTTAGAAGGAAGCAGAGTGTTACATTGGAGTAGCCACAGTTTTATTCCCGCCTTTCTGCTGCCAAGCTTCACCTGTTCCCAGACCATTTCATTATCATATCATTAACCATTTGAATTAATTATTTCAGCCGTACAATAATATTGCAAGTACGCTGCCTTCCCCCGTCTCTTACGGACAGCCCCACCCACTCAATCGTTGTTTCACTCTCACAGTCGGCCAGCGTGGCATAGGTCAGTTTCCACACCCTCGACTCAGTGTGTGCACAGGAGCTTTGCCAAGCCGCCGTTCCTGCTCACTCATCCCCCCTTAGAATGCTTCTTTACTGCAGTTAGTATATTTTAATTGTAACACTTTTCATACATGTAGAACATACTGTTCAAATGATTGCTTGAACCTTTCCAGTGTGGTGTGCTGTTGGAGTGTGTTCCTTTCTTCCTTCCAGTAGTTTGTTTACTTTTATGTACGCAAAAGTGCGCGGGACCAAATACACTAGCATTACACTATCACCACCCACATTACACATTTCATGGAAACAAAAAGTCAGAAAAAGATGTCGAAAGTATCACAATTCCTTAAAACCATTTTTCTCGACACCAAATATTTTGAGACCACACTATACGAGAGAGACAGACAGTATGCTCTTCAAAACCCTACTGAAACAGCTAATACTAGTCAAATACAAAACGACGTGTTAGACATGTCATTTTCTAGCTTCGAACACAACTACCCTCCTGTCACACTACCCCCTCCCCGATCCATTCTTCCAACACCATCACAATCGCCTGCTCCCCTCACTCAATTCTTTGGATTTCCCCTGTACGAGGAAATTGGTATCGCTCCTATTCCATTACGTTCATTTCCACCCCCACTCGCCACCCCTACACATGTTAATACCATTCCCCATCAACCATCACCCAACATGGTCATCAATGGGAGGGGGTCCCATTGATGTCATTTTCGCTCAACCTGAGAAACCCCTATCCTTTTCCGGGAAGAAGGATAAAAGTATTCCAGAAGTTTTACACACTTTTGAGGAGGTGGCAGATATTAACGGATGGGCGGACGCCGACAAGTGCAAATTAATTCGTTTTTCTCTCCATGACACAGCTAAGCACACCTAAGAAAACCTCACGCATCACTGCGCACAGCCAATCACGTGGCCAGAACTTAAAGCATGGTTAGTTGACGTTTTTACCAGTGCTGCTGAAACCGAGTTTGTAAAGAACTTAATCTACACTGAAAAACCAGCCTTCGGCGAGGATACGCTCCACCACATTCAAACACTTGAATACTATCGCAAGCATTACAACCCCCGCATGAAAGACTCTGACTTTATAAACGTCATCTGCAAGAGGATCTTCCTTCTATTGCAGATAAGCTTGTTGGCCTCCTGAATGACATGCTATAGCAGTTGCGCGAAAATATTCACAGAGTCGAAGTAGGAACTTTTAAATATCAGCATAACGTTAGTTAAACCCCCAAGCACCCTAACTCCGCACGTCTGGAAGCCAAGATATCTAATTTGAAGAAGGAGATAGCGCAACTTTCGCTCTATCAATGGGATTCTCCCTCCCCATGTCAGTTTGTGCAGCGCTAAAACTGCCCATGCTATAGTGATCCACAACCCCGCACAGGTTACAATCCCGCCTAGACTGTTCGCCAACAGCACTACCACTACCTACCCATTCCAAATCCCCTGCTTAACCCCCCTCACAACCCGGGATACCGTAAATTTCATCAAAATGGACACACTTTTAGTAATTATCGCTGTGGTGCTACTTATGAGCCCTGTTTTCTTCAGTATAACACCAACACCGCCCGATTTCCCCACCATGCTGCCAAAACACCACATTTTAACAGGGCACCTGCTCCCATGCCACAGTCACACCCATTACACCAGCCTCAAAACCCCCGTTATCCATCAAAAAACTTATCCACGAAGGGGTAAGACACGTCACACCCCCTATGACAAATGCGGCTGTGTTCGGGCAGCGTGTAACGCTAATTTTAGTAAAATGGTGCCAGGTCATTCATACATGGAAATTGTGTGGTTCAATCCCTGGGCAATGAATTTTCCACCAAATCCCTTTTTGCCGCCTTACACTCCAACCAGGCATATTGGTGACACTGCACCATCAGTCTCAGATCCATTATGCGCAACCGTTTCGTCCACTTTTTTTTTTTACAAAATCGACTGCAGTGCACGTTCCGCAACTACACAGTAACCAATTATTCACGTCGCCACCGGTAAAGCGGTCACACAAAGTGCTGACACATCATCCAGCACATTCCAAGCCTGCTTGCAGCGACATTTGCCAGCACAGCGATCCACCCCCCTCACCCCTGTGAATTAGGCTACTGTTGGACCCTGTCGGAGCGCTGCACACCAGATTGCAATGTTGGTACATTCCAGCTGACACAGCATACTGTCTTTCTCCCTCACTCTACCCTCCTCCCACTGTGGCACATGCTGACTGTTTCTAAACAGGGATGCCGGCAGTGGAGATTATGAGCGTCCATTGGGAAACGCGCTGAGCAGTACCGCACCAAAAATGTGGACACGTAAGCCAGTGTGCACAACTGCAATTTCATCCTGTCAGTCCAATGTAATTATCACTGCAACCTCGCATACTAGTTCTTGTAGCTGTGTAGCCAGTACTATTTTATTCATCGCCCTTCAAGTCTAATATCACACTCGTTGCGGCCACATAAGTCTTACACTCCCCTAAATATGAATTCACTTAGAACTTTCATGTGCAGGGTCGCACTTATCCATAAACATTTTTAGTCCTTGATAACCTCCAGTAAGATATTATTTTGTGTGTTGATTTTCTTAAGAAGTACGATGTCATCCCCATTTTAAAGTATATTACCATCTTAATTCAAGCCCATGATCAAAGTAAATTCACTGAAATACCGCTTGTGTTAGATAGCACACACGCCCCCGACTACTCTTCCATTACCCAGTGTTGTAATGTGCTCGACAATTTTGAAAGTCAACCTCCTCAGGGCCCGTCCTGAATGATAAGCTCTATCTCGCCCAACAACAAGCTATCAAGGATATTATCACCTAATATAAAGACAGTTTTGCAAATTCCATACTGGAACTTACAGAGACGTGGGACTTTGAAATCAAACTGGATCTAGACATGGACATGCCCATCGCTACTCGCCCTTACAGAATCAGCCCCATGGTGTGGGACGACCTTTTGATTCATACAAGAGACATGATTAATGCTGGCATTATTCAAGAAGCTGACTCTCTCTACTCTGCCCCTAGTCTTGTCATTTCTAAAAAAAAGTAGTGGCCTTCGATTTTTGATGGATTTTAGACAATTTAATCAACACCTCACTAGGGTGCAATATCCACTTCCCGCACATAGAATATTCTAAATGTGCTACAGCACCCCCCTTTCATTACTACCCTTGATTTATTTTATGGCTTCTACAGCATTCCCGTACGGCTGCAGGATAGGCATAAATGGGCTTTTACAGTCGATGGGGTTGGCTTAATTGAATATTGTAGTGTGCCAATGGGCCTAAGTACCAGCCCCCAGTACTTCCATGTTGTCATTAACAATTTGTTAGGCCCCCTGCGATGGACTGCAGCGATTGTCTACATTGACAATATTTTTATTCTGGGTACTACCTTCGATGACCATATCGCAGACATTCATAAAGTCTTCCAAAGACTCTGCCAGTACAATGTTAAAGTTAATTCCCAAAATTATTCATTCGCCCAAAAAAACTATTAAGGTCCTCGGTCATATTATCATGCCCCAAGGTATGTCAACCGACCCCGACAAAGTCCCTGCAATTGAGAACAAGGCACCCCTACAAATCTTCCTTGATATGACTACTTATCTTCGGCGATATATTTTACACTAAGCATCATTTGCACAACCATTTATTGAGTTGACAAAACACAACACCCATTTAAAATCGGATGAACATCACCAACATTCATTTTCAGGGTTAAAACGAGCCATTCATCAGGCGCCTTTACTACAGAAGTTTAACGAGAGCCACGACATCATTCTCGCATGCAATGCTAGCAACACTCTAATCAGGAGGGGGGGGGGAGGTTCGCTTATCCAAGTTTACCCACACTCCAAACAGCGGTACATTGTAGCATTCGCGTCCAAGACATTTTTTGTTCAAGATGGGTGTTGGTCCTCGACCGAGAGAGAGCTATCAGCCATTAAGTATTTGTGTACCCACTTGTGCCAATATTTATATGGATGTAAGTTTACTATTGAGACTGACCATGCCAGCCTCAGATACCTCCCTTCCATGGCGGACCATAATGCCCACATACAAAAGATGGCATTCGCCTTAAGCAAGTTTAATTTTTAAATGAATATTGTTAAGGGAAATTTAACACACTTCCCGATGCTCTTAGCCGCATACCCACAGACCCACATGTACCTACTCTACTCAGACAGTTACTGTTCACAACACCCCCTACACCGTCAAGGACGACATGATGATGTGTACTTCACAAATTAAGGCATTGGCCGAAGCCATATTTCAAAACCCTGCAAAGGCACATGAAATTAGTGTGATTGTGGCTAGGTATATTCTGCAACACTGGGACGAGGTCAAACACGACTTTATTTCAGCATGTTAACCGAGTGAGAAAGACAGAATTGCCACTGCCGTAGACAATGAGGACATTTTTCCCATTGATTTAATAATCAAGATTATCACTACCCTTTACCAGGTGAATGTTTAAGTCATTCGATAACGCCATGATGATACACTTGCCACAACTTGCATTGACCCTGTTTTCAAGTGCACTATTCTAATCGTCCCTTTTAATGACGGTATTCATTTTCTCCCTGTTTATACGCATGCCCAAGAGTATATTCACAGATATGACGAGTCTGTGTTTCATTTGTGTCCAGTCACTGTTTCTACTTCTCCCTTCATCGGCGAATAAGATAATGACCTCCACATTTGTAAACTGAAACAGGCCTTATTGCACCCTGAACAAGCTGACACGAAATATCGCCGATTAAGTCAATAGCATAGCAGCTATGCTATTGTCAATAATGGCAAACTATTTTTAAAGGTCCATTCACCCCACGGGTCATTTCAATTGATGCTTGTTCCCCAAATGTACGTCCCCGATGTAATCCAGGCCCACCACGACACTATTTTTAATGGATGGCATTTTGGCGTGCTTAAAACTATGCATAAAATCAAACTGTCTTACTTTTGGGATACTCTGGCCACTGATGTCAAAAAGTATGTTCAATATTGCGCCGAATGCCTAAAAATTAAAGCCATAATCTCTCAACCTATGGGACAGCTCAACCTGATACCGCCCCATCTGCGTCTTAAAATTTAGGCTGTGGATGCCAAAGGGCCTTTACCCGCCACTACATGTCACATTAAGTACATCCTCGTTATGACGGAATACGCCACCCGTTACATCTGTGCTAAGCCAGTCCTGTCTATTGATGCAGCCACATGTATCGAGTTTATTAAAGTAGTCTTACAGTTCGGCTGCCCTGAGCAGATACTCCCAGATCGCGGGACCAGTTTTCAGAACGATCTAATTTCCTACCTCCTTAAGTCACTTGGTATCAAGAAACTCACCACTACTGCCTACAACCCTCGCTGCAATGTTTTGGTCGAAAATAATAATCGCCTCATTTGTGAGCACCTCATGGCCTGTGCGAATGCCAACCAGTCTAACTGGGATTTGTACATCCCTTTTTTCAATTCAATCATAATACCAGTGTTAAGAGCTCCACCAAATTTACGCCTCTTTACTTGCTTCACGGGGTTGAAGCCGTCCTCCACACACAACTCATCGCTACTAAGTTTTCCGAGCGGGGGCATGATTGATGTGAGAAACTTTTAGCTGCTCGTAACACTGCTCATAACAACTTACTTCATTCCTAATGCTTTCAGAATGCTAACTTCGATAAAATGTACCACAAAAACACATTACAAATTAACGATTACGTTTGGTTGCATAACCGAGGTAGACATAAGGCTCTAACACATCGCTTTCGCAAGCCGTATCATGTTGCGTATGTGTTGGGCGAATCCACTATTCGCGTACAGACAAATAAGTCTGGTGCCCCTAAATTTGATACAGTCTGTACGCACCATTGTAAGTTACCGCACGCCCACTAGTGTTCTGTTCTAATATCCCTCTGTATTTTCTATTTTTCTGTGTCAGTGTCTCAGTCTTGTATACAATCTGTTACAGTTTCTCTAAGTATGTTGTACGCCCCGTGATAACCTGTGAGTGCTCAGCTATATGTGTCCTGCCATCGCACCAGGCGTCACGCAGTGCACGCCACCTGTGGGGTGCTGACTACGCCCGGACTCCCAAGCAACAGTCCCGACGTGCATTCTACACCACCTTCCTGCCTTCCCACCCGATCGCAGCATACTGTTCTGCTGCTACCGCTCGGAGAAGGGAATCCCAGGCGCGCCAACTTTACTGCTTACTTCTCACTGCCACACACCGCGCGGCAATACCCTTCTCATCGCCGGCCCAGGTTGCCTGCACTTCCCGTGGGCGGAGCCACACTTAGAAGGCCTTGTGTGTTGCTATGACAACGAGCGGCATGGGGCAAGTCAATTGCATGAAGAGGGGTGCAATCTCCGCCTACACTGCCACGCAGCCTTCATTGTTTTTTATTGTTTTGTTCCCAAAGCTGCTGTTTTCCCGCCCGCGACTTATCACACGTCACAGAGAAGTTTGATGTCACCAACAAACTGCCATTCCACAGCTGCTCACATTGTATTTACAGATTTCTTCCGGCCCCAAACTGCAGACTAGTTTCTAAGCTTTGACAGTGCAGTTACCGCAGAGCAAACAGTTAATACTTAATTTCTCCCTACGCTGTCTAAGTAATTTCCAGCATTCACTCTTCACCTCTGATGGTCAGTTACATATTTTTACCTTGTTTATGTTATTATAAATGCTGGTTTAATGTCACCACACAAGTTATTATACCAATTATCGCCACACCAATATTTCATTTCCTCTCCCCCCCCCCCCCCCCCTAAACCAGCACATGACGATATATTATTATATTGTGTTTAACGGGTTGCAATCCCGGTATTGTGGTCCATGTAGTTATAAATACATTTAATTATGCCTGGCTATTTCAGCATGGGACACAAGCTATTAGTCATGCGTTCGGTTTCATTATAGGGCCAGCCTCAGCTTACCCATGAAGTTATTATTTTTGATCAGAGATCGTTTTACTCATACTATTGATAATATTCTTTTCAGGGCACAAGCGCCGAGCAGAGTACTTTCTTTCGCTTCTTGTTTTCCCTGTATATTATGCCTGTTTATTATGGAAATACGTTCTACAATTTCGTTATCTATATAACTGCCCTCACGTATAAGCAATTCTAATATATCACATAGTGTTTTGGTAAGTATCTTATTTATTTATTGTGTTCCGTATATTTATACATCAGTTTTAATGCATGCGAATAGCTTCCTCTTATTTTTCATAATGCCTAGGCTACATTTAGGCATTTTAAATATTTTTTTCATGACTTAGAGTACCCCATCCTAGATCTCAAGGTCAATGTTTAAGAAATTCATTTTGATATTATTTCCAAGCCTTAATTATTTCTTACACCAATTAAATGCCTGATATGTTCTGTTCCCTCTATGTTAATTACATTCTACTTGTGTGTGTACCATTTACTATTTTTATTTACCGACATTCAGGTGGAATTATGTGAGGCTAAACTAGCCTCCATGACGACAACGAAGAATTATACGATAGTATAAAATTGTAGAGAGATTCCACTCTGCCTAAGTTTGATCATAAAAATCAAGCTCAGTTCCCCAGCTATACCTGCTTTAGTAAGACCTGTTCAGAACTTTCAATCCCCTCTATACGTCGTTGTTGTGTGTCCTCAGTCATAACTGATTATAAGTGCCTTTATATAAGCATTATTTTTCCCTGCATACTTTGCTATACAGGGAAAGAAATTTTCAAGTTAGAGTATTAAACCGCCGGGCGTTTTAACTAAAATCATTATGATAATGCCTAGGCCTAAAGTCTTAACTATTGCAACACGTCAATTTATCTATATTTCACATCAGATGCGCTTCTTTGAGTATCTGATTTTGTGTTACTGCAGTTCACACTGCCCTTGCCCTTTTATAAGCATGTCAATTATTTGAGATGTTTTGATAAGAATTAGGGTTATTATGTTATTGGGGTATTGGGGTTAATATGTTTTCTTCCCTTCAAGGGCGTCACTTAATTATTTCTCACTTGAGGGTTGATATAAACTTCTTGTACCAGTAACCAGAGTTATCTAATTATTTATGGTTGTAATTGAGAGTATCAGTTAGTATGCCGTCTGGCATTATGGGTGGTCTTGCATTGGTTCACCTCAGGACTACACTTTTGCCTTTAAAAGGCTTCACCTACATATAAGATTGCACGAGGTGCATTAATGTGAGTATATATATATATATGACTTATTACAGTTCAGACTGTTTTTCCATTTGTCTAAGTACTTCCGTGTGTGTGAGCTGTTCTATGGGTCAACATAAGAACTTAACTATGATTTTCTTATTTTCACCATTCAATGAAGTAAATGTGTAGAATGTTGCCCTTACTTGGGAATATTAGCAATTTATTATCAGTGACCGATGTTTCCTCCCTCCTTATATTTGTTTTTGAGGGATCAGCCAGTTTGCCTCCTGGCTTTATGCATAATACTGCAGTGATTACGCTCCAGCCCACACTAGTGGCTCTTACGAATCCTCAACTACGTGCATAATTGCTCCAGATGTATGAAGATTAGTATATATATGTATTTACAGTTCTAACTGCTTTCTGTATTTTTCACGGATGTAAATATGTGTAATATGTTTTATGATTCGACATGAGATTGGACCATGCATTATTCACTCAGGTAAATCAGTGAAGTATGGTCATTCAATAGAGCTCACGTTAACTTATTATCAGTGGCCAAGGGGTACTAGAGGTGTATATATCATTAAGAATTGAGATATCATGCCTCCTGACATGTGGTGTTTACAAATAATTGACAAGGCTCTAGCAGATTTTGCAAAGAAGTTGTTTCAGACTTTGCACTTTTACCCTGCTCTAGGAGCAGTGACAATGTTATACAATACTTTTCATGAAGGGATTAGTATTTGACAAGTCAATAATATCTACTTCTACTTGACATTAAGATTTATTATTTTACTCCCTCTCACAGGGTAGTACCATGTTCTTTGAAGTAATTATCACTTAGGATAAGGAGTCAATATATATAAGTTATTTGCTTCGATTACCTGCCTCATGGCATCACTAAACTATGAGAAAGCATAATCAGCCATTTGAAACTAAAATAATACATAATAAAGTGATTAAGCAAGAGGGTCACACAGAAACAAACCAGTATGCATTGCTCTGGTATATATTATTTACCTTTTATTTTCATCATTACGAGAGCAGTGTAAGCATTATCATTGCTATTTGCAGTAATTATAAGTGAGAGTTAGCCTTTTCTTTCAAAGTATAGCAGTTTCATACTCAGAAAAACACAGATAAAAGAAAAATTGAAAAAGAAAAAGTTCCAAAGCAGAAAAACAAACAAAATCTCCTCATAATAATGTTATACGTGTTAGATCCAGTACTTCTTAGTACTGTATGTTGTTTTATGCTATTGCTTATTTGCTCTTCATTCTTAATCTATATTAGGTTGTATTCCATGCTCCTTTCATTGGAATGTTGCATTTGTCTGTTTTACTGCTATAATTATTTTTAAGCATTTTGCTTGTAACTGCTGATCTGTGTCGACAGTCATGGTGTGTATAATATCATGCCCTGCCTTGTGAGCAGTGTGTTTTTTTTTACTACACTTATATTTTATTCAGTAACTGAAGTGACCCGTGTTCTATAGTCTATAAGATACCTCACTGGAGTACTCCACTTTTTTTTACCCTTCCCCATCCCTGCAGAGATTTGTGTTCTTTGTATGTACAGAGTTCAATAAAAAATGTCTGTACCCAAAATCCACTAGCATGTAAGCATATTGTGAATAGCTGCAAGGTAGATTATATTATTCATTTCCATGTAACTTGTTTTTCAGTTCTTTAATAGGTTTGTATTTATTCATATAGCCTACGGGCATTATATTCACACTGTGAATGATACATCCAAAAGTGATAAGCCCAGTTCAGCTCTAATACTACGCAATTATGTGAAAGACACTAATAACAAAGTGCTTGTACCTACAGACTTTCAGGGAAAGCCAGTGCGACGAACTAACTTTCAAACAGCGATTTACAATAATTTACGTATATGGACAAAATTTCCTTACTGAGTGAATACTCTCCTTACGAAAGTACGAAAGTTTTACAGTGAGAAACAAACATTTCATGCATGGCTACCAATATCACACTATAAACTTTTGCCAACGGCATTTGTGTCTATACATTTTCCTTTTGTTACTTGTTTTTAATTACTTTTATTGTAATTTACCATGTTTCTTTGATTCTAAGTTATATCTAAGTTAGTCGACCGAGTTCTATTTTACATACATACACACTACGTACAGTAACTTACAAGGTGTATCTACGTTTCCATGTCATTTTATTCGTGTAACTCAGACTAAGGCATGTGTTTTACTTATCTGTCATCAGTATAAGTCGTTAAGCCCTTAGTCATATAAGTTTTTACAAATACAAATAATCGCTGCACTCGATCACACTTGTTGCCGCCAACATCGCATAACATTCTCGACAATTGAACATGCGCTACGTTCTGCCAACTGTGTGGTATCAATTTTATTTTACGTACTTAGTATTACTACAACATGTAAAGCAGAAATATTATGTTATCAATAAATCGTGACGCGTATATAAATAAACAATTGAAAAATGATAATCAACGATTTTCTTCTATATCACATTATTTACATACTATTTTATATGAGAATTGTTCACATAACGACTATGATATTAGTAAGATGGAACTGTTTAACAGCAAAGTAATTATACTGAAAAAGGAATATGCTGCTCGTATATGTTGCCGTACGCGTCCAAAACAGCTGATGTTTTCCATCGCGAGTGGGAAACACGGATACAAGCTACATTTTTTGATTTCGAGAAGCCGACAACTCGTGCGTTTTCCGTGAAAGAAGTGTGTCTGGAAATAATCGCCAGGCAACATGATACTGGCGAATATCGCCCGGTATGAACAAGGGGTTTTTAGACAATTTCAGTATGACCGAGTATAAAATAAAACTTAAAGTACAAATTATTGTAAAAATTGGATCAATGGACTCCACATTTTCTTCAAACTAACTATAAAAAGGCGTTTCTCGACTTTTTCTGATGTCACTAACACCATGAACCTCATCGGAATTGAAGCAACACGTTACGTTACATCCAGAAACTTTACCATGTGTAGCTATACTGCCGATAAAAAACACAAAACCAAATTAATCTACGTTCTCGTAAAATTTTATCGTGCGTCAAATACGAACCAATCAGGAACTGAAGGCTTATGTGAATATTGTAACCCAATTGGTACCGCAACCACGTAACTCGGTTTCCCAAGGCGGTTGTTAACACACAAATTACCGGGATGGAAAAGGTCGCGCCGTGCTTGAAAGAAGAGAACGTAAAATCAATAACAGAATTTGAACGACTGAACAGAATTCAATTGGGTTCGTTTTATCGGCTATATATCATCATTGCGTAGGCTAATACATAAAGCAATAGTGCATACTATGTATAGTTTTCGAAAAAATTAAATTAAATCTGTTTTTTTTTTTAATAGCGTGTCGAAACCATAAAATACACGATTAATGCAAAATATTAGCCCTGCGATCCGGAAAATTATATAATATACCTCTTCCGTGACAGTTTTATTCTAAAAAGTTGCATTTCAATTTTGAACGAATTTTAACTTTGATAAATTTCTCTTTGGAATTTTTTTAAGAATACGCTTAGTCGCCGATAGAACTTCTATGATTCAGTTTTAAAGAATGCAAGATACTATTTTTGTAGTATTTTTAAAACAAAAAATTATTGCATTTGACGCAGTCTTACCACCAAAGGTACTTATTTACACAGTTTCGTACTCTCTCTCTCTGTCTCTCTCTATCTCGCTGTCTGGTGGAGCGTCAGAGTAGCGGCAACTTGAACTATTGTACACGCGCTGAGCCAAGGTCGCGCTGTTGCTACATAGTTCTGCTCCTGCCAAATTCTCATCATAACACAAAGATTGACGAAAATAATGGTTAACATAAGTAGTCTTCATTTGAGTACCCACTGAAAGAAAGGAACATGTCGGCAGTATTGACAACGCTATAAAATAGGATGAGCATATTTTTATTTGATTAGAACCAGCATGTAAAATCACTGTTCGTGTCATATAGGTACGACTTGCACGAGTGCACTTGCTATCTCGGCTATACTCTTTACGTGATAACAATAATTTAATTGTAACTTTATACTTAAATACTGTTTTCCTTTATATGTGTCGTGTGTATAGTGTTTCTTATTGTTTCACTATATACCGCGCTGCATAACGTTCCACGCTGGACAAACACACGGCAAACTTAGAGAAACAAAATTAATTTAAAGAAGCGTAACCTATTCTTCAATGTTTTAAAACATACACCATGTGTTGTTTGGAATTAAAAAATAACTTACTGTTTTGTACATGTTGGTATTCCTTTTTTGACATAATTATTTTTAACGTGGAGTTATCATTTTTCTAGGATCGTGAGGAAAGCAAATAATTTTTGTAGAACACTGTTGCATTTGAGTAGTCATAATAATTTAAGTCGTACATTATGAATCTGATAGTAAAGCTACATACGGCACAACATTCGAAACTAGGTATACCTACAAGTTCCGTGTTACTTGAACTCTACAACAAACCGCGCGTTCCTGATGGAACTTAAGTCTCCTGCTTATTTCAACAACTTGTCGGCAACGTAAAAGATATGGTTAAATTGATTGCCATTGGTATTCTTAAGTAAACATTATTTTAACTATTGTAGGAGAATTCTTTATTAGGTATTATTTGAATGAATATCCTTGTGGGACACGTAGTATCTTAGTTGGTTAATAGCCTGTTCTGTAACACGAGGGATCCTGTTATAAACCTAACTTGACAGCTTACTTTTCTTATTATCACAAATAACTACAGTTTTCATTGAAGTAAGCTATTATTGACCTAATTCCCATAGAATACAAATCTTTAATTTTTTAAAAAGGTTCTCAGTGATTTTTGTTTTTACTGATGGATCCTGTATCGTGTATCAAATGGCAGTTAAACGACGTTTATCAAATTTAATAACAACGCACAAGTTAAAAAAAAGTGTTTTTTAAACTGAGTTGTATATTTTATTAATACTACTAGCGGACCCGACAGACGTTGTCCTGTACATATGTCTTAAATCTCTCCCCCTCTCTCTCTCCCTCTCTCTCCTCCTCTCTCCCCCTCTCTTTTCCGAATTGTGAATCTAAACCATTCTCGAATCCACTTGAACACACACAAAAAATTTCATCAAAATCGGTCCAACCGTTTAGGAGGAGTTCAGTGACATACACACGCACAGAAGAATTATATATATATATATATATATATATATATATATATATATATATATATATATAATATATTATATATATATATATATATATAAAGATTTTACAAGGCAACGTGAACATTCAGCTTTCATTCTGTGTTTACGTCTTTCATTTCGTTTTCACGTGACAATTACAATGTTCAGTTTGAAGGTTTAAACTGCATCAAATTCACATGTGATGAAATGATTACATTCAAACGCACTATTTCTTCCGTCAACTGTATTGTTACCCAATATACCGAAAATGAAAAGAGTCGGCATATAACTTAAAGTTACATGTTTCCGATAAACTAAGAGTGAATATATTTTCTCCTTTAAAGTAAACGTTGACTTGCTAACGTAACGGTAATCATACGGGACAATGTAGGTTCAAATTACGACAAGTCTGTTTCCCAAATTGTTTTTGTAAATTGCACCATATAAACAGTGAATATCGTAAATATATTTATTTCTCGTAGTGATTTCGCTACATTTAGTAAAAAAAATATTTAATTCCCCGCACGCAGTTGGCTAAAAATTACTAAAGCAATAAAATTGTTTCACTATGGCATCCAGTGATTTTCCACCATTTCTAAGTCGAACGAGGAATTCAGTGATATAGCATGTGCAATGGAAAGCAACACAGAAACGCCAAGAAATAATGTGCAAAATGATTTAGTTAAGGCGGCTGTAAGTAGTAGGATTTGGGGGACTTGGGATTGAGGAATCGGATTCTGTTTCGCCGGGTCGCCATGTTGTAACGTCACCCAACCGCCATTTTTTTTTTCCTTTTCCCCCTCAAATCGACTAAAATATCATAAAATTTCCCTTTTTCCCTAAAAAAGTTATAAACCCCCAGAAATGGTAGAAGCCATCCTCGTGCAGAAAGAAGCAACTGAAATCGAATATAAGCCAATATCATTAATTTGAAGGGCTTCCTTAGGACCTACAGAATAGTGGCGACCATATTGGTTTTATGGGAATACCCTAAGCCAAATGAACACAACGTATACAGGATAGAACACACGCCTAAGCATCAGCCATCCTGCATCCATATTGTATGCAGATGACCTTTGACCATGGAAAAAAAAAAAAAAAAAAAAAAAAGAATTCACAAAACATTCTAAAAAATCCCAAAAAATTTATGTTTAAAATTAACTGATTAACAATTATTAAAAATTTTTTTAAAAACTATTAAAAAATTATAACTTTATTTAAACTTACATATCTGATGGTCCCCCCAGTACAATGCTCAGCAGACGACTGACTTCCTCACCCCCCCCCCCCACTCATTTAATACTCATTCTGGCATCTTGATGTTTTCATTCGTCATTTGTTTATACATTACTGGAGGCCTCCATCTTGGTAGGCAACCACAATCTTGGTAGGCTTCACCAATCCGCCTTATTGGAAGCCAATGACCATGACCTTGGCCCCATGACATTCAATGAACTTGTAAAATAGCTTGAGGAAAAATACATGTCAACAAGCTTAATACATTACAGACTACCGCCGTCATATTAGATGCAGACTACTTCGACCTTGACTTAATGAATTTGAATAACCTTGAAAACCAAAATTCAAGAACAAATACATAAAAGTCAGCAAGTGTATGACATTGCAGGCTACCCCCACCACATTGGAAGCCAATGATAATAACTTTTACCCGATTACCTTGAACGACCTTGAAAATAAAAACCATGAGGAAAAATTCATAAAAGTCAATAAGCATAATATATTACCGACTACCACTGCCATATTGGATGCATACAACCTCGACCTTGACCATATGACATTGAATGACCTTGAAAACAAAACTCGAAAAAAAAAACACAAAATTCAACAAGTATAATAAAATACAGATTTCTACCACCACATTAGGTGCCGAATACCTCAACCATTGCCCCATGACCTTGAATGACCTTAAAATAGAAACTATAGAAAAACATATAAGTCAACAAGTACAATACATTACAGACTATCACTGCCATATTAGATGCAGACTACCTTGATCTTGACCTTATGACCATGAATGACCTTGAAAACAAAACTTGAGAAAAAATACATAAAAGTCAACAAGCATAAAACGTTACAGTCTACCACTGCCATATTAGATGCAGAATACTTATTCCTTGACCCCGTAACCTTGAATGACCTTGATAATTAAATTCGAGAAAAAATATGTAAAACTTTAAAAGCATAATAGATCGAAGACTACCACCACCATATTATGTGCAGATTATCTGGATCTCGACCCCATGACCTGGTATGACCTTGAAAACATAAATGGAAATATAGAATTAATTTTAATATCTTTCAATATGTATGTACATATGTACATATAAATATAATATTATTATAAATGTCTATATATATATGTACATATAAATTATGAAATATTAAATAAGTTAAAATTTCATTATTTATATATTTACATATGCCTACAAGCATACAAAAGTTACATATTTTTATGATAGTACCTGTGTGTTTTTTTCGTCGAACCACCATCAATACCGCCAGTATCACCACCACCAATGCCATTGCCACCACCACCATCGCCACTGCCACCACCACTATAACCACAGCCACTACCACAGCCACTGTCACCACCACCACCGCCCCCAGGGATCATTTTGTCATCTTTAGGTGTAATTTAAGAGTCAGAATCGCAATCGGGGGTTACGTTGGGGTAATTAGGGGTCAGTACTGCAAACAGGGGTCACAATAGGTAAATGGATCAATGGGTGATTGGTCATGGGTCAATGGGTCATGGGTCAGTATTGTAAGGGGTTGGTCCGACAACAGGAGTCAGTTGTCTACTTTATACGTGTGACAATGATTTAAAGGTGAGCGAAGAACTTGTGTGGCAGAAACAAAGATATAACCGCATGGTAATGTTTTCAAGGAACTAAATTTAAAGCCTGCATACCTGCCTGTGTGTGTGTGATGTCTCAATGCCTGCATGTGATTGGCCAGCTGCAATTATGTGGGAACTCGGTGATTGTCTGGTTGATGATTTGCAGGTCGGTGCTAGCACAATGTATTAAAGTTGCCACGATTGGTTCAAAGTCACTATAACGACATAGGGCTTGCATACTCGTATATAAGCAGTAAAGAGGTCAGCTGATAGGTATAGTTTGACAGCGGCTGTCGGGTAAGGTGGATCATCTCAACTAACTTCTGCCTCTTCACATATATATAACACGAGTATTTTTCAAGGTCATTCAAGATCATTTTGACAAGGTTATTTGGTCAATGTCAATGTAATCTACATTTAGTGTGGTGGTGGTAATCTGCAATGTAATATGCTTGTTGACTTTGATGTATTTTTCTCGAGTTTTCGATATCAAGTTCATTCAAGATCATGTGGTCAAGGTCGAGGTAGGTTGCATGTAATATGGTAGTGGTAGTCTGTAATATATTATGCTTGTTCACTTTCATGCAATTTTTATGCATTTTTATTTTCAAGGTTATTCAAGCTCATGGAGTCAAGGTCAAGGTAACCTGCATCGAATATGGTGGTGGTTATCTGCAATGTATTAGGCTTGTTGACGTTTATGTATTTTTTCTCGAGTATTTATTTCCTAGATCATTCAAGATCATGGGGTCAAAATTGAGGTTGTCTGCATGTAATTTTTATGTATATTTTCGGTTTTTTCTTTTCAAGTTCTTTCAAGGTTGTGATATCAAGGTCGAGGTAGTCCGCATCTAATATGGCGGCGGTAGTCTGTACTGTATTATGCTTGTTGAATTTTATATATTTTTTCCAAAAATTTTTATTTGCAATTTATTTCAAGTCATGGGGTCAAGGTCACGGCTATTGACTTTTAATATGGCGGTGATAGTCTGTACTGTATTATACTCGCTGATTTTTATGTATTTTTTCCCCGATTTTTGGTTTTCAAGGTCATTCAAGATCATTAGGTCAGGGTCGAGGTAGCCTGAATCTAATGTGGTGGTGGTAGTCTGTAATGTAATAAGCTTATTTATTTGTATGTAATTTTTTCTCAAATTATATTCTCAAGGTCATTCAAGGTCATGGGGTCAAGGTTATGGTCATTGGTTTCAAATAAGACGAAAGGGTGATTGCAACCAAGTTGGTGATTGCCTACCAAGATGGTAGCCGCCTACTAAGATACTCATCACCTACTAAGATGGCGGTCGTCTACCAATATGGCGGCCTCCAATAATATATAAACTAATGACGAACGAAAACATCAAGATGGCGTAATGAATATTTAGTAAGGTGTGTGATGGTGAGGGAGTGAGTCGTCTGCTGGTCATTGTGCTGGGAGGACCTTCCGAAATGTAAGTTAAAAAAATTATTATTTGTGTTGAAATAGTTATTTAATAATTTTAATACTTTCGGTAATTAAATTTAAGTAATAATTTCTCTGGGATATTTAAGGTTTTTTTTTTTTTTTTGGAATATTTGTGAATTTTTTTAATTTTTTAAAGGATTTTTGCATTTTTATTGTCAAAGGTGAAATGTCATGGTCATAGGTCAACTGCATACAATATGGATGCATATTTCTGGTACTGAAGTCTGAGTCCTATCCTATATACTTTGTATCGATTTAGCATAGGGTATGCCTATAAAACCAATATGGTCACCACTTCTCTATAGGTCCTAAGGAAGCCCCTCAAATTAATTAAATTGACTAAAATTGGATTTCAGGGGCTTTTTTCTTCACGAGGGGATTTATACCATTTTTGCGTGATTGTAAGATTGTACTACCTAGTGAGTGAAATAGAAAAATACGTATTTTTACGCTAATGAACGTATTCTAATACAACATTAGCGTGGTTGTAAAAACACACAAGATTAGGGTTTTGGTGCCTTGAATTAGTGTATTATTACAGATACTTTTGCATGGGTAATTTTACACCCTTTTAAATGTCAATATACCAGTACATTTGTGTTTTTTACAGTAAGATTGTACTACCTTTTGAATAAAATATTACTATATGTACTTTTACACCGATGTACATGTTTCAATACAACATTGGCGTGGTTGTAAAAATACACAGATTTGGGTTTTAATACTTCGTGTTTGTGGATTTTTACACGTCCTTTCAAACTTGTAAATTTACACTCCTCGTATTGTTAATATACCAATACAATTGTGTGTTTTTTTTAAATAATATCAATGTACTGTGTTATGAATAAGTTGTACATTGCTGTAAATTTACACGTATTGTACTCGTTTTTACAAATTGCACACAGAAAAAATTACTAAAAGGTTGTACGTGTATTTCTAATCCTTTTTACAGTGAAAATAAAGACAATAATTGTGCTCTCAACAGCTGATGTTTCCCTAAAGTATTAAAATAGCATCTGCGTGTTTACAACGGTTATGGTTTGGGTAGCGCTCACATTCCTAAAGCTTTCTCATCCACTCACCGCATGCGATTCCCTCCGATATCGGAAAACGAACCGGTTGTTCCACCAAGTGACAGGCCATGCCAGATCCAATTTCGTCGAAATGACAGTGTGCCAGGTTAAATTCCATCTGCAGAATGGTACCTTCAAAATGAAAAGGATTCGGGTTAAGAAAACGTATGCTTAAGAATTTCGGCAAAATATATTTTCTGTTCTCCAATCTGTTCGAAAATTTTTAAGTACGACTTACAAGAATTCGCGTTACCTTAGCGTAAAAGGACTCCGCAATGTATGGGTAGTATATAAGCCTATAACCCGAGTAATCAAAGCATAACGCGTATACAAATATTCCTATTGTAAGTTATCTATTATCAGTTATAAATATTCGACTATCATTTCGAATTGCGGAATTAGATACGCAACAGAATGTGGCATGGTTGACTTTTCTCACACAGTTTTGCTGTTGGTACGTTTCTTAGTTTACTGAAACGCTATCCGTACACACTGAGTTACAAATAAATAGTTTCTTATCCAATTCACAAATAAACGTGTATATTGTCGTCACTTTTACGCTGTGTAACATAATTATATTGGTTATATTCCATACGATATTTCATTTGTACATTTAGCCTAATTTCGGAAGGGAAGACAGTGTTGTGAGCTCCGTGTCCCGAACATGCGGCACCCCGGTAGGTGTGCCTTACGTCGACCATGCTGTCGAGATCATACTACCGAAGGCGATTTGCAGAGTGGCAACGACGTCATTGGGCCACCATATAAATTGGCCTAAAGTTCCGGGTCAGCACGCACTCTGTACGATACTCAGGCGTGACGGACTCCAGGGCAGGGCGTCTGCAAGTCGGTGAGCTGGAGACACCGGGCGACAGAGGACGTCAGCCAGTCAGCTCAGCCAGTCAGCTGCGAGCATGGTCGACGTATCATTCAGTGATAGGTGAATCCCGTTCGCAGTGCAGGTCGTCAGTTAGGGAAAACTATGCGCAGCGAATTACGAGGATTAATGTATGAAAGTAAATTAGTCTCTCAGCTTTAATATTTGTCCTTTTGCTTGCAGAATCTTTTCTGAAGCTTCAATCAAGCAAGTTTCTACAAGTCATAATTGTAGTTATTTTGTCCTTCTAACATTCAATATTTTACTTGTAAACCAAGCTGAGAATAAAGGTGAAGTTTTGTAATTATTTCTATTATCAATTGACTTCTACCATGTCGCACCCCAGGTAATTTGATAGTAAGATGAGAGTTAACTCAGTAGAGTTGTGAGTAGTTTAGAGTCTGGTCGACGGACCAGAACAGTTGTGGAGGCGCCTACCTTCCCACCCTTTAGCAGTCAGCATAGGGTTAATATGTTTTCTGTTATTTTTCTCGCTGTTCACAATAGTAGTTTTTTTATTTCTCACATTGTATTGTAGCGTTACTTGTACATGCTCTTACAGTTTCATCTTACAGTCAAGTATATGGTAATAACATATTCTGTACAGCGCGCAGCGTAAGCGCAAGGCATTTAAACCGACTGGTACTTACGCAAGCAGTTGCGCCAGCGTAGCCTGTAGTCAACAGTTCGCGGACGTGATTAGCTGGCACTACACCGCGCGCAAGCCAGCGAGCGCATGACTGGACTGTGGTTTACTGTAGTGGTAAAATAACATATTTTCTGCAGTTGGGTAAAATGCATGTTGTTCAGTACCGCTCTTCGGTGCTTTGTTTGGAGCTAAACGTTTCCTATTTAATTGTAGTAGTGTAGTTAGTGCTGTAGAGGAGAACGTAGTATTGCTGTAGTGTTACCTGTAGTTTTAAGTGACGAAGTGTGGGTACACATAGTATTTTTTACACAGTGCACACTGACACCACTTAAAATTACATGAACACTAGGAGTAAAACAGCAACATCTTCAGCTAAGAAGCGGAGAATATTTTAAAAGAACGGTAAAAGGCATCGAAAGCAAACGTACTAGTTCAGGACGTAGCCGCGACCTCGCAAACAGAACTGAACGAGGCGTTAGAATATTCCTTTCACACTAGCCGAGAATCACACCCAACAAGTTAACTTACGGAACCTACTGTTAACGAAACCTCAATACACGTTTACGAGGAAGTCAACCCCACACCGCGTACAGATTCTTACTTCACACAGCGAAGTTTACACGAGTAACAGTCTACACAAGCATTCAGTTATTACATATCACCCTACAGTTACACAAACACAGAAGATGGCCAACACAAACCCCGTGCAGATTTTCGGTAATCAGCCAGAAAAGTTGCCGGCCTTTTCAAGCGGCAGTGACGAGAATGTGGCAGAGTTTATATAGGATTTTCAGGCGGCCAGCGAAACTAACGGGTTGACAGA
Source organism: Dryococelus australis (assembly GCA_029891345.1). Taxonomy (NCBI): domain Eukaryota; kingdom Metazoa; phylum Arthropoda; class Insecta; order Phasmatodea; family Phasmatidae; genus Dryococelus; species Dryococelus australis. The sequence goes on along the minus strand of CM056994.1, from coordinate 172,445,413 downwards.
CATAGAACGATGCCGACGAATTTAATTTTTAAAGAGCACTGTGAAACACGCAATTGAGAACCTTACTCACGCGGCCGGCGTAGAACACCCGTGGCCAGATATTGCGGCCAAGATCAAGGATATTTTTAATCCCACGGAGATAGTCAGAGACGGTGAAGATATACAAACAGTTGCTATACACCAAGCGGCAGCAACTCGGCGAATCTTGCCAAACACACATTGAGACAATGCTGCACTATCGCCGCAAGAACAATCCGCAGGTGACTGATGCAGAATTTATAAGCATTTTGTGGAATTCGTTGCTACCGTCCATGGCCGATTAAATCATAGGGTTTCAAAATTACACTATCCCGCAAATGGTACAAAATCTTAAGCACGTGGAATTAGGAATTTTCGGGTATAGTCAGGCTGTATCCATGCAACCTCGTGACTCTGGTAATTATATAGTTAGCTGAAAGTTAACTTAGTAGAGATGTGAGTAGTTTAGAGTTTGGTCGAGGGACCAGAACAATAGGCTCAGATCATTTTCTTGTGTACCTAGGTGTGTGTGTGTGTGTGTGTGCGCGCGCGCGCGCGCGCGCGCGCACGCGTCCCGTCTAAAACTTTTGAACATTTGAAACGAATTTCACCAATCTCGGAACACATTTACTAAACACCAATACCATTAGATTTTTATTGTTTTTTTGACAACGTAGAGTGCTTATTTTAAAAATAACATTTAGTATTAAATTTAGGCTCCTCTATCCTATCTTGGAAACCATTTAACCGATTTACTTTTTGACATTGCTTCATGTTAGCTTTGAATTTAATAATGTATGTTGCTGGTGCGCCACTTCGGAAGGGATATATATATATATATATATATATATATATATATATATATATATATATATATATATGGGAAATAAAACGTTTTCATAATTTTTCGAAAAATCCCGAACCGATTCTCACGAAATTTGGCATGTAACTAATACCAAGGTAGGACATACAGACGTATGTAATTTAATGTGATACGGCAAATACAGTATTTTCGAACTTGCGCCTATACTAAATTTTAAGTTTATTTTCTATATTCACCATAGAATTTTGCTAATTTCTTTTCAAACTTGGCCTTCTGAACATATCTATTACAATTATACTATATGCTAACACATAGCCAATTTCGTCTCTTAAATTTTGCAAATTAGCACCACACGAAAAATCAAGATGTTATATAATATCACGGGGAAAAAAAATCAACCGATTCCTACCAAAGTTTGTAAACAAGTAGTTCTACGGAAGGCCTTGTAAACTGATATGTTTTAAGTTATCCATGCATTTGATTTTGAAATAGCAGCGCTATAAATATTCATGTTAAGTAAACTATAGGCCTATCTTCAAATCTATGTAACCAATTTCAATCAAAATATGTATGCTAGCAATACCAATAATAGCGTCGTATAACGATGCTATTTTTGGCTATGTTGAATCACAATAGCATGAAATGAGAAAATATTTTTTAAGTTTAAAATCAAAAACAAAAACTGATTTCTACCAAATTTTCAAAATGACGGCGGTTCTTTAAATAATTCAGGTTAGTACACACTATCCACAACACATTAGAATGATTACATCCATTATTGATGTTCCGAATTCTACCTGCATAATGCAGTGGGTGGCACGTTAGCTTTTGGTATACGGTTTTCTGAATTTTAGACCCGGATAATACATCCATTTATAACTATATTGCTGTCATTGAGACATCAAAGTCTGCCTGCAATCTAAGTTTATAGGAATTCCATTCAATTCTATTTTCCCCCACGTAGAGGAAAGTGATCGCATTAGTTATATCAGTAACTTCTGGGTTATCTAGAGATCGCTTGCCAGGAATACTTTGGTTTGCCAGGTGTTCATAACACCTGGTTTAAAAACTCACAAAAATATAGACACTTAACCGCACACACATAAAGTTGCATTTTGATATGTTCATATTTTTATGTAAACACACTTCAGGTTATCTGTTCTGTGTTTGAAAGCGGGAATATAAACCTCAGTCTTAAAATGATTCGTTCCCAACACGTATGACAGAGATACCCTCAGTAAATACAGTTGCTATTCCGAAAAAAAACATATGTTTACTAGAAATCATATTTCTCCCCTTAAACTGCGCAGGGACGTTGATGAATCTGTCCCCTCCATTTCAGATAACCTATAGCTGAGAGCAGTCATGGTATGATTATAGAGCTAGCTTCCTCCTATTTTGGGATCCAGAACAACACCCGAAGCTGTCCTGTTAGACGCCGGCATTTCACAAGGCGACGTATTCCATCCACGCCTACACCAGCGCACAAAGTTTACAACCATCACTGCAAACATTACCATCGGATGCTATTATGGCCATCCAGAGTCGGAACACGGAGGAAATTTCTGATAAGCACCGCGGAGCTCTTCAGACATCTTATTAGTTACTCTTTTATTCATCAATCCTTAATAAAAAAAACATATTGTTGTAGGAACCATAATTATGTAGAGCCGTTACTCTCCCAGAATGTTAAAATACGATCAACCGTCTATTTAGTTGAGGCAACCCTACCAATATTGTTAAAGGATTTTGGTAACACTAATAGAACATATTGTAAAATGTCAGTGCGTCACTAATCCGCGATTTCATTACTTTCTACAGAATAGAAAGTTGTATTACAAAATAGCAGGGTTTTGACTACAATCCAGTATGGTATTCCCTACAATGTTGCTCTGATGCTGCTACGGAACTGATTGTGCACCCAGCTGTAACATATCGTAGTGCAAACAATATGTTCTGTCGCCTTAAATGAGCAACATGGTGGCCCCAAAAAATGGTAATCCTGACTATCTGCTCTTTTGCCTTCATTGAACAGCATGATGGTCCAAGAAAAAGTGTAGGGTAATACTAACTATCTACTCTGTTTGCATTACTGAGCGGCATGGTAGCCCTAACCATCTTTTGTGGTCTCATAGCATGCGATGATTTCTAATCTTGTTTTTCAGACCTTGAAATATTTATTGTGCAAACAGCATCCTCGAAGTGCTGGGCCCTTTATTAATAAACTGAAGCCGTATAACGCTCGGCTATTATATCTGTTATGAGTTTAAGCTTTTTCTTACGTATTTCTTGTACATTGTTTACTTTTTTTTGCATGTCATGTAACGTGATTGCAGACGAATCTCAACTTAAAGTATTCAGATATGAGTTAGCTTATTTGTTTGGCAAAATAATCTTTCCTTTAATTTATATATATATATAACCTAGCATTGGGTATCATATGATATAAACATGATTTTACGTTTACGTTTGTGTAAACATGTTTTCCTTTCACATCATATAGTATGTAGTAACGATAATAATGTTGCGTTCGTTATTTCATTTTTATGTCCTATTTGTGTAAGGGATGAATATATTTGAAAAACAAACATGACATTCCAGCAACCTTGTTGATATTATTACATTTAACCCCTAGCATGGTGTTGTCTGTCAACAATTTAGGGGGTGCACATTTCCCTCGCAGATTGTCAACAGCTTTCACTAGATAATTATTACTTCACAATAGCAACATTTCCCTATTTATCTTCTGTATTGTCAGTTCTACTAATTCTAAGATCTATAAAAAAATTAGAGGGCACCTTTAGCAGTTGGACACGCAGTTGTAATTACCATACTTGTTTCTTACTGCTAAAAATTATAGTTCTGTAATATTTTAAAAAAAATCAGAGGGTACCGCTAACAATCAGCGACACTGTTGTAATTACCACACTTGTCTGTTAACTCTACAATACTAACTATGAAAACTTAACAGAATCGGAGGGTATCTCTAACAGTCCAGGACACTGTTGTATCTACCATACATTTTTGTAAACTTTTAAATAAAACGAGTAGGTTTACACAGAACATTATGTTCCATTTACCAAACAGCACATTGCACTGTTATCGAAGATTTTTTGTAATATTCTGTTCACTACTATCTATATAGTTAATATAAAAGAGAACACTCTCACTGCTACAGAAAAAATGCTTCCCACAAGAGAATAACATTAAAAAATACTTTGATTATTCTACTAAGTATTTGGATTGCAAACTATTACAGAATATTATGTTGTAGAACATAACATTTAGTTCTCCCTACCATAAAATGCTATTACAGAACTGTTATGTTAAAAGATCTCTGTTTATTTCTTTCAGTGTACAGCGTATACAAACAAATTTTTGCAATGTCTGCACATTCAGAGATAATGCTACACGTGTAGCAAAACACTTCAACCAATTTACAAAAGCGTTAATAAACCATCTGATGAATAAAAATATTAATTTATATAGGCAGTTTTCCTCAGATCACGAACCAACATTTGTTATCAATGTATACAGAACAAGAGCAATGTTGTTATTTTATTCATAGAGGGTTCAACATGTGGCATTACTTCCTCTGGCATTCAGGCAGGCCGCTGAAAGATGATTACTAGGTGATGTATGTAGTCCCCAGGCTTAATTGTTAATTCCTTTTATAATTGTGCACGGAGTTCGGCAATGGTAGCCACAGCACAGAAAACGAGCGCTGGGGCAGGTACTCACTGTTCCAGAAAAACCAACCTCGCGTGCTCTTTTCGCGAAACATCCGGGTGAACTCGCAAGTCAATGAAGGGCGTCAGCAAGCTATCTTGCAGTAGCTTATGAATCACTGCTACGGTATGTGGTCGAGCTTTGTTCTATTGCAGTATGACATTCAGCAAACGCCAGAAAAAAGAAGAAGGTACCCAGCAAACATGGAAAATATGGGCCACAATCGGGCCGGTAAAAGCTAGTCGACAAACTCCGTCCAGCCGATACAGGCCCGCTGTCGTATGCCGGAAGTTGCCCGATGGAAATACGGACTGGCAGCTGACTGTTTGCCGACAGTGTCAAAAATACACTATACCGCGGCCAGCAAGATACAAAATGTATTCTGGCCCAACATACATGAAAAGTAGGGGCCAGAATCGGGCCGGTGAAAGCTAGCCAGCCGACAAACTCCGACCAGCCGATACCGGCTCGCTGTCTTATGCCTGAAGTGTCCCTATGGAAATAATAACAAAAAGCTAACTGTTGGCCGACAGTGTCGGGTCTGCGATGGTTGACTGTTGCTACAATCCCAGGCCTGCGGTGGCTGGATATCGTTACGATGCCGGGGACTGCGACGGCTGGAATGTTATTACGATGCCGGGCCTGCAACCGCATGATGTCCAGAAATAAGCAGTATAACCATGATAAAACCTGAAATTTTAGATTAACAATTGTAGTAACTCTTATTTCTTCTTTACATATGTTCATTCCACTTACTTCTCAACACATTGCATGACATGAATATTTTTTTTATTGCCGAGTGCGGGATTCGTACTTAAGACACTTGGATTATCAGTCAAACATGCTAACCTATACACCAAGAGGTAAGTTGCTACAAATCTCCAGTCATTTTAAAAATAGTATGATACAAATTATTATAAAGCATTGTATAAATTCCATCACAATACAACCAATCATTTTAAAACACGGATAATTAGAAACTATTTCTTCAGAGGCTTGTAAACAAATAAGTCTTGTTAGTTTTCAATATATCTGTCAGATGGTAGTACAAATTAATAAAATTTCAAAATAAACAAATGCAATGGGCTACCACATGACATATAATCACAAAAAAAGCATGCTAATCGTTAACACACTGTCTCAAAAAAGACATCATGCCAATTACTGCTAGCTAACATCTTGCCTATTCAAAATACTTTCCAAAAATCTGTCGGCAAAAAGACATAATATATATCTTAATTGTGTTAAAGAGCCTTGTCTCGAAAATTTTACCAGGCCGGAATAAATATGATAATGGCCAGGTTACCGAAAAGACAAAGATACTGTAAGGAAATCGCCCCAGAACCTTTTTAAGAGGTTTGCAACATGTTTGCTCTGCGATATCATGCCGACATATTTTCGGTGATATCCATCTGTTGCCCAAAAATTGAGTGGACCATTGTCTTTTTTCTAACGGCAAACTTTCTGCCATAAAAAGGGCATCACGCAGTTGTCAGATGGAGATGGACATCTTCTTGCATTGAAACGACTGTTGCCGACAGTATAGGTATCAGGCCGACAATTTGCCGACATGTTGTGTTCACTGGGTAGGGCTGGAAGATATCGTGTACATTCCGGCGTATTGCCAGTGAATAAACACTATATAGATTATGGAGTTATAACTAACAACTCACTACATCATAACACTACGTGTATTGGCTCTACTGTTAATTGTCACCAGGCCGATGAAAAAGCTAATTGTAGCATGTTCTAGTGAGGTGGAAAAATATTGGTGTATTTTTGACTAGTGTGGAAATAACCGTTATCTCTCTATATGATTAGGATGGCAATATTGGTGACATAATCTGCCAGTAAGTTGTACAGGCTTACCCACGTCAATATTGTTTGGAGATGGCAAACATTGACAACTGTTCTGTATGTGTGGCGATTTATTTTGTGGCTTACTCAGGCTGCAAGGACCATGGTGCACTGGGACTCTACGTTAATAAATATACGATAACTTAGATAAGACAGTTTCAATATATATAACTGGTTAAAGAGTGAGATGAAAATATAATATACTTTCGGTGCAATACTATACATATAGACAAAAAATATTGTCACAGCTACATTCATGACAAAAACTTCGAATATTATATTGTGTAAAAAAATTTAATAAATTAATTTTAGCAACGCGAAATTTATTGCCCTTCAAAAGATGCACATTAGGTAATTAAATAACAAAACATTTTTATTCTTTTAGACAGAAAAAGCGAATATCCCATAAAGTAATACCTATAAATAAATTATTCTAGCAAAATATACTGTAGTACCCAACGAAGTGCGTCCGTTAACTTAATGACGTGAACGCCGTTTCAGGAGATTGAAAAATACTTCACTTTACTAATATAAATATAATGCCCTGTTTGAAGGGTTAATATTGAATTATTAAAACTGATGTATCCAAGGGTTTTTTACTTTCGGTAGTGTAGCGCCTGGATACACGTTTGCCAAAGCGATGAATAAACAGGCATGAAGTGCGAGAGTAAAAATTAATAAGTTGGGTTACAATGAAATGTATATTTTACAGATTAATTTAACACACGTGGCTGACATTTAGACATTGACGTAATGAAAATTATCCATAAGGCCTATGCACGAAAACAATTTCATATTTTTTAACAAACAGAAGTGAAATGTCAACAGTACCTCTAACAATAACCGCATGAACCAGAAAAAAATTTCAACCAGCTTAGTAACACCGAATTACTGTCTTCTAACGTAGCTCTAACCACAGATTTTCCGATGAAATTATTTAATTTCTGTTGGTAGAATATTTTGTTATTTATTTTTATAACCCTGTTATTACACTAAATACGATTTCGGTCAGTAACTGCCATAAAAGGGATTAAATGTAACAGAGTGTTACACATTTTCTGTCTTAATGCTTTTGCCAAACGGACATAGTTTCGACGAAAAACGTCCAGCATTTTAACGTGTATAGGTAAGCAAAACTTGTACGTCATCACGTTATGGAGGCAAACAGCATCTACTTCGTATATAAACTCACAGTTAACATTGTGGAGCAATAAAACAACGACAAGTCTCACCTAAATAAATCACAAACACGCCAAAGGCACTTTAGGGGAGTTAACCAGGTTGAATGATCCTTGAAGTGATTCCTTGCGACCGTCAGCAAGATGGCATCTACGGAAGTGGCGGTTCGCTGAAGGAGGAGCCACAAGACCCGCCCTCGTCATACGGTAAGATCACTTGCGCCGTTCCTCGCAGTATACGATGAGGTGGATTGTTTCCCCAAAGCGAGACTGGAGCATTACGAATGATATGTTCTTCCTATGCTTAGGGAAACGTGATAAACGTTCTATATTGTGAATAGTTAAGAGCCTTACACTAAAAAAAAATCTTGTAGTGGCCACAAAATATTTTTTTTTTGTTTACGAAAGATATTTGTTTACTACGCTTACGCAAATGAGGTGTACATTATACATTGCTGTATATACGGCTGTTCAACTACATCTTTCAAGTTCTATAAGTTGTATAACTATTATAATTATTTTTCTCTTTTTAGTGCATATATAATTAAAAGGTTGGTTTTAAAAGTTTTTTTTACATTTATTTTATTATATTGTTATGACACTTTAATTGTTATTTAAAGTACAGAATTTTCCAAAATATATATTTTTTAAATGCAGATCCCACGGTTTCACGAGTTAAGGCAGTTCTTCAAGGACGATGACGTATTATTCGCGAGTACGGCGCAGCGCACATATAATTATTTCCTTAGCTTACGACCCATTATAAATTACGTTTTGTATTTAGAGCAGTAAGTATCCTTCTGGAAGGTTTTTGATTAAGTTAAGTTGTACGTTCATTTGTGTAATTTTTCTGAGGAAGTATAATTTATATTGAGTTCAAAATATTTAGAATGTAATATATTACTTCATTCTTAAATAAATAAGGGTCAAATATGTTTGAAGCTGTGTTTTGTTTTGTAATAATTTAGATTCCTTTATCAAAACCTTTCTTTCTTAAAACACCGATGAGTATATTCACATTTTTTTATGATCATTGGAGTGGAATGAAAACCATTGGGATTGCGAATTTTCAAAAAGCATTAACGGACTGTTATTTTATATACATTATAATTTCTTGTAAGCATTATTCACAACTAGAGAAATACACGATTATTTTATATTGTTCATGACGAAGTATTAAAACTCTATTCTACAAACTCTTACTTGAGCAACATTTCTACTATTAAATTATTGAATTATAAGTAATCACGATATATTATGAAGTTCTAATATGGCCTTATTACGTCGAAAGTCAATTTAAGTGTATACAGAATTAGTGTATGGTTGCTTATGGAGCATATGGTATTACTACTATGTTGTAGGAGAAAATTCTTTGATTTTATTTCATCAACAACTTTTAATGTTTGCAATATAATTATTTTTACTTTTATTTTGTTAGTTATTTTTCTATTAACATTCATTAATCGAAAAGTTTTCGGTATGAATACATTGTGTTACAGAAATATGGTATTTTTTTATTACGTATTCAATTTGAAAATTTAACTACGTTTACTGAATAGTTCCTCCAGTTTTGCTACGAAGAAGCCTGCCAACCAAAAACCATATATCATCCATCAACCTAAAATCATAAATAAGAAATTCATTACTGATTAAAAAATTATTATTGCCTACTGATAAATTGCTTCAAATCAGAAAATTGCTACAACAGGGAAAAAGTAAAACCTGGAGCCCTATTATCTATATGCGAAATTTCACTGCAGCAATTAGAAAGAAACCGCAAATATATTCTATATAAATATAAAAAAAGAAACCGCGTTATAATACTCACAACATACCTAACTCGTTGTTGTTGTTCCTTGACGTTTTACTTTCCACGCATCAGAGAATCGAAACGGTAGAAACCAAGAAAATATTCATTGAATTCACGCAAGGAATTGAATAACGCGATATTATCGCTTGCTTTGATTGGCTGTGGTTGGAAACCAACACCGATATTTTCAAAAAGTAATAAAGAATTATTAGATAAGAGAAAATTTGCAACCCAGCTCACATTACTACAAGTCAGTAACAGGATATTATGTTGGCGGGTACACTCAGCATCTAGCAAGTCTTCAAGCATGCAATCTCCAGGTAAAAACATTCCGTGTATGGCTGGCACCGACTACACCGCCTATGCAAATGAATGGAACTTTTCGTGACAATGAAGTATAAGTTTTGTGGTAACAGGACGGTGTTAAGGAAAATAGTACTCTAATTTAGGAGACTTATAATTTTTCTTATTGTATTAATGATTCCCACATCCTACAGGTAGAGAAGCAAAAGTTTTGCATAACATTACTGTACAACAGTATCCAAAATTATCGAGTTGTATAGTTAGTATTGCTATCATTCCGAACACGTTACTATAATATAATATCTTACCTTGTCAAACCATCTTAAAAACGAATGTACAAATTAACGTTTATCTATATTTATGAAATTTTGAAAAATATATTTTCAATAGGCAAAATTCTGTGTCAAAACCACTACATTTACATCATTCATTATATGATAGTTTGTATCTTCATTGACATTTTAAGTTTTCCAATTTTATGGTTAGTTTTGTCGGTTCGTTCTGTTGAAGATAGTTTTGCTAATCTCAATTTGCGGCAAACGTGCAAGAGGGAGTGAACGTTAAGAAGAATAAAAAAAGATCAACTTATTTTTGTTGTGGTTAGTATTTGAGATTAGAAATAAATCATATATGTGTAAGTCTACGAGGAATGTCTTGCCATAGCTAGCTCCAAAACAAATATTCAACGAATTAGTGGAAAAAATATGGAATTATGCCAGGAAAGGGAATTCGTAAATATATATATATATAATATATATATATATATATATATATATAAAATATATATATATATATATATATATATTGACAACAGTTAAAGTTAGACTGACACCCTACGGTAAACTGGGAGGCATCAGACGTTGTGGAAGTTTGGAGTTAATAAGTGTCTTTCCGTACGTATATATATATACATACACACACATATATATATATATATATATATATATATATATATATATATATATATATATATATATATATGTATATATAGTGTCACAGAGCAGGAGCATCCAGAGGAATACCAACCACTCAATTACAGTAACGTTCAACACAATTCCCTTTCATACATTTCATTTGATCATGAATGTGTCTTTCCAATGTTTCAATCAATTGAGTTTCAGATTTAAATTACTCTGTTACAAAATATTGCGTAAAGTTTACCATCCCCTCATATCAATTAAAATATTAAGTGTTTAGCCCCCATTGTTACGAGAAATGGCCAAACGACAATTTGTTTTCTTTCGTTTGTATACTTGGATTATTTTTCCTTTTTTATTTAAAATGCCCGAATTGAAAATATAGAAAAACACAAAACTGCCAAAAGTGGGCATTAAGTATTTTACAATTATACTGTTTATAATGACTTGGTTACAATGTTACATTATGGGCTCACAAAAGTTTTCAACTTAGTCCCAAAATTTGTAACAGTTGCATTCATATGCTGAATTTATTAAACTTACAATTCGAAAACTCATGTAATCGAATTATTTTGGATTTTTCATGCTTTGGACTCCTTTTTCCAAAATATTATATAAATAAATAAATATATATATATATAGACCTCAGGTCCTTTGATTCAGAAAATCGGTCACTCCATCTCAGAACTCGAACAATTCAGGGGGTAATTTGCGGAATGGCACGATTCACTAAAGGTGGCACATACGTCATCTTCAAAACACATGTGCAGCTCCATGTCTTTGAAACGGTGTGGCGGTCCCAGACTTGGTCGCTCTAGAAACGGGTCGTACGCGTGTTTCCCTACGTTAGAGATGTCGCTATTTTCCTGTTGTACGGGCCAGACGATCGAACTTCTGTATAGCGAATTTGGACCTCTGAAATATAAGGTAGAATGATTTAACCCACGCCAGGAATTTTATCTAATGATTTGTATAAGGACATATATATATATATGAAGAAAGTTAATGTTATACATATATATAAGCAGAAACGCACATAGATTGCAGTTGGCCTCCGCTATAAGTAAAAATATCATAAAATAATAGTACTGATATGGGAAATAACAAATAAGGTAGTAATATTTAAGTAGAATTTTTCACTTCTCCCGAAAATAAATTACGGGAATGACACATCACCTTTCGTTTGTTTGATTAGTGGACGTAATTAGTGTCGCGCTCGATTATATAGCGTTGCCGCAAATCTGTTACACCGTGTGCTCTAAAGTTTCGTGGAAATTGACGTTACGTTAGGGCGCGTGCTTCAATGACTGCAAGGAATCATGCTTACATAAGTTGACGTTACTGTTACTTTATATACGACTTCCTATAGCTTAACGGCAATTTATTTTGATCATATGCGTAAAACAATCGAGATTATTTAGAATAAATACAAATAAGGACTTAATACACAGTTTTGCTATGAGCGACTGCGTAAGTAAATCGTAGCTCTAAGTAGCAAATATTAATTTTTAAAGATTTCGGCACTACATTTCTTTATAATTTTTATCCATAATTGTTCCCATAACTGACAGGACTACTAAACTATGCATTCTTGCTTGTCAACTACAGCACATAAATTATATTAGTTGATAATTGCTATACAATATTAACAAGGCTCCTAATAATGTTTATATATATATATATACTGGCAACCTTTTATAAATGGAAATTCTTCCGTCGTACAGTGCTTACGGTATCGACACATTCTAACTAATTACCCTAAAGTAGAAACAAGGTCAGACATATTTCATCTTTGGACAGTTCGGAAAACCTTTGGCACGTTCGTCTCTTAGCAAGACCGAGGAATGACTTTCAGCCTCCATGTTTGGCCAGAAAGTGGTTTACCTCGCGACTGCAGCAACAACTTGAAGTGCACGTGGTAGTTTTATCTGCGTACAGTAGACCTGCCCGGAATTGATCCCGGTTCGCCTGGGAGGAAGTGCTACTAGGTGGTTTGAACGCTACTGTCATAATAGAGTCTTAGTCATTTGCCTTTCATTAGTATTATTATAAGGTTTGATATTGAAACATCTTGGTTTCCGCATGAATAGACCGCCGAACGATTTGCACAGTATCAAAAAAAAAAAAACTTTCATACTCAAAAGCTGTTCCACGTGCGTAAAATATATCCACCTATAAATAAAGTGTTTCAAAAGTTTGCACTTGCAACGATAACCCCCAGTTTTCTTGTTCTGTTTCTTATTTGTACTTTTGAATGTATAAGTAGCTTAAATGGGATCTTTCATGATAATTTAAAGTACCAAAACTCCTGAGCAGAATATTTTAAGTTGTCGAGAAACGTGAATCACACTTTTTCTCATCACTATTATACGATAAAATGATACGGTCACCGGTGAGAATCTCGAGAGGCAAATTGCCGAAGTGAACACCGCACGCCAGTTTACAGCCTTGCATGCAGAGACGACAAGGCACATGATGAGCCTACCTGAGTCGTCCACAGTCGTCGCACTATTTTAGGCCTCGGACGCGCAACACTCCTCCAAACATGTGGGACCTTAACTGTTTTCCTATTATGGCTAGGTGCATGCAACCATACCTCCCACCACCACCGATCACAATAAAAATATGCCCTGAGTTTGTACTCATTTGTGCCCCAAATATTGGGGTTTGTGCTATTCTGCTTATTGAGAGTTTGACATATCACCTTTTAGGGGGGAGGAAGGGGATGTGGGCTTACTAATTTCCCCTCAGCCACCTTCGCAGATCACAATAAAAAATACGTCGTGTTATGCATACGGTATTTGAAGGAACAGTAGTGCTCGAAAAAAAATGCAAATTCAGCTGAAATTCAGCGATGTAGTATACAATCTGCCGCTTAGTTTTTACAAGGCAGGCAGGCAGGCGTCCCAGTGCTGTTCACTAGAAGCGACAATTGTTTGCAACTACAAGATGTGCGAGGTCGTTCCGCTCAGAAACGTCGTGCGAAGCGTGAAATTCCCCCAGCAAAGTCCCTGGAGCGCCGCTTGTAAAAGACGGGAGCACAGTAAAAGCCGACAAGGCGTGGAGACTTCTCATCTTGTATCTCTGAAGTGCCCCTTTACGCCTCCCCGTCAAGGAGAAAAATGCGCAGCGGCCCGCGGCTGACCCAATGACCTTGCAGTTATCTGACTGAGGAATTTCTTTTCCGCGGGGTGAATATCAAGCGGCAGCTTCAACCTGCTCCTCAGCAAATCGATTGACGGTTCCATTCAAATGTAAAATGCCTTACCAAAACAGCCGCAGTTGCGGTTACATTTTTCTCAAGAAGAGAGAAATATAGATTTACTATACATTGAACCTAAAATTTATCATCTATATAGTGCTAATGAAAAGAGTGTTCATGAAATTTTTAACAGATTGTAGTTGAAATCTATAAACCCAAACTGAAGTCTTTATGTGAAAAACAGTTCATTTAAACAAATTTGAACCCCAAAGTACAATAATTCAAGTACAGTTCATTTTCGAAAGTATATTTATAAAAAACTGTTAAGTGGATTCCACTCATGATACTGTGTGAACAAAGAAGAAATACTACACACTTCTGTAGTTACTACAAAATACCGTTCTTAAATAAGTGACGTGAAACTTGTGGAATTTTAACATTCTAGCTAGTTACTTCACAACTTTTACTCAAATACATTATACCACTTTAATTTTTAAATAAATAAACTTCACAAGGTGTTGGCAGTTTCCTATTAAGCGTTAATTCCTAAGTATTTGTAGCAGTGATGTGCAAATATGCAACGGAATCCTGAGAAACGTGATTGCTGTACATGCATATCAAAACCAATAAAATAATTTTGTATTTTAATATTCATCTGTCCTTTCTTCACAACTGATTCAATTCCCTTACATTTACACCCTAAACATAAAGAGCTATAAGTGAATGGCTACAAGCATAAGTAAGAATAATATCACTTATTTGTAAACCGTCGCACTATCACTATTCGAGGGCGTAAGAATGTGTGAGCGAAATAGCAATTTTTGGCTACTCAAACACTGATGCAAAGGCCGTAGTTTAGAAAATTATCTGAGTAAAATGAACCCACTGTGATAAAGTTTATTTTCGCTTTCTTCATATAACGGCTCGCTTTAGGTTCGTGGCTTCTTGCTTGTAACAAACGAAGCAGCTACTGAATTCCTTTGCCGAATGACGTTTTTGTACACCGCATTAGTGGTTATGTAGCTAGGTTAGCTTAATATGAAACAGAGTGTCTCTGGGCCTTATTTGTAGTCACAGCCAAACAGACCTTTAGAAGGAATTGCAGTACCTTGAACTCGAAAGGGTACTCGGAAGACTCGGAAGAAATTATCCCCCCTCCACCCCCCATATTTTGCGTACATATCCAGTGAAAACTGTGGCCTCGATTACATGTTTATTCCAAGCCCTCACTCGGAACCTAGTGCTATAGCAGCATTTTCGCAGTGTTATTATTGAAGTCCCAACCGCGAGGAGGAACATGTGTAATGATGCGCCAGAAAGGCAGATGCTGTTTATAGACTAGAAAGGGTAATAAACTGCAACACCGCCAATATTTACAACTGTGTATTCAGATTGGTATCACATTCGAACAATTAGAAAGAACTGTGCTAACGATTTATAATTATGACTAAAGTTGCTCAAACCTCGTAAGATCTTATATGACAATTATTTTTAACTCTTTCAATCGATTAACTTCAATACTACACAACGAAAATTATATAATTTAATTTTTGTCTTGCGAACGTTTCTAGTTCTATGCTACTGGAATATTTTTAAGTTAAAATAAGTATTCTATGGTGAATAATATAATAGGTTCCTTGAAAACAAAATAATAACAAATGTCCTTGCCATTTTTAAACCACTTTTCGAAGGAAAGATAAGGGACGCGCTGCATGCAGCAAGTTTTGATTGTACTGCTCCAAAAATTTGTCTGGAAACAAAATTGCCACACATTTTAAACAAGTGGAGTAAACGGACATTTTAAATACATATGTTAGAAAATAAATATAAAAATGTTAACTTTTTTATGTGAGTAGTGTTTTAAGTTTCTACTATGTCTTTTATGACTATATAAAAGCTTTAATTCTCAATATAAGACTGTTGTATTTGAAATAAACATAAATGTATTTCAATGACATGGGCGGGGAATCAGGACGGGGACATTCGTAATTGGTACATCATCACTACGTAACAAGAAGAAACTGAGTGAAACGCCCTAAGCTGAAATACTGCAAAACAAATGGACAAGTACTAAACATGGCATGAAACCTGGCATGGAATGTAAGACATGTCCTATTACAAAACCTCTTATGAATTCTGTCTGTCATAAAAGGTGATAGATCACGTACTGCATAGTATAACAGCTTTTACTGGAGTCCTTGCAAAAATGTGTAAGTAATCTGGTGACATTAGCAATATCTGCCTCCTAGATTCTATTCACAAAACGACAACATATGGTTGGGAATGTAGACATCTTCAATTTACACACAGCGTGACTGGAAATTGTGCTAAGTAGGCATCGCAATACTTTAGAGAAAAAACCCATATTTAAATAATTATAAGAAAACAAGCCGTAACTTCTTTAATTTTTTTTATCAACTCACTTTACTTGCATGTCTGAAGACTTGCAAGACAACGCTATATTTACGGTGACTTGATTAAACGAAGCTACTATTATGTTAGCTTACAATATATAAACGGCACAACATCATTTTGATGAACTTCCATTAAGCCGACGATATAAGGCCTTTTACAGTTATCAGGTAATGTTGGGTTAAAGGGTTATAAATAGCCTTTCCTGTGTGTTGATTGCTTTCGCGTGAGAGTGAACGATATTTAAACGATCTTGGTTGCCTTGTGATTAGCCCCGGACAGGAATTTTTACATTCGGGTAATGTAGCGTTTATGTCTAATAGCCGGTAGGTTTGATCAGTTGACTCCCATAGCGTAAATATCTGTTTCATTCCATTTTTATGTCTTCAACATAATTGGGCATTTACAGTTGCGTGGGAGCTCTAGGTCTCAAAATATTCCTGACAAGCATGCTACAGATAATTTAATTGCAAACGCAATTGAAGTCAATAGTGAATGTGGCTTCTATTTAGTCAAGTAAAGTTGAAACTATTCGTATAGTGATTTTATGATGTTTAAAAAATGGCACCTGTTAAGAGGTATAAAAATGCTTTTATAGATGTGGGAGAGCCTGAAATTTACTTAAATCCAGATGATGATTAGAAGTGAGCAAAATGTTCTTAAAATAACATTATGTAAATTAAATATTGAAGACTTTATCGTGAAAAAGGCCACAGACCTATTTAAAGGCTATTTCTTAATTTCTTCCTCGATATTTTAAGTTTTTTATTTTATTTATATGTAGCAGTGCATTGTGGGCAAAATCTATTGCTTTCAGTTTTTCAGAACAAATTTCTTCAAATAAGCTGCCACAATATTTACTTATTACATGGCCAGATATAGGTTGAACCATACATGTGAGACATTTCACCCCACACATGTTTACCCTTTATGGTAAATGCAGGGGTATAAGTATCCGTTAATTTTAATGATTTACCTTATATTTTGATTTTAGCATAAGGATTCCTGTTGTACAATATTATTTTAACTTTTTTTAAATTTATTTATTGCATGTGTCTTACCACCAATTTTTATCCTTAAATTGTTGCTCTTGTTACTCGGATTATCGAAGTTGTGCAGTTCACCTGCTATCCACACCGTTTTCCACACATCAAGGGGATTCTAATTCTATATACTATGCCTTCTATACCATCTATACTGGCACTATTCCTACTATTAATATATTTATTCACTAAATTACAACTTATTTCACTGTTGTTGGCTAAGAAAGCAAAGAGGGAGGTCTGTACTGGCTTACTCGATCCCCATCCTCCATCATCGATCCTACCGGTTGGAGCATTATTATATTATCCTTATGTCTCAAGTACAATTTTCGTGCCAAGTCATCTTTAACCCAGTTCGTTTTCCTTCTCTAATTGCTACTCCCGTATTAGCTTCAGTTCGTTTTTCCATATTTATTTCTCCAGTTTCGTTATCATTGATATTTACCGAGTCGTCATATTGAGGTTTTTTCCCCTACAAATGGGCCGGGAGGGCATTAGCCCCTCCCCCTACTCACTAGAACGTTAACCAGTTGCCTACTGGTTGTACTTTAAAAAGACTACTCTTATTTTAAATCGGGAAACTCCCTGATTTTGTTGTAGGTCCACTACTAGGTTTTTAGATCACATGTGTTGGTTGTGAGTGAAACATTCTTCGAACTCTTCTAACCTTTTGAAGAACAGACTTGCAAAGTCTGTAAATATCTTAAGTATGGCTTTACTTTTAATTATAATTAAAATGTCTGTATTTTCGCATTCTGTTATTGCTACCTTCCTTATCAGTTTGAATCTATTGTCTACAATTTTGGGGCACTCTTGAACCACATGCTGGGCGTCATCTTCTGTTGCACAAATTGCACAGTTAGGTGATTCCCCAAAATTGAACTTTTATAATTTTGCATGGAAGTACCCATTTCTTGACAACATCACTGACAGGCTTTGATCTGTTGTGATACAAGGGTGATTCAGTCTTTCCTCTACAGTCGGGTATACATAATATATATGATTCTGCGTTTGTCAGAATGTTCCCCATCTCTCCTGTTACAGGTTTATTTTTTATTCTCTCTTTTCTTTTTTAAACTGGAGTAATGCTTTTCTCCCTTCAGTGACTTCTATTATCTCACCTCTTTCTTTAATCAGAAGGCCCAGGGGTATTGCCCCAGCTATTATATGAAGAGATTCCGTGGATGTTGTTCTATATGCCTTCGTAGCTGCCAACAGTACTGCTCTCGGTGTCATTAAAATTAACTTTTTCTTTATGGTGTGGTCACCAGTAGCCAGGGCTGCCAGGCGACATACGAGAGCACAGGATGCGCGATCTCAACGAGCCAGCCAAGCTGTTTTGAAAACACCCCCGCCAGGGAATGGTATTGAGGCCGGGGTCAGCCCTATATAAGTCTGAGGCGATGGCGGTTCATGGCCATCTTGAATCCAGCCGCCAGAAGGACGACTCCCAGAGAGGACCACCAGGCCCATGGTCCTGCTTCGACGCCAGACTGCTGCCACCGTTGAGGAGGTCTACACGTAGACGTCGACGCTATCACTAGGTTAAATATACTCCCAGTAGGGCGCCCTAGGTCGTGAAGTATTAGCGATATTTGCAACATTAATTCGGACTCCACCTGAGTCAAAGAGCTCCTTAAGTATCCTAATACTGGTCTTGCCAAAAGTAAGCTTGATGCTGATATTAATGTTTGTAAAGTAACACCGTGGGTGATTCACGTAAGAAGCTGTATAGTTGTCGTGATTTGAATAAGCGTAATGTTTTTTATATTGCTCTATTTGTCTAGCTACTACCATCACCCTTATTGTGTGACCTGATCCCCTCAGGATAGGTCACAGCAAATAGTGGAGGATAGGATATTTCCCATTCTAGTTTAAAAAAAATTAATCAGATTATTAATTAGAAACGTGTATCACCTTCCAACAACCCACTGGGTTGCACTCCGTGGGAAAATTACACAGGTTAAAGAAATTAAATTTCGACACAGCAACAGTGGAGACAACGGAGTTTTATACCTTCGATCTCTAATCATTGTTATTCAACTTAATGTTCACTGTAAAACCCCACCACCCTACAGGGTTTCACCCCTTGCCAGAGAGCTTAAAAGCCAGTCCAGTTCGGTAACCTGGCTAGAAACATAGTAAACAGTAGTGACATTGTGAACTTGTTAAATTCGTTCACTGCTACGAGGTGTTATGCTAGTCAGCATATTCCAGCCACGCCAGCGCACGCGCGCAGAAAACACCGCTTTGCACTTTCCTTGGTTGTACAAGGCACCCATTGTAGTGTAGCGAGTGTGTGTGTGATTTCGTTTTTAAAGAGTTAATGGATGTTAAATCACGACTGCTTTTCGGACTGTTTTGCATCATGCTAAACTCCAAAATTTCCACTAGGTATTGCGCAGAGTGGAAATAATATTTTCTAAACAAGCTTGTGTGTGTACATGTTATCAATTAAGACTCATCTACACAGTACTTATATTGACATGCAGACATATGTAAGTCACAGCAGTCTGCATCCAAATCAATCAGAAAACTCGTAAAACACGTTACACTTGATTTAAGTGATGGCAAGCACGCAATAGTGGCGAAACGCACACTTCACCTCGAGTCACCTACAGAGAACCCAGATAATTACATTTTTACATACTTTACCTACAGAACAGAATGAAGCTTTAGACTACTCATTTCACGACACACACCATAATAACCACACGAACCTAGTACAAGTGGATATCTCCGGCCCTGCCAATCTTCAACATTTCAGGCAACCCAGCCATTTTTAATTTCAATCCCGAGCACTAACAAATAATCTACAGAACACTCGTACACTAACATTAATGACAACACAGAACATCAATATATGAATGGTAAGGAAGTGCCACAATCACCACATCCACCTAATGCACAACAGCCAACAAACATCACTATCAAACATGCAGAACCCACCCCCATATCCGCGGGTGAAAACCATGAGAATATAGAGAAATTTCTAGATACTTACAATGAGGTGAGTGAAATTAATTAAAGGTCTAAAATAGAAAAACCCAGGTGGCTTACGTTTTCTTTACAAGGCACTGCCAAGAGTGCATATGAAAACTCATACGATGCACACCAAGGAGAACTCACATGTCAACAAGTTAAAACAAAACTGATAATAACATTCACACTGTTAGATTACACAGAACAGTACAGACATTTGCAGCACAATCAAACACAAAAGCAAAAGAAATATGCCAGCCTCACATTAAAAAAGGTATTTTCTATAAAAACAAGGGAGAACCACACTTGCCAGAAATAGACCTAATTAATATTATCTGGAAATCGCTGCTACCAACAATCGCCGAGAAATTGATCCCCTTACAAAATGATACTCTTGAATAATTCCTCCACAATTTAAATAATATCAAGTTAGGCATACACAGATACAAACAAATTATGGAAACACAGGACAAAATTGCCAAATACAGCAAACTACAGGAGGAAATCAAGACATTGAAGGTTCAGCTACTCGCCTTAACAGAAGAACTGAAACATAAGAACACCAACACAGCACCTCACAAGGAATTTCAAACACACAAAACCACATTTCAACAACAACACAGAGACCCCACCCATGCAACCCTGCCAATAAACATCAGGACGCAATATAACATGCAATCTCACAGTACACAGAATAGAGAATATTACAGATCATAACCCTAAAACAAGAATTCCCCCATACACACACAACAGGCAGGCGGTCCCCTAAGGGCATACCATGGAAACCAGAAACATCTGCAGAACAATGCCAGTAACATGCATTTTAATGACAGAGGCTGACAGTGAGGACCCTTAAGAAAAACAACTTCCAATCCAGCTCATTCGCGGGTCCTTAAGTTTCAGGCTAAAGACAGCAAAAGCGTGAATCCGGAACTCATGGTTCAAAGAGTACATAACGCCTGTGAGGCATTATTTAGTAAATGTGTACATACACGGTCGTATGCAGAAATCCGTAAGTTTAATTCCCACAGGGAAAACATTCCAAGCTTCAGACAGCCTACAAGTCGGCCAGAACAAATATGTTTAAAACAAGTAAACATGGAAAACAGGTCATCACTGATAACATTTCGCACAGCAAAATGCGAATCACGGCAAATCAGCGGTGATTCTGACACCACGCACAAGGCCAAGCATTCACTTAAACAAAACATCGCGCCTGTGAATGCCGAAACTCCCCACACCATCGAAGTGGCAGCATATCTCGAGGCCGGTCCGAAAGAATGTACGTGTTAGCGCAACAGTGAGGTCAAAGTGGCAAGGACGGCCTTTGTTGGTCCACGATTGCTAATGTCCTCCATGTGCGCATTGTGTTTGTATACAGGCCATCGAGCCAACACATGTCCTTTGCTCCTCAATAGAAACACGGAATTTCAACCTGAGATAGCTATGCGTTTCCGTAAGTTAAAACAATGCTCTGCTATAGGCGAAACAAAAATCAAGTTACTCCATGGGAACAGACACTTCTGTAAACCTAAACAAGGAACCAGTTGGTAGTGATGAGAAGCCTCAGCGTAATTTGAGCCACCAGCCCTACTTACAAACACTACACAAATAGAAAATGCTGGTCGCCAAGGGCGAATACCGTGCTAGTTATGTGTGGACATTAACACCACACCTTCTTGTGTGGCTTGGCGGGAAAATATACATCACCTTTTTGGGCACAGAATGCTCTTGCTCCTGTATGGCGACCACACTGACAAGTAAAGGTAAAAGAACCCCAGTCAATGAAATATTTTCATTGGTAGACATCAGTGAAGATATAGAATTACCTCAATTCAAAATTAAAGTTAATGTAAATGTTCATAGCCACTATTTCTCTCAAGAATTCCTATTAATTGATAACTTAAAGTTAGACATCATTCTTGGAATTGATTTTATTAAACTTTGTGATATTTTACCATGGCTGAAATGTTTGTTTTTCCTTCTAATAATGATACAATATTTGACATAACTATTCATACTAGCCCAATTGAATACGATCAAAACATCTGCATAGAGTATCACCTCAATAAAATAACAACTACGAACAATAACACATCAGATGAGTCACTAGGCAACATAAATTCTCAATTGACACGAAACCAATAAAGGATATACAACAATTATTAGAACACAACAGAGGCAGTTTCGCCAGTTCAATACACAAACTTATGTAAACCAATGCATGCAAAATAAAATTATAACTGACCATGGACATTGCCAATCCACACACATCCCTATCCAATTAACCAAAAACTGTGGGATCAGGCATTAACACAAATACAGCAGATGTTAGACTCACAAATTATAATTCCTTCGGAATCATCGAACACCACACCGAGTTCAGTAATACCCAAATGTCAGGGAGGTATCTGATTCCTTACAGACTTCAGATTATTGAGCCAAAACTTTCCAAAGGTTCAGTATCCCATACCTATAACAGAAGACATAATAACCACCCTAAAAAATTCTAAATACATTACGTCAATCGACATGTTCAACGTGTTCTATGCTATACCAGTATGCAAAGAAGATAGGGAAAAATCGCATTCAGCATGGATGGAATAAGTTTGTACATTTATGCTAGCACGCCAATGGGTCTCATTATGAGCCCTAATTAGAAATATCAGAAAAAAGAATGTCAAAATTAACAGCAAAAATGCAATTTTGTACAATGCGAGATCAAGATTCTCGGTCGATACATAATACCAAAGGGTATTCAAGTGGATCCAGAGTTAATAAATTCAATAAATCAAATAGTCCTGCATAAAAATGTTAAATAGCTTCGGACATTTCTTGGCCTCACATCCTACTTAACGTAGTATGTACTGAACTATGCACAAATAGCAAAACCATTAACTGAATTAACAAAAGACACCATTCCATTTAAATGGTCACAAAAGGAACAATTAGGGTTCCAAAAACTAAAAACAGCCTTGACTAAGCCACCTATGCTGCGTAAATTCTACGGACCACTGCAAGGCATCCTCGCGTGCGAGGTGTCCCAAACAGCAATCGGTGCCGTACTTTTGCAAGAACAGGCAAACACCAAAGAATGCTCCATAATTGCCTTCGTATCCAAAAGACTAGCGTTTAATGAGAAAAAATGGTCGGTGACGGAACGTGAGCTGTTGGCCATCAAGTATTTTGTTATATATTTTAAACAGTACCTCGATGGACTAAAATTAATAATCGAAACTGATAATGCATGCCTATGCTACCAAAAGTCAATGGCAGAACACAATGTGCACATTCAGAAAATGGCCATCGCACTAACAGAGTATGATTTTGAAACAGACAGTAAAGGGAATATTAAACACACTCACAGATGCAATGAGACGTATACCCACAGTAGGAGCAGTCGACACTACACCCATTACTGTTAAAAATACAAATTTTAAGGTAAAACTAAATTTTCTGCAGTGTCGAAAATTCTACCAAGCACTAGCAGAAACATTCCTACAAAACCCTGCCAAAGATAACAAAATGAAGAATACGAATTCAAAATATATCACAAATAACTGTTCTGAGATCAAACAACTAGTCAAACATTATCTCCACACCACAAACAAAGCTCGAGTAGCTAAACTGATCATTAACAAAGAGTGTCTGCCCCTCCAGGCTATTGCAAAAATGATCACCACAGTTTACAATGTAAATATAGAAATAATCTTGCAAATCCACGAAAATATAATACACCCCACATGCCTTGACCCCCTACTACATTGTCGCATTAAGATTACATATGACAACAATGACAAAGTGTGTTACCTCCAGGTTTATATTCATGAAGAGGAATATGTTAAAGTCGACGATGACTTGCACCATTTCTTAGCACCCATTATTGACCAGGTAATGTCGCCATTTCTCGCAGAGTACACTAATGAACCCCCAAACCAGCAATTAATAGTGGCAATAACAGACCCACAAAAATCTACACCTAAATACAGACAACTTGTGAGAAGATAAACTATTTCCAGGAACAGAGAAATTTATATGAAACAACACACACATTCAGGGGAATGGAAACTAACTCTTGTACCGAAATATTATGATCCCAAGATAATTACAGCTCATTATGACACACTCTTATAAAAAGGGGGGGGGGGGCCTTTCTGTCAGTTCGTAACCCTTGAAAAAATAAAAATGGCATATTATTGGGACACCATGAATAAATATATCAATGAATATATTAAAAACTGTCCCATTGGCCAACACATTAAAGCTTTTAATCAAAAACCAATTGGATAAATGATGCCTATACTGCCCCCACCTCTCCTCCATTTGTGGGGCATTGATGCTAAGGGTCAATTACAAATGTCAGCGCACAGGAACATATATGTACTCGTAATGACAGAATTTTCAACCAATTATGCTGTCGCCCATCCAGTAAAAACCATAGATGCAATAACCTGTGCAAATTTTGAAAAATACATTATTTTATAGTTTAGCTGCCCCAAATCCATTCTTACGGACAGAAGAACATCGTTGAGAAATTAAATGATTTCCGAAGTCCTTCTTTAACTACACATGAAGAAAATGCAGACCATTGCATATAACACTGCATGCAACAGTTTGATGGAACGGGTTAACAACACTTAACTTCCTGTGAGAGTGACGATCCTGCTCACTGGGATGATTATGTCAACTACATTTTAATTAATTACAATATGACCGCCAATTGCAGTACAAAATTCACCCCTTTCTTCTTTCTTCGTGGAGAAGGAGTTGAAGCTATACAACCCTCCCATATCATTAGCCACTCATACTCCCCCTACCTCCCGCTAACGACTGGTGTGAAAGCCTCAGACAGGCCCATGATCAAGCACATGTGAACCTCATTGCATCCCAACAACAACAAAATAAAATATTTGACATCAAATACAGACATAATGACTTAAAGATAGGCCAATTCTTATGGGTAAAAACATACACACGCCAAAAGGCTGTTTCAATTAAATTCCAAGGGCAATATAAAATGCATGATATCTTACAGCCCTCCACGATAGCTGTGGAAATCTGTAAGAGAGGCTCAAATTAGATAGAAACAGTGAGCACAAGGAGCATCAAAATCGCCAATATCAGTCATTGACACCTGCCTTTATGTTACAGGGGAGGACTTTGAACCAAGGTTATTCCAAGGCCGAGATGTACAATGCCAAACTCAGCGCTCTGCTACTTGTGCTGGGGTTGGTGGTGAATGCAGGCGCAGAACAACTTTACAAGACACACCACCATGTCTACTTCACCAGCTGACGCCGCAGATCAAATGTGAAGAAAGTGTGGCACTTATATTCACGCTACAACTGCAAGAACCCAGGACACCAGCCAACATTAACAAATGGTTCTACAGAATCTGCACTTTTCGCAATTCCACAGTCTGCAGAAATGAGGACTAACTGAGAGACATTTTTAATGCCACTGCTGTAAATGTTGTACACCAATTCCTTTCTGAAGTTTCCTTAACCAAAGGAAATAAAATATCCCTCACGTTCCTTGGTGACACTGCAACATGATGTTGCAGCATCTTAACTACTTGTCATTTAAAGGAATTACAATTTAATGAGGACGTGCTAGCAGTTCAAATGAATAAGATATAGAATGATGTCAGAGCGTCAATTAGCAATCTAAATGTCACTACTTATAGTGCGGCTGAAATTAAAAGTCAGGTGGAAATAAAAATTAATTATATTTCAATTAAATTTTGGTCTTTTAACAAGTAATTTTAATACACAGCAAAATGAAATTGAAATATCACAAGTACAAAGTCAGATAATGGTAGGATTAATTATAGAAATAAATAATAACACAATTAATGAAATTAGCTTGAATATACGTGTATACAGGTATTCGGAACAAACTTTTACCGCTACAAGCTGTATTAAGGTCACTTTTAACAAGAGAACTAGTAAAGTTGGAAACAAAATTACTCAAATGGATCTCAAACTTAGCATTCCTATTAGTAATATCATAACATATTATTCTGTTCTTTTAACAGAATGTTCCTTTTCACCTACACAAATAATGATCAAAGTACAAGTACCCCTCAAAAGTACACAGTTCACGTGGAAGTTTTATAAAGCCACAAAATTAACTTATTTCTTTCAAAATTAATCATGCACAATTGACTTGCCAAAAGAAATGCATTGCAGTGGACATGTATACTCATACCACAAGGGCGGTGGCCGACTAGAAGAAACAACTTATGGGTATGTGTTTAATTTCTAAACATGCCACAGAAACTTGTGACATAATATGCATTAAAGAAGCAAATAAATTAGAGAGCCTTGAAAAAATTTATATCTTCTGCAAATTCACATGCATTGTTAGCAATCAAATACAGGTTACGGCTATTCAGCCACATCTCTATGTGATTACTAATCATTCTGGCACCTTAGCATTAAGATGCGTTAATTCTTTCAACTGACAAGGTAACTGGTCTTGTATACAGTCAACATTATTATCAGTAGAGAACCCAGCAGTCAGGACTGCTGAAGTCTGGTTCAAAGTTACGCTCTAGAGAGCATCTCTGGCGGGAATTCCCGTACAGTGAGGACGTCATAAAGATCAAAGTTAAATGTGTTAAAAAAAATAGCAGGGCCCTTGTAAATACTTGAAGTTTTTAAAAATCAGTTTCAATTATCCGAAGCTAAGCATGGCAATTACTTTGTTAAGATAAGACACCATTTTTATGTACTTTGTAAACGTTACAAACAAAGACTGCCATTAAATTTCTTTCTTTAACTCTTAGGGTAAAATTATGTTTGTACAATCTTTAATTTAATTAAAGTCTAATCACAGTTTCACGTAATTAGTTTCATTTCAACTGGTGCTATGGTGGCCTTGCAATTGATCAATCATGCACGTACTTTTTACCTCTTTTCCACATACCCTAACGGTCGGCGCCTATAAATTTTATTTTGCTTAACACAATTTCATGGGGTAACTTACACATTTCACAGCCCCGAGCGCACCTCCTTTAAATCCCTTCATTAAACGAAGCCATAGAGGCCTAATATCATTGTGCCAGCACACACAATCTAATGTAGCCTAAGTCAGAAATGAAATCATAGTTGTAAATGTGTACTTGCTATAACAAAAGACAACTTTAAAATGTAAAATTAAGTGTAAATGAAATGTGTAAATATATACTATTCCTTAGTTATTCATATTTTCCAGACTAGAAAATATCAGTACATCCCATTGTATGACTGAAATGCATTAATATTTAATATTATTTAGTAGTTAATGTTTCCAAGGTTACACTATACCAGTGCGTCTAGTGTAAAGGTATAATATTCTTTATTTTTTATGGTTACCAGTGCATTTGTTTAAAATATATAATTATTTAAGATCTCATACTGCAAATAACAATTTTTAAGTGTATATCTATAACGGCAACTTCCATTTTTAATGGTGCTCTTACATTTTCAGATGATAAAACGTCTTTGCCATAAATGTAAACGATATCCCTAATCCCACAACTGACAGCACCCTAGGGAGAAACTCAAATAAGTGTGTAATGAACACTCGTTAATAAAACTCTGACAGCTGCCGCGCACAAGAGAAACCTCTTCCGGTAACATAATACAAATCCCATACTGATGGCACTTGGTTCAACCTCTCGCCGCAAGGCCACCCAACACTCCAACGACCCGGCCTCAATCAGTACTTTTCCCTCCTTCGGCCGCCTCCATACTCTCATGCGGGGGCGCATGAGTTTCGTGGAAACGGGGGGCCATTGGTATGGTCACCAGTAGTCGGTGTTGGCAGGCGACATGCAAGAGCGCAGGATGGCGCGACCTAGACGAGCCAACCGGTCTGTTTTGAAAATACCCCCGCCAGGAAAAGGTATTACGGCCGGGGTCAGCCCTATATAAGTCTGGGGCGATGGTGTCTCGTGGCCATCTGGAATCCAGCCGCCAGAAGGACGACTTTCGGAGAGGACCACCAGGGCCATGGTCCCGTTTCGACGCCAGACTGCTACCACCGTCGCGGAGGTCTACACGTATACATCGACGCTATCACCAGGGTAAATATACTCCCAGTAGGGCGCCCTAGGTCGTGAAGTATTGGAGATATTCGCAACATTAATTCGGACTCCATCTGAGTAAAAGAGCACCACTTAAGTATCCTAATACTTGTCTTGCCGAAAGTAAGCTTGATGCTGATACTAATATTTTGAAAGTAACCCCGTGGGCGATTCATATTAAAAGCTGTATAGTTGTCGTGATTTTAATAAACTTAGTGTTTTTTATATTGGAATGCTCTATCAGTCTAGATACTACTATCACCCTTATTGTGTGACCTGATCGCCTCAGGACAGGCCACAGCAATCTGCAACTGTGATGCGGTTCTGTACCATACTGCTGCTCCATACATGACAGTTTCTGTGAAGACACCTTTATATAGTGTCATCATAGTTTTGAAGCCAAGTCCCAAGGAGACAGTAGGCACATATTTCATGTTGCTGTAGATTTGTACAGCTTTATCACCTGTGTATCTGATGTGGTTGTGCCAAAATATACACGCGAGGCGTTTTTACTGGATGAAGGATATTGTATTGCATGTTATAGGGGACTGATATACAAGTAGTGTATTACATTGGCTCGCCAAATAACACGGCACAGTTTATTGATACTTTTCCTTCAGTTAGATAATTTTGTGTTATAGCTCCACGTAAAACACTAAGGATACTTTATAGTGTGAATGGGTATAGTGATATTTCATTCGGTTTAATTATTCATCAAATTCAACTGTAAGCAAATCTTAGGTTAATTAGGCTAATACTGGGAATATACAATGAAACTTGCTGTATTGAATGCTATTTTACGGTTTTAAACGATATTTTACCATCTAGTAGACTCAGACAGATTTAAGTAATATTAGACTCAGATATAGATTTTCATTATGTTTAGATTTCAGTAAAGTTAGCTAGGATTATTATATATAAATGACTGACCGCCAGTTGTACGAGCGTAGTCTATCATTTCCGTGAGCCATATGCTCATCTGTGCACTCATCGGGTGTACCTCATATTAGTACGTTAGTTTTCGTGTAACAGGAATATTGCATGCCAGCTCGCATCATGATGTAAAGAGGCGAGGAGAAGTCATGAGCAAGTTCCCCTCCTTTGCACTGCCACCATGATGAAAGCATAGGGGAGAATGAAGGACGCGCTAGTTACGACACACATTGTCTCCAAGTTAGTAATTTCTCGCTTGTTCCAGTGTTGTAATTGTGATGTTTTAAGATTTTGGTACTCAGTCAAGCAGGGCGCAACAATTACTCACAAACATTAAAATCAGTGATAAATTAATATTTCATCCCGAAGGAAGCGAGTAGAAAGTCGACTATCCGAACGTCTGTTATATGTATTACCAGCTATCAGTACTCGTTTTAAAAATAAAAGGAGTATAGAAAAAACACGAAAGTCTCTTTCGTCACAATGTTTTCCTTACACACGGAGGATAGACAAGCACTTCTGTTGGCTCTTGTGATGTGGTCTTTTATCTATTGTTCACTGTAAACACGTCCAGGAGGAGGGGGGTTACGTGTTCACTGATTACATTTTTTTATATTTTTTTTATACAGTTTCTGTTTTGGGTAAGTTTATTATGTTATATGCATGTGTAATAAATTTTACGCTTTGTGAAAAGAATTTTTTGAAATTATATTATTTTCATTTTCAACATAATTCCATTACCCTGATTTTCGACTAACCGAATTACCTTTGGTCCCTTTCAGTCTAGATAATTAACTTTCTACTGTACTTTTTTTTATAAATACTATTATACCCTATCACGACTCATCGGCTCTCAAGACCTCGTTTTTAAGAGCCGCCCAAATCTCTCAACTGTACTCAACTTAACATGCATCGTTAGTGTTTATTTCCACACAGCAAATGAAAAGCTGTTGGTGAAATATCCAACCCTTTTCGCCGAGAGTGAATTTGACTGTTATTAAGATCAAAAAGTAAAACATTTAGTCTACTTGTAAAACAACAACCCTCATTTAACACAATTCGAAAAACAGGTTTTCTTTCTTGATATACAGAATTTAGAAGTGTTTTATAAGTGTGTGTATTTGTGTGATATTTAACAGTACACAGAATTGTAATTGTAAAGCCTAAGCGAAAATAGAATACCAGAACTCATGAGTATCGTAATTATAATTCATTCGAGTCATTCGTAGACAAATATCATTATCCTTCTCGCATCCATTTGACTCTTTATAACGGTTTATGCGTTGTAAACTAAAATTAAACTTACTTTGTTACAGCGAAAACAATTTGTGTTTGCAAAGAGATATCATGTAAATTATCACACA
The DNA here is from genome assembly GCA_029891345.1 of Dryococelus australis. Lineage (NCBI taxonomy): Eukaryota > Metazoa > Arthropoda > Insecta > Phasmatodea > Phasmatidae > Dryococelus > Dryococelus australis. The sequence continues at coordinate 172,414,771 of CM056994.1, read as the reverse complement.
TTGATATTGAATGATTCTGTATATTTATGCGTACCTCAGCAGATTATTTATACTTTTGTATTTATTTTAATATAATTAAATATTGGTCTGCACCTTTGCAACTTCCTTGCGTACGTTATGGTTTCATGATAGTATTACAGTATAACATGACAATACAGCAGTGAAACGATATGTATTACGGAGTGCCGTTTATTTATTATTTTTTTATTTCAATACTAGCACCGTTAATTTGATATTTAACAGCTTAATGATAAGTGCACCATCCTACACCTTCTCAAATGTCAAAAAGTTACAATCGACTTATCCCACTCTCGAATTTCCAAAATCCTAAAGAAGTGGCGATTACGCGCCTTATTTAAGTGAGAGCAAGCGCAACATGATTCATCTAGCATTAAAATTTGATTATTAATTAATGCTAGGGGCCATGGTGGCTGAACGATTAGCACGCTTGCTTTCCACCAAGAAGCACCGTGTTCAACCCCCCGCCGGGTCACCGGATTTCCACAAATGGGAATCGTGCCGGACTGTTAAGAGACACCCAAATCTCTCCAATCACTAGTTTTAAAAAGTTTTATGGAGATGTGATGCTTTGTAGGTAAACAGATACTTATTTATCCTCAGTTAAAAATTATGTTTATAACATATATATTATAAATATATAGAGGAAGAGTGGTATCGTTTGGCCGGTTCCTTCGTTTACCACATCGATGTCTTCACCAGTGCAAACAAGTGGTGCGCTCCGTTGCTTATAATGTGGACTACGTGCATACAAGGAAGCGCCATCGCAGTCGTCAGTTGTTCTATGCAGTTGCGAAACACGTATAAATGTTAATTGTGTTTCAATGTTCACTATTATTCACTGAAAGAATGATTAATTCCAGTTATTTTACGGTATAGAGATGAGAAATGCACGTTAAACAAACGGATACGTGACTGTGTTAAGCAAGGTAGTAATAGTTGCCATCAATGAGCCATGTCGAGTTTCCTCCAATGGTCCACTGGCCCAATGATGGAAACTCGTGCGCTCACGTTCGCAACAATTATTTTGTGCTAGATAAAAATAATTTTTTTGACATGTTTAATATAACTGCTAATAAAGCTCTGTCAGGCCCATATTTACAAAAAGGAAGAATAAGTTTTCTGAGGTAGATGGCTGCATGGGTGAAACAAAGTTAATGGGAGGAGGATGATATGATTTGCACGATAGCTCAGACGCGGATTGTATATATAAGTGTCAATGAGGCTGCCATAACGTACAATATACTAAGGAAAACATTGCAGAGGCATTTGACAGGAAAGAATATTTTTTTCTGTTGAGGTTAAAAATGTTATCAGCTGTACACCTGATCTGCCTGCAGAAGTGGAACAGGAACTAGTTTCTCAAGCGTCTAAACTCGAGGAATCCATGTTTGGCTTAACACCTAGAGATCTGCGTGTATTGGCGTTTGAAATGGCTAGAAGCACGGAATTCAATGTATGTTTAGCACAGAACTTAAAATTGCCGGGAAATTATGCCAATACGCATTCATGAAGATACATCCTGAACTCGGTTTTCAACAGCCAGAGTCGAGAGAAAGGCTTCAATAAGAAAAATTCTGCATAATTTTATTTAAGTGAAAGAGAGAACAGTTGATGAAAACCAGCTAAATTCAACGTGAGTGTTTAACGTTGATGAGACTGGTTTGTCTACAGTGCACGAGTCAAACCGAGAAAGGTGGCAGCTAAAAAAATTCATGGGCAATAAGTTCCATAAGACAGTGGAGTACGGGGTTTTACAACCACTGCAGTTTGCTGCAAAATTTCTCCAGGTCAGTATGTGCCTTCATCAATAATACATAATCATTCCCGCACTGCTGTAGGGCTGGAAGAAGGAGCTCCTCCGGGAACTAATTTTACATACAATCCAGACAGTAGTTACATAAACAAAGACATATATGTGAAAGAGCTGAAACTTTTTACATATACAGTTCACCTCTCAAAGGAAAGTTTTGTCCTTATAGACAGCCATTGCACCCACACTAAAATCTCAGTACATTGGATTGCTCGAGAAAACGTAATAATAACGTTTTCATTTCTAGAACCCACAACACATAGGCTCCAGGCCCTGGAAGGGTCCTCTTTATGCCTTTTAGTAGCTGTTACATATAATAAATAGAAAAATGTCTTCACCAAAAGCGAAGTGAAGATAAACCTGAAGTTGTCACTAAGTTTTACATAGCTCGATTAATCGGCAAAACATATGTGGAAGCTGCAACGATAGGGACTTCAGAGAATTGGTTTGCGAAAACAGGAATTTGGCCACTCATAAGAAATATGTTTCAAGATTGTCATTTTGCAGTTGCAAAGTAATTTGAAACAGATGCCGTCCCCGTAATGGAAGCACCAGAAACAGTTTCATCATCCAGTAGGAAAATTCAGTCCACACTTGTTCACGAAGTTTCAGCCAAAGAAGCTGTGCCTTCCTCCAGTACCGATGATCCAAAATAACGCTTATTGGGTAAAACACTGGCATCGAAAGTGCATGCTTCCTTGATGACAATCTCTCCCTTCCCAGATATAATTTTTCTGTATGAGCTTCGAATAAAAAGTCCCGTAAAGCGATAGTCATAACAAGCAGTCCCTACAAGCAGCAAATTGACATTGAAAACATGAAAGAAACCCTAAGGAAAATAGACAACCAATAACTGTAGTCTCAGAAATCCTATTTAAGGTAAATGAGTAAGAACCGAAATCTCTTTTCCTACAGATGTTTCAATAAAGCCGTATTCTGGCGAAGAGTCATGGTTTTGTATAATTTATTCTCATGATATTGAGAATAATATGATTCATTGTTTATCGTAGAAGGAATGGAAGCATGAAACATGCACTGGTGTTGAAAAGAGGCCCAAGGTATTCTTCTGTTAAAACTGTGACTAAAATTTGTGAAAAATCATCACTTTTTCTATAATAATTTTTATGTGTGTACCAATCTCGCTATCATACGTCTAAATATTTCAATTTTATATTTCTGCATTTGATTTGATGAAAATGAGCATTTTTAATGTGTAGTGTATTTTTCTTCAGTTTTTGCAGCTATAGGCTTATATAGTTAACATTAATGTAATATCGAAAAATAATAGTGTTTGTGTTTTAGATATATATTTGCAAAATTATTTAAACAAAAACAGTAGCCTTGAACAGGGTCCAGTCAGTCCACGGACCCAGAAGTGTTTATGACTATAGGCATTATCATTTATTACCAGTTATTAAAATGTGTTCCGTGTGCTAAACATTTGTTTTACAGCAGCTTATTCATGGCAACTGGATACTGGCTTCATTCTTTGAGCCGTTCACACTTGTTTTTTTATATTTTTTATATCTCGTTAATTTAAAATCCGTTTGACTTCTCTTTTTTATTTCGTGATTACTAATAAATAAAGTTTTAATTTGCCCAAAAATAACTAGGAATGTAATTACAATTGATGGAGTTTTTGGACCATTTGTTTAAGTGGCCCAACGATAGTAACCTTCCTTTGTGCATAATATCTGGTGTCCTGGTTACTGCATCACAGTTGATTTTTAAGAAACTGCTTTCTGTTCTGCTTAAACACACAGTTAAGTACCTTAGCACAGGTTGGATTTCCCTGTGAAAATTACGACATTAAAGTCCACGTTGATAAAAATTTCCAAAAGAAAGGGAGCGAGAGGGAAACATTTATACTGAATTTTTACAGCCTGGGTAACATTTATGTCGAATACCTTTCATTTTACCACAAATGTTGATTTAAGATTTTCTGGATGAGTGATTTCGTGTTGCACATAAAACTATGAAGTTTATTGGTGGTAATAAAGGATACTCAAATAGGTATATTGGTCAATATTATGACAAAATGGAACTCTATACTAAGCAGAGTAATATTTGCTTAATATATTTTATGTCAACACGTTTTGACACTCGTCCCTACATGTGACGAGTGTGCTTTCTTTGTGCGGTGCTAAATTGGATTTTCCCTTTTTACGCATTTATCTTCCTCACGTCACATTTCATGGTAACCCTGTATATGAAAAACGTATACTGGTACTCTTGATATTTATGGAAGGAGTGAAACCATATCTACAGGAAGTTTAAATAGAAACGTGCGAAGTTACGCAGCGCGCAATGCTCAAGTGTCCCCTATGCTGACGACAGGCGGATTCACCTAACTTCCTTATATCGTGGACTAGCATGGCAGTATGTCTAGCGGCTCGTGTACGAGTTCTTACAGAAGCTTGTACGAGGGCAAGGACCACAACAGGTATCGTGTTTCATCGGTTAAACGCGTCACAATATGTGTTGCGTAAAAAACGTACTGGCGACGTTTAAAACCACGCCTCTTGCGTAACTTAAAAACTTCAAAGCCCCGAATCTGTTAAAGGCTCTTCAGGGTTGTTTCAATACTTTTGAATTGAACCCTTGAAAAATCTAACTGCCTATACCTGCATATATTTTAACGAGCACGCCAATGAATTGGTAACCGCTGACTTAAATTATTTCTAAGTCTTACCTTTAAACTGAAAGCATTAAGTAATCTTCGTGAAAACTGGAATTATCAATTTTGCTTTAAATTTCTTTTTAATGCATTTAAGAGGAAGAGTTAAGAAACTAGTAAATTATTTGTGTTAATTTATTTTTTAATTACGCAGTTTTACCTGACCGACGCAGGAACAAAGTGATCAGGTGCATACCAACGTTAAATTTGCACCTGGTGGAAAAGAGCTCCATTTATCGTGAACCACGTTGACCTGGTGTTTCGGAGCCCACAATATAATTTGAAAAAAATTATATTTTTTTAGCATTTCGGCAGAATCATGTGACGTACAATTCATTACTTTAACTTTTTTGTTTGTTTACACGGTTAGCGTATGAAGCTTATTAAAACGTATTTCTGGATGCATTAATGTATACGCTGACTTTCTGATCATCATCTGGTATAATATTCAGATCTTCAAACTTTGCTATTTAGACATATATTATAGTTCGGTGTACTGGAGATGCATTCTAGTTTACGCGCAGGTTTGTTGTGTGTTTTCCATGTCTAAAGAATGTGTGTGTAATTTCCCTGCCCCATTTAGCTTATTTACGAAGGTAAGTGTGCTACCTTTGTACTTTAATAGGTCAGGTAGCCTGTCTATTTTCAGTTCCTATGGTTAAATAATAATTTTGTCTTTTTTATAAATCCGCGTAGCTGCATGCAAAGATGCAGTAGACAGGTGAATTATTGCACACAAAAAATAAAAAAATTACATATATATATACACACACAGATAAATATTCATGTACACATACATATATGTGTTACTGAAATAACTAAGTTATAAATAAAGTCCAGAATTTTTCGAAATTCCACTCTTAGTAAGGTGAAAAGTGTCATAAACTATTTTCGAGGAATCTTCAATAGCTCATTCATGGAATATTGTTATGGTATTTGCTTCCAAAGGTTGGCTACCTATATAATATATAACATTTATAATTTTCCTACAGATAAACGCTGCCGATGACGAAAATAATATGTAACGTTGCTTCAATATATTCCAGTAGCGTTAATACAAAAATTTCTCAGAAGACAAAAATCCATTCAGCCAATCTCCATTTTGCAGTTTGAAGGTGAATACAAGAAAATATAAAGGGCATATAGTCGCATAAAATGAAACGAGTACTAGGCCACGTTGATATTTTTGTAAAAATGGATAATGCAGTCCATTACTCTGTGAAGTTCATCAACTTCCTTAGGTAAAATAAATTTATGACTTTTTGGTGTAGTTAATGCGTGCGAATCCGCGAACAGAAAGTCAGCTTGGTTATTAAACGATAGCCAGCCAATTTAAGATATTTTTATTTGTGCAGCCACATTTTGGTAGAATCATTATTTATTGAATTACCTCTCTTTTTATGTGTCGTACTAAAAAAAAACGATGCTATACATGAAACCAGGGAGCGTAAAACTATTCACTTAGAGAATTCTATGTTCCACAGCAGGAAAATTCATACTGAACGCAGACTTATGTCCCGATAATTTCAAAACAGCTGTGCTGTCGTAAATGGCCACAATTTATAACACAAATACTGGATGTCCAAAAATTATAAAACCAAATCTCGAGGGAAGATGGAGAAAGCCAAACCAAATAAGTTATGTGTGTTAACCACGCGGCGGAAACTCGTACTGAGTATGTACTGAGCATGAGCATGTAAATTACTAGGGTCGAGTTACTATGTACGATTGAGAATAAAACAATGTAACATGTTAGCGATTACTTTATTATTAGCAAAAGCAATGTAACAGCAAATACGGGTATAGAGAATAGTGGAGGGATGCCAAAGGCAAGAGCTGTGCCCAACAAAGTCCAATGTTGCTTGCGTAACTGCGGTGATCGGACTACAACCGGATGGCCATGACATGACTGTGGACCACATTCTGTTTACAAATCAATCACACTACATGCTGATTTGTACGACGTAGTTGTAACCTCATACTCTGGAAGTGTAATTGAGCATGCCGAGTACCCATTGATAGATATGTACGTCTTGTGTCGGTAAAGTAGTGTATTCGACTCCTTTTGAATTGGATATGGAACTTGTTGAATAAATTTATTCAGCGGCTACAATCATACATGACACACCCCACATTTTCCAGTGGACATAAGATTTTCTGCTACTACGCTACCGGTTTTACATTGAGGTTAAAGGTGATCACATTGAGCATTTACTGTAACATTTCTTCTACTAATAAAGTAATCCCCAACATGTAACACAGTTTTACTTTCAGTCCCACACACTAACTTCCTCGACTCAAGTACTGTGCACGATTAGTTCACATTGAGTATGAGTTACCGTCACATGGTTGATAATCATGATCATAACCTCTTTGTGTTGGGTTTCTCCATCATCTCCCGAAGTTTGTTGATCAAATGTTCCTACATCATGTATACGCATTAATATATTTCGCGGTTTGATTAGTTAAGAACGATCATTTCATAAGTAACAATACTATTCCCTAAACACCAGTAGGAAAACCGAGAGATTCCCCCTCAACGCTTTCTGCTAAATAGTCACAAAGTGATGCCTAACCGAGACTCAAATCCACCACATCTCACACCGTAATCTAACCTCCCAGTGAAGTAAATGAGCAAGGATTAAATACATCACTGACTCTTTATATTTGTTACAATGATAACGAAACATTTTTATTCGCTTTTGAAGTATTTTTAAAATAAATTTTAACATGACTTCAGTTTCAGTAGCTGGTGAAAAGATAGCATTGTGTGTCCGAAAACCATGATGTGATGCAGTACTCGGCAGTTTGGATGAACAAATTTAAATAGGAATTCACATATAAACTGTTTGGAGGACAAATAACGATTTGTCACTTCCCTTCATAAACAAAGTAGCTAAAGATTAAAACAGGTGTTAGTATGACGTTACGGAGATGAATATCTTGATATAAAAATCAGAAATATAGCTACCATCTGAAAGTTAATTTAACTTATAAATGATTAATATATATTTTTATTTGTAAATGCTTAGCCAGTAGTGGCACATAAGGATGAATTTTTTTTATCCAAAGTGGATATTTAATGGACTATCAGTTTCTTATCTTCAAATTCGAATTAATGGATTATTTTTTTATAAATATTTACCCGGGCGCAGTTTACGTGAAATGAAATAAACCCTAACTTCGTATCTATGGAAAACTATATCTCTTTAAGGCCGTTACCTTACTATATATTTTCCCTCCCTGAATTTGACGTTGTTGTGATGTTTTGAAGTTTACGAAACTCAATTGAGACTGACTTGGTGAAGAATTCTCAGTGCGACAAGCAAACTGAAAATCTGCCCTAAAGGAGACGGGGCGCGAACGCACGACCCCTCGACTACAAGTCGGCCACCCTACCTCTGATCTATGGGAGCAGGGCTAGCCATTCGAGCTACGAAGTAGAGCTGAAAATGAGAGGCAAATATACCTGTTCTAATTCTTATCGAAATCTTCAAGATTTAAATTCTATGCCTTTGCTTTTCGTTATTGGTTTAATTGGTAGCATTAGGATTGTTAAAAGGAACACTTTATATGAGTGAACTCTCTTTATCACATTATATGCTGTTTAAACCTTCAAACATATCTCTGTGATGGTTACATGAAGAAATACGTAAAAAAGTAATGAAATGGTGCATGTTCATATTACCTCACAAAATCGTGTTTTGTTAGACGAAACATTTTAGAAAGTATTTTATATTGGTTTTTATTAGTTTATTCGTTGTTATTTCACTTGATACACGTTATTTAACGGCGATTTATAATTGTTCGATGGCCATTTCTACTCGCTGTTTAACAAATCAATCAGTCAAAAAACATACTACTGAAAAACAGTGAAAAAAATTACGGATGAATCAGTGGAAAATGTCACTGAATCAATAAGTGAAGGAAATCTGGAATTTTTTTCACTTATTAATCAGTTACATTCACAGAAGTGACTGTTGATTCATTCCGATACGGTTGACTGATTGAAACAATGGACCTCTCACTGATAAATATTTAGAGTGTACAGCTTATCATCTACTCTCTGCATTAAGGGAAAAGATAAATTCGTTGTGCCGAAAAAAAAGCAGTGAAAAATACACTGATGCAGAATTGCTTTAGCATGTTTCAAGCATTGTTACACTTTAATGCTTATTTAAGATGTTTTTTTTTACAATGGTGTACCTTTATTAGCTGAAAACTTGAAGGCTCTTCCACCTTTTCCCCTCTCACATTCTAGGAACGAATAATTTACAAGCAGGTAATTTAAACTTCTGTACATTCATAAATCACAGAAGATATAGCATAATATCGTGCATTTTATGTATAGTTACGCAGACATATTATTATGTATGGCAAGTTTAGAAAAAATTTACTGTATTTCGGATTATATCTAATATTAATTGGTAAATATAGATAAAATCATTGTTAATATTAACTAATATACTATTTAACAACGCATAAACAGTAGGTAATATTAAAGACGCGTTAAATGGGAGAAGGGAAAATATTGACCACATTATATTCACAGGTTCTGGAATAATTATTCGAGTTAAAAATCATATCGCAAGCAAAGCAGTGTTTAAGACTACAAATATGTGTCGTTAACTTTTACGTGGAAGGGGGGAGGCTGGTTCGGGGGCTGGAGTCAAGGGGGATTAAATGTCATTTAGAGCGTCTATGTGTTTATCCTTTCAGGTGTACATTCATTCTAAAGTTTGTATAGGTTATGGAATGGAAATATATTACGACAATATAGACACAGTTTGAATAAACGATGACGTTACTATTTATTTGAAGAAGACAAATTGAGTAAAAAGTTATGTTGGAAATAAGGCGCCTATCACACAGCCCGTGTCACGACTGATGATTTTTATAAACTACTCTTAGATGTTATAATATAAATAATTTATTATATGCCAGAAACAAAAATCACACTAAAATGTTCTTAGAATCGATTGCGCTATAGCGCAGCGTGTACAGCATACTCTCTGACAGAGAAAATGTCACACCATGATGAATAACTCAAAAACGGACAAAACTGCAGGCATAGATAGCCAAATAGTTGCAGAACCATTTTCACCTAGAAAAACGTTTCCAGTGGCCTTAAATACCGAGTAATCAATAAGTAATGGAACATCAATGTTACGCTATGGCTACATTGCTGACCTTGGCGTGGCATCGATTCTATCAATTTCAATTACTAGAGTATCTTGAAACATGTTATTGATCTGAGTTTACAGTTATTTATTTCTTGGTGGCGGGATGATATTCAACAAACGTACAATCACGTTTCAGAGATTCTCAATTGGCGACAGATCGCGAGATCGAGTAGGCCGAGGAAGTACGTGCAAAAGTAGCAAATCACTGAAGCTTATCTCAGCTCTATGTGGTTGGGCGTTACCCTGTTGAAAACGTGTGTTTCGGATGGTATGGACGTATTGTATTACTATTGGCCTCAGCGCGTCACACGGAGAAAAATGTTTTGTTGTGAAAAAAGAAAAGTTTGTTTGGCGCAACCAAATTATTCGTTTGTATAGGGACAGCGAAATATTTTGTTGCTGAAAACGAATAATTTTGTTGCTATTATTCGGTTGATACGGACAAATATTTGGTTGGTGCAACTAATGATGTCTTAGGTTCCCAGTACATTAAAGAGCTTGGGTTGATATAAAACAGTTTGGAAGTTCGCCCGAGATTCGAACCTAGATCTCCTGCATCAGAGCACGACGCCTTAGCTACATCACTTAACGTGACTACATATGGAGTGTACTTTTTCTATTACATTTACTTCAAATAATGGATAACGTTCACAAACAATTGTTTCACGTTTTATAGCTTTAATTTTCAGTTTCCTGTTTTACTTGTTTTATTACAAGCTTTTATTTAAGAGGAGTAAGAAGTGAAACATTATTTATAAAATCGTTGTTTGCGCGTATTCGCGTATCTCGGTAAATAAATGTCATGTATACACAACCTTTTGCTAGAAAAAGTAAAAAACTATAATCTATGACTTTATGTTCTTACTTTTAACATATTTAGTACATTCATTGAGAAAAAAATTCGTGAAAATAGTCAAATATCGTATTTTAAATCTTGCCTATGAAGTTTCCTTAAGCGACAAGAGAAAACTACAAACATACGGACGTAGTTTAATCTGTGGTCTTTCATTGCATGTAATAAAATCCCACTGTTATATATCTGATTTGCAGAGAACAGGACCACTACGGAAACACTGCACGCCTTGCGCGTAGGAGCGACGAGGCGCTAGGCGTGCGTGTTAGTATCGCCCGTATCGTTTCCTCGCTTCTTAACCTTGGACGCGCAGGTTCACACTCCTCTTAACTTTCCTTGCTTATATGTACGGTGTGTGTCTGTGCGGCCATTATTCACTAAACTGGTTTGCAGTCTGCCTGCAGTTCATCTCTGTTTGTCAGGTTGCAACCCGAAGTGTGGAAGGATCCACCAGTATTTAACTTCACTTTTTCTGGTCTTTTTAGTCTCACTAATTGTTTTTATTATGAATATATGGGTAGACGGTTTAAACATTCACGAGTCTGTGAATATATAAAAAGTCTACCTATATAACAATAACAAAACAAATTATTGAGAACAAAAAGCGAAAAATTAATTAACTGTAAAAATTCCTTTTGTAAATAACCTTTTATTTATAAATGCACTAAAAAGAAAAAAACATAATTATAGTTATTACAGAATTTGTAGAACTTGTAAGACGTGGTCGAACAGCCATAATAAATTTTACTACAATGTGATACTTTTGTATCAATTTATATTTAGTATATAAAAGCTTGACGCGAGTATTTAAGAGACTTACGCTAGATAACTACTAACTACGCTTGCGCAAATGAGGTAAAATTCAATTTTGCTAATAGTTAACAGTCTTACACATAATATGTGCCTACTACGTTCACGCAAACGTTCTATACATACTATATTGTGAATATTTAAGATTCTAACTCAAGATATGGACTTACTACGTTTAAACAAATGAGATATATGTTCTACATTACGGGAACCTTTTATATACAAAATATAAATTTGTATTAAACTTTATTACGGCTATTCGACCACGTCTTACATGAATACAAATTCTGTAGCTACTTTCATTATTATTCTCTTTTTAGTGCATTTATAAATAAAAGGTTGGTTTTAAAATGTTTTTATAATTAATTTATTAGTGTGTTAAACAAACACTGATAATATCGTTATTGTCACAAAAATACAAACAAGCTTTCGATCTGTACTTCTGATAGAAGGCAATAAAATTAGAGGCCAAAAAAATATGCACAGCTGGTTTTATAAAATATTTTGTTTACTTTTTTTTTTTTTTTAGCCGAACATAGAGTTTTTATTTATTGAAATGTGTATTTTGTAAGATGAACAAAGGTAATATTTTGCTTTTATATTTTTGTTTCCTGAAAAAAAAATATATATATATATTTTACTAGGGTAACTAAACATATTTTTGGCCATACATAAACAAATATTTTGTTCGATTTTTCTCAGTGCATCGGTATAGTAGGATGCCGTTAATATCCCCGTACGATAATTAGAGGTGAGCGGTTGTTGGCGCTGATTGCGCATGACACCACGTTGAAGGGCTTTGTGGAGCTCAACAGTGGCAAAGGCTGGCTACGTCACTGCCTAACTCTCGCACTGGTATCTTCATTAGTTGTAAAGGTCAATCTTGCTGTTAAGATTAACCTTTGCAACGGACTGCTAGACAACAAATTTGCATCTGCCAATCGGTACAAGTGTGACGCTGTCCGTGTTCGTATCGGCCCATGCGAAACGCACTGCGCACTTCGCAAAATGTCGCTAGTCGTGGACTGTGGATGAGCTACGTCATGTCACTTGATGCGACGATCTGTGAGCTCGGTCGTCTAGTACGGTTTCCTTCCTGGGACCACTGTCACCAAATAACATCATTTTGTTATTCTTGCGTATGCACGGCGCATGAGGCCAACCGGCGTACTGAGACCTACCATGAAACCTCTCGTGAACGACGACGTCTTAAAGGAATGACATAGTATTGTTCGTTCTCCATACACAGTAGTAGCCAAAACACTCAATTCTCGCGGCCATGAGGACGTCTTGGATGACGGCTTCACCTACTGGTTTTCGGTTTGTATCTCATGCGCTGTTCGTATGATTAGCTACAAATGAGTAATAAAATCCATTACACTCACATATACGTCTGATATCTATGTTTCATCATACTCTATGTATGCCTTTTACGTGTGGCATTTTGTTTGACCGGCGTTGAGTTAATAAACATATTTCTTATGGGTTTTTCTTGGTCTATGTGATTTTGTTAAAGTCACAGAGCATTTGAGTAACACGCATAAATATGTTTGGTAATTTTAGTGATAGGTTATGCGCGTTGCTAACAATCGTTGAAACAATGCGCTCTAACAACAGGCGACGTAGGTTTTACAAGGTGTACTGGCGAAGATTGTTCTTCTCAGGTTAGGAACAAAACAATATGCCATATGGGGGAATAGGTAAAACTCCCATCGCAACGTGCGCTGCTACTCGAAAGGGGTCATTTCTAAGTCTGCGCAGATGTAAATTGATAAATTCTATATTTTGTGCCTAGAAGCTTTTGTTTTCCTTGAATTGTAGTACATACTTAAACCAGCAACACTTTTAATGTGTTTACTTTATTTCGTAATTATTATTCATGACTTTCAATTGTGTTTATAAGAGAAAACAGTAAAAATACAAATGTGATTGATGTCGAGCTTTCATAAGGTAGCTTACCACAATGAAATAAACATAACTGACATTAAAATAACTTTATACTTTTCCCTTTCGCTTAAGGAAACTGCGCTTAAAAATCCTGAAATGATTCGATTTCTCAAATATATTTTTCGATTCAATTTTGATGTTTTAATGAAGTAATTGTGTAAGCCTACGTTTTGCTATATCTAATTTATGACAGAATATTTAACAATATTTCGTTATATTTTCACTCTCATGTGAAGAACAAAGTTAATTTTTTACGCGAGTTCTAAAAGAATAAAATATTGACGTTTCGCACAATCATGTGTATTTTGTAAAAAATTGTTACTATCACATTTACTTACATACGAAAGGGAAAAATCCGGTACACCTGCGACACTAGTGCTACCAGACGGCGAACATTTTTAGTTGTTAAATTAAAGGCATTGAACTTCCCAACCTGAGCAGAATAAACACTGGCGCTGGTTGTTACTTCGTTCTATTTGAGAGTAGTAAAATAACTGCCGCTGATCGTGGAAATCTTGTTGCGCAAATACGTCGTCATGCATCTCGTGAGTTTTCCGTTAACGATTTGAGAACTTTCAACTATCACTCACCGCTTGTCCCCTTCTGTTTGAATCGACCTCATTCCAGGGTGGAAGTTGCCGTGTGACGAACCAAAAGCTTCCCGAGATTGACACGTATGCCAATATATATTTCTTAAAATATCAGTTATCCTTACATGTTCAGCCGGAAATATGACGTCATATTTCATTAAAATAAATACATAGAACAATCTGTGAAACATGGTGTAAATAAAATTTCGGTAAACTATAATGGAAGTTTAAACTTATATATACGCCGTGTGGAAATAATACCACATACCTGACTACAATTATATGAATGTTCAGCGCTACCTTTTTTTACGAAACTGAGAACTTTCCCAAGAATATGACTCCCTTCTAAAGATATGTAGGAATATACCGATATATGTATGTGTGAAGACTTCACTGTTCACTCTTTCTCACTATACGAATGCACTCATATGATCAATGTGCGAATAATTTCTTTGAGTGTAGGGGTTACAATGCATACGTCACTAGTTAGTGCAATCATGTTGTGAAATCAAGTAAAAATCCAAAAAAATATATTTTTTTTGCGTGTATATGAAGAATTTATGAAGTATGTAAATCCTATTTGATGTGACAGAAGTAATATTACTGTGCAGTTTCATAACAGTATTAAATATGCAACTATATTATGTGAAAAGCTTCCATTATTTCATAAAAATATTCTGGTAGCAATTTTAAAGGCTGCTCAAAGTGAAGTAAGCACTTTTTAAACAAGTATTTAAAAAATTGTCAGTAATGACATATCTGCTGACGGAGACACTGCCTCGCCGGCTGCCAGTTGAAATAACAGCGGACAAATATAACAATTCTAATAATAAAGTTAAAATGGAACAATAGTGTTAAAATTTATGGCCACTGAATTTAATTTTATTACTTTAACTCATCGGAGTAAAAATTTACATCATAGTAACACGTTTAAATTCGTTACATTTTCCCTGTTTACATGGACGGTGCATGAATATAGTGATCAGATCCATGCCAATGTTAATTTTATATATAGCGGAAGTAAATAAAATAAGCAGGAACTCGATCGTAAGAAACTTATTTAAAAGTGATGAATTAACCGTTACCACATATGAATTTAAATACGCCCTCTATTGTGTAGAATCAGAGGAATGTTACAGCAATGGAAAATAAAAAGAATTGCGCATTTTCTGTCGAGCAAACTAATTAGTTTTAAGATAAATGTCATTAATACCTATTTATATTGATATAAATATATTTTCGTTTCAGTCTTCTTACATAAAGAAAGTAAATACCCTTTAAATAATTAAGCGTATAAATTGTGTGTGTAGACGTAGGCGCCATAATACATTAATAGCTCTTTTCCTCCATAGCAAAAGATGCTGTCTGGAACATTATATCACTTAATCACCTAAGTGCAAACAAATTATGGAAATCGTTTTAATCTCATCTCTGACCACTACAATGCATGGCTATGTAAGGAATCGTTAAGCCAGCGTCTGAGCTCAGCGAACGGTGATATCAATAATTAAATATTGAACATGGTTTTGATCAGCGCACGTGGTAATGGTGAGCTTAGGAATTCCTTCAAGTTCTCAGGCGTTAGTTATAATTTCAAATAATCCATATGGTCGAGAAATTCCAGTGTCATATTTGCAAAAGTACCGCAAAAAAAAAAAACTGACTGAAAATAAAAGAAAACATTTAGAGTGGTTAGTTCCGATTTCCCTTGAAGAAGCGGGAAGGAAAGTTTACGTCCTGAACCAAACCAACTTACTGAGACAAACGTATACCTGCGTTTGAAGATGAACTGTGATTCAGATACTCAATATAGCAGCTAAGCAATTACGACTGCCCAAGGTATGCAAAATGTAGTCACATATACTTTCATTACCTAGCCTGATAAGTGAAATGCGCACAAAGTGCGATCTTATATATGATATTCTCTTAATTATCATTTCGTTGACGCATTTCCCAGTAAACGCATGTAAGTAAAAAGCTAGCATCAATTTTTTATTGGAGCCTCGGTTTTGCGTGTGTGTTAAACGATCGTTATATCGGTACGCTCTTCTATAAATTTATACAATTTAACCCTATCCATTTCTGTGATAAAATATTATTTGATATCATAAAGAACAACAATTACATAACATGACGGACTATAGGTAATTTTTGAAGGTGATATTTAATGTGTTGAAGATTTTATATGCTTGACATAACGATGACTCCACAATAATTGTAATTCATTTACAACAGATAATTTCATAGTATCAACAAAACTGACGAGTAAAACTGTAATTCACTTTAAAACACTGGTTCGTTCGTTGCGTGTGTGTGTGTATGACTGAAAATATTTTCACAGTGATATTTGCAATATAATTTACTAGCCAATGCAATAAGCAGTATTATCTAGGGTAAACACTGCTATACATTGCAAATATAGAAGGATAAATTGAGAAAAAATTAAAATAGAAATGATTTGTTCATTTTACCTTTATACGTTAATAGAAAATAATTGTTGCGTGATTGTTAAGACGGAGAAACAGGATTGCAATCAGTTAATTATAACGCGAGAGTGCACGAAACAAATTAAGCTCATTACATTATGCAATGTTAAAAGAAGTCGAATTATCATTACATAACATTCGGAAACTTCTATTATTTATAACATAATAAACTACTTTCATTCAACACGTATTTTTTTTTGTTTTGTGAAGTATGATAGTTCCCGTCAATACACGCTTGTATTAAGTTGTTAACAAAAATTGATAATACTCGCATAATACATTATAGAATTTTCTTCTAGTGTAAATATGTCCATATGCGTAGAATAAATAAATAAGCAATTGGTTTTATTCAATGAAAAATTAAAAAACATTGCACTGCGTTCAACAACGCTTGGGTTGTTTTCAGAAGTTATAAAAGAAAGTATGTTACATAATTCGAGGGATATTGTATTTATATACTTTTGCTTGGAACTAACTTTCGACTGGTTTAAACTATCGTTATCTATATTTTCTGATACAAGTTAAGATTCTGATGATTTGTTTGTGATGTGAATCAGTGCGTCATACTAAACTGTTGGGTGTTGTGTTTGTGTACTGCGAAGCCCACCGTACGTGGCAATAGCGCTGTAATAAGGGCGGAGGCATAATATATAGCAACGATCCACGAGAGAGTGTTAAAATACTAGCTCGCGCACAGATACAAGTTAAGGCGAAGTGCCGATAACCCCGTAATAAGGGTGGAATATACGACGACGATTCATGAGAGAACGGCGACATACTAGCGTACGAACAAATTGAAGTTAAGGCGATTCGACAGTACTTAGTCGATCAAGCCCGTCTTTCCGCCAATCTCGTGAGTAGTTACTAATCAGGCGTAGCGAATGATAAAATCTCTTATGTAACAACGCCGCTTGTTTCACTTCTAAATTTGGTATTCCATAAAGGGAAACAATGCTACTTTCCTCGCCACCTCTTAATTTCTCAGTGGGTTTCCTGATTAAAATTTTTATTCGTTACAAATCTAAGACACTTTTTTCGGTTATTTACTAAATTTCGTGTTTAAACGAACACTATAGCGCAGTATGCCCTTTGATTACAATGTGACCGTAAATGTCTCGTATAGTTTGTGATAAGGTGTAGGCCTACAACGTAATTCGAAATATTGACAATATTTGTACCGTGGGGTTCAGAGACAATTTTAACGATAAATGATACAAGTAAACATTTTAGCCCATAATAACACGATATTCACAGATAGTGGAATTGCGTGAAGAATTATTTGCATTTTACATTTGAATTATGCTTTTTATTTTGGATTTGATAAAAGATAGTTTTTGTTTAAATTCCTATCGCAATCGAAATGAAAATAAAATTATGGAATTGTTTGTATTTGATATAGCTTGTACATCCCCTGTTGACAGAATTTATAAACGAAATTAAGTTTTTACTGACGTATGACATTTTGCTACAACTCGCTTATTTATTAGACTTGCCGGTGATCCACGGATGGGGGTGTTGGGTTCAAAATTTCCATCATCCACCGAACAATGTTCATACGCAGTTTAGTCAATAACGAAAATGACTGTAAATGAGTGCAGCATATTGCAACAGGTATGACGTCACCAAATAAGTACGAAAATTTTAAAACCATTTGACACTCTAAAATTGTAAATGCCACCAGGTCGCAGTATTTACTCACGTCAATATTTATTCAGGAAACATCGTTCCTTTAGTCTGCTCACCACAGTGCTTGGAACCTTAGCTGACGCCGCCACCGAAGACGTAATAATGAATACACGAATACAGTTTCTAGAAAAGTATTTACCTACTGTATGATATTCAAGTACTCAAATATTTATTTAAGCATGCATAAATAGTAATAATAGTTGGCAGATAATAGCGAATCCTATTACAATAACGTGTGTGCTTTTGCGATAACGGATTATCAAATATTTACAAAAATATCTTATACACATTGCGCTAGAAATAAAATTATTCAGTTAGTCCAAAACCTAGTTGTGCTGTATGCAAAAATATCATTATTGTTGCCATTGTCCAAGCAATTAATTAAATCAAAATTGAGTTATCGAATAAATATAATTTTTTACAGTATATGCTTAACCGTTACATGTTCGTTGAAGAAAATATAATTTTGCGAAGGAAAAATGGCCCGAAGACTAGAATAGAAGATAAGTAAATCTGACTTACCCTAGCATTTCCTGCAACAGCTCACCAAACTCAGTTACAACGACACCATACTTTAGTTGACCAACTGCCAGTGGCTTCCACGCAGACTATCATTACATTGTACTCCAGGGAAGCTTGGTTGTTTTTAAATCGCAGACACGCCGGAACTAAAATACTTTATTATTCCCCTCCACTTCCCAGTAACACACCACCAATACAGCGTGCGTGCAATGATATTTCCGCACAACAGGCCAAACAGCGTTTGTTCAGCGCCCACGTTTATTAACCAACCCGTGTTCGAAGAGATAGAAGCCGCGTGTTAAATTTTAAAGAAACAGCTCACCGACGTAATGTTTCCTTGATAAAAAAAGTCAGCCGTTTTTGAACAAATATACTACAACCCACTGAGATTTCCCTTTCGCTATTTGCAGTAATACTTAATAACAAGGCTGAATAATTGGGAATGCTATGGGTTAACTCGTATTCCTACGATTTATGAATATTTCATCTGATATTAACTAACGTAAATTATAGATATGTGTCATTGGTGTAATGAGAATCAGATTTCTTCAGACCACTTAATATATTATTGTACTTACGCTTTAAAGGCCAAATAATTAATTTTTTGATGACTTAACTAATTTCACTCATATGTCAAGAAAACTACTTTCTTGAATTAAAATAAATGCGGTTTCCCCACAAGCGATAATTTCTTAAGACTATAGCACTTAAATCATCCAAGTCGTTGATACCAAATGAAACAGTTGAGATCACTCACGAAACTTGCAAAAACTTCCACAATACTACAACTTGTGGCGTGAAAAAAAAAGCGTAAAATTCCAGATGAGAAACTTGCCGACAACTTCCATTGTACTATTATATGTGATGTGAAAATGTGCGTAACGTTCCAGGTGACTCGTCATGTCATCGCACTCGGTGACTAGAACACAGACTGTGGAAGAAAAAAAAAACAGTATGAAGTCGTAAGGAGCGGGTGGGAGGAGTTACTTATACGAGCGTCTCGGAAGCCGCGACCTTACCTGCGCGCCTGCAGCGGCAGCTACCCGCCTAACAACTGCCCATTCATGACTGCGACTGTCGGCCCGCGCTCTTGACTGCACCTCCCAGCGCCGCCGGTAGGGGCGGTGGGGTGCCACTCCGCGCATGCGCATATCCACTGCAGGGGGAGAAACCCCTCCTACAACCCTGCTTGGGACCGTGGTCATTCATATGCCGCTCTGGGTACCCGACGCAACACGCCTAGTTTTCTTACCGCAACGCCGCCCGAAATCGAGATCACTAACGCGTCAGTGTTCATCTAAAATGACACGCACGTAATACATAACGCCATCTCTCTCTAGTAATACATATTCATTACTTCCCGAAAACTGATGAAAATAATTATTTTGCATTTTTTTTGTAAGACATAAACAATAAATCTCGCAGTTAATAAATACGGTACTCTACGCTGAAAAATATTTTCACTAGCTGCTTTGATATATAAATGTACTCGTACAGAGAAGTGTTTAAGTGTTTATTTTTTTAAATAATAAACATGAAATAAGCAGTTATATGTTACCGGATGTAACCATATTAAATATCACAATATTATAACATTTTACAAATTTTAATCATTATCGCCCTATAAAGTCTTATTCCGTGTAAGACAGATGCTAGAAACAAACTATTCACAGCAGTAAAAGTAAAATCAAACAAAAAGGAAACAAAAATTACAAAACGTAACTTAATTAATTTCACTTTAGGGTTTTTAATTTTTAGCAAATGAAATATTATGGCAACTGTGTGGCTCTTTTCTTTATATATTTTCTGGTTCTCAATGTTTTACCTGGAAAGTTGTTCTAACTTTAAATAGATTTTACGTTTAATGTATTAGTTGAATGTCTCATGCAATGTCTCAGATTTTATTTTTATTTGCCTCTTACAAATTGTAAAATAGCTGAAAGTTTGCACACCCAAACCACACACAAACACACACACACGCATATATATATATATATATAATATATATATATATATATATATATATATATATATATATATATCTGTGTGAGTGTGTGTGTGTGTGTGTGTGTGTGTGTGTGTGTGTAAAGTCAAAGTACCCTGAATAGGCGTCCTCTATAACCAGACATTTGTCGCCCTTCAGCTGAAACAGATAAATAAATAAATAAAAAATATATATAACACAAGATTTGATAAAAAAAAAATATTTTACCTGCGTTCTCACAACCAAACTGGTC
This sequence comes from Dryococelus australis, assembly GCA_029891345.1. NCBI lineage: Eukaryota > Metazoa > Arthropoda > Insecta > Phasmatodea > Phasmatidae > Dryococelus > Dryococelus australis. Next base: position 172,393,949 of record CM056994.1, on the reverse strand, counting down.
TTAAAGAGGTGATATGATACTGATACATTATTCTAGACGACGTGAACAAAGCTTCGGTTATTTAAAATTTTCAGTTATTTTCATTACACACAACATGTGGTAATTACAGTTCTACATGAAAAATGAGTTTTTAAATCACACATCTCGTTGCAGTGCAAAAGGCGATTAATTAATTACGTGTAACTAGCCATAAAATTCCGGCACACATGCAACTGCTGGACTCAAAAAACGGCCGATAATTCGAATTACTTGCAAAAAAATCATTTCAACTTATTTCCTCCACGATACCTAACTACTATAAGAATTTTCTGGATGACAAAGCAACAGCAGCAGGGACAGCATACCTAACTCCTTGCTAGAGATTCGTTGTATCCGCTAATCAAACCAAACAGCAAGACTTCCAAGGTGAGTCAAAACAACATTGACGAACACCGCCTGCATATACCTTACGAAAAATATGTTCAACACCTGCATTCGATATACTGTCGAAAATGCCCTTAAGAGAGGCACGCTTGCTACTTCATTGAAAATATTACTGAACGAATTTACAAAAAAGCTATGGTAGTCAGGTTATCGTGTTGTTGAACAAAAATATATGTAACGAATCTAAATCACACCACTGCCATGAAATGCTGCCAGGGAAAATATAGATTGCAATCCTGGTGTCGCTTGTGTGATGCCAAAGCTTAAATGGGTTTCCAATTACACGTTATCAGTTCGGTGAAAGCCAACGTTTTCGATGAGTTCATGCCAACATTCAAAAGTGTCGAAACGTAAACATTTAAATAACTAAGCCATTAAATTTATATTGCATATTATATATACGGAATCGTCAAACTAAATTGAAAAATATTTGGCGTTCTGGTAAATACTTAATTTATCTATCTCTGTGAATTCCCAAATATTTGCATCAAATTTTCACGCTATCATTTATACCAAAGGCAAGCTAAAATATTTATAATGAATTATGTTCTTTTCAGAGGGGTGGTTGCGACCCTGTAGTGCTATATGCTAAACATTTGGTAACATTTAACAGTTTTATTTAATTCTTGTTGAAATCAAGTATGTTGCGTACTCAAATCACAAAGTAATTATTTCAATAGTCCACCAGCTCCTGAAGTAACTTCAACAAAAAATATTTGTTATACTTTTATATCTTACCTAAGTAACTAATCGACCCCATTACTGTTCCGTCAGCTGGAAAATTAGGTCTGGTTATACGTTCTTACAAATGGAAAAAATTTTTAATTCTTTTGCTTTCTTGGTATTCGATAAAAATAACTAGTAGGCATATTTGAAGAGAAAGTAGTCTTATAAGTGACTTCCTTGTTTTTATAATATAATTGCAAAATTATCTTGTAATTTAGAATTAAATATCTCTAATTTTGATATATTACTGAATAAAAACGATTGTATGTTATTCGGTTAGAAGTAAACTATAACATTTGTAAGTAAGCACGTTGTTTTCCCGAATATGAACATGACTAACTTTCCCTTCTAAGAATCTTGACGCACATGTAAATTACTGTATAAATCCTAAAAATAAATTTTGTGTAATTTACTCTTAAGCAAAATATTTTGTTATTTCTATAGTGTTTACCACATTTTCTTTTGTGTGTCTAGAGGGATAAATATTCTTTGACATTATGTAATTTATTTAAAGAAAGAATGCATTCGATATAATAATAATAATAACAACAACAATGAGACACTCTATGAAATGGTATGTTTAATATATTTCGGCGAAAGTGCTGAAATCCGTATGATATAATCGTGGGTCTTTCTCCACTCTGGGAAAAATTTATTTGCGGTGACTATCAAATGCCAAAGATGGGGTTGAAAAATCCGTATACTATTTCCTTAAACTATATATCCCATAGCTTCACACTTTGAGACAGTTGTCGATAGTGGTTCTCAATGCGTTGTGGTCGCTTGTGCCAAGTGAGTGAGCCAATACAGCAGTCGGTATATCTATGCCATATCAATGGCTTATCGAGTAGTCCATAACGTTTTACTACATCTAGCTCCTTGTCCACAAATAAAAAGATAATTTGGCTGAAGAGCGTGTGTTAAATTGTAAATTTTTTTAACAGTGAAACAAAACATATTTTTCCTTCTCATACCTTCATAGATATCAACTCAAAGGTGTGATGCTCAGTTGTTTTTGCGTGAAATTGTACAGAACTTGAGCACTTTCATTCATAGCGTTCAGTATATATTACGCAGAGCAGAGGAAGCTGCGATGTTTTAAACGCTACTAAAAACTGAAAAAAAAAAAATTTAATCAAGAATTTTATTTATTTTAGCTTATTAGCCGGTATTGCCGCAGATGTCAAAAATTTGTTATGCCGTCCACCGTTTACAAGGCGTGGGCGGGAATTGCGTCAACTCAAGAACACACACACGCGTACTGCCATATCCAAATATTTTTACTCCTCTTGTGGAATCAAGAGACTAAACGTTTTCTTACTCACTGAGAAAATGAGCTCAGAACTGCATCGAAACATAAAAGTTAATTTGACAATATAGCTTCTTATGATCCAATTTTTTTTTTTTTTTTTTTTAGCTTCTGTGTAGCGTTATTAAGTTGAAGCCCAGCTTCAAGTGTCAATTATCATACTCAAGATATTTATGTGAGTCCTCCTGTCCTGCCAAAGACTGTCCTACCTGAATGACTTTTTTTTTGTCCGGTCAGCTGGTGAAATGTGAGATGACTACAACTTTCTGGAGTGCGATTCAATGCTGCTATAGGCTGTTCAAAGTAAAGTGAGCAATTTTATGGCCCTTATAAATTTTTCCTTTCGTTTTATTTCCATCTTCCTGATGCTTTTTAATATAAACATTGCGATGTGTCGAATAAACACAGTGTATACATTTCACCATCCTCAAAATTTAATGCCGGATGCTGTAATAATATATATCTATTAGTGGTTAAAGCCTGTTGTGAGGGCCTTAAAAAGTGCTCACTTTACCGTGAACAGCCTATATTATGGGGTTGGTGTGTTTACAGAACTACATGACGTTAATGAACTTGGTTAGCAAGTCTGCTTAGTTATTTGCCACGTCTGTATTTGATAGCCCAGATTAATAAACTGTTACTTTGTTTGGAGTGGGGTTACTATTTGAAGATGCAATATTTTTGCTGCAGAAAAAGGTACTTTGTTTTCCTTCGCTTGCCCCCCCCCCCTCCCCTCCCAACCGTAGGGGTGGCGAACGTCTGAACGCTTCGAAGCGCTGAGCTATACTAAAGAAAGGCTTGCGGCGTTCCTGGCGCGGCCGAGCGCTGTCTAGTGGCTACTACTGGCAACGAGTTCAGCCTCGCACACTCTGGCACCTTCCATACGCCTCTCCTCCATTCCCGCCGCCTTCTTACCTTCCCCGAGCCGATTTTTCGCGTATAAATTTTCGTCTCCACTCCGAGCAAGTGTGCAGTGTTCCTCTTCTAGTTGTGTGGGCTGGCCGACGATAGATCATATCTACACTACTTCGTACTTCGGGGCTTCAGCATGCTAGACGCGTTTTCGTGTAATATGAGTAATACTCAAGTTAAATATTGCGATGAACGTTGTTGTTGTTATGCTGGGGGTACAGTTTCCCTTTAAGTAGTGTTTTTTTAGGTTTTTTTTTTGTGTATATGGAGTTTCGTAAGAAAGTTTTCCTTTACTGTTTTGATTGTGTGAATTTTCAAAATAGTATTTTATGGGAATGTTTGTAAGAAGAGTGTTTTTCCTTTTTTTTTTTTTTTTTTGGTGTACTTTAGGAATGGTCTCCTGGACTACGATTTGTCAAAGGAATTTTAATGCCAAGGAGTTTAGTATATATTTTATGGTGTGCCTTTATGCTCATGGTTATGTGTAATTATGGTTTTTGCTCCTTCCTAATGGTAATCTTGAAATTAGTATTCAATGTTTTATTTTTAGTAAATCATCAGGCGTACTTTACTTTTAAAGTGGTAATGGTGCTTGCTTTACTGAGGGAGTCATTTTACCTTTTTTAATGGGATTTCATAAGTGTTTATTCAGGTCGGGTGATTTCTCAGAATATATTAATATTGTTGTTTTTCTGTTGGTTACAGTGTATGTCTGTTCTCTCTGTACCCTAGTTCTCCGATTGGTAGCAAGCAACAGCAATTTAGAGAGGAAATTTATATTTTTCAAATCATGTTGCAAATTTGTTGTTCTTAGTGATAGTATATATTTAGGTAGTCTTCAATATATTTGTATTGATTTTTGGAATTTTTGTGTCCATGCATTCTTGATTTTTTAAATGGTTAGCGTCCTTCTCCTTGCCATCCTTTAGCCCTGCTACGTCCTAAAGGGTTTAACAAAGTAGCTGTGATTAAAAACATACCTCTTCGCTACCCTTCGGCTGCTGTTGCCTCTAGCCACACTTCGTTTAAGAAGTAATCTCTCCTCTTCGATATTCCGTTCCCTACAGTTCCCATTCTTCCTTTCTTCCTAATGATAGTTTTACGTGGATGCTTTTTAACGCCTCGCTACCCGTCTGGTATGTCGTGCTTAACGGCATTAACATTTAACACATAGTCCTTGTAATTATATAGCAATGGATGATGTCATGGTCGTCGTAATATGGCGGCCATCGTACATGTCCCATTCGCAGTGAAAACTGTAATGGCTCTTGGTTAATACTATGAAATGTTTCATTCCATGAAAATATGCAATATTTCCAATCGTTATATCATACTATAGATATCATCAAACGTCCCAGTGAAACTCACAGCTGTTAGAACAGCTCAATTTGTATATGAGCACATTTAAATCCCGACACAGATTATAATTCCTGTTGTTAGTCAATTTTTCATGGTGTATTTGACTGAAACTCCAGACAAATAGGTTACAGTTACAAATTCTATATTTTTTTTAGGTGTACAATTCGTTGAAGTTTATTTCGTAAGTCATATTTAAGTTTCACTGCACCCCCTAACATTTAAGGAAACAGCAAACAAGCAATACATATATAGACGGAGAATATAGTATTTTTCTTTAGTATTATGTGACATTTGCACAAATGCACTCAGATATCGAAGCATCAGTCAAAAAATAACAAGGAAGGTTTTTTATAATATATAAATACAAAGGAGATGTTAATCATTCTAGCTGTATAAAATTAAAATTTTTAAATGCCTTTTATGCTCGGGAGACACTCCAGTAGAAAACACGTTTTGAAATGGGATTTCTGCGAAGAAAATAATTCTTATATATCTAATGTGCTTGCTCTTGAGGCAGGAAGCGAGCGTCCCAGTCTCGAGTATGCATTGTGGTCGGTAGTGTCGGCAATGTTATTTACTGAAGCATTTTACGTATACCTACTTCACCTAGAATGCATCAACGAAGATAAATTGATATTTATTCTTTTTCCAAATCCTAGTAAACTAAGTAAAATTCATTTTTTTGTCGGTTGTATGGATGTTAGATAAATAATTCCAGAAAAACAGTTTTCCTTTATTAGGTAAATACAATTTTATCGTCATGATAAACATTCATCGCGCCCACTTTGAGCAACCTTCGAATACAATATTTTACGATAGTTTTCAGAATAAGATTAAAATAAGCTAATCATTATGGATTTGCTTACTCTAAATGTATCACAAATATATTGAGAGTTCATAGAAATTTATAAAGTATCATTTATTCATAACGATAAGCTTGGTCCAACATCTGGAACGAAACATCATAACTACAAGTGTGCATGTAATTTTTTCTTCTTTATACCTATAGAATACGCAGTCGAAGTCTGTCGATTTATTTGAGGAACATTATGTATACAGTTCAATAATCTTAGCAAACAAAATAATTTCTCATAGTTTTCAAAAAATGACTAAATTTTATTAGACATCTGTATTTAATGTATTAAAACCACAAAGCTTTTAATAAACGTATCGAATTAATCGTTATAAAAAATAATGAAAAATATTTAAATTTTTTGAGACATGAAATTGAGATTCAAAACGCAATTTCCACAAGAAAATAATAACTGAAAATATCCAAAACGCTGTGTGTCCGCAGAACAAAATATAATTTTTCAAAAAACATTCCCACGAAAGTTTTTTTATTCCTGAAATTATTCTTTTAGTTGTTAGAAACGGAAGCAAATTTTTCCCCCATAAATGTATTATTGCAATTCAATTGCTACTGCTCACATGCTGTGGGATTAACTTTTTCGCCTTGTAATCGTTACTCTACTTTTTCAAAGGATGTTCAGGTCGGCGAATGCACAAACTTTCGTCACTACTTTGCAGGCTCTTTCGTCTTTCTCTTTCACCATCCTACTGTTTCCACAGCATGATTGGCCGGATGCAGCGAGATGACGCCCACAAAGAAGGGCGGGCAAATGCAGATGGAAATTGCTGCGTGAGGGTGAAGAGCAGGCAGGAAGTTAACTGCTCTTCTGAAGATAAAAGAGAATCATATAGCCTTATGTCCATGGCAAACTGCGTCAAGTATTCTCACAACCTATTTTCCGTCGTTACCTCGGCTGGAACTGTCACCAGCCAATTTTGTCGCCGGCAGGCAAGGTGGCTTCACCGCGAAGGATTGCGTTCGAAGCTCTTCGGGCTCTTTGGTGCACTTATGAAAAACGGCCTGTCTCTCTCCTTAGCGGAAGTTGAGGGAAGCATCTCAAAGTTATATTTTATTCCTACCCACATTTCAAAGTATTAAAAAACATATAACCTCTATCTGTGGAAAGCTACTCCAAATAATTACAATTTTACTATGAAATCTGAGAATACTGATTCATTATTATTATTGATGAGACAGTAATTATTTCAATACCTTTATTAAAGTACACCACAAAAAAATTGTAATCACACGCAGAAATTTTAAAGAAGGCATAAAGTAAATGCACTGAAAAGCGGGCTAAAATTATGAAAAACCGAACCACTCACATTTAAAATACAGAACTCCGTATTCCCAATTGCTTTGGGTATTGGGGACGAACATAGTCGAGTTTACTCGAAGCACTCTTCACCGCTGTGACCAAGACAGTATAGTTTCTTTGGCAGTTAGAGAACTCACCTGCCTTGCTCCTCAAGATAAAAATATCAAACAAATAAAATTCAGCACAAACTGAAATGTCGCGTACGTTGCCAACATATAAATATCTCCTTTAAAGCTGATTTGTTCCTACAAATCTTATGACTTATAAAAATTACAGTATTAAATATAATCTGGGGAAAATTGGTTTTGTATACACGCTGAAACACCCGCATGATGAGGAGAAACATTTCATTTCTGTTATCTAGATTGACAAACAGGATCTAAAGAAAACTGAAGGAATTTTATTGAATACAAAATAAACGTTAAAATGCGGAACATATAAACAGAAAGAATTTAATTATTAACAGTGTATTTCTTAGTTTCATAAAACTTTCTGGGTGGGTTTGCCGGTATAATTACATATTTTTATACTTTTTTTCTGACTGTTATTTTTAAACTACGAATAACAAAAATGCATAATTATTAGTGTCGAACACACGACGAATTGGTAGAGTAAGAGTTTTATTGTATTATGACAATGCAAAATAAGAACTTATTCATATTCTGAAATACCATTAAAGAAATTAAAAAGATGAAATTTAATTCTTCGGCCCCTTAAGTTAAGAAATATCCTACTAAGCACATTTCAAAATGAATCAACAATACCAGTAATATTCCATAGTATTAATTTTTTGCCAATTCAATAGTTTTATGTTTGTGCATTTCAACGTGTGCATTACGATTTTGTCATTTGATTAGGCGAAAAATATAAAAATATAAATTGTTTGTTTAATATTGTGTTATATTAAATATCTAAATGGTCATGAAATTTTGGTTCATAAAAATTGTGAGTATTTTGCTCTTCAACGCAATAACTATTGATTTACAGTGAATTATCTTGCTTCGGAACATCTTGTATTCTAAGCTCTTCGTAATGTTGTTAACATAAAATCAGAACATAAATACCCGATTATTTATTAAAGCGTTCTACAGTTTGATAAGATAGGTGAATTTAGGAAAATTAGTGGCAATATAACTGGTAGCTAAGAGCTTCCCGCCCCAGTAGTGCAATATTGTGAGGTATGTGTAAATCACAGCGGCGACTGTTACACGATGGCTTGGTGTTCGTGAGTTTCGTGACTACAGTATCGGGAGTGTTGTGTATACTGGGTACGACATTATCCTTTGGTCGTCCTCAAACTTCGTTCTATTTTTCTTGTGCTATTGTTACGTCTTTAATAAATTGCCTCGTCTTCCGGTCATCTATCATTTTCAGTGCGCCTTGCTCCTTTTTCCCGGTGCTTCGACGTACCCTTCCAACGCCAACTTTATTACACTGATCTATTATATTATTTTTTAGTTACATTTTCTTTGTAGTTTTAGTTATGATAACTTTATTGTATTATACGCCTCGTTGAACATCCCATTATTTTTCACATTTTCTATCACTATTATTATCATCTCCTAATCAAGCATCATTCGTGCCTGTGATAAGTTTCCACAGTCACCTTGAATGTACTGTCCGTACATCACGCATCACACATGTAGTTATTTTTTTGTAAATTCAAGATCATTTTTCCAAACAAAATAGAACATTAAAATCTGTCACCTGATAAAATTATTTCATTGTTCACCTTCAGAACATGCTATGTATTCTTGGTGCGTCTACACAAACGTTGTTATATTTGTTGGCCCTTCTATAGACATAAACCAAATTGGGTGTTAGGGCAGTTGACACTTCCGTGACTCGTGTTTTTAATGTTTCGCTGTTTTGGAGGAGAGGCACATGAATACATAAAGATTTAATTTCTTTTCAGGAGAAGATCAAATGAATCTTGCTACTACTAACATAAATAAGCTTTATTGTGGGTTACATTGATTATATTGTTAATGCGGACCATACGTTTATATTCAAGATGGTGGAATTATAAATTTTGTTTGTGTATTGTCATATGTAGAAAACTATCATACGCGTTTCAACGCCACATGGTACGCTGGCAGTACTTAGTGAAGCAGTGCGTTCAGTTTAAACAGATTCTTAGTAAATACGGAATAAAATACCTTCAATATTATCATAATAATAGTACAGCAAATGACCACAAAAATTTTGAAATCTTAAATGTGTAAATTGCTTATTTTAAATTGGTGGTGTTATTCGCTCTAATTCATGTTAATTTCTGTACTTGTGGAACTACTAAACTGAGTGATTCATATTTCGCTAACTAAATAAATATTTTATAACCTTTTTGGTTGGTTGTATTGAAAGAAACACCATAAAAATAAAGCTTCAAATCATTGTTCAATAACGTCTCATCCGAATATCAACACATTTCGTAAAGAATTATCAATAATGGAAACCTCGCCAAAATATAATTATTTTGTAAACACTTATTTTTCAATGCTGAAGTATTATATTCCAGCCGTCGGAAGCCAATATATGGTAATTATTTTAACTTAACTTCGTGTTGTGGAGTGCCTTCTGTGTTCACTAATTGATTTATTAATAGCTTCAACTTATACAAATGTAACACTGCAAAAACCTTGTAGAAATCCACTGCAATCAGACAGTTTAGTGCCTTTCGTTACACTTAAAATGAATTAAGAGAATAAAATTTCCCAAAGAAGCACACTTTCATCCGAAAAAAAGACCTTTATAAATGTTACATGGAAATCACAAAGGTTCAGCTCATATGATCTTCCCTGTGCAAAAATGTCTCGTCAGTACCGTTTCTGCTGCTACATAATCCCTAACATATGATCCTTTTATTATTCGATGCATTTCCAATTTCTTACACGCCATTCATTTTAAATACAGATATTACTAATGAATTCATCATATAAGTTTCCTGTTTACTCAATTTATCTGACATTTATTTTTATTTCTTTTGTCCCTTTTTATTTCGTTGGTGGGTATTATAGGCATGTCTTTGATAAAGGTAATACCTTTGAATTCCCTCAAAAATTCTATATAGGCCACTGAAAAAATATATATCCTGTAAACAGAGAGCTGTGACTGAACAAATATGATTGTCATAAAATAGTTTCAATCTTCGGACTTTACAGTTTAACGAATACTATAAATATGGACGGAAGCAAAGGGGTCATGGTTGGGGCCTTAAAAATAAAAACAAACGAATCTTTCGTAATTTTTCCCAAGAATATATCTGAAAGCAAGCAGTAGATAGCATTAAATCAATAACTTATATGTTATTATTTTTCTCGGTATGTTTTATCGGTTGTAATGCATACTTCTCGTCACAAAAAATGAACGATCTCGTCTAACTGAAAACATTTCTAAGCTTCTGTCGGGTATGTTCGGCAGACTGCCCCCTCCCAAGTCAAAGGTGCGTGCCGCGGAGTGGGCGTTGCTTACTGCTTCAGGGACACGTGGCTTTGGTGGAAAAAACATACAGCACACGAATAATAGTTCTAGGAGCTCAGTTGTGCCCGAATTTATTCCTACACATTATATGTTAAGCAGTTAATTTAAATAAGTGGTAAAAACCTTCGTAATTATGAACTAGCTTGTAACGGAACTGGTAAAGAAATAGTAAATAATAAATTTGAACAGATCACACTGAACCCCTGGAAAAAAAACTGCTTTGAAACCATCCATAATTGTAAATATGAAAGGAAGTGTTACGTTTTAAATACTCTTGCCAACACAGGCGAGATATTTGAAAACATAAAGTGATAACCACTAAAAACATTAAATAATATATTACATTAGAATAGCGTTTTCATAGAGACCATTATGAAATGTTTGGGATACAATTGGTTGTAGTCTAGACTTCACAGTTGAATGAATGCTCGCTCAACTACTGTATATTCAGTGCATATTTCTCTAGTTAGTGGCCACTATTATTCAAAAACATAGAGCACGGTATCCCAAATATCTTTCCTCGCAAGTTTCGTATTTACTTTGCACATTTCTGAGTAAGCCTTGTTAACTGTAACCCAATGCACAGCTAGATTAGGTCAGTACGTGTGTAAAGTTTAGCTTGCCGTCAAAATAATCCGCTTAGATTTCCTGTTCTATGTGATTATATTGCGGAAATTTGCCTAAACAATTTTGTACGTTCATATATTAAAAGCCTATATACATGCACCGTGATGATTACCCATCATGTCTTAACTAAATTTAGATTCCAGGAAATTTTTATTGATTATTAAAGTGTTATATGACGAAATTGCTACAGTATTATCTGCGGGAGTGATTACAGTCTCTTGAAAGATCTACTGCAATTTAAAAAGACTTAAAATGTTCGCCTTTAAAAACATAGTAATATAAATAGAATACATGCAGCGAGCTACTAGATATGTTTCGAAGGTAAGTATTCGCATTAAATAAATGTCATAATTATTACAGTAACCATTCGCATTAAAGTGAGCACTTCTTGATGCCTGCCGCATTTAATACATGGACGAATGCAGCAAATGTCAAAAATATTAATTATTAAGTCGTAACTCAGTTTTTATTTTCCATTGTACACGAACTGAAGTATAACTTAAATGGCTCGCTTTTTTCATGTGTGTGTTATAACACCATTATGAAAAGTGTAAAGCGCTCATTTTGGCGCGAAAAGCCTACAGTACCGTTACGTCTAGGCTGGAAAGTTTTAATTTGACGTGTTTTGTCACGATATGGTTTCTCACCGAACTGCCTCCATTGGCGATTCGTGCTAGTAATGGTAAGTAACCCAATTTGAAACACTTGGAGGTTGGCAGACGCCACACTGACCAGTTTCCTAACTTATTGGTGGATATAGGTGTAAGTGTGCTTTCTAGCAATTGGCCTCTCAATGTCCCACACCATGTTACGCGAACGCTAGCCACTGTGGCGTACACAACTACCATTTGTTTAATAATATGTCACATTGTGATCACAAACGTGATTCGCCAACATCATTCTATGTATATCTTTCTAAATCGCTGTCTGTCCCACAACTACAAAATAAGCAAAATATAACCCAATTTGAAACTTACGTTATTTTTAACTGTCTTACACACGAAACATTCACACATATAAACATTTACTAAATTAATATTTATTTAAAGAATTAACTTCTTTGCGGGGTAACGTATTGCAGTTTCTAAGTTTAAAGTCCTTATTGGTTGACCAAAAACCGAAAGTTTAACCGTCGAAAGACCGTATTCAGTGTCTTTAAGAAATAGTCAAAAAGATAGAGAATTGCATTTTCTTTCTAACATATCTACCAAGATCTGACGTGAAGTGGTTTACCAAACATTCACGTTCAATTACATTAAAAGCTTGTAACTTCCGGCACCATCATCAGATCAGCTCAGTGGTACCTTCACATTGTATTGTCATTGGAACTACACAGGTATGCGAAATTTCAGCTCAATTGGATAACGGGAAGTGGTTTAAAATCGACTTGCAATATTTCACCCGAACGTACAAACTAACAGGGCCAAATTAAATAAAAGCTTTTACGCAAAGGGATAAATGTCCCGTCGCCTTTTTTACTCAAAATTTGCCTTTCCCCACAAATTTGACTAAATTTCCCTATTAATTTCGCTTTTTTAGTAAAAGGTCCCTTTTTCTTCTAAAAATATTCCCGTTTTCCCCAGGCGGATCCCGCGGTGGGTGAGCGATTAGCACGCTCGCCTCCTACCAAGACAAACCGACTTCAATCCCCGGCCGGGTCACTGAATATTCGTAAGTGGAAATCGTGCAGAACGATACTGTTGGTTAGCGGGTATTCTCGGGGATCTCCCGTTTCCCCCGTCCCATCATTCCGGTGCCGCTCCATATTCACTTTAATCACTCCCATTTTCTCTCAATACCTCGCTGTTATGAGCCGCTCAAATCACTTCACTCACTCACCCAGGCGGATCGGTGACCCTGAGTCAGAGCAGGGAGCCGCATCAGTTACCCATGGTCAGGAATCGGCGTCCCAGGTGACCAAGATCAGACACCCTGGGGTCAGGAGAGCAGTATTAAGGACCTTTGTCCTTGAACGTTAACATTTGACCCAAAAATCCTATAAAGATAAAATAGACGAAATTAAAAAAAAAAAAAAAAACTAAGAAAATATAAGAAATATTATTTTAAAATTTTTTTTATTGTTTTACAATGTATTATAAAATTTATTTCAATATTATTAAAAAAAACTGTTCAAAATTGACTAAAAATATAATATTAAATATTTGATAAAAAATCGTTAAGAAATTTATAAAAATTGTTATAAAATGTTTATTTTAATTGGTTTAAAAAATGTATTTAGAAATAACCTTTCCAGAGGACACCCCTCACCCATACACATTCCACCATTTTGGTAGGTGTAAACGACGACCATCTTGCTAAGGGCCACCATCTTTGTAGGCGACCTCTATATTGGGAGGCGACCAGTATATTGGTAGGCATCACTTCCGCCATATTTGTTGCAGGGAACGGTGACCTCAACCCCATAACCTTGAATGATCTTGAAAACAATAACTCGAGAAAAAGTACATAAAAGTGAGCAAGCATAGTACATTACTAATCATTATCACAATATTAGATGCAGACGACCTTAAGCTTGACCACATGACACTGAATATCCATAAAAAACTGGAGAAAAATACAAAGAAGTCATCAAGTATAATAGATTATTGACTACCACTTCCATTTTGGATGCAGAATACCTTGACCTCATGATCTTGAATGACCTTGAAAACTAAAACTCGAGAAAAAATTACATAAATGTCAGCAAGCATAACACCTTACAGACTACAACCGCCATATTGGACACAGACTACCTCGACCTTGACCCATGAACTTGAATGACTTTGAAAACAAAAACTCTCTTATATACTACCTTTATGGTTACTTACAACTTCCTCGGAAAGCTGTGATTTCAAAACCTTTCTTTTGCAATTGTCACCTCGATAGTGTCCCACGCAGGGACTGGCACCGAAATTGAACTGGATATGAAAATTATGTATCCGGAATTAAATTACATTTTGATGTTGCAGAAAGGAAAAGTTAATAATCCGCTCGTGTAAGAATTAACTCTGAGAAATATTTCATTTCAGATCCCTTCGGCCTTGAATAGCAATTGCAACCACAGCTATATGTGGACACGGAACTGAACTAGAGTATACGAAAGGCATTCGACGGGACTAAATTCGTAAAGTAATATAATTTCGATTCCAGTCCGGATTTAAAATAGACAGTAATCTACCAAGAGTCCGAACTGAAATTAAATATTCTACGTGGCTATAATAAATGCGAAGACGAAAATTGATACAATTTCACAGAAAATCCCACTTTCCGGATTGTAATTAATAAAGTATTTTAATTTCGGTATAAGTCCCAACTGAAATTTTACAATAAGTTCCAAATTTTCCGAACTGAAAATAAATGTTCTATGGGGAAGTACTTAATATTAGCACTATATCTGAACTTATTTTACTGAAACTACTGCTTTACGAACTGTTATTCGCTAAGTGGCTTCATATAGGTTCTAGTCCGAACTAAAACTAGACTATGGCCTCCAAATTTCCGAATTGAAAATATATTTTCTATTAGTAAATAATTTTTACAAACCGAAAATTGAACTGATTTAAATGAAAATCCATCTTTCCGGGCTGTAATTCACAAGATGGATTCATTTCCGTTCGTGCACAGACTGAAACTAGACAATGGCCTAATATTCCGAACTGAAAAAAACATTTTCTATGTGGGCGTAGTTAAGAGAATAATGAAGATTGAATTCAGTGTACTTAAAAGCCTGCTTTCTGAACTGTATTTCACAAGGTGGCTTAATGTTAAGCTAAGGACCTTCCTAAATTATACAATAATCCCCTAACTTTAAACAGAAAAATAATAAATGGTGATTAAATATCTAGTATTTGTAATTTAATTATTAAACTGGTTTAGCCAGTTTTAGCAAAGGAGCTGGGCAATTTGGTTTGGTGCTGTGTCCGCCGCAATGGATGATGTCATGGTCGTCGTAATATGACGGCCATCGTACATGTCCTTGATGTTGGATTTTCGGCACCTTTTTTTTCGTTCGCCATTTTTTTTTCGTTCTCCATCTTGTTTTCTGTCGCAATTTTATTTCATATTTCCAGTGGCAATTTTGTATTTTTTTTTTATATTATCATGTTTACACGAGCTGTCATTATGGTGCTGTACTCGTCTGATTCACCAAATGTTTTTAGGTTCTCTAGAGTGTGCTGATACAGTTCATCTTCTTTTATAACTGCCAGTGTGTGCCAGTGATTTCCTCCATGTTTTTTCCTCGCATCGTCTACCAGAGTGTGCCACTTGTGGCTGACATGTTAGTTTCTCGTCTCATCCACTAGATGGCACTCATTGCTCAGTATATCGAAGGCGGGCTAAATAAAATTACACATTTCTGTAATTATGTAACTACTTATTTAAATTTGAAAACTTGAAGACTAAGTACATCGAGCAACATGTCTCCGAACCCATATTTTCAAGGCGAGTGTAAATATTACGTCACTACCATCGATTATGAACAAGTATGTTATATAAAATTTTAAGTTTTATATACCTTTTGAAACTTAAAGACATACTGTTAGTATATCGAGCGACATGTCTTCGAGCCCGTATTTTCTTTGGCGGAATCGAATATGATGTAGGAGTGTGTAAACACAGATGAACTTATTATAAATATCACGTGTTATATATTTCAATACTCATGTTTTCAAGTCTAAAGTTAACATGGCAATCAAAACTTTAATTATTGTAACATGTTCGTCTCCATTTATAATTTAGCCTGTTCAAGAAGAGAATATGCATTATATCCTAATTCCTCTGATAAGAATCGTAAGCATTGTTACCTGCCATTTTGGATTGATTGATGTAATTTCTACTTAATACATATCATTACACTACTTTTGACCTCTATCAAGGCAATATGGTCCAAGATGCCTTAGAGTTATTGCATGAATAGCTGTATGCCATTTTCAATTCACCGATGTTATATCTGCCAAATTTATGTATTAGGTGCAACTTGCAACCTCGAACAAAGAGATTTGGCCATTATGCCTGATGTATTCTGGTAGGCACAGTTGCCTGAAAATTTCAATATGGTGAATTTCAAGCTTCCATATCCATGTGTAGTATTCGTGATATCGAACAAGGCGATATATGTATATGGATTACTATTCCACAAGCCTTCATTATCCTTTGAATAAACCTGTTCCTGATGCCAGAATAGTTGACAACAGTGTCAGCTGCTTTGTTGATCGGTATGTCTTAACACTCATGCCTATTTATCTTATATATTTGTAAACATGCACTGGCATCTATTGAAAACGAAATCTGCAGTTAAACTGCATGTGATGGAGTAATGTTTCTAGGTCGGATACTACAAAGCCAGAGCCGCATACGTAGTTGTTCCCCCTCTCCCCAACAAACCCCGCACCCAAGTTCGAACAAGTGCCACAACGTCTGGCGCAGACAGTAGCTTGCTTTTTGAATGCTGACGCGGACCTGGTCGAGTGAGCATATAAATGTCTGCTCTGTAACTAGGCCAAATAATCGTGCGGTGTTGTCTCTTTTAGAAATATTTTCACGCCAAAATTTTAGAGATAATTTACCTGCATTATGTTCAGTTCATTGCACAGCAAAGCAATGTTTTCGGCTTTTTTTTTTTTTTAGTTTTATCAGTTACATTGTTTTTATTCCTGTTAATAAAATATTCTTTAAAGTGAATGCTTTTAGGCAGACATAGCCGTTAAAAATGGAGCGCTTATATTCATATACGTTAAAATATTTTGTTTTAGCTTGTTAGTACACATTTGCTGTTACGACGTCATTACGTATATAAGACACATAAACTATACTCTGAAAGTGAACATTACATATTCGTGGGGCCGGGGTGGTGTAGTAGTTAGACTCATCTCCTTCCACCATGGTAAACCTGGTTTGATACCAGGCGAGGTCACCTCCGTATTTTCGTATGTGGGAATCGTGCCAGTCGATGCCGCTGGTCCGTGGGTTTTCTCACTGAGCTCCCATCTACCCCACCCTTGCATTCCGGCGCTGCTCCATACTCATCTCGCTTTACCCTTAAGGGCTCCCTAGTGCACGGTGTTAATAGCCGCCCATATCTCTTCACGCTTTCTTTAAGCATTACGCCTACCAGGACGTATTTTGTCCAGAAGGGCGAGACGCTGAGGATGACCCAGGCACGCGCATCGCATGCGTCATCGTCTCTATGTGCAAGGTACTGAACAAGTGTGCAATCTTTTCTTCAGAAACGTACGTCTGAAAAAACTTTTATATTTGGGGCAGTTGCATTAAATGTTTGTAAAATTTACTGATTACCAAACAATAAAGTGAATATATCTTTATCTTCTAGTTCCTTGTCGTACATTTACATCGTAATCCTATATTCGTAAACTGAGCTTTTAACCGTGCACAAAAATGGTAATGCTGAATATCTGTTAACATTTGTATAGTTTCGTTTGGCGTGATCGGTGTGAATGTGCACTTAACAAGTCTTTAGTGTGAAATCATCCAACGGACACATTGTAAACTGATTTCAGTAACGAGTATAGATAACCATGCCGTTAGTATTTTGCGCCCATTGCAGCGCCCGTCCATGTCCAGTTCATTACAGAAGGACGAGGGAATTCAAGAGCCACGATGTCTGGCGCGAGCAGTAGTGCGAGCAGCAAGGAGTGGGAACCTCACACAGCCAGGCGGACAATGAAGCGGTTGAATGGGAGAAACCACCTGACTGCCTGTTCGTTTTGTCTCCGCAGTAGTCACGCCTTGTTAAAAAAATTATGTACTTAAACACATTCCCGCTTAAGAATTAAAATAGACTTCAATTTGTGTTCGTGCAAAAGTTTCTTTGGAAAGCAAAGTTAGGGTACATATATGTTTAAATTGTTTTCAATGATCTATTTATTCGTATAGATTAGATGAAGAAAAATATAGTTTAACTAAATGTAATACACTGCAAATTCATAATATTATTTCCAATGAGTTATTTGAAAAGGACAGATCTGGTGCAGGGGCTTGGGCTGAGGAACTGGCCACAAAACTTCGCAAAAACTCACAAAGCAATGCGCAAAAAATATGCTCAAGGCCGCATCCACCATCTTGGATCAGAACATCCTGCTCTGTCTATCCGGTCCGACATCTTAGAAGTCGTAATGACTAACGAAATGGCGGCACAGTCTATAAAAATTGTGTCCAATGCAGAATTTCCTGCCCTGTCAATCCGGCCCGCGATCTTTTAAGTCGCACTGTCTAACAAAATGCCGTCTAGCAAAAATCGTGACCAATGAAGAACTTCCTGCTCTGTTAATGTGGACCGCCATCTTGGAAGTGGTACTGTCTAGCAAAATGGCGTCTAGTAAAAATTCCAGCCAGTATATGGTTGCCGAAATTTCCGGTTCTAACAAGCAAGATGGCGGTGACCAGCACTAACTGGCAGCAACCAACAGCACCACTCACCAGCAAAATGGCGACTCCTGGTTATGGGACAGGGGGATTGGGGCTGTGGAGCCAAACGCCATTTTGAATGACGTCACGGTGCACGTAAAAGTACCAAACATCGGCCATTTTGTAAGCCATTCAAAAATGTCTGGATGCGTCCATCCTACCGAATCCTACTTCCTGCTCTAGAATTTCGACAGAACTTCCTGCTCTGAATATCTTGGTGGTCTATGCTAAACATCCTGATCTCTCAATCTGGTACGCCATAATGGAAGTGGTAGTGCCTAGGCCAAATGGCTGCCAATGCACTGCCCAGCAAAAAAAGGTGGACTTTTCGAACAGACTTGTGGAGGGGACAGAGTTACGGTCGTGTCCCTAGCCCGAAGCCACCCAGCACTGACCTGAATGCACTGTCTAGCAAAATGGCAGCCAATTCACTGTCTGGGATAAAATTGCATCCAAAGTGCTGTCTAGCAAAATGGCTGCCAATGCACTGTCTAGCAAAAATGGCGACACTGCCTAGCTAAAATGGTAGTTAATGAAGAATTTCCAAGCAAGTGATACGACGTATTAATCAAAATTTTATATTCTCAGCTAAAAGATGGCATTTATACACAACTAGATGCAAACTATTTACGACAGTGTACGCCATCTGATTGTGCCAACTGTGAAATGTATAAAAACTATATGTAGGGAAAATATTGCAAAACTGCAAGGCCAAGTCATTCCTCAACACAATCGTGTTCAGTTAAAGATAAACACTGTAGGCAATGAATTCTGTACAACAATGCAGTTGTATAGGCTAACAGCGTCAACTTTCAGGAATGTACGCAAACGAAAAAAACTTATCCTTTACGACAGTCTCTTTATTCCAAACAAATTTAGCAGCAACATATACTTGTGGAATTGTAGGAGACAACAAACTTTCGGTAATCAAGTGTTAAAAAAAAATCGATTAATAAATTTTCTAATTTGTCGTTAGTGAATGGGATTATAACCTTTGCCATGAAGTGGCAAAAAACGGAAACTGAAATTGAGCAATAAAAAATGCTATTAGGCTGACTTCGAGATCCTGGGTTACCTTCGAACTTTAGGCTGGAATTGCTGCGATTTTATCGTATTCTTGAATGCAGAGATATTTGTGGGAGGTATAGAACAGGACAACAAATAATTGGATGGAATATTACATCCCCTAATGCGTACATTTTAATACGAATATACAGTATATTGCCGGAAATTGTAGATGGTAAGATCCCTCCATAACTATGGATACAGAAATTAATTTCATTTCTGACGGTATAGCTATAGGTAAATAGTTAGATTTAAACCTACATTTGACAATCACCTATCACTTGGAACGAAATTCATATAAACTCATATTTAGGGAGTTTGTACGCAGTAAAATTTTGTGAAAGTGTTTCCGATATGTCGCCAGCATGAATTTGTAATTGTCGATTACTCAATACTCGTTTACTTTATGTACGTTCGTCCCATAAACTTTATGTTTACAATATGTAAAACAGTGAGCATTTTAATGGTGACGAATATATTATATTGACAGTTCGTGTAACTGCGTGATAGATTCTTTCAGATGTTAAATGTAGCTCTCAGTTTTGCATGCATTATGTCATGGTATATAAAGTAATAGTTTCATTACTTTTGGCTAATAGTGCAGTTAATATGAAACTGCAGAACAGTATTTGTGCTTATTACTGGTGCTCTTATTTGTTGTAGGTCTATTAAAAAATGTATATATATATATATATTTATTTATTTA
The DNA here is from genome assembly GCA_029891345.1 of Dryococelus australis. Lineage (NCBI taxonomy): Eukaryota > Metazoa > Arthropoda > Insecta > Phasmatodea > Phasmatidae > Dryococelus > Dryococelus australis. The sequence continues at coordinate 172,373,746 of CM056994.1, read as the reverse complement.
TTTATATATATATGCTCTAATTAAATCCCTTTTCTAACAAAGAATTGAGATTTTAATTTTAAGATTTTAAAGTTTGATTTTACAATGTCTGAAACGAAAAGTGTTTGCAATACTAATTTGCATTGTTTTTTCAGTGGTTCACATGAAAAATCTCTTCCAACTATATAGGGATTCAGAAAACTTAATAAATAACTTTCTTCAATGTAATTTTCCAAACTTAATAATAGTTTTTTTATTAACTGCTCTTTTCGTGGTCGTTGGAGTAGGATATTAGGTGGTTTAGTGGTTAGTGCACCAGCCAGTCCCACGGAATTGCATCTGAATTTCAAACACGCATGAACACGGTTCGAATACGGACTTGCGAGATCTGTGGTGCTTATTGTTGATGGCAGTGTATTTTTACAGGTCTGCATTTTAACACTATATAAGTTTTTCTTTAAGTGCTTCACTTGTTGTTCACAGATAAAAGTTACATTTTATCGGATTTATTCTAGAAAAAATTTTGTTTCGTTGTTACAATTTCAGTAACCATTGTTATTATTATTTCAGTGCCACATCTTACAAGTTGGCTTTTGCATGAAAAAAAAAAGTACTATTTTTCAGGGCACTGCATTTACTCACGCTACAAAAGACATAAGCAATGTTTACATGTATCTATAATTGATGAGTTTCTGTTGTTAATGCGATGTGTGATTATGGCTGTTAAACTTTAAAGCGCAGGGTGAAATAGAGACCATGATTACTCACAACAAAAGGTATTAATATTATTATTGAACTTCGTCATTGATTTTACATGTTCTCACATTACTAAATTTAACTGCACACTGAACTGAGATGAAAATAATTCAATGGCAGTGACATTCTTAGTAGACGATACACTTGGGTACTAGAGCAACAAGAGCAGGGGACGATTTTCAAGGTTCTAGCCCCCTCCACCCCTCCAGACCATCAGTCAACGCGGCAACTTCATACTACTAACACTCACTTCACAGCCGTGTCTCCTGCGGCAGTCGGCAGTAGCGAGCGGCAGATTCGCTACACCCGCGCTGCCTGGGCGTATTTAACAGGCGCTGAAGCCATACTGTTGTTATTTGGGGCTCCATTATTGTTACCACCAAAGTGGTACCACGACAGTAACTTCAGTGAATTTAACTGATGAATCTGTGAAAAATGCTAGATTTCCTTCACTTATTGATTCAGTGACATTTTCCACTGATTCTTAATTTTTTTTTCCACTGTTTACTCATTTATTTATTTTTCACTGGTGGATCAGTTAAAGAGCGTGTTTAAATGGCCGTTAAACAATGTGTATCAATCAAGTGAAATAACAACTAATAAAACCAATTCAAATTGTATCTAAAATATGTTTCCTCTTACAAAACATCGTTTTACGGGGTAATATGTGCATTCAGCCTTTCATACCATTATTGCGTCTTTCGTATCGTTTTAATGTAATCCTCACAGTGCTCTGTTTGAAGGTTTAAACTGTATATAATGGGGTGTAGAGAGTGCACTCATGTATACTATTCGTTTTAACTATCCTAATGGTACCAATTAAATTAAACCACATACGAAAAGTAAGGGTATGCAATTTGAATACGGTTGATTTCGATAAGAACAATAATACATATACATTGCTTTCATTGTTAACTTAACCTTGTAGTATAGATGGTAAGGTAACGGACTAAAAGCGAAATGTAAATGGTGTATGTGTTAAGTCCTGGCCTCCTCCAGTATTTTTTTCTTACTTATTTGAAATTACGGTAATTCGTGCAATATAAATAGTAAACTTTCGCAAGTGTGTTTATTTTACGGAATTCTTTGGCGAAATGCAACAAAAACTATATTCGCTACTGCAGTCAGCCGTCACTTTTTCATTCAGTAAAATTGTTTCATTCACTAATTCAATAAGCGAAATTGTTTCACTGAAAAAATCAGTGGATTTGCACTGAATCTAAAGGAGCCGTTTCCAATTTTTAGAGTAGTTGAAATTCACTGTGAATCGGTGGTTTTCCACTGATCCGAATTTAGAGTGTAGGGCTTGCCTCGAAATGAAGACTTGACAAAAAGATTTTATCAAGGCCGCATCATCCTTTTCAATTTCAGTTTCAGTTTAATGTCACTGCAAGGCTAATATGTATGCGGGAATATTTTATATACTCCAGGAACAAACAATTTTAATTGCACTTCACGTATATAAATGTAATATATCATACAGACATGCAGATATATTACCACCATAAGTATAACATTCGAAATTCGGCCTTTAATTGGCTACTCCGTTATGTATGTCAATATAATTGTATCTGTCCATATTTCTCTATATGAAAACTAGTTCTTCTGACGGAGCCATAAAACCCGAGACTACAACTCAACCGCTGCCATGTTTAACAGTGGTTTGTATAGCCTTGGTGTCAAGTTCGGTCTTGGGTTTCCTTTACTCGATATCAAAATGCAACCATCAATGTGAAAAATGTTAAACTTACTCTCATTCAAGAACAAAACAATTTTCCCAGAAGTTTTGATGCATCTCTACAAAACCTTTGCCAATGCTAACCTCATCTTTCGATTCATCTTACTTGTGTAGGGTTTCACTCTTGTTACCCTGGCTCTGTACCCTGTATTAAGAAGTTGTTTTGTTGTTCTTAGTGTTACATATTTTCCTAACTGTTCTTGCACATTCTCAGATAACGCAGAGTACTTAACTTTTGCAGCTTTCTTGATCATTCTTGATTATCACCATAGAGATTTCCCGCCAGACATCCTTCATTTACGTTTTCTCTTGTCTCTATTTTGTCACTAGGTGCAATTAAGATTTCATATTACTACAGTTTTCGGGGGTTCTCTATCTATATAAAAGTGTTTCCAGTGTCTGTGTAACGTGTATGTGAAATAAGTTTTCTTTTACAACATTTCGAAAATTTTGGCTAAATGCTTAGACAACTGCTGAGTAACTAGTATCCATTTGCTTCCTATTTGTAGAGAATTTGAAGGGAAATCCAACGTATTAGTCGATCATTTAAATCGAATTAATGGTTTTTGAGATATAAGTGTTCAAAATTACATAGCGAATAAAGTCAAAGTGAATGAATTCACTTGATGTGTTAGCCAGATTTTGTGGGCGGCTTAGTATTGGTCGGTTTATTAAAGCTTTCGTTTCTCTAAATCACTTGGTTACCCGACTTTGTACAACAATGATTGCAATTTCAGGGTATTATTTGTTTTTGCAACACAATGAAACAATGGTTTGTCTCGTTTCCCCAGTAATTTATTTTTCTTTGCAGCCTTTTATCGTTCTGTAGCCAACTAACCAAATCATACAACATGTTTGAAGTGCATTATACAGCTTTAGGCGGCAGAGAATATCAGTGAGTTAGCCTGCCAGTTATTTCTCTATTCAAAACAAAAAAAAAAAAATTAAATTATAATTCAATAAGTATTGTTAGCATAATTTTCACATCGAATTTGCTGTGCACGTTATCACACTTCTAAATGAAAACAAATAATATCCATCGATACTAAATACTTGCAATGGTAAATGTGTTATATATATATATATATATATATATATATATATTCAATAAGCATATATAGCACGTCTACACCATGTATGTTCTACATGTAAGAACGCTGCTGAATAAATGGGAACATTTAAATCGCCTGGTAAACATAGTTTTTTCGATTTTGTAAACTCAGTGCTTATAAAACAAATATGGTCGCCGGCTTGCAAAAATAATCGGCGGGTTACGACCATGGTACCTTTCAAGGTTAAGAATATTCAAAACAGCCGTTGTAGTTGAGTTTAGAGATTTCGGCGGCTCTTAACATCGAGGTCTTGAGATTCGATGGGGGTGAAATTAGCAGCGTCGGAATGCAAGGGCGAGAGACACAGGAGATCCCCAAGAAAACCCATCGGCACGATTCCCTCAACCGAAAATTCGAAGTGACCCTGCCGGGGATTCAATCCGGTTCGCCTAGGTGGGAAGCTATAATACTAACCGCTCAGCTATCGCGGTCCCCATCGCCATTGTATAGAGGAATTAAGCGAACGTGAAACGTAGTCTATTAGATCCACGATCAAAATCCTTAATCGTGCACCAGAACTAACTGTATATTCTTAAGATTCTGTCAATATTATTTGGCCTTTGATATTCAGATTAAAGATGTAAGAATGGAAGAAAAAAAGAAGTACGAAATACAGTTCTAGGTAGCGTTCTGAAGCGTTTCCTCTTTACTGAAATGGAAATGAAAAATTAAATGCTAGTAGAAGCCAAATAGGGAGTCTGGCGCATGGCAATGGGGGGTTGGATTCAGATTTTCCGGACCGCCATATTGTTACGTCACCCGTCCGCCATCTTTTCTTCATTTTTCCCACAAAATTTCCCCTTTTCCCCTCAAAATCGACCAAAACACCCTAAATTTTTTCTTTTTTTCCTAAAAATTTTGCTCCTTTTTCCCTAAATTTTTTTCCTTTTTTCCATAGCCGGCAAAAGGGATTAGTGACCCCAGGGTCAGGGATCAGCAACCCAGGTGCCAGGGATCATTGACGTAGGTTCAGAAAGGAGACAGGAATCAGTGACCCAGGGGTAATGAGAACAGAACCTATGACCTTTGACTTTTGACATAAAAAAATCCAAATATTTCTAAAAATTCCACAGAAATAAATTCACAAAAATTGCAAAAAAATATATAAAAAATATAAAAAATTATTATTAAAACTTAATTTACGAAATAATTAAAAAAAACTTACATTTATCAGAGGTCACCCCTAGCTCATGCCCAATGCACCATCTTGATAGGCGGCCACCATTTTGGTAGACGATCACCACCTTAGTATACATCATCCATCTGCCATACTGTAAGTCAATAGCCATGATCTTTACCCCATGGCCTTGAATGACCTAAAAAACCAAAACTCTAGAGAAAATGCATAAAAGTCAGCAAGCATAATACATTGCAGACTACTACCACCATGTTAAATGCAGACTACCTCAACCTTAACCCCATTACCTTGAATAACTGTGAAAATAAAAAAAAATTAGAAAAAATATATAAAAGTCAGCAAGCATAATGCGTAACAGACTACTACCGCTGTATTAGATGAAGACTACATCAACCTTAACCCAATGACCTTGAAATACTTTGAAAATAAAAATGTTGTGAGAAATTCATAAAAGTCAGCAAGCATAATATATTTTAGAGAACTACTGTCATGTTAGATGCAGACTATAGTAACCTTGACCCCATGACCTTGAATTCCCAAAAAAAATTCAAAAAGTCCCCAAAAATTATTATTAAAAATTGCTAATAAAAAATTATATAAAAATTAACTATAATCTAAAAAAAAAATTTCTGAATGTACCCCCAGCGCCACCATTAGTTACATTCGTTTCATCCTTATCAGACGACTGACTCCCTCGCCTCCACTCCCCTCACATATACTCATTCTGTCATTTTGATTTTTTGTTATTCATATGTTTACATGGTACTGGAGATTGACTCTCCCCTTCGCTCGACTGCCATCTTTGTTTATGTTACTGTCTCTCTCACATTCGTTCGACTACCATATTTGATTATTTTTTCGTATATCATTTGTTTATAAGTTACTGGAGGCTGTCATATTGGGAGGCAACCATATTGCTAAGTACAGTCCTCTATGTTTTTATTGTCATTTGTTTTATAGTTTATGTCTCACCTTCATATTAGCCATATTAGATTCTATATGTTTACATCACCTATGTATGACCAGGTGACAGCCATATTAGAGTATGTGTTTAAAGTATAGGTTGCACTAATTAGTCACATTCACTCTATCAGTTGGTCACTTTAGTTCACTTCCCTCCACATTGGATGCTATTCTCAACACATATACAGTATCGATTATGCCTACTGCTATCTGCCTGTACCGAATGGTGACATTGACCATTCCTGCAAAGACACTAAACTACCAGATTTATTTGTATACTTTTTTATTCTTAAATACAAGTAGTTTTTTATTTAAAATATTTTTATAAAAGGGGGGGGGGGGGTTTATAAAAAATAAAATACATCATATTTAATAAATATATTTCTATATACAAAATTTTATGTACAAACATTTTTTGCGATTATATCTTCAAAGGCAAGAGGAGGTAATCACATTATTTCGTAAGACGTTGGTATGCACTCGTTCTTAGCTCCAGATTATTTACCGAATCGAGTGTCAAGCCCGAAATCTGGTATGGATTTGATTTTAGTTTTAAATTTACATGGTAAAAAACAAGCAAACGTATATTCAAAAGTTTTTATTTTACTTCTCATTCATAGCATATAAACAAGAGACGATAAACCTTTTTTTTTTTGTACTAGGAGAAAGAAATGGCATGTTAATTTTAATTTACCTACTCAACATTTTTCCCACAAATCAAAATTAGCATGAACTTACAATGTTTTACTGCTTAATACTACTCATTTGCAAGGTACCATATTTTTAACTAGTTACAAAAAATTCTGGGGCTCACAGCTTTAGTGAATATGTCAGCCAACTGGCTGTCAGTAGGACAATATTTTAAACTGAAATTTTCCTGAGTTTCTTTTTCACTCAGAAACTTGAACTTTATGTCTACGTGTTTAGACTTTTTGGTCATACTGTAATTTTTTATCAACTGAATTGTACTCTGGTTGCCAATGTTGAGGTTTACTAGAATAAATTTACCTGTGAGTTCCTTATACAGAGATTTCAAGAATTTCAAGAACAAGCACGTCCTTAACACACTCACTGGTGGCGATGAATTCGCTTTATGCAGTACTGAGTGATATGATTGGCTGTTTTCTTGCAGACCAGGCAGCAGGACTCCATGTATAGGATGACATAACCTGATGTACTTCTACATGATGTCTCATCACAAGCATAATCTGCTTCACTTGAAGCATCAATCAGCGAACTATTGAGATCTGTCAAATATTTAAGTCATAGTTTTCTCGTTCCCTGAATATACCTGAATATCCATTTCGATTTTTTTACATCATGTACAGTTGGGTTATCCACTTTTATTGATGCCATGTTGACTGCATATTTTATATCTGGTATAGACCTATTTGACAGGTACAACGGGCTACCAACAGCCTCCCTATATGGAAAATTTACACCTTCCATTTCATTACAGTCGTCAGAGTTGTCAATACGTAAAACTCCAGGAGTTACTGCGGGTTTTTGCAGTCCAAATTGTATGTTTTAACAACTGATCTACATGATTCTTGATGAATGTTGATGAAGCCCCTTGCATTTGAGTTTCAAGGCCCACAAAGTTTTTAGGGTTGTAAGTAATTTTAACCTCAATGTCAGTTTGAAATTTTATCATGAACTCATCAATTTTGTCGTTCTCATTTGAAATCACAAGACCGTCATCTACCAAGACTGTTAGAATTAAATTACCTTCATCATCCACGAAGACCGAATTCTCTATTATGAGTTGATACAAACCATGTGCCTTGAGAAAGTCAACAAATCTTTTATTCCAAGCACGAGGGACTTGTTTCAGACCATAAAGAGATTTATTCAGTTTAACGACAGAGCCCTGTTCAACTTCAAAACCTTCAGGTACGAGCATGAAAATAACTTGTTCTAAATTAACATACAGAAAGGCAGTTTTATGTCAAATTTCTTTAGGGACATGTTTTCCATTTTAGCGTGGGGGATGAGGAATCTCAGGGTATTCAATGACACCACAGAGCTGAATGTTTCACTATAATCAAGTCCTGCTTTCTATTCACAACCACGTGCGATGAGTCTAGCTTTATGTCTGTTGTTATCTTTTACCTTAAATACCCATCTACTAAAGAGTAACTTCTGACTTCTTGGGATTTCTTAGCCATCAACAAACTGAAAAACACAATTCTTCTTGAGTAAGGACTTTTTTTCTCTATGGCTTTCAACCATTTATCCTTATCTTCACCGGAAACAGCTTCTTTGTAGGACAGCATTACATATTCTGGTTAATATTGGGTTTTTTTATTAGTTCTTTTCTGCCCTGGTGGTTGTAGTTTTCAATTTCAGTAGCTCTTTCAGGTAGATAGTCTAGCATTTCTGATGTTTTTGCTTTTTCTTGGTCTGAGGCAAGAACATGGTAGGGTTCATCAACTACATTGTCTTGAAACTCAGTTGTGTTTCTTCTCACTTCCATATTGTCCGCTAGTCTTAGTGATGTTTAGTCAGAATCCACAAGTGATACTATCTGCAATTATTTCTTGTGATTAATTGTTTGTTGGAGGAACCTCATTTGATTACACAAATGTTACATCTCCTGAGAGTTTAATTTCCCTCTTTTTTGAGTTCCATAGTCTGTAGCCATTTGTTGCGTAACCAACCATGATAAGTTTGTCACATCTCTTGTCTAGTTATCCTAGCTTCTACAAATTTTGCATATGCCAGAGACCCAAATAATTTTTCATCGGACAGATCCAGTCTTTTTCCATACCACAGTTCGGCAGGAGTTGTGTCGTCTGTAGCAGATGGGCTTCTGTTCAGCAGGTATGTTGTGCGTAAAGCCTCTCCCCACAACTCTTTTTCTAGCCCAGAGTCGAAAAGGAGTGCTTTCGTTTTCTCTATTAGCATCATGTTCAGTCTCTCTGCTCGTCCATTTAGCTGAGGAGTTGCTGCAGGGGCATAGTGTATATTTATTCCCCTTTCTCGACACCAATCGGTGAGCTCGTTGGATACATATTCACCTCCCATGTCACAACAAATTTGTATACATGCGAGTTCCATTTTGATTCGGCCTCAACAATGTAATTTTGAGCAGCATAACTAATATCTGATTTGTTTTTAGTGAGACAAATCACAGAAAAATGTGTGTAGTCGTCCAAGAAGGTCTCAAAATACCTGAAACCATCCCACGTTCTGTCGAATGGCCCACGCACATCAGTGTATATTAATTCTAGCCGTTTTGCTGGTTGCTCTTTCTCTCTCTTGCTTTTCCAAAATGTTTTCAGGTCTGCTTTGATGTAAGGCAGGTTTCGCATTGGATCTCACTCATACAGAATTTAAACTTTTCAAGTCCAGATGATAAATTAGCCAGTTTTTCATACTGTAAACATTCAAATGACCCATTCTTCTATGCCACTTCTTTGTTTGCTCTCAGGAAAAAAACATTATTTCACTGCAGTTTAAATTTATATTATAGAGTCCAGCATTGTCCTTCTCACCCGTGATTTAAGTTCTACCCTTCAAAATTTCTACACGGTTGTATGTAACATTGACAACACCTCCATTTTGTGTAGTTTTTTGTACCAATATTAGATTTCTTGTTAAACCTGGAACATACAGCATATTTTTCAGTATACATTCTTGGTACTCTATATCCCCTTTGAGCTCGGCACACATGTATTCATTTTTATAAGAAGTTATAAATTCAGACTCTATACCTGTGGCATTGGTCAAATAATCACTGTTGTTGATCATGTTGATCAACCTGAATCTAATACACAAGATCCTTTGGGATTTCCACCCATTGACTCTTGAAGAAATGCAACCTTATCCCTGTTACTTGTAGTAGACTTGTTGTTTCGATCCCTACATTAGCCGTTATGTTCAGTATAGTTATAATTTTTGCAGATTTTTCAACCTAACTGTTTTTCATGCAGTTCCGGGAAATGTGGCCCCTTTTGTTACACTTAAAACAAACAATATTTTTGTTTCGAGTTTCGAATGCTACATTATCATGTGTGCTACTGGTCTGACCTCTCTCTTCTTCTGCTAACAATCTGTCAGTTAGATTAGTCAGTGTCCTGTCACTGTTAGGGGTCGATTCCCAGGCAGTTAAAAAATTTCTAAATCTGTCTGGCAATGGTGACAAGATTTTACCCATCATTGTTTCATTGTCAACTGTGTGGCCTATACTTTTTAGTTTCATTAAAATATTTTGTAAATCAGAAAGACCATATTCAACTTTGTCAATATTGTAGTTGAAGAAATTCTGCAGCAATGAACTTTTGTTGTGACTGCTATCTCTCTCATGAATGGAACACAGGTTGTCAAACATACCCTTTGCAGAATCACAAGACATAATAAATTGAATATTACCTTTGTCTATGGTTTTTACGATGTATCTCTGGGCTTTGGTGTCTTTATTTCCTCAATTCATATCTAGTTCATCTTTCCTAAACTCGGTGCTAACAACATTATACAAATCCGCTGCTTTCAACAACACAACTATTTGAGACTTCCAAATACTGAAATTAGAATGAACTTTCAGTTTTTCCATATGGGCAAAATCATCTGATGCCACAGCAATTTCATTCCTTCGTTTATGTTCACGCGAATACGCGAATGCGAGATACTTCACTGATATTCTTCTTGTAGTATGTATTACACCAGAAGTCTCTAGGCCCATAACCTGTTATGATTGTGATTTTAGTTTTATGTTTACATGGTCAAAAACGAGCAAACATACATAACAAGTTTTTATTTTACTTCTCATTCATAGTGCATAAACTACAGATACTATAACAAATCATTTTATTTTCATACAGAGATAGATTGGGAGGTGGGGGGGGGGGGCTACACAATGTATTGCCATAGCTCCTTCAGTGGCTCTCCTAATCGCGACTTCGTCGCAATTGGCCATTATGGGCATGTCACAGGTATTGGTCGCTTAAACGAAACCATCATCATTTCTTCTTTCTCGCAACATACCTTTTTTATATTATCTTCTACGCTCTTTTCGATGTCGTATACATTATACAGAGGTATATTAGAAGCCCCTTGTCCTTTGGTTCCGGTTTTGTATAGTTGCATTCTAACCATGTATTATATTTTAGAGGCGCATGTTTTTTAATCTCTTCTGTAAGTTGGTTTATTAAATTTAGTTTCATACTTGTCAGGAACGAGCAAACAACTTTCGACGAAACTGTCAGATTCGAAGAAATGTAATATTTCAACATGCCTCTGAATGCAGATTGCTTAAAAATTAATTAATTGGCATTAGGTTTGCCTAGAACCTGAGCAGGTTCCCGGACACAAGTTTTACACTGTCTGGCATGTTTGTTACATGATTCATAACAATGTTTTCTCTGATGGTCATGTATTTCAAGTCGAACAGTGTCTGGAACATCTTTTACTCCATAACACATTAACTTACATCCGCGTTTGTGACACCTAATAGTCAAATAAGACAGTTGTGTCTTCTTAGTACATTTACCACTCTTATTGTGCCTAAGCGCATGACAGCTTTTACAGTACGTCATACCACAGTAGCGACACGATCGATTTGATATCGACAGCGAATTGTCCGTACCATCTACATGCACATCCTTACTTACTGCACAAGGTAGCGATGACATGTTTACATCATCATTGCAGAAAGCCATATTTGTAAGTCCATCACAGGTTTGTGGCGGTGACAATATGTAGTTTTGTTATCCTGAAGGAGGAACAAGTCCTTTATATATTTTAGAATGTTGGGCTAATTTTTCAGTACAAGCAAACAGACGAAGGTTCTTCTCACACTTATACGCCATGAGGAGCCCGTTCATCTTACATTGATGCTTTTTGTGTCTAACATTTGCAATTCGTAAAGGATTCATCACAGTACATTCATTGAAGTCTTGACACTGTCAGCTTGGATCGTGATGCCGATGGCTGAACTGCTGTAGGCGGCCCACGCGAAGAAGTTGCTGGTGCTGTCGGCGTCATGCCTGAGGAAGTCGATGGCCCTACAGGTACCACTCCTGAAGAAGCCAATGGCACTGATGTAGCTACCATTATCACTGGAGTACCCTAAGACACAGCACATGCAAAATAAGACTTTGATGCGAAGAGGCACAAGCTAGCCATGACGATCCATATTTCACAGGAACTGCTGTCAAACTAAGATTCTCAGCTGGCCTCAAAAATAAAGATGGCGAAATGAGTATATGTGAGGGGAGCGGAGGCGAGGGATTCAGTCGTCTGCTGGGTATGAAACGAATGTAACTAATGGTGGTGCCGGGGAGACCTTCGGAAATGAAAGTTTTTTTAAATTTTTTATGATTTTTAAATAATTTTTAGTAATTAATTTATAATAATCCCCTTTGGGAACTTTTTGGATTTTTTTTAATCTTTAGAATTGTTTACTTTGTTTCATTTCCAAGGTCAAGCAAGGTCATGGGGTCAAAGTATTATGCTTGCTGACTTTGGTGTTTTTTTCAAGTTTTTAATTTTCAAGATCACTGAAGGTCATTGGGTTAAGACTTATTAATACTGCATCTAACATGGCAGTAGTAGTCTGTAATGTATTATGCTTACTGACTTTTAAGTATTTTTTCTATGGTTTTTTATTTTCAAGGTCATGGGGTTAAGGTTGAGGTAGTCTTCATCTAACATGGTTGTAGGCTGTTCACGGTAAAGTGAACCTTTTTGAGACCCTAGTTACTTTTTCATATAGGCTTTTTTTTACTCTTCCACCACTCATTGATATAAATATTGCAATGTAAGTAATAAAAACAAATTACATGTTTCACCATATTTTTGATTTAAGGTCTAAGGGTACAATAAAATATATTTATTAACTATTTTTTCCAAATGAGAGGGATTCAAAAAGTGCTCACTTTACCATGAATTGCATATATTAGTCTGTAATATAATGCTTGCTGACTTTTAAGCATTTTTTCTCTAGTTTTGGTTGTTGAGGTCATTCAAGGCCATGGGGTCAAGATCATGGCCATTGACTTTCAATATGGCAAATGGATGATATATACCAAGTTGGTGATCGCCTACCAAGATTGTGTGACCTCTGGTAAATTTAAGTATTTTGGAAATACTTTTTAAAATAAATTTTAATTATAATTTTTGATAATAATTTTATTTTGCGATTTTTGTGAATAATTTAGGAATTTTTTTGAATAATTTGAATTTGTTGGGTGAAAGGTCAGAGGTCATATGTTCTGCTCTCCTGACCCCTGGGTCACTGATACCTGTGTCCTATCTGGCCCTGGGTCACTGATCCCTGTCTCCTTTCTGGCCCTGGATAACTGATCCCTGGCACCTGGGTCGCTGATACATGACCCTGGGGTCACTAATCCCTCTTGCCTGCTCCGGGAAAAAGGTAAATTTTGAGTGAAAAAAGGGAAATCTTTTATGGAAAATTTTTTAGGAGATTTTGGTCGATTTTGAGGGAAAAAGGGAAATTTTGAGGATAAAAAGGAAAAAATGGCGGACGGGTGGTGTAACAATATGGCGCCCGGGCGTATCCGAGTCCGACTCCCCAATTCCTTGCGCCAGACTCCCTATTTACCTACTTCTAACGCTAGTTTAATTCAAAGCAGGTATTAAACATATATTGGTATTTTCCACATCGAATTATAAATGCTTTACTAGAATGACATAAAGAAGTACGAGATATAGCTAAGGATAACTGCGTAAAATTATAGACCAATGCCTTGAATAATATTCGCAGGAAGAATGTTTGCAAAATTATAATAGAATCTAGACTACTGTGCGCGGTTCGAGACCAACATCCCGCTTAACCCATATTTATGTGTATCAAGTCAGCACCAAGTGATTCGTTGGTCACTATAATCAACAGGTACTGTCGTATTTCTCCTCCTGGTAAGAATGAGCATTGCAAGATCCAATAATCCCGCAATGTAAATAAATTAGCTGAAGTTCAAGTTCCCAGTGTTATTGTTCTTTTCCTTTGTTGAGCTAAAGGGCGGAACTCGCCAATTCGTACGAGTCAACCCGGCTTGAAAAGATGGAACGAACAAGGGAGTAACGTGTGTAGTCCGTAGCGTATTTCGACAGACTGGGTAAAGAGAACCTCAACGCATTCGCGGCCGGTCGTTCAACGGAGGCGCATTCTACTGTTTGCTGGCTCTGTCGCCACAACGCGCGCGCGTGCACACAACCGCGCGCACGTTCCCAACTTGCGACAGCTCACAGCACATATACTCATCTCTCATTTATGGCACCTTTCACAGAATGAAGTTATCATATACACGTGTGCTTTAAAGCTCTGGAAGTATTGCTATTGCCTGAAATAAAAACAAATATGTACGTTAAAATATATATGATGACAGTGAGCTAAATGCACAGGTTACAGCTGTAACTGCAAAATTTATACACATGTATTATTTCTCTTTCAAGCACATTAAAGTACTAAACTGAATCATTAAATACGATTATTGAAGTGATTACTAATATGTGTGCAAACTGCAGTGAAACGAAATGTTTGTTAACCACAGTGGAAACATTTTTATACGCTAAAAAATTCCTTACACAGTTTTCTGTATAACATATCAAACCATTTCTTTGAGGCTGTTTTGTTAAGAGGAACACAATGTAGTTTTAATTCAAAGAGACGGATACAGAAACACACGTTTGCTGTTAATAAATGTTTTCTTTCTACTTTCTTTTGGTAATATTATATTTCTTTGAGGTTCCCAGTAAATAAATTTTACTTTCTACCAAAGTAAACAGTTATAAGGTTATCTGACGTACATTTCAGTTTTCAATACGTAGCTGTTGTCCCGACGCAAATAATCATAAACCAATAAATATATTCTACAATTACGAAACTACAGCTGAGCTAATTTATAGTACTCACGCTGACGTTAAATGTCATTTTGAAGTTCGGTGATTTTCCACGCCACTAATTTCAATGTTATCGAAAATGTGGCATTGTATCCTGGTCTATGTTACTACCTACAATAACAATACTTTGAGCACAAGTTGTAATGCACGCCGACATGAAATTAGTCATTGATTGTTCAGGGCTGCATGCAGTACATTCCACTGCGATAACAGCGATCCTGTGTTAACCCGCAGTGATAACCTGTATAGACATAACAAGAAGTGTAAACGCAATGTTTTTCGTTCATAGGGAATCAAGTGAAAGTTTTGCGGCAGGACATTCGCTAACCGCACCAGTGTATAATGTCATGAAGCTAGTAATTGTCCCTTCTACAAGGCTTACATATGTGATAACTGCTAGGTGGTATATGTGAATAAATGTGTCTTGAATGCTCACATCAGGAATTGTTCTGTAAAAACCGTCATCATAAATGTTTTGCTCAAATGAAGAATATGTTCAGCATGTATAAAATATTAGAATATATTCTTAAGTCACATCTGCAAAAGAATAAATTGCATTAATTATTTATATGTAATTCATTTAATGTAAGCATAACTAGTCAAAAATACCAGATTTTGTCTAAGTGTGAGGGAGAATTACAATTTTTGTACTGAGTCAGGTCTCGAACTCAGCTCCCTGCCGACGGCTGTTTGAGCACTACATACAGATGCACTCGCCATCTTCGTTTCTCCAGGCGACGCTACAGTGCACGACTATCTTCTGCTAGGGTCGCGGTGGTCTTCGACCATCTTCGTTACTCCTGTCAGAGGGGATGCCAAACAAACTAGCGTTACCGACGACGGTCGCTAGCGGCACTCGTGTGGACACTCATGACCGATTTCCGACGTACAGCATGCAGGACACTCACCCATCCATACATACCATACTTGGTGCGAGTAGCTCAAAGAAAAATGACATATGCATGAGGTTTCGATCCAACTGCCAATGAGGACTGCAGCTGTATGGTTCCGGTAGCACAGAGGGTCTGCAGCAGTATGGCTCGCATGTGAGGGCTAAAGGTCGCAATAAACAGCATCTAGGTAACACATGGGTTAAGGTAACCTCGCACAACATATAAAACCATCCCGTACATGAAAATATTAAGTCGCATTAAGGTCCATCATAGTCACCCATAATGACCGAGGAGCAGTGCAATCACGAAACATGTGAGGACATCGGCAACAGCCATTGCTGCCACTGCTAAAGCAGTTACAGTGACTCCTACTACCAGGACGATATCAATAAGTGCAGGAATACACCATACCGATATATTTGTAAGACCACCAGGAGAAAATCTACCAGTGCGAGATCACATTGGTGTCTAGTTGTGCCACTGCACCAAGGGCTCCCAGGGACAGAACTGTGAGCTCAACGTTGATGATTGTCAGCAGAACCCATGTCAGAACGATGGCACCTGCCACGAAATCGTCAGCTGCTCTTGTCCCACAGGTACACCTCTCTCGGATGTCTCTGTCCTTCATGAGTTCCTAAGGGGAATGAATAATAAATCAACCTGTTGTTTGTGATACACATCTCATCTGCTGAATGCTCCTTCCAACGAGATTTACCCCCACTCACAATGCGCGAGGAGGAGTTGTGTCACAATGGAACATGTGAGGACATCGACAACAGCCACCACTGCCACTACTAATGATTGAGGAGGAGTTGTGCAACAATGGAACATGCGAGGAAATCGACACCATCATACGACTTTAACCTTGACATGACCCTGGATGACATCATAACACCTTCACCTTGATTTTCGACCACAATCTCGACCAAAATTTGCTGCTTAAACAAAAACGAATCACAATTTTGTAAAAACTTTTTTAAAAACCGCTGAAATAATCGCAATATTTTCAGACAATTTTACCGCTTAAAATAATAAAAATTATAAGATCTTGGTGGCTGAATATGACCTCGGCTGGTCTACGAAACTGGAACCCTGATACAGCTCTCTCCATCCCTCGGCTATTGTTCTGTGCCATCCCTTCGAATTGCCTGTGCTGCTGGTAGACCATCTCGGTTGCCTTACAGTTTCTCACGATGTTAGTTGATCGCGCAATGATGGTCGGGTCGGATGTGTTCCGCTGCTAGTGTCTAGAGTGATGGCTGTACTCTTAATGTGATGGCTTCGTTTCAGTCGATTTGGCAGGTCGTTCTGTTGTACTGGCCAGAGCGGTCTGATCTTGTCTACCATCGTTTATCACACACATTATACAGAACCCTGCGCTTGTGTGATTGTGCTGGTTGATGTGTACTTATCACTATTTTTCTTTACATTGTGTTTTTTATACTTTTTCCATCGGTGTGTAGCAGTGTTTCCCTATCGTACCTTCATGTTGTCTGTCGAATGTGTCATTGGCTCAGACGGGTTACAGAATGAGTATGAGAAAACCTCGCCGGTTCGTGATGACAAGATTATTGTCTGGTGATGCGTAGGCCCATACGAGTATTTCTTCTTCCCACTGCGCACTGGCTGTAGAGTGTGTCCTTAGCTTAGGCGAGTCCAGCAGGAGTACAGCAAACGTCACTGGTTCGCGATGATACGTTTTTTTTCTGGTGAGTGTATAGGCTCATATGAGTATTTACTTTATTTCTGCTCGTACTCGCACAACATCTGTCGTGTGCGTAGTCCGATGCGTGTATATGTGTTATTTCATCTCCTAACACTTAAATGGTGATCGTGTGATCATAGCATTGGAATGGTAACCCAAAGTATCCGGAACGATCCCGCATGCCTCCTGCATAATTTTAGTTCCCTTACAACTATCATTAACTACTAACATGAACTATGCTCCCCAATGCTAGTATACCACTGCTGGCGATGGGTGAACATGCCAACACAACATGGTCGCGATTCGTAAGGTAGCCGTTTACTGTTCTGTTGTACCGATCAGGATGGTCTGGTATTGTCTAGCATCGTTTAACCTACACACACACTCCCACACACACATAATACAGCACCCCGATGCTTGTATACTATGTGGTCGTCCTGATTGGCAAGTACTTATAAGTTATTTTAATTTACATCGTGTTTTTATATCTATTTTCATCAGTGTATAATAGCTATGTTGTCCTTGTCGTTCCCTCACTTTACAATATAATGTTTTTCGTCTAGCATAATGTGCAATGCTTGATGCTCGTTCAACGTGCATTTATTGGTAAATATTTTTTATATCTGTTCGTCTCGGCATGTAGCAGTGTCGTCTCTCCTAGTGATGGTTTAGTTTCAGTTGGTTCATAAGGAGGGTGTTCTGTTGTGCTGACCAGGGCGGCCTGGTTGTATTTAGCATTGTTTAACACACACAGCATACAACACCCTATACTTGTAGGATTGCACTGGTTGGCCAGTACTTGAATTTCTCTCATAATGGAAAAGAACATGTGTTACTCGACTGGTCTACAAACCATGGAGCACCCCCCCCCCCCCCACCGCCATCAAGCCCCTTCCTGACATGTCACGCTCACTCCATCTCTCTCAACTAGTGTTCAGCGCCATCCATTCGACTTTCCAAGAGCTGTGAGGTGCCTGCTCTGACGGTCGACCAGTTCGGAAATTAAAACAAACTATGCTCAAAAGAGTGCGTAGGACATACTTGGCATGTGCATATTGCCACTCTAGCCTTGTGTGCATCGGCTTGCTTCGCTCCATATCGCACACGTAGAAGCATGAGACTTGTCCCCCCGCCAAGAAGCTGTGTGATTGTACCAACCACATGTGGGGCTATCATGATGCCTGGGATGAATTCCACAGCGCAATACAACATAAGACTGGTGCGACTGGCCTGGCCGCCTTCAGTCCAGCATCATGATCATCCCATTCACGCCCGAAGACAGCTACACCAGCCTGGTGTCGGGATGGGGCACAGTGGCATACGCCATCTACCAGGGGGAGGAGAAGCAGAGTTATGTGGAGGAGTGCGATGGGTTCTTACACTGGCTGTATGCGCAGACCCCGAGATAAATAAATATTTCTACACTTTATTAAAGTTTCTTAAACTTTAAAAACGAAACTCATAATTTTTTCCTGAGTATTTTTATTTACTGATGATTACAAGCATATATACTGCTAAAGTGTGATATTCGGTTTACGCAATTGCGTACGACAGCAGGAAATCCATTTCTGTATATCGATAATAAAAGACGAATATTATAACTCCTTAACGTCTCATATAAAATAGGGTTAACTTTAATTATTAACATAGCAATTATGCATTTCTCTTTTACAGTTTCGGGACAAACTATATTATACAACACTATCGCTTAGCACGCCTTTACGACTGGTTTTCTTTCTGCTATCTACTTGCACGACTCACGAACATTCAGTGTGGAACTCGTGAAGAAATTCCGCGGAAAAATTTCGTGAAGCAGTACTGCACAACACTGGAGCTCTGCTCGACTTTAAAATTGGTTGTTTATCCCACTAAGTAATACCTGTTTGCGCGTGAGAGACGGACTTCCAGTGTGGAATTTATGTGACACATTTGGTTCTTACATTAACTTCATAAATCGCAGGACGAGTTGCTTCATCCAATTAGATGACTACAGAATTCGTTAAAAAATTCAACTAAATAGTTAAAATTATTTTTATAAAAATTGTATCAAAAAATTAAGAAATCATAAAAAAAATTATACAAAATATATTATAAAAATTTTATAAAAAAACTTTTAACATTAAAAAATATGTATTATAAAACATTTCATAAAAAATCATTTAAAAATTAAAAATAAGTCATTAAAATCATTATGTAAAATTTAATATAATATTATTTAAATATTTGGTATTAAATATTACAAACAAATTGATTTAAAAACTTATATGCATTACTGGACGTTGCCACGACTGCCATATTTGTAAGTGACTCGACCACGTAGTAGCGTTCGACCCCACCATATGTTTATGCTCTACATTTCCTTAAAATTTATAAAAAAATATAATTAAAAGTCGTTTGAAAATTTTATCAATAAAAAAATTAATAAGAAATTATTTAAATTTTTGTTCTGCGTCTTATTAATTGCTTCCGCTCCACCCATTCTCCCTCACGTTCGCTTCCATCATTTACTCACTTCGTTCCTTCCCTTGCAATATATTTAAGTGTTTAATGAATTGAGTTCTTTCCACCCCCACCCATGATTCTCATTAGATAGTTACGGCCCCTCTTATCAAAACCAGAGCTTCCAGTAGTCGAATAGTGTTTTGTCGTCAAGCCTCCATCCCCGCCAATATCTCGATTGGTTAATTTCTCGGGTATCTTCGGAAACCGTTGTTTCGAACAATCAGTAAATCGCCTTCGTTCCAAACCCTCAAATTACCCCATTAATGATTCTCATTGCCTAGTTAGTGTTTTGTTGGCAAGCCTCCACCAGGTCCGTTCCACCCCTTCCAATATATTTAATTGGTTAATATTCTCGGGTGTCTTCGGAAACTTTCGTTCCACCATTCATAAGATTCGTTCGCACAAAATTAGTGACGTCCGTGCGACCCCACCAATCTCACCGAATGGCTAATTGGTCATGTGCATTCGACCAATTAGTTATGTGCGCATCATCACCCTTAAACTGTGTCTTTATAAGACGTGCCCCCAAGGGTCTTTGGGAAAAGTTGTTAAAAATGTACGCAAGTTGTCCAAGCAGTCATAAAATCCTTTGATCCATTTTGGTATCCTGAAGGATGCGTTTGCTTAGTGCCTGAACAAACCGCACTAGTTGCTGTACATGCCGAAACAGTTTCTCCTGGTCTATGCAACTTACAAAATTTTGGCCGTATTCAAGTATTTGCCGACCTACTTACAGCTGGACGAAGAATACGGTGTAGCCTCCTATGCAAAGAGTGTTTCGACGGCTGCATCACCTCAGTTCCCGATACGCCGCACCTCGGGGACTGGTGCAAGGCTCGCCGAACAGCCTTGGCAGCGCCCACCCCCTTACAAGGTTTCTACACACAAGCTGTACCTACGGAAGACGTCTTTACGACACCTGTACTCGTGAAAGGTTACTTACAAGAAGCCATACCTGCAGAAGACGTTCCCATGTCGCCTGAACCCATGCAATGTTTCTATGCACAAGCCATACCTGCAGAAGATGCCCTCGCAATGCCTGCCCTCCCCCGGGAAGACAACGTGAAATTTTTCTACTTGCAAGCACTATCCGGCGACGAGGAAGGAAACCTAGAACACGGTGTGAAATGAATTTGTAAAAAAATTTATTGTGTCTATTAAAAAATGTTTTGCAAAATCCAAGGGTTTCACGTGCTGGATTCTTACACCATCAAGAAGTTTACCATTTTGAACAGCAACGACGAGCAAACCAAAGTGTTAACATTTTTACCACCATGCCAATTGAAACACCTCGACTGCTCCACGCAACGTGCCCACTACCTACAGATGCGCGGACTTTGATGGGCCGATAGAAATATTTCGTGTGAGGATATTCGCAAAATGTTGGAACAAGCCTCAAATTCCCAGCAACTTCGTGTACATGCATCGCAAAGAGTCGGCGACGAGCAATGTGTGTCCTGCTGGAACAAACATCGTGGATTTGCATAGGCATCGTCATTTGTCATCGTCCACCGTCCAAGCGCATGGTGGAGACATACGCCTCAAGGCTTCACAAGTGTGAAAATGGACGATGCGCATCTTGCAATGCCCAAGCACTAAGATTGTGGGCTTATGATAATCGGTGGTACTTATAAAAATATTATATGTGTCTAATTGCCTCAAAGAAGGAAAAAAAAACATTGTATATAATAAATACTCGGAGTGTGGAGTTGCTAGTCTCGCATCGGACGCCTCCCCAGGTGGCGGATAAGGGAATGCTCACAAGATATGGTGGGTAAAGGGGAAATAAAATACTTGGGGTGGACCAAAACTAGCGTGGTGGCATCTGTTCTCCAGTGGAGCGGCCACGAAAGGCGTCTGATCCCACTGGGGTGGCCAGAATATGTCCTCTGGGGCTCACCACCTTAGTTGTAACCACTCTTCCATCAATACGGCTTATACTTCGGTTTGTGAAGTAACCATGGACCACATGAAAATCACGATTTTACCCCAGGAGGCTGATCCCCCATCGACCTCAGTCGGCACAAGCAGGATTTAGGATTCTGGGGTGTCTGCATCATATGCGAAGGGAAAGTCGGAGTTCCCAAATACCTCAATATCCACAACACCTAAGACACAAAAGATTAGGCCAAAATGAACTTTTCAGATGGGTAATATCACCATACAGACTATTATCACAGTAGGTAAACTAAAACAAGTCCTAGACAGTATGAGAGAACATGGAATTGATATACTGGCCTTGCAGGAAACGAGCTTCAGAGACGAGAATGCGATAGAATCGCAAGTATACGTGATACTGAAAAGGAAACCAGGAATCAGCATGAAGCAACAACCGTTTATGTTCGGCATGGCATTCATAGTGAACCGAATTCACCTCGCTAGTATTACCGAATGGAAGGGTGTGAATAAGAGACTCTCATACTTGATGATGAGAATAGGAAACAAAACGTGTACATTGATCAATGCACACGCATCTACGAATGACAAAAACAAGAAAAACAGTGAAGACACAGAACACTTCTGGAACACGCTGCACAGGGTACTGACAGAAGCAGACAATAGAGTTTTAACGATCCTGTTGGGCGACTTCAATGCTCAGGTAGGTAGGGAAAATAAATTCAAAGGTCCTGTTGGAGATTACCCAGCACACAAAAGAACAAATAAGAATGGAGAGAAGCTAGTGGACCTGTGTAGGAGGCACAATATGAGAATCATGACAACGCACTACAAGGCCAAGGCGAGTAAGAAGACAATGTGGGTAAGCCCAGGTAACAGGATTGGAGAAGGACAACTAGACCACGTATCGATCCAGGACAAGAATCACAAGGAAATCATGAATTCCAGAGTAAGGCAGAACAGTCGTATGGATTTTGACCACCAACTCACCGAAATAAAATGTAGATGGATACCGAACAGAACTAAGAAATACATGTCCGCAAATATACACAGGATCAACAGAGATATACTGTACAAACACAGATATGAATATACGAAGAACCTGATAGTGGAGAGTAAATGGGATAACTTGAGAGATGTGATAAAAGAACAATCGAAAATACTAGCCAGTAATAATAAAAGATGGAAACATGACTGGTAGACTGATGAGAGTGAGGGGGCGGCCGAATCCAGAAGGAAGGGGTGGATGAAGTGGCAGGCTAAAAAAATTAAGAAGACTTATCGAACTTTGAGATAGCGAGAAGAATGGCGGCCAAGGTGATCAGGAATGCTAGAAGAAACCGCAGGAACGATAGGCTGGAAGAGGCAGCTGAGGCTTTCAAGAAAAACAAATTACAAGCTTTCTGCAGGAAAATGAAGAGCAGGATAAAAGGAAATGAGGCGAGAGAACCTTTCGTAAAAGGGAGAGATGGCAAATTGAAAATAGGCGAGAAAGGCATGTGGGAAGAAATGGCCAGGTACTTCAAAGACTTGCTGAACACGGATGTGTCTACGAGACGCATGTCACTACATTTTACCAAAAACGTCAACTGTAGTCAGTTACCCTCCAGAGGAAAAGTGGTAATGGCAATCAAGGATTGGAAAGCCAATAAGGCGGCAGGTAACGATGGGATATGCGCCGAGGAAATAAAGTGGGATGGTCTGGTGACAGAAGACAGCATATAGAGAATAATAACCGACATCTGAATGAATATGAATATACCTATAGACTGGAAAGAAGCCATAATCATACTAAAACACAAGAAAGGAGACAAAAAGATACTACTTAACTATAGAGGCATCTCCCTTCAGAATATCGGGTGCAAGATTATCTCGAAACTGCTACTGTAAAGGGTGGAAGAATAGTCTGAGTCGAGCATAGTAGAATACCAGGGTGGCTTCCGAAAAGGAAGAAACTGCGTGGAACATATCTATGGGATGAAGAGGATAATAGAACACAGACACAGGAAAGGAAAAACCACAATAGTGATCTTCGTGGACTTTAAGAAAGCCTACGATATAATAGACAGGAACACCTTACTGGATGTGCTGTGTGACAGAGGACTGGATACTGCAACACATGAATTAGTGAAAGAAACACTGGAAGGCACAACTGCCAGGTCAGATACCGGAGCACACTGTCCGACTGCTTCGAAATAAAGACAGGAGTCCGACAAGGGGATGGGCTGTCGCCGATACTGTTTAACCTTGTCCTGGAGGACGTGGTGAAACAGTGGAGACAGTTAAACAAAGCCATGGGGATTGAAGGCGTACAGATTGGGTACAAGATCAAGCACAATGTAATAGTGGATTTCTTAGCCTTTGCGGACTCTATGGCATTGCTAAACGAGAAGGAAGAGGATGCAATGATGGCGCTAGCAAACTTGAGCAGAGATTGCAGCGAAGGTCGGTCTGAAAAGAGCCTACAGCAAGACCAAGGTATTGAATGCAAAACCTACCGGAAGATAGAAGGTCAAGTTGTAGAGAGAGTAGATAGCTTTTGGTACTTGGGAGAGAACACCACGGGCAAAATACAAAACAACAATATTACAATAGACAAGGCACAATTACTCCACAGACTAAGATATGTGGCTAAGACAACCTACGGAAAGAAGAACTTATCGAGGAACGCCAAACTGCTACATTATACGTCGACCATCAGGAATGCCACAATGTATGCAATTGAGACGCTGATGTTAGGCAAGAGAGCTGGTATATGCTTGGAGAGAGAGGAAAGAAAGATCTTGTTAACTATATAAGACACCAAAAAGGAAGGCGAATTTTGGATCCATAGATCAAGGCAGGAACTGTACGATAACGTACAACCAATTTCGAGTGTGATGCGGAAGAGAAGGTTGAGATTCGTATGAGGATGAACGGCATCAGGTTGACCAAGAAGATCTGGAATGCAAAATGCTTAACGGGAAACAGCTGGATGAGGAAGTTAGGGAGGACTGGAAGGCAATTGGCATTATGGATAAAAATCCCTATACAATAGTACAAGATAGAGTCAGGTACAAGAACATGGTGGAAGGTCACAAATGGACTGATATCAGGATCATGATACAACTGACAGAAGCAGAGAGAAACAGGAGAAGTGAAAGAATGCAAAGGTATTGGGAAGAGCGAAGGCGCGCTGAACAAGTCACTCGTAATCCTGATGGGTCAAAACGAACTAGAAGAAGAAGAAAATATTCGAAGAAGGAGCTTTGTATTTGTAATAGTGTGTGTAAATAAATTAATGTTAGAATTATCTCGAGTCACGTCGGGCTATTGGTATTGCAATATATATTTTTAGCAGTTTTTTTGAAAATCACGTGTGTTTAAAAAAATTATTTCCAAAATTTTATATTGGGTTTTATAAAATACACTGCCAGTAATGTTAGTGTAGGTAAATGTTGAAGTAAAAGAGAGAGAGACGTTAGCCACCACAAACATGTATTAAGTGTTCTAATGTAATTGCATTTTCTAAAACGAAGGTAGAGCTGCTCCAGGTGGCTGTCGTCTGTAGACACGTGCCAGCCGGGAGTTTTTCGCGTTGTAAGCAAATTTGGCGCAGAACACTTGGGCGGATACAAACTTCCTATCAGAACCATGTGTGCCGCCACTGGAAAGACAATCACACGTCGGCAGGAACTGTATTCACACCAACCAAGAACCAGAGCATGAAAATATTTGACACTTTATGTCTAGAATATGTATGAAGAGTTCAGCGAGCGACTGCATATTCATTGACCATTCAATTCGTCGAGAAACCGTATCCTGAGTCGGAATAAGTAAGGTCCAAGTTCGACGCTTGGTGCACCTCAGATACACAGTAGCCAAAAAAGTTACACTAGTGGGGACATTCAGATATATATATATATATATATCAACATTTATTAAAATACACAGTACAGCAACAACGAGAAAAATATGGTATAGTACTGGTAAAAAAAATCTATGGTACGATACTAAGGGAAAAATATGGTAAAGTAGTGGCGGAAAATATATGGCGCAACACTTATGAAAAAATCATTTACAGGTGGAACAATATACGCGCTACTATATTGATGGGGAAACAATCTCAGTTTAAACAAAAGTACATAACATATAGATATCACCCTGCACAGCCAAGGCATCCGTATTTGTCTCCCGCTCTCTCTCTTTTTCTCTAGGTATATTTATAAATTTATATATATATGTATATATATTGGTACATGGTAAATGTACGTTTGTCATGACAAGGAATACGTTCGAACTCTTGCTAAAAGCCAAAAACTTTCATGAAACATTTTTTCTCCCGTCAACCGACCCAAGGTGTTTAACATCTATGCGAAGGAAAAAAAAATTATGGCTGCCATGCACATCATCAAGGTAAAATTAATAGGATATATATGTGTGTGTGTTTTTTTTTGTGAATGCAAACAATATGTGTACATCCCAAGATACGGAAAATATATCAATTTCATAGTTTTTGCAGTAAAAAAATTCATTGTTCGTACCGACGAGTGCATACACAACAGCCCTCTTGTATTTGAAGGGATATAAATGAAAGAACCAACAATTCAGTAAAACACGAATAGATTTATTATAGTAAAAATTGTATATTTACATTAATTGTTACAGGTAGCAGAATTTTTATGACAAAATATCCTTCTCTTGAACCTATGAAGGTCTGCAGACCATTTCTGATGGAAGCCTTTATTGAAAATTCCACATTTATTCGAAATCCGCACTAAGGCACAAATCTTAGCTTTAGGCTTTTGTGGCTCCCTCCTATTCGGAATAGCATACAATAATCGAAGCGGAGTCAATCACGTCTCCAGGCTTCATGCGAGCAACAGAATGTATGGTAGAATTATATTCGTGTACGAGTTTCGAGAGTAGTGTCAACGCATATATTTTCTGTTCGCCGTGAAATGTCTAAACAATTTAGCATTTAGAGTCCTGTAAAACAGCTCGACAAGCCCAGAGAATATGGAAAAGATATTGATGTTATGTTTCTTCATCAGTACACAGAAATTAGCGTTAAAGTTTAATTTACCGTCGACAGTGTGGAGTTTTTTCGGTACGCACCCTTCGCACAATACACTCTCCACAGATTTCGCTATGTCACGTTCATTCTTCGATTTCAGCGGACTGGCCCAAACATACATGGATAATGTATCGATAATGGTAAAAATGTATCTGTGGTTGATTCGCATGACAAACTCTCGCATTTATATCAGTTCGGATTGGAAAGTATCATCCAGCCCTTTCATGGCATATTTTCTGTGAGGGTAATTTATACTAGTATATTTGTGCAATTTGTCAGCAACAGCATACTTGTTCATCTATAAACGTAGCCGGCCTCTGAGCATTCTACGATTATGGAAATTATTTCGATTGTGTGCGAGCTGTTTCCTACAGACTGTGAAGCTACCAAAAGTCTCCGCCCGTCTACCAACTCGTTCGGATGATTCCAATACTGATAGTCGATATTTATCCACTCTCGAATTCTAGAGTCAATCCCTATCCACCAAATTCACTTAATGTGGGAAACAGTCCGAGTATAATGCGAAATTTTTGTGCATCATTCCCTTAAATCGTCGTATTTAGGAGTTTTCTCGGTGTAACAAGTGCGACTGGTCTGTAGCAGGCGATGGTACTTGCGCAAATTCGATTCGATGTAGTGTTTGGGATGGCTGCAAAACAAAAGTTTACCCAAGCCCATCATGATTTTCACCCCTCGCTTGCAAATCTGTAGTACATCACTGGGTAAAAACAAAACTTCCTTGTTTCCAAGCAACCATTCCCGCCACTTTTCCGCAAACCATGTATTGTCGGCAGTACTCTCAGTGTAGTAAGCCATTTAATGAGATAGAAGTGTGCTAACCATGGGTCCATGCTCCCGGGTTCACTTCCTTTCCCGTGCATGCAGGGGCAAATCGTCTTAGTAACTAGTTATGCAACCAGCCAATTTATTAAATTTCTGACTTATATAATTTTTATCCATGGGGGTCGGTTCTTCCTACTTGATTTCGCTTTTGATTTCAAGGCGAGCATTGTCACTCGGTTTTTTTTTCTAATTTAATCTAGCCAGGGGGTAATAGGTTTCAGAGTATTCTCCCTTCAAGTCTCGACAGCCGTTCTGTTAGTCTTCTCGAGAAAGTATTTTGCCCATACCACCTCGATCGCTCGCTGAAGTTTGCTCACCAGTTCGGCTCGGTTATCCATTGTTCACTGAGTGGAAAATACTAATTTTCTGAAATCGCTTTATCGAGGTGTCCGACACACATATCCAATATATTCTGGATATACCTCGCGACATCGGTTTTCGTGGCCAGTTTAGACACTACACAATTTTGTAGCTCCTTCAATTCTTCTCGTGTCTGTGCGTATAATGCGTTGATCAAGTACATTACCCGCGCCTCCGCACCTTCTACATGCTGGTCGATAGCCACCAAATCTCCAACAAGTTTGTTCTTCACACTTTCCAATTTTCGATCAAAAACAGACAAGTCTTCTCTATGTGCAGGGGTGAAGCGATTCTGACCACATTCGAGGTCATCGTGATGATCAATGTCGCCAAATTTGGAAATGCTTCTATGACTCATTGTTGCATTCTTAGAATAAGCTGATCGAACCCATGCCTGTACCTTATGTTATGTAGTGAACAGTCCTTTATGATAATCAATATACTAAACTTTTCCTTCCAGCACAAGGCACACTTATCTTTGAATTCTGCAAATGTCATGTCGGTATTGATATCATCGCCATTAATGTGCAACAAATTTGTGTTGTACATGCGAAATAGCACCAACACATTACTGTTATCGCGAAGCAGTTGTTTGGCCATGCGCAAATAAGTCTGGCCGAAGTACTTACAGTTTCAGTTGGCCTGCTGTCTCATGCTAAAGTATTCTTGCATGCAAATCTGTTTCTCCCAGGTAATGTCATCAAAGATAAATATTGAGCTTGGAAGTACTTCGTTCGGCAGTACGACTGCTTCGCTATCGCTGCAGGGGAAACATTTCATATCTTCCACAGCCTGCAGTACTCGTTCCATTTGCTGGTATATTAGTTGCTGCAGCAGTTTGGTATAAACATACACATTCTCGAACCAAATGTCATGCAGTTCCTCCAGCAGACTCAGTAGGACGCACATCTTGCCACAACCCGACGGACCGCAAATCAGGCCTCGCATGCTAGTAGGCAACAGGGCACTGTGGCGTGATTCGTGGGAAATATCTTTATCTTCATCATGAATGAATATGGGTAGAGTAACATCTTGCTTGGTGATCTGTATACTGTTTTCTGCTGCTTGGTTTATATCATACATTGGTGGTGGAGAATGAAGAGGAGGAGGGGGAAGCATATAGAAGCATCTTGATGATATTAAGCATGTTTTAGAATGTCTCTTGAAATTATCACTCCGAGAAAATAGTTTCTGGCGGAATTCACACTGAAATGTCATATTGGAATATGTGTTACTCTCGTACTGATCCGAATATGGACTGATACTGAAATGGGAAAACTGTAAGAGAAGAACATTTAATGTTTCTAGGACAGCTTAATTCAATTCGCTTTAAGGTAAAGAGAGTGAAATCCAGTCGTTTGATTGTCCATTCGAACTCTATATTCCAGGTTCTGTGGAACCAAGCTAAACCAACGACACAGACATCGATGCACTGGATGAGGCTTATTTGCAAGCAACAAATCACATACTCTCTAAAGAAGTACCCGGATACTAGTCAGACAAGGCCGAAGACATAAGAAAACTGACAGTTGCTTTAAGCAAACATCATGAAAGCCAAGGTGAAACTAGGCATGGATCTACGTAGTAACAAATGGTGCACTAAGAGAAAAGGGAATAATAAGGTATGTGGGTTCCTGCCCGCACTGATACCTGCAATCGGTGTTCTGACCAGTATCGTCGGGGCAGCCACAAATATTATTAATGCCGTGAGGCAGGCTTCCAACAATCGAAATCAGGTAGAGAAAACCCGAAAACCCGCTGCCATAAACAAAATGTTGGAAGCTATCGAGATGGGTAAAAATAACAGTAAAGGACTCTATTCTTCATCCATATTAGGGAATTTGATAATATTCCATGGGGGTTTGGGGGTGGGGGTAGGAAAAAATCGATGAAGGAAATTAAAAGACTATGCATGGACATAAACTGACGAGCGTGGATTTCGAAATGTTTGTGCAGAAATTGAAGAAACCTGATTTTCACAGAGTGTTTACGAGATATGCTTAGCCCGCTGAACTCAGCAGATACGAAATTGACGTAATTAATCTGGACATGACAGCCGAACCTGGCACACAATGGGTAGCTTATAAAATTGTGGCAAACGTATGGTATACTATGACAGTTTTGGGAATTTGCATCCTCCGCCTGTACTGTGAGAGTACATAAAAATTTGTAGACTGAATTACATTCACGAAACGGAACAAATGCACACCACATGGAACAGTGGAAAATTTTGTCTGCAATATTTAATCAGGGAATATAAAGGCTTTGTCAGCTGTACTGGCCTCATCAGCATGTTGGTGTCCATAATTCTGAGTGGTAAAACGTTCGAGCTGAGGGCTAGCTGGAGGGTGAATGGTGTGTGGGCCTAGTAGACTTTCAAACATACAACTCCATATCCAACATAGAAAATATTCGGAATTCCACATTTCAGTATGCAGTGGCAAGAGATGCGAAAGATATCAGCATTCCTACAGAATCGTACGAGCTAAAGGATATAGAATTCTTCATTAAGAAATCGCTACCACATGACATTGCATTCGAACTGCATAGGAATGGGAATACCCAGAATGTTGAAATGTTTTGCACCACAGATGTAGATTCCACGGAACCGGATACTGTTGGGTCCATGCTGAGGTACGAAGCAAGAGTGTATGAAGTAGGAATGAGACACGAGTCGACGTGGGCCGTAAACATATTTTCTGTGAATTTAATATGCATAAACTGTAACTTGGCAAGCTGCAGTTAAGTGAATAGGAAACCAAGTAGTATTATTTACGAATTTGCCCCTACTGTAGGTCCTGAATATAAAATCGCACAACTCAATGATAAACTAGATAAAATCGAAATGAACTGTTATGAATCGTATATTGCCGGACCTTTCGCTCTAGGAAGGGAGGTTAGAATACCTACTATACAGCTACAAGATATTCACACCCTGCCTAGCCAGTCCTTTGTGCACATAAGAGGCAGGCTAATGGAGGTGTACGGGACTCACCGACCACCACCAAGTTGGTACGAAATGGGATTCTGCAACATTTCAATCATCTAAAGTACAATATTAATTGCGTCGTGGTTGACGAGTCGCGAGATGCAGGCATAACGTCGATGATTAAAAATTACGTATCGCTCACGTCCAACCATCTCTCTGCAGCCAAGATGGCAGGCTGGGGAATCGAAGCCGACTATAATGTTCCCATTTACGACGAAGGCAGGTTTGAAGTGTGCGCTATGCTATCTATGTTACTGAGATTTTTCGAAGATTATACGAAAATAATAATAGCATTGAGGTAGGAGCTGGTGAAAAAGATAGCCACAATGCATTTGGATGCCGTGTTTCGAGTAGGAGAAAACCCTCAGCCCGTCTCTTAATTTGAACACAATAGAATGGTTCGTCTCTCATGTAACTCGAGCACTCGCGAACGTGTCAAGCTGTTGAACTATGCCAAGAAAGAAAAAGTGATCGAAATAGCATTCAGAAGTTGGAGCCTTGTCACCTGCCCATCCCTGCCTGCCGCTATACAAAATCACTGGGTCGTGTAGACATCTTCCAGCACATAAAAACCACTAGATATCGTACTGGGGCTTCAGAAAAACAAACAGCATATTATAATAGTCGACAAGTCTTCGTTCCACAATTGCGAGGTCGAAAACATAAAGATAGATATATTTGAATAGCAAAAGCTACTCATGCGTGGTTTACAACGCAAACTTTGAAAATGGACAGTACCTACTGGCATATTATATGTATTCGCATTTCCAATCTTTGTACTATGGATGCGAGGCGCATCCTATCGTGAGCCTCGAAAATATCAAAGAAATGACACCTTTGCTACTATTCGATGCATCGAAGCAATAAGAGCGCGTTCAAAATGGCACGTACACTGCCAGATAGAGATAATCACTAAGGAAAATGTGGTCGCAATTACCACCATCTGCTGCTTGATATTCCACAATAGGATCGTTCAGTATGATTGTTTTTTCCGGCCTGGTAAAAATAATCAGTTAATTACATGTGTAAAACACATGTTGTGGAGACTAACGTTTCCGTCATATTAATATACTATAATCTGCAAGGTTTCCAGAGCCAGACCGGCTACGTGCTCAAGGAAATCGCAGTCATGGTTTATCACGACGTGACACGAACCCGCAACTTCTGATTTCTCACATCCGTTCGACTCCTACTTATTTGTGGAAACTGTTGGATGCGAAGAGCAAGAAAACTAATGCTTGGTTGACTAAGTGCTATCACGGATTGGAATGGGACGAAGGTGACATTCCGTGTCATCAAGTTGGAAATGTGGTGTACGATTTGTAAACGATTTACATGCCTTGGCCTGAACAGAAAAAATGGCTAAGTGCTTCGTGTAAATTAAAAGTGGAGATTATCGACAAACAGTGCGATCGTGACTGCCCTTCCCTTCGTAAAATGAGGAAATAAATGCATCCGAGTTCTTTGGCGAGCGCTTCCATAAACGTACTGTTACTTTGCGAGTGGCATGCCTAGAGATGTAACATACTTACATCTCTCCTTGGTAGTGTGATATATGACGTTATTCAACGTTGCGAAAAAAAAAATTGTTTATGTCAATAAATAGAACCCTATAATATATTGACTGCCAGTCAAGTACGTGTCACCATGGAAGGAAGATGACGCCCTTTCATCAGGAGATCATGTACGCTTGATCATACCCGGACGACTCTAAAATCACCTATTAGTTCTGGGGGTCTGGATCGCTACATACCTACAAATAAAAATATTATGGATGGGACCACTGGCTATTTTCGGTGAATTCGGGGAACCTACCATCAGTTAATAAATTGATGCATTCCCAAGAATCGCTTGGTTCATCACATGAAGCGGGATATGCCTCTTCCATCAACCGTGGACCATGTTCAAGAATCTGCAGTAACTTCGAGCCGAGGCAACTCTACGAGCACCGAAATTCATGCCCCTGACTGCTGCACCCAGGGCAGCTCCACCAAGAACTGTGTAGGTCTGCACAATAAAACGAGCGAGGTGTCGACTCAAACTGTCCCAACTAAACGTCAAAGGTCGTGCCGTCGTGTCTATGCTGCGAGTCATAAATATTCCCGGGACCTGCGTCGAAATGTGAATAACACCCTCGCAAATGTCCACGTGTGACGTTACTTGCTGCCATTGCCGACATTGGATCGTCAACGGCTACCCTCAACTTGGAAGAACGTCCCTTGAATATTCCTTTTGTACTGCGTCGCATCGAACATCAAAGACTGTTATCAATTTTTTACGAATATGTTTTGACTGGCATATTAAATTTGAAATAAAACAAACAGCCACATATGTAGTTTTTTTTTAATTGTTAAATGAAATACACAGGTATAAACAAACTGAATTCGTTGCGTATTTATTTAAACATATAATTTTTATTTTTTCTAAACATATAAAGTGCGTGAAATATTTTTTTTAAAGGATTGCTCGTAGGAACAGAAGGTGTCCCTCTTGCCAACAGACGTTGGATGGCAAGTAGGAAACAGGAAAAGCTTCTGCGAAGTAATTCTCCGACAATCCGATCGGCATGCCTGTCAGAGTAGCACCGTAAGCATATAAAAAAATGTGGCCCGCTAGCAATAACTGTTTCCTGACAGCAAGTCGCGTTTCCACTTTATGCATGTTGGCAGTTCCGCCAATATCCTCTCCTAGGAGTCGCGACGTGGCTCTTATGGTGGAGAACACCTCCCAATACATTTATCTGCCTGTGACTGCCCCCCCCCCCAACAAAGTATGTTGCTATGGGCTATTGGCAGAATTTCGTCGATAAAATATTAATACTTTAATGGAAATCAATATGCATACATTATAAAACAAGACGAAGTAGTACGTCAACTTATTTAAGGGTCCCGCCTACTTAGCAATAGAGTCGAGTATATAGGTAATTTATTGTAATCGCGAGCAAACAAGCACATCACGAAAGAGAGACCGCCTGTGGTGGGAGTATGCAGAGCAATATGGGACGGGGGCGTTGGAGACTCGCTTATAAGCTTAAGTTTGGTCATTTATGCGCCACTGTTGTACTGCATCGTGTTGTGTAAGGTATGGTGGCGAATATTACAAAGTGCTTGTCGTATTTTGAAGGGCACGCACAATACGCTGGCTGTAATTGGTACGAAATAGAGCCTAGGTGTCCTCGGCAACCACACCCCCACGTATGGTGCGTGGCACGTCGGCGGAGAAACGGGGTGCCGTGGTGCCAAAGGATGATGATGCCGTGCCGTGGTGCGACACTTCTAAGAAGATGCTCATTTTTCTTTCTTCAGACCGAGGTTTAAGATCAAGAAGTAATTTGGCCGTACTAGGTATTATCCTCTATCGAAAACTTTGTGCTGCAGCTGCAGACATTAACAACCATCTTCTTAATGTCGACGGTCGATTTCTTGTCCGATAGTGACGATAGTATCCTAAATACAGCGGGAGAGTTATTCTAAAAGATGGATGCCTCCGTCTCAGGACGATGCACCATCACAGACCATGGTAGAAACATGGTGCTGCACTTATAGCAGAATTCGACATCGCAAAAGAGATGTCCTTCCGGAGCACCCAGACAGCACCCTTCCCGGAGGCACCCTATCGGAGTACCCAGTGGCACCTTTCCAGCCAGCACTCATCGGAGCACCCAGACGGCACCCTTCCAGTCAGCATATGGTCGAAGTACCCAGACAGCACCCTTCCAGTCAGCACACATCCGGAGCACCCAGGCAGCACCCTGCCAGGCGGCATCCATCCAGGAAGCGAACATCCAGGCCTCCCAGTCGCCGCCCTTTCGCGGACGGCCAGGCGGGTGAGTTGGCTACATGCGACGCCGTCTCTGAGGCTTCCCTGCTTCTTAAGCTGTCAAAGTACCGCAGCGAGAACATGACTGTTTTACATGTGTAAACAACAACAGAGACTCACAGAGTGACGGACTCGCCTGTCCTGGTACGGCCCACTGCAGTCTCTGATAATGATTATACCAAAGCCGAAATACTGGAGGACATGTGGTTTCCGCTGCCCCTCGATGTTATCTCTCCCTCCCTTCGACTCGACGGTGATGATATTCGCCAATGTTTAAATAATTTTGAAACAATGTTATTCGTGTTACGTAACGATGCTGCTGATGTACATCTATAACTGTATAATAGTGTGCGTGTTCTTACGCAGGTGAAATGTAACATGGAACTACTTGTGAAACCAATTTTAACCGACTGAGAGTATGCATCTCAATCGAAATATTTTTTTTTTTCAAATGTAAAACAAACGCAATTTTAAAGAAAGACGCGCATTTATGCTATTTTTAAAAGATTTTATTAAACTTGCCTTGTTAGTTAGTTTGTATGTTTGTTCGTACGTTCGGGTGAAATATTGCAAGTCGATTTTAAACCAATTCCCGTTATCCAATTCAGCTAAAATTTCACAAGTACGTGAAATATCTATTTTATAACAATTCCTATTACTTGTAATATTAACCAAACTTAAATTGGACGTACGTATTTTAAATTATTTCTTTATTATTACAGCAATAACTTGAGCGACATTATTAACAAATAGCAGTCCAATGAAAGGCATTGACTTTTAAAAAACGTGCACTTCAAGATGGAACTGTTACTGACCTATATTTACTATCTCACGAAAGTGTGTGAAGAGGAAAGGGGAACAATTATGCTGACGGAGAGGAAAGACGACACCTTTCTCTCCCTGTATCGCTCGAACGCAGGAGCAGCAGCGATAACACATCATATTTTTTAATTATTCCACTACGAATAAAAAATTATCACACACACACTTGTAACAAAAAAATATATCTTTTGCTGTGTATAGA
Organism: Dryococelus australis; assembly: GCA_029891345.1. NCBI lineage: Eukaryota > Metazoa > Arthropoda > Insecta > Phasmatodea > Phasmatidae > Dryococelus > Dryococelus australis. Next base: position 172,338,111 of record CM056994.1, on the reverse strand, counting down.
GATACATAATATTTACAAAAAAGCTTGAAAGAAAATAATATATTCATACACCATACATACAAAAAAATACAATTTACACAAAACACATGACAGAAAATATTTTACAAGATATTTTTGAAATAAATCTGTAATAAAACACGTGAAAGAAATATTTTACAAGATAAACATATATTTAATGAAGAAAAAAAAAACTTTAACAAAACATGTGAAAGAAAATATTTTACGAGAATAACATGTATTTAACGAAATATCTTTTTAAAACAAAACACGTGAAAGGAAAATTATTTGATAATATAAGATGTCTAAATATCCTCTATGTAATAATATTTTTTCTAACATTTAATATACTTTTCTATCCCCAGCTATATTATAAATCACATACCTCAGTTGTTGTGCACACCGTAGGACATGTGCATGTGTTTCTTCCACTACATAAATAATTACGGGAGGAATGGGAGGTTTTCAATACCTGAGTCTTTCTATAGGCAGAGCAAAGCTCGTATGCGCAAGCACACACGAGCACATAAGGCCATGGGTTAGATGGCATTGTAACCTTCCAATAGTACGGTAAAGAGTTTGTCTTTTTTTTAATCTCGTGAATAATTTCGCCATTTTCCCTGTCGTACTTGGTTGAACGTCTTTGACCCGCAATTAATTTTTCCATATTTCCAATGTTCGAGAGGAACTTTGTTTGTTGACGGCACAAATGAACCGCACACTCGTCACTATCGCAATCTTGCACTGTTAATTCAAACGCCTTACAATAGACGATTATTCTTTCGAGGAGGAGGAAATGAACATTTTCGTCACACTGCTCCACGGTCACAGTAGCTGATGGCTGGTCCGTCTAGGTTACGCCGTGCAGTAGAGGAAATATACTTGCGTATTGTTTCTCTGGATTAAACTGGCCGCCGGAACGTGCACCGTCGTTACGAGAAGACTTGGTGGAATGTCTCGGCCTCGAGCCTAGGTGTGCTTCTAATGCAAAAGGCCTGCAGTAGGAGGTCCAGTCCGGAAATCCTTGCCCTTTCACGACAAGGTAATGTTCATCGCATTTGTCTTGAGATTTACACACGTAATTATTTTTACTTTTCCGGAACACTTTGTACAATACTCTTTAATATTGCCCCATGCAGTATCAGCCGAGGCTGGCAGGCGACGCTCGAGCACCAAGGACGGCGCGATCACGACAAGCCAACCCGGCTCTTATTAAACACTCCCCCACCGAGGAAGGTCGAGAAACTAGGCGGAGACGTATATAATGTTGGAACGATGGTGGTTCACGATCATCTTGCTCCCGAGGGACCGACGAGACGCGAGCGAGGAGGACCACCAGGCCGTGGTCCCCGCTTCGACACCCAGCACTGCCACTGTCGAGGAGGTCTCGCTCGACGACGCCGACACGACAGCCAGAGGGTAATTATAATCCCACTATGGCGCTAGAGGTTGTGCAGTGTTAGAGTGATCGTCCTAAATATTAAGACTCTCCGACTCGTGAGCGCTTTGGTACTGATCGTTGCTATAAGCCGAGTAGACTCCTTAACTGTACCTGTTACTTGTTGATAAGCGATACAGATATAAAATAAAGTAAATCCGAGGGCTACATGTATTGCATCTTTGTAATTTAGCTGTGAGTTAATAAATACTAGTAAAGTGTACACAAGTGCTCTATCATCTAGTTACCGACATCCCCCTTCTTTGCGTGGCCTGATTCATCCTCAGGACAGGTCACAGAAGTACGTTAATGGCTTGCTTACGTAAGCAATACAATTTCGGTTTACAAATTCCTCCAGCGAACAAGGAAGCGTAGAGTCGGGGCATAAATTGTAAACATAAAAGTTTTTGTATTCGCACGTAGTGTATTCAGCACAGAACAGCATTCGAACTCATCGTAGCAGCATAACCAGTGAATTGCGCCGTCGCTAAATTGAATTTGCAGAATGCCTCTAGCATCTTGAAAACTTACGTGTTGGTAGCACCAATTCAGTTCAGTGTGAATTTATTTCTCGCGTCTTCTGACCTAAATGTAGAAAATTCGGCGACGGTCACTTCTTCGATGCCGCTGTCTTCGATTTCGGGGCTGATGGGACCCTCTGCGAAGCTGGGTGACAATACACTTCATCCTGGGGGCTGGTGCAAGTTGACTAATATATGCAGGTTGACTGGCGGTAGCAGGTTGCCTGATGGTCGTGACATTCGTGTCCGTAGATGGCGTTGCTACTCGTGCCAATATCGTGCAGATGAGCTGAGAAATATTATCTCTAGTGTCTCGTGCATTGCTGATCGTTTCTTCTGTACGTGGCGACATGGCTACTGTAACAGGCGTTTGAAACGAAATCTTCACCGGGCTCCCCTCTCGTAATAGCGAGGTACAACTTTTCCCAGAGACCCTTGGGGACGCGTCTTATAATGCCAGAGTTTAAAGAGGATGGAGCACTTGCGATTAATTGGTGGAGTGCATGCGATTAATTAGACAAACGGTGAGATTGGAGGGGTGGAGCGGATATGACTAATTGAGTGCGAACGCATCTGATCGGTGGAACGAAATTTTCCGTACATACCCGAGAAAATTTGCCCAGTAAATATATTGGAGGATGTGGAACAGATGTGGAGGAGGCTTGCCGACTAACACTAATTAGTCAATGAGAAGCACTGACGGGGTAATTGGAATGGTTGGAACAAAGGTCAGTAATTTATGAATGATCGTGAGGAGTGGGTGGAGTGGATGCGAATAATTACCCCTGGATATGTACGTTTTCAAAATAATTTTTCAAATACATTTTTAAGAATAAAATTTTTAAACGATGTTGTAATAATTTTTTTTTTTTCTATTTTTTAAGAAAATTTGAGCATACCAAGATTGCGGAGTCGAACGTTACTACTTGGTCGAGTCGATTACCCATATGGTTGTATTGATTAAGGTTGCCCAACCCAACATATTGCCAACCTTTACAACCAAATGCCAACCGTTGAGCCAACGTATGTTGCTTCTTGGGAATGAATATACGTTTTTAAAAATAATTTTTTCTAAAACTTAAAACACTAAATTTTGAATAATTTTTTTAGTTAAAATTTTTGTGATAATTTTTTTAATTTTTAATTATGATTTTTAACATTTTCCATAATATATTTTTTATAATCTTACAATCATTTTTTTAATTCTTCATAATAAATTGTATTATAATTTTTAAACCGTTTCTGATGAAAAAATTTTTATAGCAAACTTTTATATGACTTTTTAAAGATCGTTTATAAACGTGCAAAAAATAATTACTCAGAATTTTTAAAGAAATATTTAAAATTTTTGAACAGGTATTTAAATAATGTTTTCATAACAATATATATTTTTTTAAACAATATTTTGGTTTAATTTTTTGTAGAAAATTATTTATAATTTTTTAAGGATGTTCTTGCATTATTTGGGTTTTTGGGATAAGAGGTCACTGGGTCATGGCCAAGGGACAAAGGTAAAGGTGATGGTCATATGGGTCAAAGATGGCAGATGAACGACGTAACAATATGGCGGCTGAGTGGCTCCGGCTCCAGTGCTAGCCGCCGATGGCTGTCAACTGGCGATTTCCTACTAATAGCGTTCAGTAAAGATAAACACTAGAGTGGCCATGGGATAGCAAAAAGTCTGACCAGTTTTATGTGTTTGTTCCTCTGTTGACCCAGAGGAACGCTGGTGTTCTCGACGACGTCATCCGCGCGGTGTTATGGCCATTTCCGCAGCCGGTAAAAGTATGTTATACCCCTGGCCTCGGCTCACCCACGTGTTCGTTCAAGTTCTGCCAAAGGCGAGCCTGTCACACGCGAGTTACCAGCATTCGTTGCAGTTGTGAATACCCAACTCATGATTTACTAGTGGCGAACATGGCATGTGTTTCGTTTATGTCGTAAAATTATGCGTTTGCGGAAATTTGCAGCGATATAAACTACTATTTCATTTGTTTTACCTCAGCGAAAATTAATCATCATAAATATACAATGGTCGTTGTTTTTATATATAATGTATTATTTTACAATAATTTAAGTGTTCATGACAAAGTACGAGCACCCTACTGTTATACTGATAGCACTTACAATTACAAACTTCATATTAATAATGAATGATGTCATATATCGTAGTATGCTTTTCATTACATTCTTATATAAAAGGGAATGGACAGGAAATAATTTTTCAATAGTTGCGAAATAAAATTTTTGTAGATCCACGACGGTCTACAATTGAACGCAATGTTTACAGTATGTGGTTGTGATCTACTACAAAGGTGACTATTCGTACAAATAATCAGTATGTTCAATGTGTCGAGTCAAGTGTCGTTAAGGATATGTACCAACGAAGGAATGCATTTATGTATATGAGCATACTCCATTCGGCTTTATATATTCCGACAGGCATACTTATTTGCATCTGTTACAGCAACTAGTTAGCTGATAAGATTCTGAAAAAGCATTTTGACGAAAAAAACACACTGAATATGCGCTGGAACGTAGGCGCATAGATTTAAATTTTCAACCCAATAAGAGGTGTAGCTGGAAAGTCCATGGCAATGACAGTGTTCCTATTAACCAATCATAGATAGTTTTACAAGTAAGGAATAAGTATAAATTTGAGTTAGTAAACACAGCTATCTATAATGTATCATTAAAACTTATAACAACCAGAGGCAAGTTTCCTTGTAACATTAATATTGGCGTGCATAAAAATTTAATATCGGATTTTGATATAACGTTTTCACTCATCCATGCTTTGCGATTTAAAAACATTGATAATGTTCTCATTGCTCTGCATTTTAACTATAAATTAAATGCCACACCCGGTTTATAACAATTCACGAAGATAACTCACTATGTTTATCCTGGCTCTTCTAGATCATTAAAGGTTAAAGAGTATACATTGTAAAGAACTTTGTTTGGTGGCGTTTCCCGAAAATCAATGCCTCCATTCCACTCTTTATAAAACTAGATATTAGGAATAACATTTATGAATTACATATTGTTAGGCGCTGCTGCCCGGCACTGTGGCGGTGGACCCACTTCATCCCTCCCCTTCCGCAGGGTTGCCTCCTGATCCCCCTTTCTGGGGAAACGCCTTGAATAATGGACAGTAGCCGTCGGGCTGTCACGCTGCTCGGCGCCTTGCATTCGTCACGGTTCCTCTCCTCTGCTGGAAGTTTCGACGGGTCTGGCGACGACGCAAGTATGTTCTGGTGAGACTGCTGGAGCCTCGGCCCTCCGCGACGCATCACGGGTGTTAGGGAAGATTTTTGGTGACGTCCTAACACACTATATACTACCGCAACCCAGCGGCCAGCAGTCTTTGACAGAGGCCGTCTGGCCGAGTGTGCGCGAGTGAAGGAAGTGTGGACGACGACTGGAGATTGCGGGACGACGGCGAGTGAGGTGTTCGTGGCATGAATGGACGAGAGGGTGTGAAACCGACGAGTGAAGCCTACTGTGCGTGAGGGCGCTTGGAGGACTCTAGATCATCGTAACTGGCGGGACATGGACTAAACTTGAGGTGGGACTGAATATAAGTGTAATACGGATTTTATTGTAAATATTCGAACTATCAATTTGAACACATATTTTACAGAATATCTGAATAGGTTGATACACTGTCTATTGGGACTGATCTTCAATTATTGTATTATATTGATTTATTTGTGGTAATTATACATTGTATTAAATTGGAGTTATTAGTTGCGACAGTAAATTATATCAATTTATTGGGAGATTTTGAGTTCAGAGAATTTTGGTATAGCTATTGTAAATAAAATAAGGGAATTATAATTAATTATTTTATTTGATCAAGACTTCCATCCAATAACGAACTTGGTCCAGCCGACTTAATTTCTATAGAGAGAAATTGTAACAATATAAATCGATTTTATAAATAGTAGCATATTAGCTGTAAGGGCGCGAGACGTACACACATTCGTTTCTCCGTGTATGGGCGGTTGTCATTTCCCCGAGACATCTAAAACATTTACGTACGTTGACGAATGCTGTATGAGCGTGCATCTCATTAACAAGTAACCATTATGCAGACACATCGGCTCTCAAGATCTCGCTGTTAAGAGCCGCCCAAATCTCTTCACTCACTTACTTTTGCAGACTGCGGGAAAAGAACATTAATGATTACGTATAAGGCTCAACGCTAACATATGTTTGTTTTAAAGCGACAATACAACTTAAGTCTCTGTATGATCCAAGTTTACAATAATTATGTGCATTAGTGTATATTGTCTGAAAAGTTGGCAGCAGTGTGTGTTTGCATTTATACGAGTGTAACATAGCACACCATAGTATATTCTACACTGAATCCTCGGACTCATAACAGTGCGAGAAACGTTGACACTGAAGTGTTTATTAGTAGTGTTAACACTAACGAACGCATGAAAACTAGACGTAACAAGGAGAGTCACAATATTCCACTTCAGACTATGTACATTACGAAATATAACTATTTATACACTAAACATCGGTTTAATGCAATGACTGAGTGTCCATCACCAATAGTTAAGCTAAGCCATTGTCCGAAAGAACACATTCTTTATTTCTTAATTTGTCACTTGGTAGTGTAGCGATAACCTGGCATCGCAACACAATTTAGGTCGCGCGGGATATAGCTGGTGACTGAGCGCAGTAATGTCGCAAACTTGCCCTACTTGGCCCAACTTTAAAAGCATCCCCGCACGGCACCTCCCCCACCCCCTCCCGTAGACGGCATCATGACTTGAAGCTATATACTTGTGAGTGAGATAGATTGAAGGCTGAAGACGAAGCAGACGACCTTAGGCCCAGTGAGCTCTGAGGCCTACCAGAACGTCTGATATTTCGGGTGAGCATAATCGCGTTTGCGGTAGGGAGCCATTCCTGTTACGAGCCATCGTCCCCTTCCCCTTTGTAAAGTAATTGCGGCAAGGTAAGGGAACTAGCTGCTAATATATTGTGAGTCTTTTATAACTTCTGTTCAGTAAAATTAATTAACATAATAGTACCCTTATTGTTCTGTAAACGTAATAGTAATTCTGTTGTTGTCCAGTAACGTAAATGTATTGTGTTCTGTTACTTAGAGATGTTATATAAGGATATATATTTTCATTAAGGTTACTTCTCATTCAGCCACCATCGTGAGTACCGTCCCCCCCCCCCCCCCCGTCTACATCCATTCAACCTTTAGAGTAAAGCAGAGATTGATGTATTGGAAGCCAGAGTTAAGAAGGAATTGCAGAGATTGGAGTTAATTAGAATTCAGGAGGAAGGAGAGTGCTACAGTAGGTTTCGATCCGGACGTTGTCGACAGTCACTTGTTTAGCACTCGTGGCAGCACATGCTTACATTAACAGTGAAAATTTTTAAATATAAATTATATGCTTAAAATGGACGTAATATTTCTACAATCATCACTGGATTGCTGCGAAGATGTTAATAATCAAGAAAATCATACTATATACTACATCCAAAAATACTTAATAAAACATGTGTTACGTAATATATACAAAGTACAACACTTACTTGCTTTTAAAAACATATCTAGTGTATTTTATGATCAGTTATTTGTTTTAAAAACGTTTTAAGTACGCATTCGCGCATGTGTTTTGAATGTCAAAACCCACAGGGCGCTGATATTGTCATTTTGTATTTTTGCTAAGATCCGCTATAAACAAGATACGAAATATCAATTTACCAAATACGTCACAATGTTTGTAAACAAAACTGGGTCACGAGATCATTTTGTCATCACAATATGCCGTTTTAGATACGGTCTACGTTTACAATACAAAAACTAATGAATTTATAATTATGTAGTAGGCGCTTATATATCATACAGAAACACGTCTTTTGTATTTGCAATTTTCCATTCATGTATTAATTCTTAATTCCAGCGAATGGAAACAGGCAGCAGGTCTGTCATGTTCACTTTTGTTCCTAACATGACCTCGTATAAAACAACCATATTGAAGCAGATCATACTTCAAAGCCGACATTTGCTATCAGAGACGCTTATTATTTGTGAACAAATATAATCTCTAACATGTGCACACACACGCCTTTTTCATGTTTTATATTTACATTACTGTAAATAACAGTTCCCAGCTAACAACATCAACTGCTCTGTACTGATTGGTTGTAACCTCAATTCTTTTCCTAACGATATTAAATACTACTATTTCTTTCAAAGCTTAAGGAAATCCCACCAACGCACACGACCTGAAAAGTTCCGCTGGAAACCAAAACATAAGATAATACATATTCGCTTCTTCTGCACACAAAACCTAACTCATAATATAAAGCTTAAATATTTATATTGTCAACCCAGCTTTACTTCAGACGTCGCAGCTTACGTTGCAATACGGTGTGCAGGTGTGTTTAAATGCAGTAGAAAAAATTCATTTCTCTTTTCATAGTTTACCGTTGTTACCAAGTATAACAGAAATATTGTTCTCTCCTAGCCTACAGATTGATAGTCACCACAATTTACGAACTCTATGTATAAATTAGTATGGATTTTGACAGTAAGACATTCCTGTGTGTTAACTTTGTGGCATATTTACATAATTATAATTTACTTTTCCTAGAAGTAGTTATGTTCTGTATTTCCCATGTTGTGTTGAATAAATAAATACATTTTTCGTTAACGACCACTCATTTTGTTTGCACGATTATACTATACTAAAGATATATATTGTATAACATGTACGATCACATTCATAACACGGAGTGTTAATTCGTACAGCAAGTGTAGATTTCTTTTGTTGTGGGAATTTTCTCCTTTTTACTAGCATTCCCTTACCACTTAATAATGTTAATTGTAATATGGTAGTATAATACAATCAGAATGTTGTGTACCATATTTTCGAAACCGTTTTTTTTTCCGATATTTAATAAGAATTTAAAAAGTGTCTTGCGCCTAATGTCTGCGAGAGGCGTGAGTCGTTTAAGTCGTCCTAACACGATACCCAATTTCTGCTACTTTCTGTTATACTCATGGGCACAGGAGAAGGCATACAAGTTTCTATACCCGAAGGAAAGAAAGAAAGCATCCTTTCATACCCACACGTTAACTAAAGTGCTAATAGAAATTTGAGAATGGCAGGCAAAACATCTCGCAGGGGACAGGGCTACACATGCAACCAAATTTGATATGTAGGAGCTTTGTGGTCCACAACGTACGACGATTGTTTCTTCCCCCCCCCCCCCCCGAAAACTGCTTTGATTTAGGTTTTAACGCACGAGTACTATTAATGTATGGAAAATCATATGAGTAATAGCACTGATTATGTATGAAAAACAAAGCACTGTATTCACATGTATGTACGACGGACATTTACGCCACTCATTAAAATATTAGCATATTATATAACAAGGGCGAGGCTAAGAATGTTCTTGATGAATGAATGAGGAGGGGGGGGGGGGTGAGAAATATCATATTTATATTTTTAACAAAATACAAAACCTGTATTATTAGAAATTTAGAGTTACAAAATTATTTATAATGAATGTGTTCATGTACATATATGGAAACACAAAATGCTATAAACATTCTTCATGTTCAACTAAGATCATATATTCCGTGAATTAAAATAAAATAAAACTTGTAATTTTGGTTTCAAATTTTATTTTCATTTCGGTTGTGGGGATATGTCCCAATATATCACACCCCATCGCGGGTACGCCCCTGTTTTTAAATGCGTATATTTAATGAGCATAATCATCAATATTGTGCTTTTCGTAATTAAACACGCTTTTACAATTATAATGTCAAAAAAGACAGAAAGCTTACAATACTTACTTAACTTAAGGCTTTTATGTGTGCCTGTTAACATTACTCACACTATACAGCTCAAATTATCTACTTTAGAAAACAATCGATGTTATTAGCAAACAACCACTGCTCGTCGACTGTACCGTGCTGGTACTTGAGAATTATTACTTTAGTAACGTCGCCGACTTTCCCCCCATGTATATATATATATATATATATATATATATATATATATATATATATATATATATATATATATAATATATATACACACACACACACAAACTTCCGAACTAATGGTATTTTTTTGTGGCTGGGGACCGTGTTTGGCAAATTTACAATGGCATTTCATTAATTGTTGATTCAAATATTCAAATATAAGCAACTATTTTACATTGTTAGATTTTAGGAGATGTGTCTCTAATGACATATGCAGATGAATGGTCCATATTCCTAAAGAGCTTGGTAGTCTGCTACTGGTGACAAAAGCATTTACATAAGTAGTAGGGTATAGTTAGTTCTGGCGCCGGATTAACGATTCAGCTTGCGACTCTCTCGGGGGCTTTGACCGACCGCCATCTTGGACTTTTCCCGTTTTCCCTAAGAAATCATTTGTTTTTACCAAAAAATCACATAAGAAAAAAATTGTTTTATCCAAAATTTTACTAAAAAATTGTTATTTTTCGCATTTGCAAATCAGGACCCTCAGAAATGCAATTTCAGTCCGGAGCAGGTGAGACGGATTAGTAACTCCAAACCAGAAGAACTGAACTTAGGTCTTTGATCTTGAACTTTTATCAATAAATAATAAAATAAAAAAGCATCTCTAGAAATTAGAAATAAAAAGAATAAAATAGTTGTAAAACTTAAATAAATGTGTCTCATTCTATCCCTTTCTCTCTTTACTGTCTCTCTCTCAATCTATCGCTTTCTCTCTTGTCGCCTTCTTCGCCCACCATCTACGTAGTTCTTTTATCGCCTACTAGAGTGCGCAAATCGCTAGTGTGTATATTTAATTATGAATTTAAAGATATAATTTACCATACACGAGAAGGTATATAAAAATTATTGTAACGAACATCCCAGGCAGGACTTTGTATAAAATATTATGAATTTTAGTACTATAGTGTATTTAAAATTAATTCCATTAGTATTTACTTAATTAAACTTGTTATTAGTACAAAAAAAATTAAAATTAAGTCGTCTAGCCTTATAACGACGAACGCACCGACAAGATTGCGAGTCAGACATACTTGTTATGACAGGCGAAGAGAGCAGGCGACCTCTACAGGCACCACGCGGTAAAGCAGCAGTCTGTATGAATGATCCTCGAGATAAGTGCGAGCGAACATAACGTGATTGCACACCAGCTGCTGTGCAGCCTGCTCAAAGCAATCATACATCTAGGAATCGACACATTTATAAATAAGTAGAACTATTATATTTAAATTTATTTTAACTAATGTTTGGAAAATGCCGAAATCCATTTAAAAAATACAGTTAAAGGTATTTTTTCATGAAATTTTAATGAAAAATCAGATTATAAAATTTAGTTTACAATATGTAAATTTCATACTTTCCCATTACAGCTGGTAACATTAAAAAATTGACGTTCTCATGGAGGGCAGGATCGAACTGCCGAACCTTGGGTCAGCAT